>CM041783.1:111596383-112196383 GCA_023374045.1 Limonium bicolor
GAGCTTGAGCTTGTATTTCTACATATTATTACTCTCCTTTGCTTCTAGGTAAGGAATCTCAAATAAAAACTTCATTTCCTCCATGTTTTGTTGTTGACCGAAAATACCCATTGAAGGTGCTCTTCATATGGCTTTGTTTTAGCTTCATTCCAACCTTTCAAAGACTAGGTGGAGTCCTCTCTTGATAGATATTCAAACTCTCTTCAAAGACCAAGGTAAAACAACTACATTAATGTTTTTGAAACAATGTAAAAACTAGGGTTTACAATGAGATGAAGCATTAAGCTTGTATACTCATTTCAATGTTTGTATATTGTTTAGTAGTTGACAAGGAATCAGATACCTTACCGGTTTACTAAGGAAATAAGAAAGAAGTTGTGTGAAAAAAAAGAGGTAAATATGCTAACCTAATGTAGTTTAATGCCTTAGGAGAAATGAGCTTATAATGCTTGTTAAAACTACCTAAAGAGCAAATGGTAAATGACCTAGTGAAATGTTCTCAAGGAGACTAGTAAAAGAACATATGTCTTGTTGTATGTATTTGTAGGTCAAAGGCATATATATTGTGGAAATTCAGTGTTTAAGGGTTATGCACCTTAAGGGCCTAAGAGCCATGCATTTTAAGGACCTAAGTGCCATGCAATTTAAATTATGCACTATATTGTAATGTAGTGTGATTTGGGTGAAACTTTGTGTGTGAGAGTGTTCTTGGTGAATTTAGGTGTTCTTGTGTACTTGATGGAGAAAACAATGTGTTTTGGCTTCGTAATGTTCTAGGAGAATCCATGTCAAAATTTAGGTAAGAAGCAAGAAGTTCTAAGTGTTATATAAGGTTTGGTGAACTAGAAATGTTGGAAATGCCTAAGTATTTTACAAGAGGAGAAATAATGTCTTAAGGTGTTCTAGGTAAACAAAGGGACTTAGACATCAACTAGGGTTTAGATGGTAAGAAATGATGCTTGGGAGATGATGTTAAGATGAGGAGAAAGCATTTTGGGATAGTAGTTATCATAGGTGAGAAACACCATTTAGAAACCTAGTATAAAATGTTATAAGTGTTAAGGAATTTTACAAGGGAATGAGTAGATGTTTGAAGAGTTTAGAAATGAGTTAGAACTTGAGTTTAATGGATGTTATATGAAGTATTTAGTGTCCCATATGGTGTTGCAACACATTGGGAGACTTAAGGAAAAGTTTGGAACAATTTGGACAATTCTTAGGAAGTTTCTGCAGTAGACCGACCCGGGGGACCGAACCTGGCAGGGTCGGTCGGACTGTAAATATTATTATATTGTTAAGTATGACTCTTTCTTCCCTTGTGTGTGTCTAACAAGACTTGACCTATTATTGTGATTTGTGTATTGAGTTCAATAATGAACTGCTGACAAGTACTAACGGGGGAAGTGAGGAGTCCGGTCTGTTCCGGCCACGCGTGTGAGTATGGGAGTCGATGTCATAACCGATTCGATTCTCTTTGTATGTTATGGTTGTATTCCAATTTGGTTTACAACCTTCCCTTTAGCTTAACCAAGGCTATTTTACTGACTCACGTCGGGCCACAGGGGCATACTATGTGTTATTTCGGTGTGCTTGGATCACTATATCCGAGGTACCTTGTGTTAAGTTATCCGTTCAATCTAACAGGACGGTAACGAGTTACGTAACGAGCTTAGCATGAGCATGGCAACATACTCTAGGCTCTCTATGGGGACTAACTGAGTTGGTTCTCTTCCTTTAAGGAATTGTTCTTGTATGTTATGTGTGATGTTGTGTACAATACCCAAGCTGTGATATATGTATATGTTGTGTGTTTTAAAATGAATGCCATGTCATCATGACAATTAGTTGTGCGCATCCCAGTAGCCGATGGGCTGCGCGTTAATCATACCAGCCAAGGGTTGCTGACCCCCTCGGGGGCTCCATATTTCTTTTACTGCAGGATGAGGATCGAGGAAGCGGAATGGCTTTAGATTCTAGGATGCAGGTTTACTTTTGATTACTTTTGGATGTTGGCCCGGGATGCGCCTGTGCTCCCATGGCGTTATATATTTGGTTATGAACGGTTTACAGTGATGGTTTAAAGTGATGGTTTACAGTGAAGCATGTAAGTAAACACTCGGTATTTTGTTAATGTATATATATGGTTATTAGTTCTATGCTCGGGAGTCTGATCATTAGACCTGTACACTTGTATTTATTCAGCCTTGTTAACCACGTGGGTGGTTGACGGCGTTGTAGCACCATTCGCTTAGTTACTGTTTAGTTGTTTAAATTCCGGTGCGATTTCAAGTAGTGTTATGTGCGTAGTAGGGGTGTTACATGGTGGCTGAACCTCGGGCTGCTGCCCCTGCTGCATTGTAGCGACAAGATGAGGCACCATTTGGGCTACGGCAGCCGCTACTACGTCGACCATTACTTGTGCCGTAGGGTTATCCCCCGGTTCTCCCGCACCGTGCCCGCGGCCACCTCCCCGTGGACGTCGGCCTGCCATCTGAATTCACACGAACATACATTAACATTTTGCTTACAAACTTATCGGTTCCAACGGTTGTAATGCCTTTCCGACAATAAGGTAAATCCACACTTAATTAGTGGTTAACCTTTCCTTCACTGCTCACTCAGGTAACTAAGGTTAGATTTCCTAACTCGGTATGTTCCTAAGCTAAGTATTCCGGTCATCAGAGCGATACTTCGCTCTAATACCACTTTTTATAACACCCCAACTGTAAACTTAACAATAAGCAGAAACTACAACGGAAATTATAACTTAACCATTAACTAAGACGAGTCGGTGTTACAATGCCGTTAGCCACCACAGTGGCTAACAAGGAAGAATACATACATTGGTATGGGTCTGATGCACAGATTCCCGAGCATAGTTACTAACATTCAAAATTACAACCAACTATTCCAAGTATAAATATTTACAACCATCACTGTAATCCATCACTACCAAAATATACCAACGCGGGAGCAAAGGCGCATCCCGGGTCCAACATCCAAAACTAACGAAAGTATTTCATGCGCCTAGGATCTAAAGCCACTCCGCTTCCTCGATCCTCATCCTGCAAAATGAAATATGGTGCCCCAAAGGGATCAGCAACCATGGCTGTATGATTACGTGCAGCCCGTCGGCTACCGGGTATACACGCAACAATTGTCATGATAACATGGCATTCATTTTAACATACAACATACAAGCATAGCAATAAACATTGCATAGCAACAACAACATATAACATAATAGGAATGTTTCGCTTAGGAAACAAACAGAACATTAGTTAGTCAACTTGGTGAGCCTAAAGAATGATATCACTCTCATGTTAAGCTTGTTACATAATTCGTTACCGTTTTGTTTGTCGAACGGATAACTTAACCTGAGGATGTGTCGGATATAGTGATCCAAGCACAACGTACATATGATCCCCCTAGTCCGATCAATAGTCAGATAGGTAAGCCTTGGTTAAGCTTGTGGGTGATTGTAGCCAGAAGGAAAACAACCATACCATAAAGAGGGTCGAATCTGATTCAGATATCGACTCCCGTACATACATGTGTGACCGGAACGACCGGATTCCTCACCCCCGGTTATACTCTTGTTAGAAGTCCCATTATTTGTCTTTAACACAATAAATCACAAGTAAATGTTTAGGCCCAGTTAGGCATACAAGGGAGATGGGATAAGCTTAATAACACAAACCACAACCAACTCATACATAACCATAGTTAGAACA
Source organism: Limonium bicolor (assembly GCA_023374045.1). NCBI lineage: Eukaryota > Viridiplantae > Streptophyta > Magnoliopsida > Caryophyllales > Plumbaginaceae > Limonium > Limonium bicolor. The sequence goes on from CM041783.1 coordinate 111,600,118, forward strand.
CTCCTCAAGTCAAAACGTTAAAACCGAGTACCGCTCTCTTACGTATCCTAGTTTGGTTAACTGACGGATTAGCATTATTCAAGGTTAACAGTACCAGTACACACACGCCACAATAATAACAATGATGGTAAAATTTTCATGATTTAAGTCTTACAAAGGTCATAAACATTCAGAAAACTAACAACACACAAGCCGGTGTAAATCGTTAGCAAACAGACTGCAAGAAAACCATACCTTGGTCCCTGCTGCGTTCGAGTTCCACCGAATGCAACTCCTATACATAATTAATAAGGTTGGTTAATTACCTTATTTAACTTTCAATTTTACTAAGTGCTTTACATACTTACATGACATGTTTTACAATTAAACTTACACTTGATTATCTTCATTATACCCACTAGGGTTTACTACACAAGCCACATTTTTTTTAACAAGGCCGACCGACCTTGCAAGGTAGGTCCCAAGGTCGATCGGAACCAGAACACTTTACTGTTTGAAAATTTTACCCCGACCGACCTTGCCAAGGTCGGTTCATTCCAAAAACATTCTTGTCTACAAGATTTAAGCTCGACCGACCTTGCCAAGGTCGGTCCAATGGTCGGTCTATTCCAGAAGGTTTCCTGGGCGTGTTGATAAGTGTCCAAATGAGCATGATTTACAGGTGTATTTCATATATAATATTAGCACTTTTCTTGCTCATTTCTCCACTTCGGTTAGTTTTCCTCTAGTTTATGTTTTATTGTTTATCTCACAAATTTATTGGTTTAATATGAGGAAAACCAAGCCGGGAGTGAAGTAGACGAAGAGACGAACGCATAGGCGTAAACGGCTCGAAAAACGGAGTCCAAACGAAGAATCTAGAGCCGGTCAAAGTTCGTACAAGATAATGGGTCAAGAACTCGTGTCCGCCCATGCGTCCGCATGGTATTTAGGCGGACGTAAGAGAGTTACAGAACAGAGACGTCCGCGTTGAAGTCAGGCGGACGGCCAGGCGGACCACAGAGACGTCCGCACGCGGACGTGAAGCAGACGAATGTGCGGATGACACAAAATGACCGGGCGAACAGGAAAAAGACAGAGACGTCCGCGTGAGGACGTGAAGCGGACGGTCATGCGGACGCGACTAAAATCGCACGCATAACAGTTTTTCTTCGTCGACTTCGCTCGTCGACTTCGCCCGTCGACCTGCAAGTTATCTATCTACTCTTCGCGTTCTGTCCCCTGAGCAATCAATGCCCTTCCACCTCTGTCTGCAGTCGTTCTTCTTCTTCCTCTCCTCTATAAAATACCACTGCTATTTCAAACAAAGAGACACACGTACCACCCCAAACTTATGCCATTTTCTTTCCATAAAAATACCATAAAACTCTCCATAAAATCACTCATTTCATCCACTAAATTCCATACTACATCTCATCCCATAAATCATTCCACTTCATACCGTATCCTGTCCAACCTCTGTCAAAAATATTAGCAGATAAGATAGCGGAGCGGAAATAAACATCTTCTCAAATGTATTCCTCTACTTCTTATTCTGTCTTTAATATGTCAGGCTAAGGAGGATTTGCTCCGGGCAAAGGTTTTAATTATGGTTTGTTTAATTTTGTAATCAATATTTCTACCGGTTAAAATAAATACAGTTTGTTACGCTTAAAGGTTTTCTCTCACCATTTTAATAAATTACATGAATTTATTAAAATGCTTTCCTAAGTCTATTTTGATCAGACCAGGTGATATATAGACAGGTTAACTAAGCCGTAAATCTGGAGAAAGCTTATTATGATTTAATAGGTTAGTATTTTCAGATGCACAAATAATTCCTCGAATTTAACGTCCATTTACATAGTATTGCTCGAACCTTGATTAGACCGAGCATTTTCTGGTAAACGAGTTCTTAAGGGTCTATGACTTAGTCCTTAGGATAATAACAGGAATTTTGCCAAACTGATATATTAAACCGGTAGAGATAGCATAATTAATCAGATTATTTAAAACCTAAACCCGGAGTTCCATTTAATTCATCTGCACTCAGTAATTTTAATCTGCTTAATATTTTCTCTAAAACAAGTCAATTAACTTCCCCCCTTTTGTGACAAGCTTAGGAACTATTTTATCTCGCTATAAGTCCCACGGTTTGACCCCGGCCGCTTCTGTCTTCTATACTACTGCGACCGGGTTTTATTTGCAGCCCGACGGATATTTTGAGTATTAATTTCTTTCTTTTTATCAATTTCACCAGTGCTAATAACTCACGATAAATCCACTCTGCACGTGTATTTTAGGCCTGACCGACCTTGCTAAGGTCGGAACCAGAAACTTGTTTTAACTTGCTTATTTCACTTCAAACCTCACCTTACATGTCCTAGTATGTTCTAACATCATTTCGGCACTTTAACCACACTATTAAACATCCACCAAACTCATTAATTCATCCACCAACAAATTTCTTAACCATTATCCAAATCTGTACTAAGTCCTTAACAATTAGAACATTTTTCGTTACACAATCAACTTGAAATTTTGCCTAAGACTCCAACTAAACAAAGTATTTCTCCACAACATGATAACCACTCTTAAAGCATTATTTTGCATTATCATCATTTCCCTTACACATACTCCTTAAGGTCTTTTCCACAAGTTCAAACTTAACCCTCTACAATACATTATTTTTCCCTTGTTTACCAAAATTTGCACAAGTCTTAAACACACTCCCACCATGACTTTGGTGTATCTCAAATCACCCTTATTGATCTCTAAACCTCCAAGACAAAGCCTAAGTCATCTTAAACACTTAAGAACATCTTAATTCCCTTTTTCTTTCACCCAATCAACTCTTAACACTTCCTAGTACAACCTAGGTCACCAACCTCATTTAAACACCTAAAACTTCTTGTTTCCTCATCAAATCTTGACATAGCTTCACTAGAACTTTCTTACACCAAAACACATAGTTGTTCATCTTTAAACAATCAAGGACATTCATCCACACAAAGAATGTTCCTTACACACAACTAAACCTTAAACTACACTACATCACAATATAGTGCATAATTTAAATTTCTTGGCACTTAGGCCCTTAAATAATATGGCTCTTAGGTCCTTAAATTGTATTAATCTTAAACACTGAATTTCCCACATAATAATTGTCTTTAACCTGTAAATACACACAACATCACATATGCCCTTAATAACCTCTTTGAGGATAGTTTTCTAACTCATTTCCCATTGGCTCCTTAGGTAGTTTATTAAGCATTTTAAAGCTCAATTTCCTAAGACACAATAACCACATTAAGTTAGGTTATTTACCTCTTTTCTTCAAGATTTCTTTCTTGTTTTCTTGGATTGAAAATCAGCAAGGAACTTGATCATTAGTCAATCTTCTAACCAACACACATATAAGGGTAATGAGTTTCAAGCTTCATACTTAAACTCACATATAAACCCTAGATTTACATAAGTGTTTTAAAACATTAAAATGGAAGTTTACCTTGGAATTGAATGAGGATTGGATTAAGTAGCAAGAGAGGACTCCTCCTAATCCTTTGAAGTTTGAATCAAGCTAAGAAAAGAGCAAGAGAAAGCACCATTAAGAGGTAATTCTCGATCATATACAAAAATGAGAGGAAATGTAATTTTTCTTTGGTTTTCCTTACCTTAAAGCAAAGGAGAATGACAAGGTTGAAAAAGATGAGTTCTTGCTCCTTCAATGGTGGATCTTCATGGCACCAAAATGAAGCTTTTGAAGATTTGAAATGACAAGGTTGAAGAGCTCTAACTAGAAGAAGGGTGGTTTTGAAATTGATTTTGGAGTATGAGGCTAGGAGTTACAAGCATATGAAGATGGAGAAAGGTATAGTTGCTGTAGCAAAACCGATGGAGAGGGAGGAAGAAGGTTGGAGACGGTGGGAAACAAGAGGGAAAAAAGAGAATGAAGTGAGAGGTTTAGTTTGTAAGATATTTGAGTGATAAAGCAAATAGTGAACTTCCTTTATCAATCTTCCTTCCTTATTAAACTAGCCAAGTCTGATGAGTCACACTTAAAAACTGGCCCCCTTATCCCTCTTGGGATATTTATGGTCTTTTTTGACCATTTAATTGACTTATGTTGACTTAATGCTAAACTAGCACTATTTGAGCACTATTCACTAATTAGTGCACATAATTGTGAAAGTTTTCATTTCCCATTGATTTAGAATTCCTAATGTGATACTAAGTAGCACACATTTTAATTAAAGAGTAATGATGGGCTTTTAGCCACTCAAAACACATTTCTAAGACAATTTTTCAAAAATGTGCTTTAAGACTCCTTAAAGCATATTTTGTGTTTAACTTGTTTTCAAGCTTGGTTTTCTTTAGTAATTGATTTTAAATGTCCATTAGTATGTTAATAAGGTCTTGGTAAGCTCTTTGAGTCTTAACCAAGGTTATCCCAAGCTTAGAGCATGTTTTTGCTCTATTTGCCCTTATGGTACTTTATTGTGTTTTCTATGGTTTAAATTGTTCACTAATGTTTCTAAGGCACATTTTAGCCTTTATATACCATAGTTTAATATTTAAAAAACATATCAAGGTTTGGGGTATTTCATGGAGGCTGCCAATTTTTAGTGAAGTTAGGAGGACCTCTAAGGCTTGATAATCCTAGAAGAGATTAGGAGAAAATGGCTAGAGAAAGTCATGTAATTCTTGTGTACTAGACTTGTTTGCTTAAGGTCACTTTTTGGTGCCTTAACCTTGAGGAAGGTTATGTGACTGTATTCCTTGAGTAACCTTAGTGGTTTGAGTTGTATTTTCATGGTTCTTTATCCATATTACATTGTTCTGTTTCGTGGATGAACATACAATTAGGATATGTTAAGTAAAGATGAGTTTAAAGGTTAAAAATATGCTTTAAGGTGTTCTGACTTCTACCAAAAATATGTAAGTGCTTTTGGTTGTTTATTTTCTTGATTTCGTTGCTACTTGTCCATAAGGTCATTGTGTTAAGTTGGTTTAAAGGTGGGACAAAAATACTCAGAAGTTAGACCTTAATTTCGGTCTTGTTTTAAAAGTTAAATTATAAGTGTTTAAGAGAATGTATAACTAGGTTATTGTTTGTTTGATGACGACCGAATGTTGTAGCTATCTTGATGTGCTACGTGGTTGTTTATTCAAGCTAAGATTGTGGTTTGTTATTTCTAATCACTTGTTTTGTTATTCATGGTGTAGCGACAAGGAAATTGATAAGCCACGGTTGGCAAGGTTATCCACGGATTGTTACTCCTACCAATGTATAGGAGTTGATTGTTGCCCCTAACAATGTATTGGGGTTTATTATTGCTCCTACCAATGTATTGGAGCTAAGCCATCATGATCTACTCTATGGTAATGGTTTACCTTAGGTGCACACTAAGGACATGGGGTGAGGTGGGTAATCTGAGGGGGCAGACCCTTTCAAAATGGCATACAACCATTGATTTTCATTGGGGGGCAGACCCTTTAAATCTGGGCATACAACCATTGATTTTTATTGAGGGGGCAGACCCTTTAAATCTAGGCATACAACCGTTTGATCTCCATTGAAGGGTTTTCAACCTTAGACTTGGTTTGGATGGAAATGGAAGATGAATGGTTAAGAAGGTTAATGGTTGGATAATAACCTTGCTATGCACATTTGGTTGCTTTATTGCTAATATTTGTACTATGGTGGTGGATATTGTATGATACTTGACAATTGTGGTGGAACTTGGTATTTTTCAAGGTACTTGCATGCCATGGATCTTGATTTGGTGATTGATGTTTAGTATTGTTTTCTCTAAGAGTACATTTGCATTCTTTACGGTATGGTAAGTGGTTGGTAACAAGACATTCCTATGATTTTATGTGTAGTATGTGCTAGCCTTGTTATGATTATGCTATGATTATATCTATGTTGCAATGGTATTATATTCTTGAAGTTTTTACAAAGATAAATACATGTTGTGGTAGGAGTTACTCAACTTTGTTGACTTTTGGCTTTATGCCCTATGGTATCTTCTCTATGATTGTATGACTGACCATAAATATAGGAAATGATGGTGCTTCTCCCTAGTCATGAAGTTGCATGAGAGTGGGAGCTAAACTAAAGGAGAGTAGAGATATAAGTTAGAAGGCAATTTAGTTATTTCCATAGAGCTCGTATGTAATGTGTTGAGAACATATTTTGTATTTTTGATGCAAGCTAGCTTAGTAATGTTGGTGAAGGTTATGGAAGTTGTAGTTGGTTTTGGTTATAATGTGTTAAAAGACTAATCAACTTTTGGTATGTGATGTAGTTAGTGGTGGATAGCCTTAGGAATCACTAGTTAGGTGGTTTTGGCTGTAGCATCCCAAATAGTTTTGTAAGACTTCCGTTGTATGAATATAACTTAACATATTGAGTTTGGTTGGCTTAAAATTTGGGGTGTTACAATTGATGGTTAAGACACGTTTATAAGTTGAAAAATAACCTTGCCATGCACATTTGGTTGCTTTGCTGCTATTATTGAACATTGGAATTGCTGGAACATGAAGGTGTCGCTGAGATAGTCAATCATCTCAACGGAGTCACTCGTTCACAACAAAACACACAGAACGAGATCCGTGCCGAAATACAACAGAGTCTGCACAACTAAAAAAGCACGACGGACTCGATCATGCCTTTGCGACAATTAAGGAACGAAAGCGTCAATGCGCTAACGCCCCAACTTGGAACTGACTCCTCTAGCTGTTGCACTTAGAGATAGTATAAATAGGCTTGTAATAGTTAGTTTTTTGTTATGATTTCAAAGATAGAGATTGTAAGAGTTTAGAGAGAGAGCTACATTCCGACTTAGAGAGAGAATTAGTACCACATTCTGTTTGAGCTTCTAGATAGACTCTCCCTAGGAAGATCCTAGTTTCACTACACTTGTCATCGAGCTGATTAGATATTGTATAGGGTAAGTGAGTGAGAAACCACGAAGTAGATTTATCAATGAAGTGGCCATTGTAAGTTGTTTTATTTTGGCCAGAAAATAAAAGAACTTATTTTGTGTATCTCGTTGAGTTTCTCGGAGTCCGTCAAGCTTTTAAGTGTTGTTCCAAATAAGTTCCACTAAGTCCATGTTACGCCTTAACTTCAAAGAGAATCGCTTCCGCACATTAAAGTTCAACTAAGTGTCTTCACATTTCAAGTACTTTTGTCTTCTTACTTCAGTTGAGTCAAACCATCTCACAGACTCACACCTTGAGTTGGTTTGAGTCAGCCATCCGATCCTACACGTGGTATCAGAGCCTCATTCAACTGACAGTCAATCATGGCAGACCTCTTCGCCAATCAAAACAACAAGATGCACTTCGAGCATCCCAGACTCACATCTACAAATTACGATCATTGGAAAAATGAGATTGAGCAACACATTGAGTCGGTCAACTCCAAATTGTGGGAGCTAGTCATTGGAGGTGATCTCGCAGTCAATCCAGATCGATTTACATGGACTGCAGTAGATCAGAAAAGATATGAGCTAAATCATCAAGCCTCTTGAGCCATATACACCTGCCTTTCGATTCCAGAACAAAGAAGAGTCAGTCATTGCAAATATGCAAATGAAATCTAGACTCTCCTCCAAGCCACTCACGAAGGAGTCACCGAACTCAAGTAATGCAAGGCTCAAGAGTTACAAATGGATTATGAGAACTTTCTACAAAAACCAGGTGAGCCTTTGGAAGATGTACTCGATCATTTTTATCTATTAACAACTACTATGCAGGAAGTCAATATTCTACCGGATAGAGAGAGTGTCTTGCATAAGCTCTTAGACAGTCTCAAAGAAGAATAGGCAGAGACCGTGATCTCCACCAAAGCCTGCAAAGACCTATCTGAATGGAGCTTTCAGGACTTGGGATCTTACCTGCAGTCTATAGACAAATACAAGAAGAACGTCAAAAATAAGTGCGGTAATGTATCTTCTTCCTCTTCTAGTAAAGCTATTACATTAAATGACCAAGCCTTGCAGGTTAACTCAACCCAACACAGTCAAGAAGGTGCCTATATTGCTGACAATCAAATTAGACAGGCTAAGGCTGAATTGGTCGACATCATAGTCGAAGAAAGTGAGGCTTAGACTATGGAAGACTTTGTCTTCATAGTAAATTTTTTTTGGAAATTTATGCGTAATCAGCCAAATCGACAGAGTCGGTCGTTCTCAAATATCTCAAAACAGGTCTTCAACTCTGTCACCTGCTTTAACTGCAACAAGCCCGGTCATTTCAAGAAAGACTATCCCCTCCTCAAGAATCAGTTTCAAAAACCTCAAGAGAGATCACTGATGGCATCCGTTGGTTGGGGAGACTTAGACTCTGACAACCAAGATCCGGAATCAAGCTGTAAACCCCAACTCAAATCGGCTCCTAATCATCATACTTAACATAGTAATCGCAGTGGTAATCTAAAACAATCGAACTACTAGTGTCACCGTTCTCACTCGCCCATACGAGTAATAACTCACTTACTGATATATTCATAATACGAAACAATTTCCCACAGTGACAACAAGAGATAGACTTAACTTTCCATTCAAACGTAAAATACAACCCTAGTGAGCATTCTAAGTATTCCAGTCCTATACACGTTTCTAGGTTCGTATCGAAATACGACTGTACAAATCTAAAAAACTGTAACTAACTACCCAGCGCGTCCCGCTCTCTACTGACACCGGAAGCTGCATACCTGCAAAATGTTTGTTTGTGGTATGGAATCAGCCCCTGCTAAGTATGCTACTACATGACTATCATGCCCCCTCAGACCCTCAGTTAATTGATCGAGAACATGCAGTTCATTTTCATGCATGTAGTTTAATATAAAATTGTAAGCAATAAATATATTGCAATAAACTCAAATAGCAAACAAGCCCCCCAGCTTCACATATAACACCACAATAAAACAACTGAAACGCGTCACAACGCATATATGAGTACAAAGACTCCACTCAACCAAACACTTAATAATTCACATTCGAGTATAGCGACTCAAACCAAATATACTATAATCCACACACGAGTACAACGACTCAACTCAAGCCACTCACAACATACATATGAGTACAACGACTCAATTCAACCAATCCACAAACATACATACGAGTACAGCGACTCAATTCAACCAATCAATCCATAATATTTCATATACATCATATAACCACATAGCATAACTGATGAACAACAAGGTGAAACAACGAGGATTATAAACAAGTATAGATTCCCGTCTTTGGCATACAAACCCAAATAATGTTCGCCTACTGTATGAGCTAATATAGCTGTTCATAATTGTTCAGTTTTACCTAATGACAATGTCTCGTTAAAATGACGTATCTCTAAGTTACCCATCTCTTATGGCGGGTCACCCACGGCACTAGCCACTCCAGCGGTAGAGTCTCCGACCGACGAACCATCTGTAGTCCATTGGAATTTATCTTGATACCTACAGATGCCCACACGACACCCTAGTATCATTAATTGATCACAATTCACACCAAGAGCCACATCCTCTTGATTAACTCGTCTATACCATCGCTTCGCATTACCAATTTCCTAACACAGCAGACTAAGGTCGTTAGCCTAATCCTGAGTATGTCGACTCGGGATCCAGTGTTAGATACGAGAGCGGCGTTAAAAAGGCCAATGCTCCATATATAAGTCTCCGATAATATATATATATATATATATATATTATTCTAATGCTACAACATTCTTCTTACGTCCCTTATATTACACGTATAAGATATCATCATAGCCGCTAGTTCATTTTATAAATATGTTCATATATATGAACGGTACTGTTATCGCACAACAGTAATAATAATAAGCAGTGTTAATATACAAGTCACGCATATTAATTCACACAAGCAGACATTCAATCTTATCACAGATTTTCACAAAATGTATAAACTGAGGAAATCCTCAGAGACAATCAAGCCACATAATAACATACCGTGCACCGGGATTATAGGACGGTGAGTATGAATCGCTAATCTGATGCCCTCGAACGCCTCTACACTATAATACGTATCACACTACGTATTAGCATCTCATATTAACAATACACTACGGCACCCCGTACCATTGTTAATCTATCCCAGTTTATTCCTGAAATACCCCAAACCTTGATATGTTGTTTAGACATTAAACTATGGTATATTAAGGCTAAAAAAGTGCCTGAAAAACATTAGTGAACAATTTAAACCAGTAAACAATAAAGTACCATAAACACAGTTTAAGCAAAAACATGCTCTAAGCTTGGAGTGAACTTGGTTAGGACCCAAAGAGCCTACCAAGACTTGATAACATTCAATTATGATTTAATAAGGCTAATTAAGTCCTTAAGAAACATTGGTAGACAATTAAACCAAACAAACACAGAAACCACCATAAGTCAATTTAAGCAAATACTTGCCCTAGACTTGTTGTAACCTTGTATAAGACCTAAAGGTCATTCCTATACCTTATTTACATGTTAATGAACATGTTAAGTCAATTAATAAAGAAAAACATGCTTGAAAACAAGTTAAAACACAAAATGTGCTTTAAAAAGCCTTAAAGCACATTTTTGAAAAATTATCTTGGAAATGAGTTTTGAGTGGCTAAATGTCCATCATTACCTTGATCAACATGTGTCTACTTAGTATCACATTAGAAAGCCTAAATCAATGGGAAATCATAAATTTCACAAATATGTGCCTTAGTTTGTGAATAGTGCTCAAATAGTGCTAGTTTTGACTTAAGTCAACATAAGCTAATTAAATGGTCAACAAAGACCATAAAATACCTTATAGGTGAAGGGGGCCGGTTTTTCAATGTGGTGAGTCACCACACATGACTAGTTTTAATTAAGGGAAAGAAAGAAAAGTAAGTAAAGAAAGTTACCTTTATGTTTAAATATCTTAACAAAACAATACCTCTCACCTCATTCTCTTCTTTCCACTCATCCCCACCGTCTTCAACCTCCATCCTATCTTCCAAATCGGTTTTGCTACAGCAAACCATACCATCTCCATCTTTGAATGCTTATAACTTCTAGCTCCAAGATCCAAATTCAATTTCAAGACTACCATTCTTCTAGTTAGGCCAAGCTCTACAACTTTGTCTTTTCAAATCTTCAAAAGCTCCATTTTGGTGCCATGGAGATTCACCATTGAAGGAGCTTGAGCTCATATTTTCATGCCTTGTCATTCTTCTTTGCTTCAAGGTAAGGAAAATCAAAGAAAATCCAAGTTTCCTTTCATTTCCTTGTATAACCGAAAATTCACCTCTTAATGGTGCATTGTCTTGCTCTCTTCTTAGCTTAATTCAAACTTCAAAGGACTAGGAGGAGTCCTATCTTGCTACTTATTCAAGTTCTCTTTCAAATTCCAAAGGTAAATATCAATTTTAGTGTTTTAAGACACTTATGTAAACCTAGGGTTTAATTATGAGCTTGAGTATTAAACTTGATGCTCATTACCCTTATATGTGTATTGGTTAGAAGATTGACAAGTGATAAAAGCTCCTTGCAGATTTTCAATCAAGAAAGAACAAGAGAAAACTAGTGAGAAAGCTTGGAAAACAAAGAGGTAAATGACCTCTCTTAATGTGGTTTTGTGTACTAGCGAATTGAGCTATATTTTCTTAATAAATAACCTAAAGAGCCAATGGGAAATGAGCTAGAAAACTATCCACAAGGTGGACTAAAAAGACATGGGAGCATTGTTGTGTGTATTTGCAGGTTGAAGACATATAAATATGGAAATTCAGTGTTTAAGGCTTATGCAATTTAAGGGCCTAAGAGCCAAGCAATTTAAGTTTATGCACTATATTGTGATGTAGTGTAGTTTAAAGGTTTAGTTGTGTGTAAAGAACATTTCTTGTGGAGATGAATGTCTTTGACGGTTAAAGGATGAAAAACAATACATTTGTGTGTAAGGAATGTGTATTAAGTGATTATGTGTTCTTGGTTGACAAAAGGTGAAAACCTAAGTGTTTGGGTGTGAGAATATACAAGAGAAGCTATGGCAAAATTTAGTTGATAAACAAAGGAGTTTATGTGATGTAATGAGATTTTATGACCTAGAGGGTACTGGGGATTGTTAAGTGTTAAGATGATGGAAGAAAGTGAATTATGGTGCCATGGGCATTGTCTTGGAGGATTTAGAAATCAAATGAGTGTTTTATACACACCAAAGTTATGATATGTGAGGTGTGAAGTCTTGTTCAAGTTTTGGAAAACAAAGGAAAAGTATAATGCCTTGTGAAAGTCTAAAAGTAAACTTGTGGAAATAGATGGAGTTGTGTACTGGAGGTGTTTGTGAGAAATAATGCTTTTGGAGTAGTGGTAATGTTTGTGAGACAACACTTTGGTTAGTTAAGGTAGTAGGCATAATATACCACTTAGAGATTCTAAGGAAAAATGTTATAAGTATTGGGAGATGTTGTAAGGAAATTGAGTAACAAGTTTGGACAATGTTTTAAGGAGGTTCAAAGTGATATTTTGGTATTAGAATATGTCTAAGTACATGTATGACGTTTGGGTAAACAATGGGTGAAGAGAACAAGTTGAACAAGGCTTGAAAATGCATGTACGGAATTCTGTAGCTTTGGTCCGGGACTTGGTTCCAGGTTAAAGTCCTGGACCACATACTAAAACTGGCCGAGAGTTGCACAAATAGCATGGTCCAGGACTTGGGGTCGGTATAAAGACCCGGACCAATGCCAATTTTCACCCAAGAGTTCATTTAAGTGTTGGTCCGGGACCTAAGATAGGGACCAAGTCCCGGACCACTCTAGAAATGCTATTTAAGGTTAGAAAATGATATGTAATGATGGGGATTGGTAGGTAATGATGTTATAAGGTTGTGTAGGACATGTTAGGTGAGTTATAAAGACAATTAAGTGGGTAAAAGTTGTAGTAAAATGTGAAAGTAAACCAAGTTAAAAATGTGAGGTTATTTAACTAGTTAATGGGGTAAGCTATGAGCATTAGACTTTAAACAAACATATTACCCCAATGTTAATGAAATTAATTGTGATGTTACCAGTTGTACGGGATTTGTTCGAGGAACCTAAGAGGACACAATATAGTGGACCGTGGTGACAGGTATGGTTTTCTTGCAACCTGTGTCCAACCGGATTACACCGGCTTGTATGCCAATGTGTTTTTCTGTGTGTTTGCCGCCTTGCAAGAATAAACATGAAATGAGTTTACAGTAATTCATATATGTGGCGTGTTTAGTTCCGATACCGTTTAACCTCAACATGTGTTAAACCTTAGCTAACCGACTCTAGGATCACATAAGAGATTGGTATTCGGACTTCACGACCCAAACCATGGGAACGTACTAACCACGGCTATGCATGAGTTAGTTGTGTGTTTTTTGTGCGTATAAGTATGTTCACCACCCCTGTGTGTTAACCCGGTTGTAATACCTTATAGTGTGTGGAAGTGATAGGTTCCATAATGGAGCCCTTACTATATATATACTAATGGGGGGGGTGAGGAATCCGGTCGTACCGGTCGTGCGTTTTGTTTGGGAGTAGATGTCTACAGTTGCTCTTACTCCCTCTCTGTTATGTTAAGGTTGTCTTTCCTTCTTAGATTACAATCACCCACTAGCTTAATCCAAAGCTTACCTATTCTGACTGATGATCGGTCTAGGGGGAATCATGTGTAAAGTTTGTTTGGGAGTTGGAGTCTATATTCACTTCGAGTCCCACTCTGTTATTGATTGTTTTTCCTTCTTGGATTTCAATCACCCACAAGCCTAAGATCAATGGCTTTCCTACCTGATTGTTGTTCGGGTTAGGGGGATTATGTGTAAGAAGTGATTAGGTCACTGTATCCGTCACTTCTAAATAAGTTGTGGTGTATGGTGTGTTCGGTTCTATATAAAGACCGACACCTCTAAACAAAGTAAAGGTGAGATGGTGTGATCGGTTCTATGTTAAGACCGACACATTTACTTATGTTATCTTGTAACGAGCATAACATGAGACTGAAATCATTCTCTAGGCCCACTAAGTTGGCTAACTAATGCTTGGTTCGTTTCCCTCAAAGGACTCGTTCCTAATGTGTATGTGTGTTGTTGTTGCTATGCTTGTGTGTGTTGTATGTTTGTGAATGTGTTATATGTTTATAGTTATCCCATTGTTATACCCAAAATTTCAACCAACCCCCGGAAGGGAGTCTCCACTAATAGGCTATCTTGGTCAAGTAGCGAGGGTTCCTAGTTCGATCGGCACATTTTAGAGTACAAGGGACAGCCAGGTCATCTCCAAGGGCATTTTCGTAATTTTTCAAGGCTCCTAAGCCCCCTATAGGCTTTCTCTCTCCTCCAAGGAAGGGTCAAATAAATTCAAAATGCTTTGACATTTTAACCCATGATAGAGGATGACATTTTGGGCATAATGGCGTTGGAATTTCGATTTTCGAGTTTCCAATAATTTTCTAGCAATTTCTGATTGAATCGGATGAGAAATTGAATTTAAAAATATTCCAATATCCAAAAAATTCGATTCCACTTTAGAAAAATCAGAAATGTCATCCTTTACCCATGTGTAAAATTTCATAATCAAATTCTTTTTGGAAGCCCTTGTGCTAAAACATCGGTAAATCTCGGTTTTTACCGGATTTTTCTATCTTTAAGGAAGCCTATATAAGGAACCTTATCCCAAGATCAAATCAGAACCTCAAGAACCCTAGACTCTCAAAGGAGGCAGCCGTCTCATTCTCTTCACGTTTTTAAACATCCAAGCACCAAAATCACATCAAAAATCCCCCGAAATCACCATCTAAACACACTTTTCAACTCCCAACACATCAACAATCATCAAACATCAACCAATCCACCTCCAAAACGTGAAGAATACCTTCAACAATCAACAACCAGAAGCTCGGGTCGAACTCAATCCGGAACCGGCACCATCGGAGCCTCCGAATAATCCCGACATGAAGAATCCTCTTGAATTCGAAGGTAAAACAGGTTACAATTCTACTTTTCCAACTCCCAACGACCTTATTAACTCTCTGTCAAATTTTGGGTTCATACCAACCTTTTTACGCTTCTGTATTGCTAATTGTTCTTGTTTCTGCCTTGTTACTTGTTCGTCAAGTTTCGTGCATAATTCGGCTTCAAATTGCAGTCTTTCAATTACTAACGTCTTGTATACCTTTCAGGCTACACGTGCATAAATTTTGAGCCGAAAACACCTTCAGGAACCACCATAAAACCCCTGTATGTGGGTGGTCCGGGACCTCGGACCTATGGTCCGGGGCCACGGACGGGTTGTCCGTGGCCACGGACACCCACGGACGGCGGCGGGATTTTAAAATTTTAAAAAATTTAGGTTTTGCTAAACTATGTCCGGGCCTACGGACATCCTGTCCGTGGCCCCGGACTTTTCAAATTTTTGTTTTCTGTTTAATTCGACTTTTATTTCCATGTAGGTTAACTGGGGTCCGTGGTTACGGACATTAGGTTCGTGGCAACGGACGAAAACAAAATTTGACCTAATTCTGCCCCCGAAACCCTAGTTTAGGTAATTTCAACTTTCACTTTGTTTTTTTGTCAAAAAATGCTAAAAAACACAAAAAAACAGAAGCTCACGCACTTAGGTTAAAACGACTCGTAACAAGCCATAATTAAACTAAGTAGAGGAAAAACGACTTCTAGGGGTAATGAAAGTAATTGAACCCTAATTAAGTCGAATATCAAGCCCCCGAACCCGAACTCTCCTTTCCTAATTTGATCTAGGTAAAAATTAGGTGGCGACTCACAATAGGTTCCAGTGAGCTAGCTTGGATTTTAATAATTATTGTTATATGACATAGTTATTAATCTTAGGTTATAAGTGGACCTAAAACCCGATTAGATCCTAATCAACTTAATCAACATAGGATAGGGTTTAAAATCGAGGCTCACAGACTGGCGATTCTGCTGGGGACAACTTCTTAATATTAACTTGTTTAATTTTAAGAAAGAGGGCTTAACTCGAAAATGTTTATTTATGGCTTTTATTACATTGTTTGTTTACCTTTGTGTGCACTTTAATTCCCTGCACCTTTGCATCATATGAGAGCGAGGGTCCACATAAATCGATTTCACCCTGGGACCCGTTTGAGGGTCCCCTGTCAGGGACACACACCTTTTAGGTGATGTGAATAAGTGGGGGAAAAGAGGAGGATGTCGTCTAACCACATCCCCTTAATACCTGGGCTTTAGCCCCAAGCGTTTTCCTGGCAGTGTCCTTACCTAGCCCATTGTTTGGTCAGTCAAAGACCCGATCGTAGACGCACACCTTCAGGTGATGTGGAAAAAGTGGGGAAGCCCAAAGAGAATAGCGTGCAAGCCCTATTCCTTTGTGGTAACCTGGGCCCACGCCCCAAGCACCTCTTCGGATCGATCCATACCAGTTTGATTCAAGCATCTAGTGAGGACATGTTGAATTTGTGTGGGCCTTGTTTGCTTGTATGATCGGCCCACTACCCAGCCTAGAGATTGATAGGAACTTCTCCTACATCAACCTAGCCCAACCCGGATTGGCAGCTCTATTTGTTTGTGGCCCAGAGGCCCCGTTTGGTTTAATGTGTGAGTTATTTGGGCTTCAGCCGAAAAGCCTAGACTTAGGTGATTTCTCTTCTGGCCCAATTTAAACTATCTCATTAGTTCTAGGCCCATAAAAAAGGAATCCACCTGAACTTGAAATAACTCACAGGTCCTGAAAATAGAGTGAAATACCCCAAACTTAGATATGGTGTTTAAAAGATAAACTAAGTTATAAGGAGGCTAAATAATGCCTTAGAAACATTAGGAAACATTTCTAATCAAAGAAAACATAAGGAAACACCAAAAGAGCAGTTTAAGCAAAAACATGCTCTAAGCTTGGAGAGACTTGGGTGAGTACCCAAATATTTTTCTAAGACCTTAGTAATATCCTAATGGTCATTTTAAAACAATTACCAAAGAAAACCAAGCTTGAAAACAAGTTAAAACACAAAATGTGCTTTAAGGAGTTTAAAGCACATTTTTGAAAATTGTCTTGTAAATGGGTTTTGAATGGCTAAATGTCCATCATTACTCTTTAATTAGCATGTGTACTAATTAGTATCACATTAGGAAGTCTAAATCAATGGGAAATCAAAAATTTCACAACAATGTGCCTTGTTTAGTGAATAGTAACTAAATAGTGCTAGTTTAAGACATTAGTCAAAGTAAGTCAATTTAGTTGGTCAAACAAGACCATGACTAGCCTAATTAAAAGGGGGTGGCCGGTTTTTAAGGTGATGATTCACCACATGAGCAAATAAGAAAGGAAATTATAAGATAAAGTAGAAACTACTATTTACTTTATACTTAAATATCTCATTTGACTCACCTCTCTCCTCACCTCTTCATTCTCTCTTGTTCCCACGGTTTTGAGCTGCTCTCTCCCTTCTCCATTAACGTGAAGCACAACCCCAAGCTAGCTCCATCTTCCTTTGTACACTACTTACTCATTTTAGCTCCAAAACTGAAATACCCCAAACCTAAGTATGCTAAGTAAACATCAAATTATGATGTAGTAAGGCTAGAATATGCCTTAGAAAGATTGGTAGACAATTTAAACCAAGGAAAACACAAAAAGTGCCTTAAGGGCCATTTGGGCAAAAACATGCTCTAAGCTTGGAGTGACTTTGATTATCACCCAAATACCATTATAAGACTTTAGTATTATGCTAATGGACATTTTAAATCAATTAGCAAAGAAAACCAATCTTGAAAACAAGTTAAAACACAAAATGTGCTTTAAGAAGTCTTAAAGCACATTTTTGAGAAATTGTCTTAGAATTGAGTTTTGAGTGGCTAAATGTCCATCATTACTCTTTAATCAACATGTGTACTAATTAGTATCACATTAGGAAGCCTAAATCAATGGGAAATCAAAAATTTCAGAAATATGTGCACTAATTAGTGAATAGTGCCAAATAATGACTAGTTTAAGTTTTAATCAATATAAGATAATTAGTTGGTCAACAAAGACCATGACTAGCCTTATTTAAGATGGGGGGCTGGTTTTCTAAGGATGAGTCACCATAGACTACATCAAATAAGGAAGAAAAGAAGAGATAAGTAAAAGGAGTTACTATTTGCTTTTATAAAGCAAATATCTTATATTAGCCTACTTTTCTTCTTCTCTCTCTTCATTTATCTTCTTCCCACGGTTTCTTCTTCCCTTCTCTTGCTCCAAAACCGAGAGAGCTCCATCCATGGGTGCTCCACCTTCAAATGCTCACCAAGTGTTCATCTTTGCTCCAAATCAAAAACCAAGTATAGATTTCTCTTAGTTAGGCCAAGACCTATCTTTCTATCTTTTCAAATCCTTCAAAGCTCCATTTTGGTGCCAAGAGAAAACTCCATTGATGGAGGAAAATCAAGTTTGAAGAGCCCATTTGGTTCTCCATTCATTCAAGGTAAGGAAAATGTAAGAAAAACCATGTTTCCATCACTTCCTTACATGGTCGAAAATTACTACTCATGGGGCCTTGTTTTTATGCCTTGTTATAGCTTGATTTATTCAACAAGGACTAGTGGAGGTCCTATTTCATTCAATGCCAAAGTCTATCTTGAGACTTCAAAGGTAATCATCCACTTTTATGCCTTAGAACACATTTCTAACCTAGGGTTTCATTCCTTGAGGTTAGTGTATTGTTTAGTACTCATGTGAGTCATTGAATATTGGTTAGAACATTGGCAAAGGAAGTTTAAGTGGTGGCCGATAATCATGCAAGAAGAAGGTCTAAGGAGGAAGATAAAATAAGCTTGAGAAAACAAGGTAAATTACTTACCTAATGGTGGTTTAAGTTTTAAGGAATGAGTTTTAAATGAGTACCAATGTAGCCTAGGGCTTACATTAGGTAATGGGTTATATAACCTAGGAAAAACAATTTGAACAAGCTTATGAACTTGTGATTAAGGAGCCAATGAGAATGAGTTAGTAATATAAGTTTAAGATGGATTTTAAGAGCATTATAACTACTATGAGATTGATGGGTGTATTTGCAGGTTGAAAGCTTTTATATGTGGGAAATTCAGTGTTTAAGTTTAAGTTATTTAAGGGCCTAAGAGCCATGTCATTTAAGAGCCTTAGTGCTATGCAATTTAAGATTATTGCATTATATTGAGTTGTTGTGAATGAGTTGGATTGGGTGAGAAAATAAGATGAGAAAGGACTTGGTGTGTGTGTGAGATTATCGTGTGAGAAAACAATGCATTTGGGCATGAAAATATACTAGAGAAGCTATGGCGAAATTTGAGTAGAAAACAAAGTGTTTAAGTGGTAGTGGTGAGTTAATATGCCCTAGGGTTTACTAGGGAGCATGAAAAGGAAATTGAGTGGAAATGAGTTAACTAAGGAGTTCTTGAGGTTGAGAATGACCTAGGGATGTCTAGGAGGAATTAGAGGATTGGTGAGTGTATTAAACACACCAAAATCATGATATGAGGAGTGCAAGACTTGTGCATAAGTTTGAAGGAGAAGGTGTATAATGCTTAAGGTGATTTAGGTATGAACTTGGGAATATATCAATGAAAGTCTTGGGAAGCTTGTCTAAGTAGTGATGATTCTAGTAGTGGAACAATAAGGTTTTAGTTTAGATGTTAATGAGTGGACTTAGGTGATGGAAGAGAAAGGTGTGGGAGGATGTTGTCAAATGTCAAGGAAAATGACTAGGAATGTAAAAGAGCGTATGCTCATGAGAATGGTGAGTAAGTGAATAAAAGAAGTGGAAATGTCTAAGGAGGGTGTTGCATAGTCAAGGTAAATGAAGAACAAGGTTAAGGCGCTAAGAAGATGACAAGAAATGTATAGGTAAGTTCGTGAGTTTGGGTTGATGATCAACAAATGGAAAAGATAGGAATTTGTGCATGGATATGCAAGGTGACTTGAGGAAGTCTTGGTAAATGAACTGAAGATGGAAAATGATGTTTATGAAGTGCCCAAACTGTTAAGGAGGGAACACTTGGGTTGGTTGAAGTTTTGGTAAGGTTACAAGTTGGAAATGTAAGGAATCATATCACAAATGTTAGGAGTGTTTGTAAGAATTTAGTAAATGTTTGAGAAGATCTTTGGAAGTTGTTTTGGAGAGTTTGGTGGAAGTTCTAAGGTGAGTTTAAGTGCCTAAATGGTATTAGGACACATGGGGGAACATGTGGAGAAGTTTGGAGTCAAATGGGAAATTAGAAACATGGTTCTGGAGCCGACCGACCTTAGGGACCGGACCTGCAAGGTCGGTCGAGCTCAGTTTACACTACCGGGAAGAGTTTCTGGAATCGACCGAACTTGGGGACCGGACTTGCAAGTTCGGTCGGGCTTGTATTTTGTGTACGAATTGAGTCTCTGGAATCGACCGAACTTAGGACCGAACTTGGCAAGTTCGGTCGGGCTTAAATATCCCACGGGGAAGCTCTCGAGAATGGACCGACCTTGGGGACCGGATTTGCAAGGTCGGTCGGGGTGAAATTTTCAACCGGTAATGAGTTCTGGAATGGACCGACCTTGGGTAAGGTCGGTCGGTAAGGTCAGTCGCCCCTAAAAATGAAAAAAAAAGAAACCCTAAGGAAGTTTAGTGTTATTAATGGTACCCCATTAAGAGGGCATTGATGATTAGAGGTGTAAAGACCTAAGAGATTAAGATAAGTATAAACTTAAAAGTTTAAGGTTAAGTTGTAAGATTAAGTTGTAAAACTTAAGAGGTGTTAGGTGGGGATCATTATGGGTTAAGCAAGTTAAATAAGTTGAATTAAGATAAGTGATTAACAACCTAAAACTGAATGAATGTTTTAGGGCTTGAGTATTTGGACTCCAGAAGAGAGTAAGCAACCGAACGACCGACGGTGAACGGTACAGTTCTTCTTGTGACCTGCTTGCTAACGAGGTGTCCCTCGGCTTGTGTGCTATTTGTTTCTGTGTGCTCACTAAGCAAGATAAAGCATGCAACCGGAATATTATGTTTATTGTATTGTTGTGTGATGTTTGAAAACTAATACAACACACCGTGAGAACTTACTAACCAACGTTTAGTAAGGAAATGTGTGAGACTAAGGAACGCTCCCTAATATGGGTTGATATAAACCGAAAGAGGTTAACCAACAAACATGGTCTTGAGACTACTACTAACTGGAACTTGAGTGAGGAAACCCGGGACTGACTCCGGTCATGCATGCTAAGGAAAGGGGGTCGGTATCTATAGCAGATCCGTCTTCCGCTTAAGGACTTGTCTTTGGACTTGTAGCCTAGGGCCGGTTGCCGGCTCAGCTACGCTGGACTCCCGTCTAGGGTAGGTGGCATTAAGATGGTACGGTGGGATCACCTAAATCCCAGGTTTGGACTTAGGATACAACCATTCCCCTCCAGGAACGGTTTGTATACTGAGAATAAGTTAAGATTAAGATTAAGGTAAGGTTAATATAAGTTGCAACCATTCCTTTTTAAAGGATGGTTTGCATTATTAAGACTAAGATAAGCTACATCCACTCCTTATTAAAGGATGGTTGTTTCTAAGATTAAGATAAGACTAAGATCAAGGTGAGATAAGGATGGACTAAGATTAAGAGGAAATATAACTTAGGGAGTTAGACAATTAACTCTCTAATTAAGGGAACGCATTTAAGTCGTTCGTTATGTTTGAACTTTGATTGTTCATATTTGGTTTGTTGTTTACTGCACTTTCTATTATGTTGTGCATCTAATCAACCTCCATGCTATCGACAATTAGTCGTCGTAGCCACGTTAGCTTGGGGGCCATGAGAGGATTGTACCAGCATTCATGCTGACCCCCTTTGGGGGCTGTTTTTACTACACAGGTGAACATCAGGAGACGGCCGTCACGAGAGTAAGAAGAGGTACAAGTGTTGCAGGTTAAGTGCGGCCTACGAGTTGTGCATGTACACTCGTATGGCAATTGAGTTAGTAAGATGTATAGGATGTGAGGGGATTGTAAGAAGGAAATGTATTTGGTTAAGGTTGTTATGTACTAATGTTCGGTATATTCTATAGTCAGACCGTGGTGAGGTCCTGGTGTGTAAAGAATTCCGCTGTGACGTGTATATATATATGCTGTTAAGTTGCGAGACTACGTTTGGATTGAGTTGGGGTGTTACAAAAACCAAAACAAATTACATATTCCTCTTAGTTAGCTCAAGCTCTCTCTTTCTATCTTTTCAAAACTTCACGAGCTTTGATTTGGTGCCAAGCCAAACCACCATTAGAGGAGGAAATTCAAGTTTGGAGACTCCATTGGCTTCTCCATTCTCTTAAGGTAAAGAAAGTGTAAGAAAATCTAGGTTTCCATCACTTTTCTTCTTGACCGAAAATGTATGCTCATGAGGCTTCATTTTAATGCCTTGTTCTAGCTTTTTTTCTACTCTTCAAAGGATTGAGGAGGTCCTTCTTGCTTCATATCCAAGCTTGTCTTGAGAAACCAAGGTAAAACAATCACCTTAATACCTTAAAGCACATTTTTAACCTAGGGTTTGTTCCTTAGGGTTAATGTATTATCTAGTACTCATTGGAGTCATTGGATGTTGGTTAGAACATTGGCAAGGAGATATATATTGGTGACTGAGATTGAGCAAGGAAAAACCTAAGGAAGAAAGTTTTTAAAGCTTGTAAAAGAACAAGGTAAATTACTTACCTTAAGGTGTTTTATTGTTTAAGGGAATGGGATTTAGATATGTGATGAATTTAGTGTAGAGTTTACATTAGAAAAGGGCTATATATGACCTAGGAGAAACAATGATCATGATTGTGAACTTGTGACTAAGGAGCAAATGAGGAAAAAGAGATAGTTTAAGAATATCAAGGTGAAGTACAAGAAGCATTTTATTTCAATAGGAGCCTTGTTGTGTGTATTCGCAGGTTAAAAGCAAATATATGTGGAAATTCTGTGGTTAAGATTATTGTCATTTAAGGGCCTAAGTGCCAAGCATTTAAGTTTATGCACTATGTGATGATGTGGTGTAGTTTTGGTGTAAATTGTGTGTTAAGGTGTTGTGATAAGAATTTGAGTGATCTTGGTTGTTTGATGGTGAAAAACCAAGTGTTTGGATGTACTATATACTAGAGAACCCATGGCAAAATTTAAAGGAGAACTTGAGTGTTTAAGATGTTCTAAGGGGATTTAATGACTAAGGAAGTATTAGGAAGTTCTAGAGGTTGACTTGATGAAAAAGGGTGAGATTAAGGTATTTTAATGACTTATAATGGCTTAGACATCACTATGAAGGATTTAGGAATCAAAAGAGTGTATTTGGGTATTTAGGACTTAGGTAAATGTTGATAAAAGAAGCTAGGAAACCTTGGTAAGTTTGATGTGATTGAGTGTGAAACTTTGAGATGATTTAGATAGAAACTAGAGTTTAGAATTTAAGGAAAACCTTGGAAAGTGTAAGAGAGATGCAAGTGGTGTATATGGTGTGGTCAAGTTCATAAGGAGGGAACTTTTGGCTAGTAGAAGTGCTAGGTGAAAGGGGTGTTGAAATGTAGGAAAGAAATAAATGCTATGTGTTAGTAGTTGTTGTAAGAATTGAGTAAAGGATTGGGATGATCTTTGGAGGTTGTTTTAATGAGCTTGGAGGATGATCTAAGGTGGGTTTAAGGGTCTAAATGATGTTAGAACACATTGGAAGGCTTGAGGAAAAGTTTGGTGATGATTTGACAATGTTTGGGCATGTTCTGGTGGCGTCCGACCCAGGGGTCCGACCCAAGTTTGGGTCTGACGGCCTCTGTTAAACGCCAGGGAAAGGTTCTGGAATGGTCCAACCAAGAGGACTTGGGTCGGACATGGGTCGGACGGGTGTATTTGTGAGGGCGGTTAAGTTTCTGGAATGGTCCGACCCAGAAGGTTGGGTCGGACATGGGTCGGACATGTGGAGGTTTTCAAACCCGAAAGTTATTGGAAGGGTCCGACCCAGAGGGTAGGTCGCACGGTGGGTCGGACGGCCCTTAACACTTAAAAAAAAAGAAATTTTGAATTCTAGGAATGATAATTGGTAATAAGGTATACCTATGGTAGGGTGGTAATGATTAGGACCCTAAGAACTTAAGGGATTAAGTTAAGATAAGTAAGAACCTTAATGTTTAAAGTTAAGTTTAAAAGGTTAAGTGGTAAGGACTTAAGAGGATATTCATTAGGAGTCTTTAGGGATTAAGTGAGTTAAGTAAGGTGCAAATAGCTAATGGCCTAAAAATGAATCAATGTTTTAGGTTTGTGAATTGGGACCCCCGGAGAAGGTTAAACAAACGACGAGCGACGGTGAACGGTACAATCTTTCTTGTGACCTGCTTGCTAACGAGGTGTCCCTCGGCTTGTGTGCTATCTGTTTAATTGCTATGGCTAAGACAAGATAATGCATGCAACCGCTTATATTTGTTCTCGTTGTGTATGTGTTTTCCTTGCACTAACCCACGAGACTTGAGACTGTTACTAACCAAGTTAGTACTTACTGAGTTAAGAATAAGAGTTAAGTTTTGGTGGTTGTTGGTTAATGCCAGCTAAGGCTTAGCTAGCACATGGTGTTAAGATTTCTTCTAACTGGAACTTGAGTGAGGAAACCCGGGACTAACTCCGGTCATGCATGCTAAGGAAAGGGGGACGGTATCTGAATCAGATCCGCCCTCCGCTTAAGGACTTGTCTTCGGACTTGTAGCCTAGGGCCGGTTGCCGGCTCAGCTACGCTGGACTCCCGTCCAGGGTAGGTGGCATTAAGATGGTGCGGTGAGATCACCTAAATCCCAGGTTTGAAATTAAGCTACAACCATTCCCTTCCAGGAACGGTTTGTATACTGAGAATAAGTTGAGATTAAGATTAAGGTAAGGTAAGGAACTGAGATTAAGGAAATCAGGACTAAGGAGGGGGTTACTAACCCACTTAATAAGGGAACGCTTGAGTCGTTCATTGTTTGTTGAACTAGCCATGTTCATCTGTGGATTATTGTTATTGCACTTCATATCATGCTTGTGTATGTAATCAATTTCCATGCTATTGACAATTAGTAGTCGTAGCCCCGTAAGCTTGGGGGCCATGAGAGGGAGTACCAGCATTTGTGCTGACCCCCTTTGGGGGCTGTTTTTACACTTGCAGGTAAGAAGCCCATGAGGATGCACCACGAGAGTAGGAGCGGTTAGACTTAGGATGGGATGTTTATTTTGAGTACGGGTTGTGCTTGTGCACCCGTCTGTTTATATTTAAACTGATGTAAGGTTGTGATTATGACTTAGTTTCTTGTACTCGGTTGGTTGTTGGTATTCTGGATGATGATGATTGGGTCGGTTGTTTATTTTGGATAAGTGTTGTAATTGATAAGGCCGGTATATTCTAACGATCAGACCGTGGCAAGGTCCAGGTGTTTGTTATTTCCGCTGCGTCGTATTCGATTAAGTGTTCAGTTTTGCGATAACCACGATTGGCTTTGGATGGGGTGTTACAAAAGTGGTATCAGAGCGTAGTTACGCTCTGATCAAGAAATACCGGACATGAGTAACCACCGAGTTAGGATATAAGTGATAAGTGTCCAAATGAGCATGTTTTATAGGTGTATTTCATATATAAATTAGCACTTTTGTTGCTCATTTCTCCACTTCGGTTGTTTTTCCTCTAGTTTATGTTTTATTGTTTATCTCACAAATTTATTGGTTTAACATGAGGAAAACCAAGCTGGGAGTAAAGTAGACGAAGAGACGAACGCATAGACGCAAACGGCTCGAAAAACGGAGTCCAAACGAAGAATCTAGAGCCAGTCAAAGTTTGAAGAAATTAAGTCGAGCACAAGCTACAACCGCCTGTTATGGGGCGGACGTGAGGCGGACATCAAGGCTTGCAACCGCCTGTTATGGGGCGGACGTGAGGCGGACATCAAGGCTTGCAACCGCCTGTTATGGGGCGGACGTGAGGCGGACACCAACATTACAACCGCCTGTTATCAGGCGGACATGGAAGCGGACAGCATGCGGACGTGACTAAAATTCAGCGCGCCAGTTTTCTTCTTCGCCCGTCGACTTCCTTCTTCGCCTGTCGACTTGCTTCTTCGCCCGTCGACTTACTTCTGCAAGTTATCCATCTACTCCGCACCACCTATCTTAAATTCTCTCACACGTCTTCAGTTTGTCCCCTGCAATTAATGAGCATTCAATGCTCTTCTGTAGTCGTTCTTCTTCTTCCTCTCCTCTATAAAAAGCCACTGCTACTTCAAATCAAATACATACGTTCTACCCCCAAACTCAACACTCAAAATCTCTCATTTCTTACAAAAATCCTACGTATGCTCCCACTCTTCTTCCCCTTCATTTTCTCCATTCACCATCCACGCATCTCATATTGTTATTACGTCCAACCTCTGTCTGACTTATTACCAGTTAATTTGTCAGGCTAAGGAGGATTTACTCCGGGTGAGGGTTTTAATTATGGTTTGTTAGCTGTGTAATATATTTCTACCGGTTAAAATAAATTCAGTTTGTTACGATTAAAGTTTTGTTTCTCTCCCATTTTAATAAATTTCATCGATTTATTAAAAAGCCTTACTAAGTCTGTTTTTAATTTCATCGGTTAGAAACAGATGGGTTAATTAAGCCGTAAAACTGTAAGAACTTATTTTCATCGTTTAAGTTAATACATGTTGCAAGAATAAAATTCCTCACACTCCTCTACCGTTTACACGCTTTTTGCTTGAGTTTTCATCGGACCTTGCATTACAGGTAAACGAGTTCTTATGAGTTTTCATCGGACCTTAAGAAAATTACAGGAATCTTGCCAAATTATTTTATTAAACCGGTAGAGATAACACAATTAATCAGATCATATTAACCTGAACCCGAAGTTCCATTTAATTCATCTTCACTTCACTAAATTAATCTGTTATTTACTTTCCAGAAACAAGTCAATTAATCCCCCCTCTTGTGACACGCTTAGGTACTACTTATTTCACTATAAGTCCCACGGTTCGATAATCCGGTCGCTTACACTTTTCTATACTACCACGACCGGGATTTGTTTGCAGCCCGACGTTTAATTTGAGTTTTAATTTCTTTTCTTTTAATTTTACACCAGTTTAACCACTCACGATACAACGTCTGCAATAAGTTAAGGAATAAGTGATGGGTTAAGGGTGTGAGAAGTTAGAGTGAGTAGAGTCAGATGACCACTAATAAGTGTGGATCGTCTTTACCGTCTACTGACGTTATAAATTCATTAACCGAAACAGTGGTGGATACGAGTCTAATGTGAGTTATGCTTGTTCAGATGTCAGGAAGAAGAAGCCGAGGTCGTGGTCGAGGCGACGAGACTGAGATACCAGAGGGGCAGACGATCGTAGAGATCGTAGGTGCCGCCTTTGGGCATATGGGCTATCACCCCGGTGTGGGTGCACCACCTCCACCGCCGCAACCACGGGGACCGAATTGGGTGAAGAGTCTTGCAGACCTTCGACCCGCACATTTTAAGGGGGAGACCGATCCTGCCAAGCTTAGGGCGTACATCTCCGAGCTGGAGACCGCCTTTGAGACCCTTGATGTCCCTGCTGGGATCAAGGTGCATCTGGCTGCTTTCTATCTGAAGGGGGCGGCAGGCATTGGTGGAAGCTGGTGAGGGCCGAGCATGTGGCCAATCCAGAGTTCGGCTGGGAGCAGTACACCGCCTTGCTACGAGCAAAGTACTACCCCGCCCATGTCCAGACGAAGAAGCGCTTGCAGTTGGATGCGCTTAAGCAGACCGACAAGATGACGGTGGACGAGTATTACTCAGAGTTCACCGCCTTGCTCCGTCTTCTGCCAGGTCTTGGATATTCAGACCAGATCTTGGTGGACCGCTTCTATGGCGGGCTTAGCCATCGACTCCGCTACGGCATGGGGCCGACGAGTTACACTACCTTGCAGGTAATAAGAATAATTGAGAATTGAGTAAGTAAATGAGTAAGACTTAGATTGTGAGAAATAAGAGTGACTAATACTGTGGAAAGCAGGAGTGCTATCATGCCGCTGCTAAGGTTGAGATAACCGTCCAGCTGAGGGACGAGGAGAATGCTAAGAGGAAGAATGCTGGTAAGAGCTCGGAGAGTCAAGGGCAAGGTGGGTACAAGAAACAAAAGTACCAGCCTCAGGCCCAGAAGAATCAGAACCCAAAAGGGAAGGAGGAAAAGGAGAAGGCTCCAGAAGAGCCATTGAAGTTGACGTATGCTTACGCAGCTACACCCCTGCGCTCTAGGGCGCCAAAGGGTAAGGGATTGGTATTGAGTGAGTTAAGAAACAATTAGTAACCATTTGAGATATGAGTATTGACATTATAAATGATCAGGATCTGAGACTGAGAAGGGAGCCGGTGGTGGCTACCAGCGACGCTACATCTGTAGGTGGTGTCACAAGGACCACCCCGGGCTCGATTGTAAGGGGAATAAGGTGGAGTGCAACTTTTGTGGGGTTTACGGACACCGAGCATATGAGTGCTTCCGTAACCCCGCTAGTAGAGCCTACAAGCCCGATACTAAGGGCAAGGGCAAGACCGATCAGGGAGCTGGATCTGACGGTCAGAGGAAGGTGCAGCAAGCTGCAGACAAGAACCCAAGGGTGACCCAGAAGTCGGGACCCACACTGCACATGGTGGACCGGGACGATGAGCCTGAACCCTCTCGAGGCCAGGTACCACTATAACCATTTAGTAATAAAACTACCTGCTTACCGCATTATCATGCATGTTTGGTGAATAAATGAGTTAAGTAAGAATAAGATGAGATTAGAACTTAAGTAAGATATAACCTACTACCGCTTTAGGAAACTTCAACATCTGCTATCCAATACCATTTACACTTAACCCGGAGCACACCGACATCGAAACCATAGACTTTCCAACCGAACAATGTCAGGTTATCCGCCCAGGTATGATTTTATTAAGGGGATACCTGACACCCGAAGCACAAACAGCCATCATCAGAAGATGCAATCAACTAGGAATGGGACCGGGAGGTTTTTACACACCGGAGTACCCAGGGGGAGCAAGGATGAAATTAAAAATGATGAGCTTAGGCAAGGATTGGAATCCGTATGCCAAGAATTACCAAACCACGAGGATGCAAGATGGAGTCTCACCACCGGGAATACCCGAAGAGTTCCATCCAGTTATTACACAAGTCGTGGAAATCGCTCAGCAGTTGGAAGCTGAACCGATTCCAGACATTCAAGCAGACATTTGCATTGTGAACTTCTATGAGAAGGATGGTCGACTTGGACTACACCAGGATACAGACAAGACAACGGAGTCTCTTGAAAGAGGGATACCCGTAGTGTCTTGGTCCATTGGGATGATGCAGAGTTTTTATACGGAGAGCAGAAGCGTGCGGACCGTGCGAATAAATTAGTACTTAAGTCAGGAGATGTGTTAATTATGGGAGGAGAATCAAGGATGTTATACCATGGGATTAAGAGGATCAAGTTGAATACAGCACCGTCAGCAGTAATCAATGCGACGCATATGAGACCTGGGAGATTAAACCTAACCTTTAGACAATATTAGTCATGTAATGTTGGAATGAAATGAGGAATTAGATGTAAGATTGAAGCACATGTTGTAAACAGGATGGTTATGAATAAAATAACAGTGTTGTTCATATAAATTGTTACGACTCTTGTTATACCATCAATACTCATGAAGCTGTGAACACAATTAGGTTATGGACTCGGTACGGAAGGTGCATTAAGCATACTTATAGAGGCACAGGCCGACGCCAGCGGTACTATCCTCACCGGCACCTTTCCGATTAATGGGATTGAGGCATCAGTTCTCTTCGACTCAGGGGCCTCGCATACCTTTGTCTCGGCATCATTCGCGAGCAGGTTGAGGCTAGACGCTGATGAGCTACCCGACTTCACGGTTACGCTTCCGTCTAAGGAGAAGGTTCGTTGCACTCGTTACTACCGAGGAGCCACTGTCAGAATTAAGGGAGAAGACTTTCCAGTTAGTTTTATTGAGTTCAGTGAGCTAGGATTTGATGTTATCTTCGGGATGAACTGGTTGGAGTGGCACAAGGGACGTATCCTCTGCGCCGAGCATAGATTGCTGCTCAGGAGTCCGTCTGGGGTAACAATATCATACCGCCAGAGGCCCAGAGAGCCTTCGACTAAGATCATCACTGCCATGGCAATGTATAAGGAATTGAGGAGAAAGGAAGAAGTGTACCTCTGCTATGTACAGGACATAGAGAGAGACCCTGAGTTCGACCCCGACTTACCGGTAGTGTCGGAGTTCCCCGACTTATTTCCACGGGAACTGCCCGGCATGCCACCCACTCGGGAGGTAGAGTTCACCATTGAGCTGCTACCTGGTACCGGACCGATAGCCAAGGCACCATACCGTATGGCTCCGGAAGAAATGACTGAATTAAAGGAACAATTGAAAGATTTGTTAGATAAGGGATTTATAAGACCAAGTGTGTCACCATGGGGAGCGCCAGTCCTCTTCGTGAAGAAGAAGGATGGTAGTCTCTGCCTCTGCATCGACTACAGAGAGCTGAATGCAGTGACAGTGAAAAATAAGTACCCACTACCCCGCATTGACGATCTGTTCGATCAGTTGAAGGGAGCATCTGTGTTCTCCAAGATTGATCTCAGATTGGGGTATCATCAGATAGCCATTAAGGAGGGAGACATTGAGAAGACGACATTCCGGACATGATACGGCCACTATGAGTTTACAGTGATGCCGTTTGGATTGTCGAACGCACCGGTGAAGTTTATGGATCTGATGAACCGCTTGTTCCGGGAGCAGCTGAACAAGTCGGTTGTGGTGTTTATTGATGACATTTTGATATACTCGAAATCTAAGGTTGAACATGAGGAACATCTGAGGAGAGTATTGGAAATATTGAGGGAGAACCAGCTATATGCTAAGTTCTCCAAATGTGAGTTTTGGCTTGACCAGGTCTCTTTCCTAGGTCATGTCATCTCAGATGCTGGGATCTCAGTAGATCCAGCCAAGATTGATGCCGTACGTACTTGGCCAAGGCCGAAGACTGTTACCGACATCCGGAGCTTTCTCGGTCTGGCAGGTTACTACAGGAGGTTTGTTAGGGATTTCAGCAAGGTCACGAAACCGATGACCAGTCTGATGAAGAAGGATGCACCATTCTTATGGACGGTTGACTGTGAGAGATCATTTCAGAGCTTGAAGGACTCACTGACCACTGCACCGGTTCTGACCATTCCAGACGGTACAGAAGGCTTTGAGGTTTATTGTGATGCATCCGGCAGAGGGCTGGGTTGCGTGCTTATGCAACATGGCAAGGTGGTGGCATATGCCTCACGCCAGTTGAAGAAACATGAGGAGAACTACCCCACACATGATTTAGAGTTGGGAGCTGTAGTCTTCGCTTTGAAGATATGGCGCCACTACTTATACGGGGTTAGTGTGACGATCTACACCGATCATAAGAGTTTGAGATACATATTCACTCAGAAGGAGTTGAATCTTCGACAGAGGAGATGGTTAGAGTTTCTGAAAGACTATGACATTGACCTCCAATACAAAGAGGGGAAGGCCAATGTTGTAGCAGACGCCCTGAGCCGTCGAGCACACTCACTTCATTCGCTAGTTTCTTTCTCCAGCTTGGTTGATGAGGTGCGAGAGGCTCAGAGGACAGATGAGTACATGAGAGAGGTCAGACAGAAGCTGACAGATGGTACCTTTGAGAGTCAGAAATACGACTTCAGACTTCATGATGATGATCTGATCAGACTTAAGGGCAGGTTATGCATACCACGGGGCAACACGGATCTAAAAGACCGTATACTTAGAGAATCACACTGTTCTTCAGTTTCCATCCATCAGGGAGCCTCTAAGATGTATAAAGACATGAAGAGGTACTTCTGGTGGTCGGGGATGAAGACAGATGTTACCGAGTTCGTCTTGAGGTGTCTCACATGCCAGAAGGTGAAATTCGAGCACTGACGACCGGGCGGAATGGTACAGTCGATGCCAGTTCCGGACTGGAAGTTCCATGATATCTCCATGGACTTTGTAGTTGGACTTCCACCTGCTAGGGGAGGTCTCAACATGATATGGGTTGTGGTGGATCGCCTTACCAAAGTAGCCCGATTCATACCGATGAAGGATACTTGGAAGGTGACCAAATTAGCTGAGTTGTTTAAGAAAGAAATCATGAGACATCACAGGATACCGAAGACCATAGTGTCAGATAGAGATACCAGATTCCTTTCGAGGTACTGGAGAGCTACCAGAGAAGCGTTGGGTATAGAACTCAAGCTGAGTACCGCGTTCCATCCTCAGACAGATGGTCAGACTGAGCGTACTATTCAGACACTCGAGGACATGCTGAGAGCATGTGCCTTAGACTTCCAGGGCAGTTGGATTGACAGACTACATCTAATCGAGTTTTCATACAACAACAGCTATCACGCTTCGATCAAGATGGCACCTTTTCAAGCGTTGTACGGTAGACCATGTCGTACACCGCTCTGCTGGGATGAGTCGAGTGAGACGGTCATTATAGGACCAGAATATTTAGAACAAGTTAAGGCTGAAGTTCATCAAATCAGGGAGAACATGAAAGCTGCTCAAGATAGGCAGAAGTCGTATGCTGATGTTCGACGACGGGACCTGGAGTTCGCAGTGGGCGACCAGATATTTCTGCGAGTTTCACCGATGAAGGGTGTATTCAGGTTTGGGCAGAAGGGCAAATTATGCCCGAAATTTGTTGGTCCTTATGAGATTACGGAGCGGGTGGGCCCGGTTGCTTACAGGTTGAATTTACCTGCTGAATTGGGTAAAGTGCATGATGTTTTTCATGTTTCACAGCTAAAGAAATACATGCACCACCCATCCCATGTGTTAGAACCTGAGAGGTTGACTTTAGAACCGAATATGAGATCCGTGGAAACTCCTCAGAGAATCTTGGACAGTAAGACTAGGGACACTCGCCACAAGTCAGTGCGACTGGTGAAGGTTCTCTGGTCTAACCAGGATGTCGAAGAGGCCACGTGGGAATTAGAGGATAAGATGAGGGCGAAGTACCCTTCTTTGTTTACTGACTAGATCGTCTGTATAGGGTACGGGGCGTACCCCTTTTTATGGGGGGTAGAGCTTCCTCGCTTTTGAGTTAAGAAACAAACTTGTTGTCGTTTGTTTGGTTGTCTAAGATGTGAATTTGTGTGTAAGTTGCTACACTTTGGTGTTAAGTTTGAGTTATGTATAATACTTATGTATTGTATTGGAGATTGACATTTGAGTCTTGAGGTGTGTGAATATGAATATAAGATGTGGTGTTAAGATTAAGGGAATTGAGTACCGTGAATGGTTAAGCATATATGTGAACTTTGGGGACAAAGTTCTTTTAAGGGGGGTAGATTGAAATACCCCAAACTTAGATATGGTGTTTAAAAGATAAACTAAGTTATAGGGAGGCTAAATAATGCCTTAGAAACATTAGGAAACATTTCTAATCAAAGAAAACATAAGGAAACACCAAAAGAGCAGTTTAAGCAAAAACGTGCTCTAAGCTTGGAGAGACTTGGGTGAGTACCCAAATATTGTTCTAAGACCTTAGTAATATCCTAATGGTCATTTTAAAACAATTACCAAAGAAAACCAAGATGGAAAACAAGTTAACACAAAATGTGCTTTAAGGAGTTTTAAAGCACATTTTTGAAAAATTGTCTTGTAAATGGGTTTTGAATGGCTAAATGTCCATCCTTACTCTTTAATTAGCATGTGTACTAATTAGTATCACATTAGGAAGTCTAAATCAATGGGAAATCAGAAATTTCACAACAATGTGCCTTGTTTAGTGAATATTAACTAAATAGTGCTAGTTTAAGACATTAGTCAAAGTAAGTCAATTTAGATTATTTAGTTGGTCAAACAAGACCATGACTAGCCTAATTAAAAGGGGGTGGCCGGTTTTTAAGGTGATGATTCACCACATGAGCAAATAAGAAAGGAAATTATAAGATAAAGTAGAAACTACTATTTACTTTATACTTAAATATCTCATTTGACTCACCTCTCTCCTCACCTCTTCATTCTCTCTTGTTCCCATGGTTTTGAGCTGCTCTCTCCCTTCTCCATTAACGTGAAGCACAACCCCATGCTAGCTCCATCTTCCTTTGTACACTACTTACTCATTTTAGCTCCAAAACCAAAACAAATTACATATTCCTCTTATTTAGCTCAAGCTCTCTCTTTCTATCTTTTCAAAACTTCAAGAGCTTTGATTTGGTGCCAAGGCAAACCACCATTAGAGGAGGAAATTCAAGTTTGGAGACTCCATTGGCTTCTCCATTCTCTTAAGGTAAATAAAGTGTAAGAAAATCTAGGTTTCCATCACTTTTCTTCTTGACCGAAAATGTATGCTCATGAGGCTTCATTTTAATGCCTTGTTCTAGCTTGTTTTCTACTCTTCAAAGGATTGAGGAGGTCCTTATTGCTTCATATCCAAGCTTGTCTTGAGAAACCAAGGTAAAACAATCACCTTAATACCTTAAAGCACATTTTTAACCTAGGATTTGTTCCTTAGGGTTAATGTATTATCTAGTAGTCATTGGAGTCATTGGATGTTGGTTAGAACATTGGCAAGGAGATATATATTGGTGACCAAGATTGAGCAAGGAAAAACCTAAGGAAGAAAGTTTTTAAAGCTTGTAAAAGAACAAGGTAAATTACTTACCTTAAGGTGTTTTATTGTTTAAGGGAATGGGATTTAGATATATGATGAATTTAGTGTAGAGTTTACATTAGAAAAGGGCTATATATGAACTAGGAGAAACAATGATCATGATTGTGAACTTGTGACTAAGGAGCAAATGAGGAAAAAGAGATAGTTTAAGAATATCAAGGTGAAGTACAAGAAGCATTTTATTTCAATGTGAGCCTAGTTGTGTGTATTCGCAGGTTAAAGGCAAATATATGTGGAAATTCAGTGGTTAAGATTATTGTCATTTAAGGGCCTAAGTGCCAAGCATTTAAGTTTATGCACTATGTGATGATGTGGTGTAGTTTTGGTGTAAATTGTGTGTTAAGGTGTTGTGATGAGAATTTGAGTGATCTTGGTTGTTTGATGGTGAAAAACCAAGTGTTTGGATGTACTATATACTAGAGAACCCATGGCAAAATTTAAAGGAGAACTTGAGTGTTTAAGATGTTCTAAGGGGATTTAATGAATAAGGAAGTATTAGGAAGTTCTAGAGGTTGACTTGATGAAAAAGGGTGAGATTAAGGTATTTTAATGACTTATAATGGCTTAGACATCACTATGAAGGATTTAGGAATCATAAGAGTGTATTTGGGTATTTAGGACTTAGGTAAATGTTGATAAAAGAAGCTAGGAAACCTTGGTAAGTTTGATGTGATTGAGTGTGAAACTTTGAGATGATTTAGATAGAAACTAGAGTTTAGAATTTAAGGAAAACCTTGGAAAGTGTAAGAGAGATGCAAGTGGTGTATATGGTGTGGTCAAGTTCATAAGGAGGGAACTTTTGGCTAGTAGAAGTGCTAGGTGAAAGGGGTGTTGAAATGTAGGACAAAAATAAATGCTAAGTGTTAGTAGTTGTTGTAAGAATTGAGTAAAGGATTGGGATGATCTTTGGAGGTTGTTTTAATGAGCTTGGAGGATGATCTAAGGTGGGTTTAAGGGTCTAAATGATGTTAGAACACATTGGAAGGCTTGAGGAAAAGTTTGGTGAAGATTTGACAATGTTTGGGCATGTTCTGGAGGCGTCCGACCCAGGGGTCCGACCCAAGTTTGGGTCGGACAGCCTCTGTTAAACGCCAGGGAAAGGTTCTGGAATGGTCCGACCCAGAGGACTTGGGTCGGACATGGGTCGGACGGGTGTATTTTTGAGGGCGGTTAAGTTTCTGGAATGGTCCAACCCAGAAGGTTGGGTCGGACATGGGTCGGACATAGGAGGTTTAGAAGACGGAAAATTTCTGGAATGGTCTGACCCAAAAGGTTGGGTTGGACTTGGGTCGGACATGTGGAGTTTTTCAAACCCGAAAGTTACTGGAATGGTCCGACCCAGAGGGTGGGTCGGACGGTGGGTCGGACGGCCCTTAACACTTAAAAAAAAAGAAATTTTGAATTCTAAGAATGATAATTGGTAATAAGGTATACCTATGTTTAAAGTTAAGTTTAAAAGGTTAAGTGGTAAGGACTTAAGAGGATATTCATTGGGAGTCTTTAGGGATTAAGTGAGTTAAGTAACGTGCAAATAGCTGATGGCCTAAAAATGAATCAATGTTTTAGGTTTGTGAATTGGGACCCCCGGAGAAGGTTAAACAAATGACGAGCGACGGTGAACGGTACAATCTTTCTTGTGACCTGCTTGCTAACGAGGTGTCCCTCGGCTTGTGTGCTATCTATTTAATTGCTATGGCTAAGACAAGATAAAGCATGCAACCGGTTATATTTGTTCTCATTGTGTATGTGTTTTCCTTGCACTAACCCACGAGACTTGAGACTGTTACTAACCAAGTTAGTACTTACTGAGTTAAGAATAAGAGTTAAGTTTTGGTGGTTGTTGGTTAATGCCCGTTAAGGCTTAGCTAGCACATGGTGTTAAGATTTCTTCTAACTGGAACTTGAGTAAGGAAACCCGGGACTGACTCCGGTCATGCATGCTAAGGAAAGGGGGACGGTATCTGAATCAGATCCGCCCTCCGCTTAAGGACTTGTCTTCGGACTTGTAGCCTAGGGCCGGTTGCCGGCTCAGCTACGCTGGACTCCCGTCCAGGGTAGGTGGCATTAAAATGGTGTGGTGGGATCACCTAAATCCTAGGTTTGAAATTAAGCTACAACCATTCCCTTCCAGGAACGGTTTGTATACTGAGAATAAGTTGAGACTAAGATTAAGGTAAGGTAAGGAACTGAGATTAAGGAAATCAGGACTAAGGAGGGGGTTACTAACCCA
This sequence comes from Limonium bicolor, assembly GCA_023374045.1. NCBI lineage: Eukaryota > Viridiplantae > Streptophyta > Magnoliopsida > Caryophyllales > Plumbaginaceae > Limonium > Limonium bicolor. The sequence goes on from CM041783.1 coordinate 111,637,058, forward strand.
CTTATTAAGGGAACGCTTGAGTCGTTCATTGTTTGTTGAACTATGCATGTTCATCTGTGGATTATTGTTATTGCACTTCATATCATGCTTGTGTATGTAATCAATTTCCATGCTATCGACAATTAGTCGTCGTAGCCCCGTTAGCTTGGGGGCCATGAGAGGGAGTACCAGCATTCGTGCTGACCCCCTTTGGGGGCTGTTTTTACACTTGCAGGTAAGAGGCCCATAAGGACGCACCACGAGAGTAGGAGCGGTTAGACTTAGGATGGGATGTTTATTTTGAGTACGGGTTGTGCTTGTGCACCCGTCTGTTTATATTTAAACTGATGTAAGGTTGTGATTATGACTTAGTTACTTGTACTCGGTTGGTTGTTGGTATTCAGGATGATGATGATTGGGTCGGTAGTTTATTTTGGATAAGTGTTGTAATTGATATGGCCGGTATATTCTAACGATCAGACCGTGGCAAGGTCCAGGTGTTTGTTATTTCCGCTGCGTCGTATTCAATTAAGTGTTCAGTTTTGCGATAACCACGATTGGCTTTGGATGGGGTGTTACATAAAGTCTTTTTCAGCTTAGCAACCGTCTTCTCTGACCCAAAGAAAGTTAGGCCCATTTGTGATTTAGGGGCCGTTCTAGCTCATGTGCTTTACTTCAGGCCCAAACACATTCCGGCCCAAGGGCTCATTCTAGTCTAAGTAGACTTCTTATCCAGGCGCTAGCCCAAAACCCTAAATCTAGGTGTCACCTCTCAGGCCCAATCAAAGCCATCTGTTTAGATTTCAGTCCAAATTCCAGTTCATAGTCTGAAAGATACTTCAGCCCTAACACCTCATTTTCTGGGTATCCTGGCCCACTTGCTTTCAGCCTAAGCCTGTTACGATCTACCTTGTGAAGTGTCATTCTCACCTTAGTGTCTTTCAACCCACTTCCTCTTGTTAGCTAATAATGGACTTCTTGGAAACAGGCAAGCCCGAATCCAGATATGGCAGAAGAAGGAAATCCGTTCAACACGGATGCCCAGTTGGCCGCTGTGCAGCAAAGGTGCAAGATCTTGGAGTCCATTGTCGAGGAATTAAGGAGTAAGGCTAATCTTAAGTAGACAAATCAGCACACTCTGGAAAAGCTTGTGGATGAAAATCTTAACCGTAGTTACATCGAGATTGACTCCGTTAGGGCCCAAGATCCTCAAACACGTGTGGGGAAGGATGTTCCTGACAACCAACTAGCCGTAGAGGTTAAAAGGATTGAGCGCATAGAGAAAGCCAACAAACCAGCTGGCTTCGATTATTTCTCCACGGCGTCGTATCCTGAAGTTGATCTTCCCCCAAAGCTGAAGCTGCCTACACTCGCTTTGTACAAGGGTTCCTCGGATCCACAGATTCATTTGGCTATGTTTGACCGGGAAATGTCCGTCTTAGGGCTCAACGACATGCAAAAATCCAAAGTTTTCGTACGCTATCTAGACGAGACCCCTCAGCGTTGGTATCTCACTCAGAAGATGAATACCAAAACCTACGAGGAGGTTTGCGAGGCTTTCCTAAATCATTTCGAGTATGCTTAGAACCTCGAGGTCACCAGAATCGATCTGGCAGGAACTCGACAGAAAGACGGTGAGTCCATGTCTGACTTCATCAAGCATTGGAGAAGAAAGGTTGCAGTCATGCCTACCAAAATGGACGAGCAAGAGCAAATCCGCATGATAATTGAGAACATGCGAAAACAACACAACCATGAGCTGAAATTTATGTACTTTCCGAGTTTGGACATGTTGATGGGACAAGTCGGTATTCTAGAGGAAAGGATTCATAAGGGAGGGTTGGAGCTCGAGTGTTCAAGAAACTCTGGCAGTGGCTCCAAATTATCTAAGCCAGGACCAGAAAAGGCTTATCTTCAGCCAGTAGCTTGCGCTCAAAGCAATTTCCCAGAAGTGAATATGGTTCAACGACCTAGAGTTCCGCATCAAAACTTTAGGACGGTACCCTTACCACGCCGAGACTCATCGCAAAGAGAATTCACCAACATTGGCCGAACACCAACTCAGGCGTTTGGAGAGCTTCAGAAGAGAAACTTGCTACAGCCCTTGGCCCCTTGGCCAGGAACCACTCATTTGGGAAGGCATCTTAATCAATTCTGCCACTACCATCAGTTGCCTGGCCATTATGCTGACAATTGCCGAGCATTGAAGCACAAGATTCAAGACCTCCTCGAGCAAGAAGTCCAATTTTTCTAAGTATGCAGATCGTTTTACTTATGTTTTCTTGCATTTTCCTAGTTGCTTATTTTTTTAGTTAGTTTTCAGTCACCTCCGATTGTAATCTTTACGTTTCTTTCATGATTCATAAATAAAATTATAGTTCCATTTTCACAATTCCTGTACAAACCTTTTTCATTCATCGAAAAAAGAAAAAAAAATTGTTTTTAAGGAAAAGGATCACGGAGTTATCATTCCCTGACTATGGAACAGAACGACTTGTCTTTTGTTTCAAAAAGGGTGAACATGCGTTGCCAAGCACCACAACCTATCCCAAAGCATCCAAAATACCCCACGAAGCGGTTCCAAATTCACATATGTTTAAGTGTTGTCATAACCCCAGGTCAATACTGGGGGCAATATGAGTTCCGGATCGTCATCTTTAATCTTTCGTTTAAGCGTGTGAACTAGTCTCTAAGTAAAATTCACGAGAGTGTCTTGAGCGGAAAAACCATGAGTGAACGAGCGCGCCATTTTTACACGACTCCGGTGAGACCACATACAAAGGAAAAGGTAAAAGGTAAATGGCATAACTCCGACCGAAGGAGATAATTTGTAAATTTACTCTTAGACCTGCGAAAAGTAACAAAGAACAGATACACAACTATCAGGGATGACGAAACACCTAGGTACAGCACCACATAGCCAAAAGCTTGCAAACCCTGTCATTAAACCCTAGGCACCCCCGCTGAGCCTTTCATATATCCCTTTTCAATATTATGAGCTCCACAAAATAACCCAGCCAATGATGAATGTCCGACCCGGTGACCAAAGAAAGCGAGGAGCCCAACTCTCAGATAACATTCTCATCAGTCCAAAGAAGCAATGCCGCTATCAGCATGACAAAGTGATCCGCAAATGGTCCCAGAGTGACATAGGATCAAAAGAGCTCACACCAAAATAGCTCTCGAAGCTCAAAATTGGGAAACACAAGAACCCCAAAGGCAAAGTCAAGAAAGTATAAAACAAAAAGGCAAACCAGAAATGCCTTGAAGAAATCCAAATGACAAAAAGAGAAATGGTGTAAAGGACAACTACAAAAGTCCAAGTCCAGAAGCTCGAAAACAACGTCAACATGAAGCAGTTAGACGACTTCAAGACAAGGAAGATGAATCTGAGAGAAGACGCAAGTTGCAGCTTTGGTCACTCATTTAAGCTCCACATACCTCAAATATCCCTCCATGATCCCGTCGTCTTTCATCACACCCTATGGCCACGTTATAAGCTTTAAATACTTCTGACTTGATAGTTGTGTATCTAATCACGTGAAAGTAACAGATCGAATGCGTAAATCTTCCAAATGTCAAATTCAATGGTCTAGAGGTTGTGATCGTGAGCAGGAAACAAGTACAAGCATCAAACACGCTGAGTGTAGGTTAGGAAGCACCACATCAAAACATAAGCCTTGACCCTGTGAGGATGAGACTCATTCGCACGTTTAATCAAAGAAAATACTGGGGCAATCGATCATTCTGATCGATTGCCATTAACTCTAGCTCAGATTGTCCTAAGGAAAAAATACTGGGGGCAATTGTTGGTTCCAACAATTGCCATGTCAACACTAATTGAAACCCAAAGCTTGAGCACCACCATCCCACCACAGGCACACATAAGCCCTTACCACCACACACACACTCTCAAGCCCGTTATTGGCCTTACCTCCACAAAAACATCAGGCCCGTCATAACCCTGACCACCATCCAAAATCACGGCCCAATCCCAGGTCTATCACAAATCCTGAACACTGGCAAAAGCCTTTAGCAATACAACAAACACCACACACTTCCACCAATGACCTGTTCATTTTTCAAGAAACAAATTGCAGATATGAAATTTTTAGTTAGGAAATGATCATTTCACTTTCCTTTTTCAGCAGAGTCTTTCTCAAGCATTGCCATGTTTGGCACAATTTTCAATAGTTCCTTGTTTTGGGCAAGCTTCCAACAAACAGTCTAGTTGCATTTTACATAACACCTCAACATTGCCATGTTTGGCACCTTTTCCAACAATTTCCTGTTGTGAATGAGTATCTTTAATATATTTTGATTGCATACATCTTATCATCATTGCCATGTTTGGCACTCCAGTAATCAGTTTTCATCATTTGCAAGAGACCATTATCCTCCTAACTTATCTTTAGTTCGAGACCCAAAATCTGCGCGAGGCCATACAGTTTCCTCATTCGGTACGAGACTTAGCATCTTCATTCAGTGCGAGACCTAGAATCAGTGCGAGATCCAGCTTTTTCTTCATCCATTTAGTATGAGACTTCAGTGCGAGACCCATCTTATTTATCAGTGCGAGACCTACCATCTTCATTAGTACGAGGCCCATCATTTTCTTCAGTGCGAGACCAAGCGTCATCATCCAGTGCGAGACCAGTACGAGACCTAGTATCATCTTCAGTGCGAGACAAGTACGAGACAAAGCGTGATCTAAGTTGGCGGGGCAGAGGCAATAAGTCCCCATCTCCGTGTCAACTTCTTGGGATAAACAACTAGTGGGCAGTGGCAATAAATCCCCTTGGTAATCTAGAAGTGATCCCAGCACCGCAGTTGGTGGGCAGAGGCGATAAGTCCCCATAGTATACCAACCAGGAGCATTGGAACTGGTTTCGGTCCCCAGAAGCATCCGAGCATCATCAGCATATCATATCATCTTCTTTTGCATGACATCTACATTTGCATTACAGGTTCCCGACACTTTAGAATGTTCGTGAAATACCCCAAACTTAAATATAGGGATTAAAATTAATCTAATACATATTTAAGGGCCTAATGGTACCTAATTAATATTGGTAAGGAAAAATAAATTCAAAAGAAATAAAGAAACGCTTGAAAAGCGAAAAAACGCTAAATAAGCGTTAAATGACCATAGGAGGTACGAGACCTCGGTTAGCGTATTATATGAATTATTAAGGCTTAATGATGCCTAAATAATACAAGGAAACAATTTCCAAAGAAAACGGATCCTTAAAATGGATTAAAAACACAAACAAATCATAAAGCGCGTTTTTCAAGGGAACCGGGAAAACGCGACTTTAAGCGGGTCAAATAGACTCGTAATAATTTTGGTCAACCAAATAGTCACTAATAAACTTTAGTGAAGGTCTAGAGCCAATAAAATCAAGAAAACAAAGAAAAATAGTAAAAACTGTCAAAAACGGGAAGTTGTGGGGTAAAAGTGTAAATAAAATAAATAAGTGTGTCCACTATCGCAATTAATATTTTAAAACCCCATGTGAGGAGTGTGTGCAGCCGGTTGATTAATAACCCATGCCCCCTCTCTTATTCCCTTCTTATGTACAAAAGACAAACAAAATAAAAAGCAAAAAGTAAACACTCTCTCTTCTCACACACTACTCTCTCACGTTTTTATTTTGCCCAGTACTCTCTCTTCTTCCTCTCTGGTCCAGCCATGGCGATTTGAGAACTCCTCACATAGAGCCACTTCTTCTCCAATTTTGAAACCTCAAACCACCACCAAATGATACAAAAACCATACCGTTGAATTCGTATCGTCAAGGAGATCATTCTCCACCCTTCAAAAATCTAAAACCACCAACTTTATTTTTGAGGGTATTATCGGTTAAGAGCTTAAGAGCACCATTATAAGACCTATCATCTTCTTCATGTTCTAAGGTAAGAAAAAGACCAAAGCTTCACTCTTTTCCATTTTCCCTTGCAAATCCAAAACTCACGTGAGTATTATTATGCCATTGTTAGCCGATTTTGGCATTTCAAAGAGGAGTTGGAGCCTTGTCATTTTCTACTCAAAAACTCCATTAGAAGCTCAGGGTAAGACCTACTAAGTGGTTTAAATGGTTTCTCACAAAGTTAGGGTTTAATATGTGGGATAGAAAATTCACTAGTTTTGGTGTGTATGTGTGTGCTTGGTTACATGGTGTAGCTTGGCTTAAATAAACCAAGAAAAACAAAGAAGGAAAGAGGAGCAAGAAAGGAGAAGGAGGAAAAGGAAAAGAAACAAAGAAACCAAGGTAATGTGAAGCCTCCGTATAACTTTTATGTTTGTGTATGTATAGGTATATTGTTTTAAGCCATGAACTAAACCACCGTAACAGTAGGAAGTGAATGGGTATGTTAATGTGAATGGTAGTTGTAGTTGAAGCTTTTGAAAACAAGTAATGAATATGCTAGGTGTGAATATTAAGAGTGTTGTAAGTACTAGAAGTTGTATGAGTATAAGCTTGTGGCAAGTATTTAGAATGTGATGTGAGTAATGTGAATTGTGAGCAGGTTGTGAACTATGTGGAGTGTGCAAAAATAATGTGGTGAGAACACTTAGTAATGTAGGGAACCTCTGTCAAAATTGGGTTAGGAATTTAGAGCCTTGTGTGCTGTTAGTAAAGAGAGAACAAAGGAGTGTACAGAGAAGAAAAATGTGATGATCACCTTAGTTTGTAACAGGAGGAAGAGTGTAGTTGAGTATAGTTGTAAATGGTGTATTGGGAGTTGCTTAATTAAGTAAGGATAGATTGAGAATCATTTAGTTAGTGGGAAGAAGAAATGAAAAATCTGTAGCATTTATTGGAGAAGGAAACATGGTAACAGGAGAGGAAAACTCTCAGTAATGGGTGGATGCAACAGATTTTTATAGAGGAGGATTAGGCTAGTTTAAAATGCTTAATCAATGTCAAAACATGTTAGATTATATGTAGGAATATTGGGGAAGAGATTGGTGGAAGTTTGGAGTTGAAACAGAATCAAAAACATATACATTTAACAATACTGTAACTTGTCCGGGTTTGTAAACTAGTACACAAACCCGGACATGTCAAAAAACACGACAGAATGTATTAGAGAATGGATGGTCCGGGTTTGTAAACCAAGACCTAAACCCGGACCACCCCCAAAATACACCCGAGAGGTTTTACACACCCATGGTCCGGGTTTGTAAACTATGACCTAAACCCGGACCACATAGAAAACATACCCGAGAGAACTACCATTGTATGGTCCGGGTTTGTAAACCCTACCCTAAACCCGGACCACACACAGAATACACCCGAGAGCTGACCAAATGCATTGGTCCGGGTTTGTATCCCCGGACACAAACCCAGACCACCCTGAAAAGTGCCCAGAATGTATTTTAAAGCTAAACTAAAGTAGGGTAAGGATGGGTAATGATATTATAAGTTAATTAAGACATGATTAATGATGTTTAATGGTCATTAAGGCTATAAACAAGCTTAGAAAATAATTGTAAGTAAGTAACTTAAGTAAATGTATTTAAGTAACAAAAAGTTAGTAAGTATAAACTGGGAATCAGTAAGGGAAGTAATGAGTGAGGTTAGTTATGGATAATTAACCACTCAATTGTATGTATGTCATAGGATTCAAATAGTGAACACCGAAGGGAGTTGGTGAGTCCAAAGTCAACGGTGAAGGGTATGATTTCTTCATGCCCTGTATCCTAATCTGGTTACCCCGATTTGTGTGCTTATTTGATCACCTAAATAAGATAAATGCATGAATCAGACTATATTGCACTTACCTGTGCTTGACTTATGTTGTTCTCGATATTTATTGTCTTGAGCACTAGTTTGTATAATTCATGAAATGTATGAATGATGATGGCTTGTATTCGAATCTTGTATGGTACTCAAGTATTGTATTGTATTTTGTATAAATGGGTATTGAGCATAGTAATTGTGTACATGGCTTGTATGAATGACTTCTGCTAATTCCTAACTACCTAACTCCTAACTTAAGTGAGTAAACCGGAATGAGTAGAAGTCTGATATAGCTTCTGCCACGCGTGAGGATGCGGAATCACAACAGGTTGGCTGCAATTCCTGACTCTTAAACTGGTCCGCGGCCCAAATCCCTTAAATGGGTAGCATCCCGGATTGGTGAGTCAAGTAAATCCCGGAGGTGGGACGGTGTAGTCCCCAGGGCCGGAGGTCCCGACGACTTAACTTGAGTAAGAGTAAGAGTAAGTAAGTATGGATCCGTAAGTATGTATGAGTATGAGTATGTGTATGTATGAAGTAACGAGTAAAAGAGTAATCTCCACCCGATTAACCCGGGTGGACCAATGAAGCTAACAAGAACTGTACTTTGTGTAAGTAATGAATATGTGGACTCGGAAGGAGGTAAGTATGTATTGGATGTTTATGTTGTACTTCCTGTATGTAATAAAGTGTATGTATGTGTGTATGTCTTGTGTAATGTATTATAATATTGTGTACAAGAGCATGTATGCATGTATGTTTGTATGAAAATGAACTGCATGTATTCGACCAAGTGGTCGGCGTACCCTCACTAGTACGCGGGGTATGCGGTTATCATGCGCAGCGAAAGCTGACCCCCTAGGGGGAACGTTTTAGTGTGCAGGTACTCGAAGCGAATATGGTCAAGATAAGACCGGGAGCACACCCTTGTATTTAGAAGTAAGTAGCGTGTGAGGAACGGGTAGTAAGTAGCCTCTTAGTGAGTATGTATAAACTTGGAAGAAGCATTGTAATTGTATTGGGAACCTAGTAAACTCGGTTATGTATTTTGTATTGTATGGTTTACGAAGGAGTAAAGTATTGAATGGAACCTTGTAGTATTCGTTTGATGAATGGAGTATGTGTCGTGGAAGTGTAGTACTCGGGATTCCGGTCCATCAGACCGATGTTCTATGTAGTAGCAGTAGCCTTGTTAGTCACGTGGGTGACTAACGGCATTGTATCACCCACTGTATGTAAGTATGTATCCGCTGCATGACTCTGGAAGCACGAGGAGATTGGACGGTAATGATTGTATTAATAGTAGGGGTGTTACAAAAAGTGGTATCAGAGCGAAGTATCGCTCTGATGACTGGAAATACCGAGTTTAGGAATACCGAGCTAGGAATTAGAAGCTTAGGGCTAAGGGCTGAGTGTTAGCATTAGAGATATGCTAGTTAGGAACTACCGGGAGTACCGGATACCTACAATACCAGTCCCGCCTGCCGCAGACCCCACTGTATAACTTGGGAAAGGACGCCAGAGAGAAGAAAAGTCTTCTCATACTCGGGGAAACCCGATCTGGCAGTTGTGAAGCAATCACACGGTAACAGGAACCGACATATGGTAGATTCCAAGAATTGGAAGTCCCGGAGATGGATCCCGGCTGGACAACAATACCCGCACTTAATGGCGGAAGAATGAGGACTCCAACCATAAGTAGACTACAACATGCAACAACATGGGGCGACGTGCTTAGCAATCGCAAAACCTGGCTAACCAACCAGCAGCAAAAAAAAGAGCACTAAGCGTACAACGACGCGGGGAAAAGGAGCAGTAACGGAACCCGAGACACAAGTCTACGGGATAGTGATACTTGAATAATATCACCAACAGTATGCTAGCCGACTAAGGACATAGTCGGAAGCGGTTAACTCCAAAGCTACAACGCCACTAAGGTTGCAATACCTGGCCAATATAGCTCAGACAACTACAAGAACAACCATGAGATATAATCCAATAGGACTACAAGAGTAGTGCCTAAACGAGGAAGGCTCAGTAACCACCACAAATGTGTGGGAACGAGCCACAAGGAACGACACTAAACCAAATAGAACGGGAACCTCCAAGGAGTGGAGGAGTACCCAGATCTACGACAGCCATGTCTAGACCACCAAGAAGCTACCTAAAGGAGCGAGTATACCAATTATAGATCAATAAGATCGAGGGAAGCGTCAACAAGACTAACAAACACAAATGGAAACCATACCGTGATCGGTATAGGATTACTTAAAAACCGCCAGTACCACGCACTTGCTACGGCAAGTGCAGTAAGAACATGAACATGTAAAGGAACACTCACACGTCACAAGTACATAGTAATGTACGGTGACCGTAATGAAACAACCACAGGATCACACATCCTAACAACCAGACGTATGAAACCTTGGGAAGGCTTAACGGCCGACTACTGTACTTACCAGTCAGCGGGAAGCTGGACTTGGTCAAGATTTCGGACATGGCTATGCCATGAAGAACTTCTTTTAACACCGAACTATAGTTTTCAAACCAAGTTTTCTTTCAAAACCACAAACCTTCTTTTAAAGCCCTGGATTTTTAAAAACCGAACCAACATGATTACGGTGAGTATCAAAGAATGATACAAGAGGAGTTGACAATAGAATACTTCACCTAGGCGTGTGGCGAACACTACGAGTGTACCCGTTACGGGATGTGGGACAACCGCACTCCAAAGGAGCTTATGGGCCCGACATATAGTTGGGTAAGTGGTAACGTGTCAATATGGTACCCCACGTATGTATACATGTAGTGTGTGACGCACGGGAAGTAGTCAACTCCGTTCTACGGACCATGAGTGAGTTCATCCAGAACAGCTGGACACCTCAGACGATCAAGTATCAAGGAACTCAGAGATTCCATCTAGAGATGAGGAATAAGAACTAAGAAGTGCAAAGAGCACATACTAGTAAGTATAGACATTGGATATGTCTCAAGGACATCAAACGAACACGTGATAGCTAGGAAGTACACCCAGCCTAGACACGGTAAGGCAACCGCCTAACGTGAACACCACGATACTCAATAAACGGGACAGAGTTCCCAAGGACAATTACATGATTACCACAAATATAACCCATCATCGGAAAGGATACTTAAACCTAGTCTACCCAAGGACGGGAGACGCCATAACCCAAAAAGGGACAACTCAAGTACAATACCACAAGACGATACAGTGGACAACATATCATAAACGTTTGCCGGATGTAATGGCATAATTTAACGACACCCAGGAGCAAATCTTGAGGGTGACTGGATTAACAACAGCCAAACCAAGCGTCAAGATAAGAATACAGGAGCTGGAACGAACACTCGGTTAAGACACCGAAGGGATTTCACTTGACAGGAAATACCCTAGTCTACAAAGGCACTGATCAGCACCAGATTGCCTAAGAGTCTCCTATGAACGAAAGCGTTATGCCACGACTTACCATGGAGCCCAATAATATCTCCAACCTATGACGGTATACACGGAGTGGAAACATGTATAAGCAGCTTGCGAAGAGCATAGCTTGCAGCGATACGGCTCAGAAGTCGTAAACCAAATACGTTATATAACCTTAAATGGTTGCCAAACCGGCACCAATGGTTAACAAGACCTGCAAGAGATATTGCCTCATACGACAAGAAATCAACAACTGGACCATAAATTCAAACCCAACATCCTGAGTGGCTTGGAGTAATGGTCAACTCAAGGTCACTGTCACTAGAGCATCAGCCTAGTATACAGTTGACGGAGTTCTTAATTACCGCCATGCCTTCTGTAGCACTGGTAGCACAGAGGCATAAGAATCATGATAATGCCAACATTGGCCTAGCCCATACTTGGACACTACGAGAAACCCAAGGGAAGGTACCCCTGGTAACCGAAGACCACCAATGCGGTGATAATGTGAACCCTTGGAAAGGCTTCCATCTATTATAACAGTAAGCCTACACTTATGAATATTGCCAAGGGGCGATGGAATAAGGAAATGAGATTTCCAAACCATTACGACTTAAAGGAGTAAGCATACTCCATAAGCACCCAAACATGTGGTGGACCATGGTGTAAACACCAACATAGCAAACCTTGTCATTAGACCAATGAGTGGAGACAAACCCCTCAACGAGAACTTTCGTTTATCAATGACAAAGTACTCTTCAATTGGAGAACGGGACCAGAAAACCCTTGAAGCTTCATGGGATGTCCCGGTGATGTACATACAAGAATAAAACCACACACGTAGAGCCTATAACCAATGCTCAGCTTTGAAAGGACAGTAATTGTCAAAAACAATCTATGTGAATACACATTGAACACCACGAATGACTAACGCTCAAGAGAGCTTATAACCCGAGGAGTTATCTCACCCTTGGTCAACCAAGATACTTGGTAAACCGTATCATAAATGATGATGGAATGTGAGGTAAGCTAACTTACACATGAAACCTAAAATGGGAGAACATCTCCACATTGGGAAGATATTAATATTGTGGTATGCTACGACAACCGTCATACACACGAACATTGGAAACCCCAGGGTATACATACCATAAGGGAATGGTGCCAATGACAATGGCAATGAGTAAAGAGAAACTATCACAGTAACAGAAACAGTAAAAACGATGTTGTATAATGAGTAAGGATACGGTGCGCAACAAGCGACCGCTATGAGGAAGTAGTTATGCAATGACACGGAGTATAAGTATCACATGACACACAGAAATATTCTTTCCTATCACATAAGTGACTTACTGTCAAGCGTTTACGCCTCTGCACTCTGTATGACTGAGTGTTTTGGTATTACACTTGTGCAGCTAATGATCTAATGGGATGGCTAGGGATATGGAGAATGTAAACCGTAGTAAACCCTTCTTTTCACCAACAGACATGGCACAAGCCAATTAAGCAAGTTTAGCAACAAATCATGCGGCCTAAGGCCAAAGAAGCACGAAGAGTGCGAAACACACTAACAATCACAGATGTGAATTCCAAGGGAATAAAAGGTGAAAGGAGACTTAAGAAAGTCACTAGGACTGATGCATATCAATGCAAGGTCATACAAGTAAAGGACACTTGTACCGAACCAGAAGAACTGGTATAACTTGGAAACTAGTGACAACAGAGGAAGCACTACAACTGAGTAGCGACTTAACCTCGCCCGACAATAAGTCGGAAAAGCTTAGCGAATGATCGTGGAAGTACAAACAGTGTGTATACTAGATTGCCAGAGAGCTGGTTATAAACCTACAACTCATTCAGTTCAACCACGGTAAAAGAATACCGCATTTGTCTAGTAAACCTTATTTCCATAATACACGGATAAAAAGGTGATGTATTGCACATTAATGATAACAAGAAGGGTGGATAACCCAAGTTATCAGGGTCACGCAGCAGAAGCTAGTGGGCCCTAGCTAGGAGATTAATGTACCTAGTGAGCATAATACAATGGCTACTAATGCCTTGAAGCCTAATAGGCTAGAACCGAATTAATGATGAGTTAAATAAACTCATATAGGAACTCTTGGTGCAAAGACTAAATCGTTGGTATGGTTAAGACCCTTTGACCAGAGCATATTCTATAGTATACCGTAGTGAAGCTAAACGCTTCAGTTTGCCCAAACTGATTAAACCAATGTTTAATAATAATAACATATGGTAGATTACATGGGCGTAATCCCTTTTAAGGGGGGTAGAGCAAAAACCGCTTAATGTAAGTTTTGTGAATAAAACACATAAACCGTAATGTGCATAGCATAAATGAGAATCAAATTGATGATTGATATTATGTTAAATAAACATAAGTATTCATTCATATTGTAATTATGGTAACTAGGCATTAGATATGCAAACACCATAGGACGAATGTACCCATCTTGTAACACCAGTGTAAGAGTATTGGTAAAGAAGAGTAATGAGTAGTGGACAAAACTCCACAAGTATTGTAGCCTTTGAAGAAGTAGTACGAAATGAATGAGAGTAGCAGATGAATGAAGCTTATGAGTAGTGGAATCGTAGGTAAATTATTGGAAGTAAATTGAGGACAACTAAGTTTTACAAGTATGGTAACCCCTAGTTAGGATGATGGAGAGTAATAGATGGAAGTAGTGAAGGTTGGTGAAATGAGCATTTAGGTATTGAACCACGGAGTAAAGCATTTGGGAAGTAGAGTGAGGATGATCGATGGATTGATTCCATCATTTGGAGATGTATGAATTCGTATCACGACTAGAAAGAGTAAAAAGATAGAAAATGAAAACAACTAAATTATTTGCTGTTTGAAACTGATGTGGGAAGTCGAACTTGATCCTGATCAGATCAAGGGAAACCGAACACAAATTGGGGTGGAAAGATAGTTCAACACTGATGTTGATCACATCAGGGTCGAATGATTCTTGAAGCTCCCCTCAAGTGGTCACAAGAATCACACATAGGATAGAAGTAATGAATACAAATTGGAATTTGGAGTTGTATGCTTTAGAAAGATTTCTAATTAGTAGTTGTAAAAGAATTTTTCTTAGACTGGAGAGTAAGTAATTGTTGGAAGTTATACCGGAGAAGATAGTAGTGTAGCATGTTATATTATTCCAAGGGCAACAGGACATAGAGGAGTCCTGTGTCGAGATGACCTGAGTGCCTACGGGATTGTGATGTGTATTGCATTGCTTTGGGGATAGCTTTGCACTGTATGTATGTATAAAGTTTGTAATGAGGAACCGGACGGTTGATAGTAATATGGATTGGAGAAATTATTGTACATGGTATGGTTGGAAAGGAGAAACATTGAGTAATGAATTTGGGAATTGTAAGGAAGAGGAATGTATGGCTTCGGTATTAGGCAAGTATAAATTAGTAAGTATAGAAATCCCATAACCGCGAACAACTTTGAGGACAAAGTTCTTAAGGGGGGTAGATTGAAATACCCCGAACTTAAATATAGGGATTAAAATTAATCTAATACATATTTAAGGGCCTAATGGTACCTAATTAATTGGGTAAGGAAAAAAAATTCAAAAGAATAAAGAAACGCTTGAAAGCGAAAAAACGCTAAATAAGCGTTAAATGACCATAGGAGGTACGAGACCTCGGTTAGCGTATTATATGAATTATTAAGGCTTAATGATGCCTAAATAATACAAGGAAACAATTTCCAAAGAAAACGGATCCTTAAAATGGATTAAAAACACCAACAAATCATAAAGCGCGTTTTTCAAGGGAACCGGGAAAACGCGACTTTAAGCGGGTCAAATAGACTCGTAATAATTTTGGTCAACCAAATAGTCACTAATAAACTTTAGTGAAGGTCTAGAGCCAATAAAATCAAGAAAACGAGAAAATAGTAAAAACTGTCAAAAACGGGAAGTTGTGGGGTAAAAGTGTAAATAAAATAAATAAGTGTGTCCACTATCGCAATTAATATTTTAAAACCCCATGTGAGGAGTGTGTGCAGCCGGTTGATTAATAACCCATGCCCCCTCTCTTATTCCCTTCTTATGTACAAAAGACAAACAAAATAAAAAGCAAAAAGTAAACACTCTCTCTTCTCACACACTAATCTCTCACGTTTTTATTTTGCCCAGTACTCTCTCTTCTTCCTCTCTGGTCCAGCCATGGCGATTTGAGAACTCCTCACACAGAGCCACTTCTTCTCCAATTTTGAAACCTCAAACCACCACCAAATGATACAAAACCATACCGTTGAATTCGTATCGTCAAGGAGATCATTCTCCACCCTTCAAAAATCTAAAACCACCAACTTTATTTTTGAGGGTATTATCGGTTAAGAGCTTAAGAGCACCATTAGAAGACCTATCATCTTCTTCATGTTCTAAGGTAAGAAAAAGACCAAAGCTTCACTCTTTTCCATTTTCCCTTGCAAATCCAAAACTCACGTGAGTTATTATGCCATTGTTAGCCGATTTTGGCATTTCAAAGAGGAGTTGGAGCCTTGTCATTTTCTACTCAAAAACTCCATTAGAAGCTCAGGGTAAGACCTACTAAGTGGTTTAAATGGTTTCTCACAAAGTTAGGGTTTAATATGTGGGATAGAAAATTCACTAGTTTTGGTGTGTATGTGTGTGCTTGGTTACATGGTGTAGCTTGGCTTAATAAACCAAGAAAAACAAAGAAGAAAGAGGAGAGCAAGAAAGGAGAAGGAGGAAAAGGAAAAGAAACAAAGAAACCAAGGTAATGTGAAGCCTCCGTATAACTTTTATGTTTGTGTATGTATAGGTATATTGTTTTAAGCCATGAACTAAACCACCGTAACAGTAGGAAGTGAATGGGTATGTTAATGTGAATGGTAGTTGTAGTTGAAGCTTTTGAAAACAAGTAACGAATATGCTAGGTGTGAATATTAAGAGTGTTGTAAGTACTAGAAGTTGTATGAGTATAAGCTTGTGGCAAGTATTTAGAATGTGATGTGAGTAATGTGAATTGTGAGCAGGTTGTGAACTATGTGGAGTGTGCAAAAATAATGTGGTGAGAACACTTAGTAATGTAGGGAACCTCTGTCAAAATTGGGTTAGGAATTTAGAGCCTTGTGTGTTGTTAGTAAAGAGAGAACAAATGAGTGTACAGAGAAGAAAAATGTGATGATCACCTTGGTTTGTAACAGGAGGAAGAGTGTAGTTGAGTATAGTTGTAAATGGTGTATTGGGAGTTGCTTAATTAAGTAAGGATAGATTGAGAATCATTTAGTTAGTGGGAAGAAGAAATGAAAAATCTGTAGCATTTATTGGAGAAGGAAACATGGTAACAGGAGAGGAAAACTCTCAGTAATGGGTGGATGCAACAGATTTTTATAGAGGAGGATTAGGCTAGTTTAAAATGCTTAATCAATGTCAAAACATGTTAGATTATATGTAGGAATATTGGGGAAGAGATTGGTGGAAGTTTGGAGTTGAAACAGAATAAAAAACATATACATTTAACAATACTGTAACTTGTCCGGGTTTGTAAACTAGTACACAAACCCGGACATGTCAAAAAACATGACAGAATGTATTAGAGAATGGATGGTCCAGGTTTGTAAACCAAGACCTAAACCCGGACCACCCCCAAAATACACCCGAGAGGTTTTACACACCCATGGTCCGGGTTTGTAAACTATGACCTAAACCCGGACCACATAGAAAACATACCCGAGAGAACTACCATTGTATGGTCCAGGTTTGTAAACCCTGCCCTAAACCCGGACCACACACAGAATACACCCGAGAGCTGACCAAATGCATTGGTCCGGGTTTGTATCCCCGGACACAAACCCGGACCACCCTGAAAAGTGCCCAGAATGTATTTTAAAGCTAAACTAAAGTAGGGTAAGGATGGGTAATGATATTATAAGTTAATTAAGACATGATTAATGATGTTTAATGGTCATTAAGGCTATAAACAAGCTTAGAAAATAATTGTAAGTAAGTAACTTAAGTAAATGTATTTAAGTAACAAAGAGTTAGTAAGTATAAACTGGGAATCAGTAAGGGAAGTAATGAGTAAGGTTAGTTATGGATAATTAACCACTCAATTGTAAGTATGTCATAGGATTCAAATAGTGAACACCGAAGGGAGTCGGTGAGTCCAAAGTCAACGGTGAAGGGTATGATTTCTTCATGCCCTGTATCCTAATCAGGTTACCCCGATTTGTGTGCTTATTTGATCATCTAAATAAGATAAATGCATGAATCGGACTATATTGCACTTACCTGTGCTTGACTTATGTTGTTCTCGATATTTATTGTCTTGAGCACTAGTTTGTATAATTCATGAAATGTATGAATGATGATGGCATGTATTCGAATCTTGTATGGTACTCAAGTATTGTATTGTATTTTGTATAAATGGGTATTGAGCATAGTAATTGTGTACGTGGCTTGAATGAATGACTTCTGCTAATTCCTAACTACCTAACTCCTAACTTAAGTGAGTAAACCGGAGATGAGTAGAAGTACGATATAGCTTCTGCCACGAGGTGAGGAGCGGAGTCACAAGAGGTTGGCTGCAATTCCTGACTCTTAAAACTGGTCCGCGGCCCCAAATCCCTTAAATGGGTAGCATCCGGATTGGTGAGTCAAGTAAATCCCGGAGTGGACGGTGTAGTCCCCAGTTGCCGAAGGTCCCGACGACTTAACTGAGTAAGAGTAAGAGTACGTAAGTATAGGATCCGTAAGTATGTATGAGTATGAGTATGTATGTGTATGTATGAATTAACGAGTAAAAGAGTAATTTCCACCCGATTAACCCGGGTGGACCAATGAAGCTAACAACAACTGTACTTTGTGTAAGTAATGAATATGTGGACTCGGAAGGAGGTAAGTATGTATTGGATGTGTAACACCCCAACCACAACAACACACTTTATAACCATCTGCAGCGGAAAACATAAACCAACATAACACTTAATCCATTGGTGTTACACGCCGTTAACCACCCACGTGGCTAACAAGGCTAATACATACACATTGTATCGGTCTGATGGACTAGATTCCCGAGCAACTACATAATACAATCCTTATTCCGTTTCCAACAACTATTTTACATATACATCCCCCACCGTACCGAGTATTCATTAACCAATGCCGAAAACAAATTCGGTCTTACTACACCTATAATACATACACCCATTAAAAAGCTACCCATGTATAACAACCACCCGTCCTACTCTCGAACGGCTTCCAGCTCCTTGTACCTGAAATAGAAAAGGAAGAAAAGGGTGGCCCCCAAGGGGCTCAGCGCCTTTGCTGGTATGGTAATCCCGCAGCCCGCATGCTACCGGGCCACGCACAACTAATAGTCGTCTTAGCATGCAGTTGATTATATTTAAATCACGCATGTAAACCATAAAACACACAACACATTGCATACTCAACTATAGGGCCCAACAATACCAACACATTCACACATCCACACATAACAAACCATCCATTATTACCTTTAACCTTAAAGTGGCTCTCCTCTAAACGGAGATACTTCCTTAATAGACGACACTTACCCAGTAATCGGGTTATTCTTAGACACCTTTTATTTAAACTATGTTTCATATCCATGACCACATATTCCATAATTTACAACCTATAGCACCGCATCGCTATAGCGATTGCAGTACAACACAACACATAACATAACGGGTACGGTCCTCTTAGGAACAGTCCCTACCATAATTAGTTTACTGTAGAGCCTATAGAATATTGTCAAACTCATGATAAGCTCGTTACATACCTTGTTACCGTCCTGTTATATGGAACGGTTACTTAAACCCCAAGGTGTGTCGGATATAGTCATCCAAGCACACCGAACCACCATTGTATGCCCCAGTAAACCGACGTGAGTCAGTAATATAGCTTTGGTTAAGCTAAAGGGAAGGTTGGAAACCCAATGAGTAAACAACCAAACATACACCAAGAGAGTCGAACCGGGTATTACATCGACTCCCGTCCATCACACGCGTGGCCGGAACATGACCGGTCTCCTCACCCCCCATTAGTACACAAAACCTTATAATTAAGTAATTAGAGCTCCTTTATGGAACCTATCACATCCACACACCATACGGTATCAACCGAGTTAAACACGCAAGGGAGGTTCACACACTAGCAAACAATAACCATACACAACTAACTCACGCATAGCCGTGGTTAGAACGTTCCCAAGGTTTGGGTCGTTAAATCCGTATACCGATAACTCATGTGTCCCTAGATTTAGTTGGCTAAGGTTTAACACTTATTGAGGTTAAACGGTATCGGGACCAATTGCGCCACATAAATGAATTACTATAAACTCATTCCATGTTTTATCTTACAAGGTGGCAAACACTCAGAGAAAAACACATTGGCATTCAAGCCGGTGTAATCCGGTAGGACACAGGTTGCAAGAAAACCATACCTGTCTCCGGAGTCCACTCCACCATGTCCACTTACGTTCCTCGAACAATTCTCGAACAACTGGTACATTAAAGTTGTTTTCATTACATTGGGGCAACATGTTTGTGTAACGTCGAATGACCGTAGTTATCCCCGTTAACTAGCTAAATGACTTAACATTTTTAACTTGATTTACTCTCACATTTTATTCCAACTTCCCACCCACCAAATTGTCATTATAACTCACCAAACATGTCCTTAATAACCTTACAACATCATTATCCATCAATCCCCATCATTAGACACCATTTTCCAACCTTAAACAACAATTTTAGAGTGGTCCGGGACTTGGTCCTTACCCTAAGTCCCGGACCAACACTTACAAACATTCTTCGGCGTATTTCATATTGTGGTCCGGGACCTTGTACTCACCCCAAGTCCCGGACCAAGCCAGTACTCCACCCTCGACCTGTTTTTGGTATATGGTCCTGGACTTGAACCATAACCTAAGTTCCGGACCAAACCTACAGAATTGTTAAAATGTCATTTTTCAATGGTTGTTACCTTAGTTCTCCACCTCCATTAATTGTATAAACTTACCAAATGATCTTAGGTATATTCTAATGCCAAAATATCATCTTAAACATCCCTAGTTTCATGTTCAACTTGTTACTCAATTTCCTTATATATTCACCAACATTACCTAAACCTTAAACCAATTTCTCCAAGACTTGAACATCCATCAAGAACACCCATTAGATTTCTAAAACTTCCAAGATAATGCCTAAGTCCTTGTAGCACCTTAGAACACCTTAATGCATGTTTTCTTCCTTAGCAAAACATTTACCCATTCCTTACATTTCCTAGTTCACCAAAGTTCACTTAAACACTTAAGACTCCTTATTCATTTTACAAATTTTCGCCATAGGTTCTCTTAGCATGTCATCATTCCAAAACTCATAGTTTCACCCTTAAACATTCAAGATCACCTAAATCCATCAAGAACACCACACACAAACCTCACCTTACACACAAATTACACCACAACACAATATAGTGCATAACTTAAATTGCTTGGCACTTAGGCCCTTAAATAACATAAACCTTAAACACTGAATTTCCACAAGTATATATTGCCTTTGACCTGCAAATACACCCAACAAAACATATTCCCTTAATAATCTCTTTGAGAGCATTTCACTAGCTCATTTACCATTGGCTCCTTGGGTATTTTATTAAGCAAATCAAGCTCATTTTCCTAAGGCATTTAAACCACTTTGAGATAGTATTTTTAACCTCTTTTCCACACAAACTTCTTCCTTGTTTCCTTGCTTAAAAATCGGCCAAGCTTAGTTGCTTGTCAACTTCTAAACATTATACAACAATATAATGAGTATACAAGCTTTAAGCTTCATCTCATTGTAAACCCTAGTTACATATATTATCTTAAGGTATTAAAATGATTGTTTTACCTTGGAATGGAAAGAGAGCTTGAATATATATCAAGAGAGGACTCCACCAAGCCCTTGGAAGATTCAAATGAAGCTAGAACAAGCAAGGTAAAGACACCATGGTAAGGTAAATTTTCGGCCATGTATAAAAGGAGAGGAAACTTGATTTTCCTTTAGATTCCTTACCTAGAAGCAAAGGAGAACAATAAAATGTTGAAATATGAGCTCAAGCTCCTTCAATGGTGAATCTCCATGGCACCAAAATGAGGCTTTTGAAGATTTGAAAAGGTAGGAGTGTAGAGCTTGCTCCAACTAGAAGAACGGTGGTCTCGAAACTGAATTTGGACCATGGAGCTAGGAGATACCAACCATGGAAGTTGAGAAATGGTGAAGCTGCTGTAGCATAACCGATGGAGAGCAAGAAGAAGATAGAAGAGAGGTTTGCTACGTGGGAAATGAAGAAGGAAAGGAGAAGATGAGGATAAGTCTTGCTTTTACAAGATATTTCCATTATAAAAGGTAACTTTCTTCTTTTACCTTCCTACCCTTCATTATTTGATTTCCTTTTACATGTTGGTGACTCACCATGATAAAACCGGCCCCCATCTTAACTTAGGGGTATTTTAGTCTTCATTTGTCAATTTAATTACTTATAGTAACATATGTTACAAACTAGCTTATTTTAGCTACTATTCACTAAAACAAGGCACATAGATGTGAAATTTTTGATTTCCCATTGACCCAGACCTCCAAATGTGTTACAAATTAGTACACATATTTATTTAAGAGTAATGATGGACACCTAGCCATTCAAAACTCATTTACAAGACAATTTTCCAAAAATGTGCTTTAAGACTCCTTAAAGCACATTTTGTGTTTTAACTTGTTTTCAAGCTTGGTTTTCTTCAGTAATTGATTTAATATGTTCATTAACATATTTACAAGGTCTAGAAATGACCTTTAGGTTTTATACAAGGTTAACCAAGTCTAGAGCAATTATTTGCTTAAATTGACCTTAAGGTGTTTCCTTGTATTTTGCTTGGTTTAATTGTTCACTGATGTTGTTAAGGCACTTTTTAGCCTTTGAATACCATAGTTTAACATTTAACCAACATATGAAGGTTTGGGGTATTCAATCTACCCCCCTTAAAAGAACTTCGTCCTCGAAGTTCACATTTCCCAACACATCATTTGATTAGAATACGGGAATTACTTCCAAGATAAACTTCCATTACCAACACACCTTACACCACAACCTCGGACTTGACGGTCCGGGTACATATACACTGTGATCCCCGCAGAACCCGGTCGCGATGGACACCTTCTGGTCCCCGTTCCTTTGGGAGATCAAAACATTCACTTAATTTTTAACATATGTACTTCTCATGTCACCGGTCCGAAGACAAAGGCTCATACGTCCTCAGCTCGTGAGCAAGTACAAAAAAATATTCTTTACCAGGTTAAGTAAACAAGAGAATCCTTTATTCAACATGTCAATCCACTGTTCTGGAAATACCAATTGAAAACCCTTTTGAAAGTTCAATACAACTCCAAGTCCAACTTATGCTCTTTGCATCCTTTCTTAGTGGTGTTACTTGTGACCACTTATAGGGAGCTTCAAGAGTCATCCAACCCTGATGTGATCAGCATCAGTGTTGAACTATTCTTCCACCCCAATTTGTGTTCGGCTTCCCTTGATCACATGCAAATCAAGTTCCACCTCCCACTTCATTTTCAAGGATCAAATAATACACACATTTCCCTTTTCTATCTTTTCAATCATTCTAATCATAATCATCACATCTCCAAGGGATAGAACTCAGTCCATCAATTATATCCATTTTCTTTTAATCAAGTTACCTAGGGAATCTAATTCTTACTAGGTTCCATGTCAGTTTCATACCCTTCATAAATCACCACACTGTATATATATATACATATTTTTAATCAAAATACAATACATCGTGTCACATTTGGTATTATGCAAACACACACCATTGGGGTTTTAGTTCCCCCAGGGGTTTATTTACTCCTTAACACTTGTACTAACCCACAACCATTAACAAGGTAGTCTCACCTACCACAACGGTATTTCGCATCTTCTGTGCGCAAATACCACCATTTAACCAAACCAACCATCAACCAATTATTAACCATGCCAACCATCATAACAAATTATTTTTGTGCTATGCACAACATAGTTCACGTACACTTGTACGGTAAAACACACTAAGCGGCTTTGCGCTCTACCCCCCTTAAAAGGGATTACGCCCACGTAATCAATCACTGAACATTGGCTTAAAATGTTCTGCCGTCGTGAAGTGTTTTAACTACCACGCGGTCTGTTAAAGGATCTTGACCATATTAGCGGTTTAGTTCCTTTACCAAGAATTCTCATTGGAGTTTTCTTAACTCCTAACCAGTTTCGATTCTGGCCTGTCCATTCGTTATTCATACTGTATTGTACACCTCCAATTCTTTACCTTTATCTTGGTAACCATGGTTTCTCAACCAACGCGTGGTATCTCTTACCGTGCGCGATTTCGGTGAGTTACGAACTTTCTATTCACCTCCACAGTAGTTTACTGTGTATACTGCTATGTATTTCACAATGATTGCCTCAATTCCTTTCGACTTACTGTCGGTTGAGGTTGAGCTACCACCTAATGTGTAGTGCTCTTTCAGCTATTTCCTACACCTGAGGTACATTTCATACCGATCTTTGATATTTAGTGCTACTGTAGTCACTTATCGCCAGTCCTACTTCCACATTTAATTCTGCACCTGTATCATTTCATTGATATGACCTTGCATTTCATACGCTTCAGTCTTATAGTGTTATAATTCTCTTTGTTCGCCTTCCACCATTATCATCTTCCAAATCCTAGCTATCCCACTCGATCATTACTGTGCAAACGCAATACCAAAACACTCAGTCATACAGAGTGCAGAGGCGTAAACTCTTGGCAGTAAATCTCTCATGCAATTGCAATAGGAATTCACACTGTGTTCCACTGAGATTCTTATCTCATAATACTGGCTACTGGCTTACTGTCCAGTTTATTTGCTATCACTTCCCATTGTATCTGTACTGGGTTTAACACATCACTCCGCTTATTTGTCATACCATCACTTAATCAATACATATACAACGGTCGCTTTCTGCGTACCGTGTTCTTTTTCCTTGCACAACACTAACTTACATGGTATTCACTGTCATATTAGTTTCCACACATATACTTGCATCATCCTCATGGATGACTACTGAATGCTCCTTGAGCGTTGCTCACTTTGAGTTATAAACCGGCGTTACTCAGCTCGGTGCTCCACGTTATACCTACATGCTAGTAAACTAGCTGTTCTTCCACAATAATAACATGGTCCATCCTTAATATATTTCTTAAACTTGGTTCACACAGCTACCGCTCCTGCGGTTTCACAATATTGAGAGGTATCCCCACTCTTAAGCAGTGGTTCGTTCTCCGCTTTATTTTCTTGTGTAACACAAACTTCCACAATTGATTCAATTTGACATAACATGTCTTGCTTGTGGCTTATAAGCCACTGCCTCGAGCTCTGCTCACTAAAGGCTACTTCCACACATTTACTTTTCTGCACGACATTACATGGTTTAACAAGGTCGTCACATCTCGATTCCTTCCAAGTTGTCTCTTTGGCAACTTAGGGTCCTACTGTTAAGTGGGTTCTCTTCGGTGTTTAACCCGAGTAATTATTTCAACTCTTGAGTTTCTGTTACATTGTCTCATTCGACAATGTTTGATCCAAACACCCCTCAAGGATTGCTCCTGGGTGTTGCTAAGGTTTGCCATTACATTTGGCTTGCACTCATGGGTGCTTTCAGTAAACTTCGCCTTCTTATGTTCTTAGCTGGGTATTCGTTCCAGCTACCATGTCTCATTCCTTCAGCTTCCTAAGACATATGTGATGTCTTTACATAACCATCCGTGCTCTTCGCACTTCCTAACTCTACACATTCTCTTGGACGAATTTACTAATTCCTTTAGTCTTCTTAACTGGGTTCCTTTACTTCAACCATTCGTGGTAATCCATTGCTCTCATTTGACTTTTACTGCTGACCGTAGTATGGAGTTGACTACTCCCCGTGTTTCGGACTCTTCTCGTATACATATATGGGGTATCATACTGATACATTACTACTTACCCGACTAACCCATAAGTAGGTCTGTCAGGCCCACATGCTCCTATCGGAGTGCGGTCGTCCCACAACACAGTTGGTACACTCGTAGTGTCCGTTACACGCCTAGGTGAAGTATTCTGTTGTCAACTCCCTTGTATTGTCTTATGACAATATACTTCCGTGCTTCCCGAACTCATTCAAGGGAAGGTTTATCCACCGTTGTACTATTCTGAACTCCATCCATACCGTCGGGTTGGTACCCTCGGTTTCACCGGTTTTCGTCCGGTTATTCAAAGGTAAACTGGTTTGAAAGAAGGGTAAAAGAAGTATTGGTTTAAAAGAGAATTTGGTTTTGAAAGAAAAGAGTTTGAACTAAATCTGAGTTTGAAAGAAAATTTTCTCCTGGTTTCACAACACCTTCTTGTCTTAACCAAGTCTAGCTTCTTGCTGACTGGTATATTCTCATTTACAAAGGTTAGGCTGTTAAGCCCTTCCACGGTTACGATGATCACATTTAAATTTCTGGGTACTTTACTAAGTAGTTTGTAGTTGTCAAATTTTTTTTTCTTCGAACAGCCCTGTTATAGCTGCACTTGCCACGGCAAGTGCGCCCTGTTAACTGGCTGTCGGTTCAACATGTACCGGCTGCGGTACTGTTTTTGTCTCACCGTATTCAGTGGCCTCATGGGTCCTTACTTGGATACTCTAATTGGTAACTAATCTCCTGCACAACTTCTTATTGTCCTCCTCTAATAATCATTAACTAGGGTGTTTCCCATTCTGGGAGACCCCTTTTTACTTATTATTGCATCCTCTTCGTAGCCCATTCCACGCATTTGTCGTGGTTACTGAGACTTGTCTCTTGTCTGGGTACTACGTTGTAGTTCCTTTGTCGGTTGGTATACCGCTGGTGCCATTACCTAACATTTGCCATCCCGTAGACTCTCGTCTCGGGTTTTATTATTTCTCTTCTTGCCTGTTGCAAGCTGGTAGTTTTCGACTGCTCGGCATGTCGACCCAGGTTGCCGGAAATTTCATTCCTCTATACACAAGATTCTCCATTCTTCGCTATGAAATGCGGTTAACATTATGCAGATGGGAACCGTCTCCGGGATTCCCACTTTTCGGGATTTACCGTGTGACAGGTTCTCCATACCTACAAGATAGTTAATAACAGCCAGACCGGGTCTTCCCGGGTAAGAGAGGGCTTTCATCTCTCTGGCGTTCCTTCCCAAGTCATAAAATAGGGGTTGTGGAGGGCGGGATGGATATAGTAGGTTTCCAGTATTCACTGGCAGTTCCTAACTAGCGTATCACTCACGCTATCACTCAACCCTTAACCCAAAGTACTAAAATTTTAACTCGGTACTTCCTAGGCTCGGTAATTCAGTCATCAGAGCGATACTTCGCTCTGATACCACTTTTTGTAACACCCCAACCACAACAACACACTTTATAACCATCTGCAGCGGAAAACATAAACCAACAAACACTTAATCCATTGGTGTTACACGCCGTTAACCACCTACGTGGCTAACAAGGCTAACACATACACATTGTATCGGTCTGATGGACTAGATTCCCGAGCAACTACATAATACAATCCTTATTCCATTTCCAACAACTATTTTACATATACATCCCCCACCGTACCGAGTATTCATTAACCAATGCCGATAACAAATTCGGTCTTACTACACCTATAATACATACACCCATTAAAAAGCTACCCATGTATAAACAACCACCCGTCCTACTCTCGAACGGCTTCCAGCTCCTTGTACCTGAAATAGAAAAGGAAGAAAAGGGTGGCCCCCAAGGGGCTCAGCACCTTTGCTGGTATGGTAATCCCGCAGCCCGCATGCTACCGGGCCACGCACAACTAATTGTCGTCTTAGCATGCAGTTGATTATATTTAAATCACGCATGTAAACCATAAACACACAACACATTGCATACTCCCAACTATAGGGCTCAACAATACCAACACATCCACACATCCACACATAACAACCATCCATTATTACCTTTAACCTTAAAGTGGCTCTCCTCTAAACGGAGATACTTCCTTAATAGACGACACTTACCCATTAATCGGGTTATTCTTAGACACCTTTTATTTAAACTATGTTTCATATCCATGACCACATATTCCATAATTTACAACCTATAGCACCGCATCGCTATAGCGATTGCAGTACAACACAACACATAACATAACGGGTACGGTCCTCTTAGGAACCGTCCCTACCATAATTAGTTTACTGTAGAGCCTAGAGAATATTGTCAAACTCATGATAAGCTCGTTACATACCTTGTTACCGTCCTGTTATATGGAACGGTTAACTTAAACCCCAAGGTGTGTCGGATATAGTCATCCAAGCACACCGAACCACCATTGTATGCCCCAGTAAACCGACGTGAGTCAGTAATATAGCTTTGGTTAAGCTAAAGGGAAGGTTGGAAACCCAATGAGTAAACAACCAAACATACACCAAGAGAGTCGAACCGGGTATGACATCGACTCCCGTCCATCACACGCGTGGCCGGAACATGACCGGTCTCCTCACCCCCCATTAGTACACAAAACCTTATAATTAAGTAATTAGAGCTCCTTTATGGAACCTATCACATCCACACACCATACGGTATCAACCGAGTTAAACACGCAAGGGAGGTTCACACACTTGCAAACAATAACCATACACAACTAACTCACGCATAGCCGTGGTTAGAACGTTCCCAAGGTTTGGGTCGTTAAATCCGTATACCGATAACTCATGTGTCCCTAGATTTAGTTAGCTAAGGTTTAACACTTATTGAGGTTAAACGGTATCGGGACCAATTGCGCCACATAAATGAATTACTATAAACTCATTCCATGTTTTATCTTACAAGGTGGCAAACACTCAGAAAAACACATTGGCATTCAAGCCGGTGTAATCCGGTAGGACACAGGTTGCAAGAAAACCATACCTGTCTCCGGAGTCCACTCCACCATGTCCACTTACGTTCCTCGAACAATTCTCGAACAACTGGTACATTAAAGTTGTTTTCATTAACATTGGGGTAACATGTTTGTGTAACGTCGAATGACCGTAGTTATCCCCGTTAACTAGTTAAATGACTTAACATTTTTAACTTGATTTACTCTCACATTTTATTCCAACTTCCCACCCACCAAATTGTCATTATAACTCACCAAACATGTCCTTAATAACCTTACAACATCATTATCCATCAATCCCCATCATTAGACACCATTTTCCAACCTTAAACAACAATTTTAGAGTGGTCCGGGACTTGGTCCTTACCCTAAGTCCCGGACCAACACTTACAAACATTCTTCGGCGTATTTCATATTGTGGTCCGGGACCTTGTACTCACCCCAAGTCCCGGACCAAGCCAGTACTCCACCCTCGACCTGTTTTTGGTATATGGTCCTGGACTTGAACCATAACCTAAGTTCCGGACCAAACCTACAGAATTGTTAAAATGTCATTTTTCAATGGTTGTTACCTTAGTTCTCCACCTCCATTAATTGTATAAACTTACCAAATGATCTTAGGTATATTCTAATGCCAAAATATCATCTTAAACATCCCTAGTTTCATGTTCAACTTGTTACTCAATTTCCTTATATATTCACCAACATTACCTAAACCTTAAACCAATTTCTCCAAGACTTGAACACATCCTAAGAACACCCATTAGATTTCTAAAACTTCCAAGATAATGCCTAAGTCCTTGTAGCACCTTAGAACACTTAATGCATGTTTTCTTCCTTAGCAAAACATTTACCCATCCCTTACATTTCCTAGTTCACCAAAGTTCACTTAAACACTTAAGACTCCTTATTCATTTTACAAATTTTCGCCATAGGTTCTCTTAGCATATCATCATTCCAAAACTCATAGTTTCACCCTTAAACATTCAAGATCACCTAAATCCATCAAGAACACCATCACACACAAACCTTCACCAAATTACACCACAACACAATATAGTGCATAACTTAAATTGCTTGGCACTTAGGCCCTTAAATAACATAAACCTTAAACACTGAATTTCCACAAGTATATATTGCCTTTGACCTGCAAATACACCCAACAAAACATATTCCCTTAATAATCTCTTTGAGAGCATTTCACTAGCTCATTTACCATTGGCTCCTTAGGTATTTTATTAAGCAAATCAAGCTCATTTTCCTAAGGCATTTAAACCACTTTGAGATAGTATTTTTACCTCTTTTTCCACACAAACTTCTTCCTTGTTTCCTTGCTTAAAAATCGGCCAAGCTTAGTTGCTTGTCAACTTCTAAACATTATACAACAATAATGAGTATACAAGCTTTAAGCTTCATCTCATTGTAAACCCTAGTTACATATATTATCTTAAGGTATTAAAATGATTGTTTTACCTTGGAATGGAAAGAGAGCTTGAATATATATCAAGAGAGGACTCCACCAAGCCCTTGGAAGATTCAAATGAAGCTAGAACAAGCAAGGTAAAGAACCATGGTAAGGTAAATTTTCGGCCATGTATAAAAGGAGAGGAAACTTGATTTTCCTTTGAGATTCCTTACCTAGAAGCAAAGGAGAACAATAAAATGTTGAAATATGAGCTCAAGCTCCTTCAATGGTGAATCTCCATGGCACCAAAATGAGGCTTTTGACGATTTGAAAAGGTAGGAGTGTAGAGCTTGCTCCAACTAGAAGAACGGTGGTCTCGAAACTGAATTTGGACCATGGAGCTAGGAGATACCAACCATGGAAGTTGAGAAATGGTGAAGCTGCTGTAGCATAACCGATGGAGAGCAAGAAGAAGATAGAAGAGAGGTTTGCTACGTGGGAAATGAAGAAGGAAAGGAGAAGATGAGGATAAGTCTTGCTTTTACAAGATATTTCCATTATAAAAGGTAACTTTCTTCTTTTACCTTCCTACCCTTCATTATTTGATTTCCTTTTACATGTTGGTGACTCACCATGATAAAAACCGGCCCCCATCTTAACTTAGGGGTATTTTAGTCTTCATTTGTCAATTTAATTACTTATAGTAACATATGTTACAAACTAGCTTATTTTAGTTACTATTCACTAAAACAAGGCACATAGATGTGAAATTTTTGATTTCCCATTGACCCAGACCTCCAAATGTGTTACAAATTAGTACACATATTTAATTAAGAGTAATGATGGACACCTAGCCATTCAAAACTCATTTACAAGACAATTTTCCAAAAATGTGCTTTAAGACTCCTTAAAGCACATTTTGTGTTTTAACTTGTTTTCAAGCTTGGTTTTCTTCAGTAATTGATTTAATATGTTCATTAACATATTTACAAGGTCTAGAAATGACCTTTAGGTTTTATACAAGGTTAACCAAGTCTAGAGCAATTATTTGCTTAAATTGACCTTAAGGTGTTTCCTTGTATTTTGCTTGGTTTAATTGTTCACTGATGTTGTTAAGGCACTTTTTAGCCTTTGAATACCATAGTTTAACATTTAACCAACATATGAAGGTTTGGGATATTTCAGGATGTTTTTGTTGTACTTCCTGTATGTAATGAAGTGTATGTATATGTGTATGTCTTGCGTAATGTATTGTAATATTGTGTACAAGAGCATGTATGCATGTATGTTTGTATGAAAATGAACTGCATGTATTCGACCAAGTGGTCGGCGTACCCTCACTAGTACGCGGGGTATGCGGTTATCATGCGCAGCGAAAGCTGACCCCCTAGGGGGAACGTTTTTAGTGTGCAGGTACTCGAAGCGAATATGGTCAAGATAAGAGACCGGAGGCACACCCTTGTATTTAGAAGTAAGTAGCGTGTGAGGAACGGGTAGTAAGTAGCCTCTTAGTGAGTATGTATAAACTTGGAAGAAGCATTGTAATTGTATTGGGAACCTAGTAAACTCGGTTATGTATTTTGTATTGTATGGTTTACGAAGGAGTAAAGTATTGAATGGAACCTTGTAGTATTCATTTGATGAATGGAGTATGTGTCGTGGAAGTGTAGTACTCGGGATTCTGGTCCATCAGACCGATGCTGTATGTAGTAGCAGTAGCCTTATTAGTCACGTGGGTGACTAACAGAATTGTATCACCCACTGTATGTAAGTATGTATCCGCTGCATGACTCTGGAAGCACGAGGAGATTGGACGGTAATGATTGTATTAATAGTAGGGGTGTTACAGTTCGGCATACTTTATTTCTTTTTAGGTAGTCAACGCCTTATAATAGCTTGACATCATTTCATTCATTATAGGTAGTCAACGCCTTAGAATAGCTTGACATCATTTCATTCATTATAGGTAGTCAACGCCTTAGAATAGCTTGACATCATATCATCCTTATAGGTAGTCGGTGCCTTAGAATAGTCCGACATTACTTCATTTTTACCTTTAGGTGGTCGACGCCTTAGAATCGCTCGACACCCTTCCACTTCACTCATAGGTAGTCAGCGCCTTAGAACAGCTCGACACAACTTGTCAAATTTCAATTGCATGTGGGGTCTTTTAAGATCCAAAATTTTGGGGCATCACTCAAGCATCAACTACCCTTTTCATTTCCATTACAAAGTCTAGTTGACGGGGGGCAATCTGTTATACCCCAAATTTCAACCCCCCCGGAAGGGAGTCTCCACTAATAGGCTAGCTTGGTCAAGTAGCGAGGGTTCCTAGTTCGATCGGCACATTTCAGAGTACTAGGGACAGCCTGGTCATCTCTAGGGGTATTTTCGTAATTTTTCAAGGCTCCTAAGCCCCCTATAGGCTTTCTCTCTCCTCCAAGGAAGGGTCAAATAAATTCAAAATGCTTTAACATTTTAACCCATGATAGAGGATGACATTTTGGGCATAATGGCGTTGGAATTTCGATTTTTCGAGTTTCCAATAATTTTCTAGCAATTTCTGATTGAATCTGACAAGAAATTGAATTTAAAAATATTCCAATATCCAAAAAATTCAATTCCACTTTAGAAAAATCAGAAATATCATCCTTTACCCATGTGTAAAATTTCATAATCAAATTCTTTTTGGAAGCCCTTGTGCTAAAACGTCGGTAGATCTCGGTTTTTACCGGATTTTTCTATCTTTAAGGAAGCCTATATAAGGAACCTTATCCCATGATCAAATCAGAACCTCAAGAACCCTAGACTCTCAAAGGAGGCAGCCATCTCATTCTCTTCACGTTTTTACACATCCAAGCACCAAAATCACATCAAAAATCACCCGAAATCACCATCTAAACACACTTTTCAACTCCCAACACATCAACAATCATCAAACATCAACCAAACCACCTCCAAAACGTGAAGAACACCTTCAACAATCAACAACCAGAAGCTCGGGTCGAACTCAATCTGGAACCGGCACCATCGGAGCCTCCGAAGAATCCTGACGTGAAGAATCCTCTTGAATTCAAAGGTAAAACGGGTTACAATTCTACTTTTCTAACTCCCCATGACCTTATTAACTCTCTGTCAAATTTTGGGTTCAAACTAACCTTTTTACTCTTCTGTTTTGCTAATTGTTTTTGTTTCTGCCTTGTTACTTGTTCGTCAAGTTTCGTGCATAATTTGGCTTCAAATTGTAGTCTTTCAATTACTAACGTCTTGTATACCTTTCAGGCTACATGTGCATAAATTTTGAGCAGAAAACACCTTCGGGAACCACTATAAAACCCCTGTCCGTGGGTGGTCCGGGACCTCGGATCTATGGTCCAGGGCCACGGACGGGTTGTCCGTGGCCACGGACACCCACGGACGGCGGCGGGATTTTAAAATTTTAAAAAATTTAGGTTTTGCTAAACTATGTCCTGGCCTATGGACATCCTGTCCGTGGCCCCGGACTTTTTAAATTTTTGTTTTCTGTTTAATTCGACTTTTATTTCCACGTAGGTTAACTGGGGTCCGTGGTTACGGACATTAGGTCTGTGGCTACGGACGGAAACAAAATTTGACCTAATTCTGCCCCCGAAACCCTAGTTTAGGTAATTTCAACTTTCACTTTATTTTTCTGTCAAAAAATGCTAAAAAACACAAAAAAACATAAGCTCACGCACTTAGGTTAAAACGACTCGTAACATGCCGTAATTAAACTAAGTAGAGGAAAAACGACTTCTAGGGGTAATGAAAGTAATTGAACCCTAATTAAGTTGAATATCAAGCCCCCGGACCCGAACTCTCCTTTTCTAATTTGATCTAGGTAAAAATTAGGTGGCGACTCACAATAGGTTCCAGTGAGCTAGCTTGGGTTTTAATAATTATTGTTATATGACATAGTTATTAATCTTAGGTTATAAGTGGACCTAAAGCCCGATTAGATCCTAATCAACATAGGATAGGGTTTAAAATCGAGGCTCACACCCATGCATGATTTAAGTATAATCAACCGCATGATTAGACGACAATTAGTTGTGCGTGACCCGGTAGTATGCGGGTTGCACGATTACCATACCAGCATTGTGCTGAGCCCCCTGGGGGGCCACCCTTTCTCTCTTTCTTTTCAGGTACAAGGTGCTGGAAGCCGTTCAAGAGTAGGACAGGGTAGTTGTTTTTATATGGGTAGCCATTCAAATTGAGTATGTATTGTAGGTGTAGTAAGACCGAAGTTGTTGTCGGCAATAGTTTGTAAATACTCGGTACAGTTGGAATGTATATGTATATTCATTGTTGGAAATGGAATAAGGATGTAATGTATAGTTGCTCGGGAATCTGGTCCATCAGACCGATACAATGTATATATATTAGCCTTGTTAGCCACGTGGGTGGCTAACATTGTGTAACACCATTGAGTTAAGTAATGAGATGAGTGAAGTTTTCCGCTGCAGTTTGTTGTTAAGTGTATGGTTGCAGTTGGGGTGTTACAATTCCCCGTCATTTAATAATTAACGTTTCTCGGGGTTTCAGGATTAACTTACACAAGCGGTTATTTTGCATGCATGGTTATGTCCGCATGCATATAAATATACACTTGTATATTATATAGTTTGTCACCATATTCCATGTATAATCTCGATCATATATTATACATTCTACCTTAGTATTTATTTTCTAAGGTTAGTTTATCCAAGTGTAAAATATTGTATAATTCATATTTAAAATACTTGGATTATATAAATCCTTATTATTTCATGTACACACATGACATTAGAATCTTTTTAACTAATGTGTATAATTCTTTTCTCCTTATCTTATATCATCTCACTTATGATATTATATGGTTATTGAACCATATCATATTTTTCATTCCATAACATATATTTATTTATATATATGTATTATGGGACCCTTATTATATGGTATTTCCTTATAATATATTCATTCTTTCTAAATGAATATTTCTTATATTATAAATGTTATAACCCTTATAACATTATAAACCATACTATAAATTTCTATTCCAAAGTACTCATATTTCCGAACAGCCCATAGTATTTCTTTTATTTACAAAACCACCACATTATTTATATAATGTTACATTATAGTCATAAACTATATTTTATACACTTATATCTTTCCACCATTTATAACCTATAGTTATAACATGTTATAAATTACCAAACAACCCATAAGCTGTCGGTTTTTTATCAATTTCAACCTATACATTCCAAAATTACATAATAACCCCAAATATTATTATATGTTACAATTATAATATATATCTTATATTTTAACCTTATAAACCTTAATATAATTATAACATATAGTTATAATTGTTATAAATAACCGAACAGACCCTAGGGTCTGTTCTAATTAAATTTCCAGCCCATTAACTTTCTATTATTGCCAAATCACCCCATTTTTTAACATATAGTTTCCAATGACATTATAACTATATATTATACACATATCTTTCTAAAACCTCATATATTATTTCAAAAATTACCAAACTATACCAAAAGGTTATAAGTATCATTCCTTACCCTATACTTTCGGTCATTTACATTTCCACCCCAAATACTAATCCAAAATGTAACAATGATATAAATACTATATATTGTACATATATAGTTCATTATAATTCCAAACTTAACCAAATAAATTCCTGAAAATTCTTAATAACCCATAGTTCTATAAAATACCATTCTCTACCTAGAATTTTCGGTAATCTCACATATACCCCATATGTTATTTAAATTTTACAATTTACAATATAGTTTAATTTAAGTTGATATTTAACTCCATTTTCACCAAATTTAGTCAAAGTCTCCTAGATAGTCAACCTTTGACCTCTAAGTAGTTTTGACTCTCAAATTCTCGGTAATTACAATATTTACCCCAAACTTTTCAATATTTGCAATTTTGACCCAAAACTTTATAAAATGTTATTGTTTTTATTTAAATTCATTTAAAACCCCATATTTCACCTAAAATGGCCCATGGCTTTATAATTTCCAGTAATTACCGTTTGACCCTAAACTTAATGCTAAATGCATAAATTAAATTAAATAAGCTTTTAAACTTAATTAAAATGGCCTAATAACATAGCCTTATTACAACCTTGCATTATAACATAAAATTACATTTTAAATGTCTTAATAATGCTGTAAACTCTCGGACCTCACACCAAATTCTTCATTATTTACCAAACTTCCACATAATGTCTTAAATTTGACAATTATGTTAACTAACCACTTAATTAATTATTCCAAAGTTTCTATGACATTTCCTAGTCATTTTTAAAGTAAAAATAAACCTCTTATAACAGTCCACTCACGACACAAATTTATATAAGCTCTTAAGGCATTAAAAACATTGTAATATAATGTTATACCTTGATTTTATGCACTTTTAAGGTGCAGTTTGGTCACGGCAGAAAAGTGCTCACATTGGACAGCCTCTTAGATGGTTTCTTGCAACAACATAAGGTATGATTAGGTTCTAAAAGTTGAACCAACCATAAGAACACTTAAACACCTTAATATAGCTAGATTTTTACCTTGAAATTTCAATGGTTATACAAGGTTTTTTCAGCCTAAATTTCCAGAGATAAAAGAGCACCAAAATCACCACAAAACCATGGTAATTATTCAGATTACCACAAGGTATAAGATGGTACAGGTTACCTAGACAAAAATGTCTTAAAAGTGGAAATTGCTCTTGAATTCGGCCACCACTTGGAACAAGGCCTAGCTACTGCTTCTACATGAAATTGGAGACATGATGAACATAAGAACTCAAGGAAAGCAACTGTAATTTTACAGAAATCACAAGGGAAGAGTTAAGGCACATTTTTACCTTAAAACTTGATTTTAGTTAAGCTTGGTCCTCATCCTCATTTCAGCCGAGAATTCCCCACTTTGATACAAGGTATAAGCCGAGAAGTACTCATGAAGGTTGTTTAATGATTAACCCAAGATTGGTTGAAGAAAGTTGAAGAAAACAAGGTAAATCAAGCTTAGATCTTTTACCTTAAAATCAAGTACTTGGATGACTTATTGCTTGCTCCAAGACTCTGGTGGAGAGTATGGAAAGGGGTGGACAGCTGGAATGGGACAAGAGGAAGAAACGCTTAGGATTAAAGTAGCATAAAGGTTATGAATAGTAACATAATGATTCATCACATTTGGAAGATATTTTTAACTTAGCTAAGTGAGCTGTCCTCCATCCCTTTATTCTGCTGCCCTCAACTAGTCAAATGGATTTTTTTTTTAACTTTTGGCAATACTTAGTCAACATTACTTAAATGCACTATTTTGGTTACTACTCATAAATGAATGCTATATTTTGTGATTTTTTTTTTGTAAATCTTCGATTAGGAGCTACTAATGGGATATTAAGTATCCCACATGTTAATTAGGGTGTATACAAGGTCACGTGACCAACCAAAGTCAAATTTTGAACCTTTGACAAAAATGTGTCTTAAGGAGTTTTAGTGCTCCATTTTGTGTTAAAACTCATTCTAGAGCTTGGTTTGCTTTGGTAATTGTTTTATTATGTTCATACAATGTTTATGAGGTTTAGGAATCCACTTTGGATCCTAGTTGAGGTCATACAATCTCTTAAGGTGCTTAAAGCACATTTTTGGCTTTAAGTGATTTTGTGGCATGTTTTGCCTTATAAAATTTTAGATTGTTCCTCAATGGTTCTAAGATGAATTCCAATCTTATTAAACCATTATTAGATCATTTAATCATGTTTTAGTAGTTAGGGGTACTTCAATCTACCCCCTTAAAGAGACTTCATCCCGAAGTCGTTACTCACATTCGGTTATCCTAAGGAATCAAGTTCCACTAGGTATATAAAAGTCTCACTACTAGGGGTTGTACCCCGCTAGGATCAAACCTAGTCTATATGTATCATAATTGATACATCACTTATACCATTCCACATAGCCAAGAATCATGGCACAACTTTATTCATACACAACACTAAACAAGGTGCTAAATTAATTTATATACAACACTAGACAAGGTGAAAAATCCATTCATACAAGACAAGGTGCAAAATCCATTCATACACAGCACTGGACAAGCTGCAAAACCAACAAGAAGTACTCAAAGGTGATTCACAAGGGATACTCCAAGCATCCCTATCTATATGCTAGTATCTCGCGAGGGCTCCCGGACATCACTCCACGTGTATGTGTGCACATATATTTAACGATCGCAAATCACGGGGAAGCAGTCTTAAAGACCAGGACTTGATGATCCCCAACCCCATGCTAACCAACATTAACTACCCACGGACACACCGGTTTAATAACGAAGGGCACTGCGGTCCAAGGCTCCTTAGACAGTACACCTAATTTCCCTAAGCACCACCCGTAGACACACTAGTCTAATGACAAAGGACTCTACGGTCCACGACTCCTTGGGTGATGTCACTCGCAGACACACCGGTCTAATGACGAAGGACTCCACGGTCCACGGCTCTTGAGTGACGCCATAAATTTCAATTTCTATTCATATCTGCATCCACTTGTAGGAAGTTTCGAGAGTCATCCAACCCCGACGTGGTCAGTGTCAGTGTTGAACTATCTCTCACCCCAATTTGTGTTCGGTTTCCCTTGATCGGACCAGGATCAAGTTCAACTTCCCACGTTAATTTCACTCAATTAGTTATTTACCCATTTTTAATCTTGTTTCCTCTTGATATTTGCCACCTTGTGTTTAATAGATACACAAGTCAACTAGTGTAATTAAACTAGTCATTGGCATATAGGATCGTATATCCTAACCATGAACCAAGTTCTCTCAACTTATAATTATTCATACAACTTCTAGAGGATTTACTTCCACTAGGTTACACATCGGTCTCATGCCAATTCACTCATCGGATTTAAAATAATCGGTTTCATACCGAGCCACAAATCACATAGTACAAAGTTTTCTACTCCTTCTATCTCAAATCTCACATCGGAGCGACAAGATAGACCTACTTGAACTCTCACATCGGAGCTAATAAGCTAGACGTTTATGTGTCTAATGTTCCCAACGTTTGCGTAAATAATCGGAACTAGGGTAAGAACACTCTATCTGTTCTTCCTTTCCTATTCACTATAACTAATGGGAACTTAAAAATATATATGTTCATACATATAATACATCACAATATTACATCAAGTAATATAATACAATCATAAGACTTGTACTCTAAGTAAAATAATCATTTGCAGCATGTGTACCATGCGCTACATACTCCTACGTACGGTATATATTAAGCGGGCGAAATTGCTCTACCCCTCTTAAAAAGGATTACGCCCACGTAATCTACAAATATATCATCTTGAAGTAATAAGTTCAAGATGTTTCACTGTTGTGGAATATTCGAGCACTAATGCGCTATACATTACATTACCCCCTTTTTCTAGGGTCGGCTCTAGTGTATGTTCTTACACGGTTTGATCGGGAGATGTAAACACATCTTTTATTTTCCCAAACCTGTTAGGTATATTAGAGTTAGGCAATATGGGCCCACTCGCTCCGCAAGCGGTATGACCGAACTACTTTAGGGTTAGTTTACCCTTTATAAGTAGCAGTTTCATGCCAGTTTCAACTCCACATGACGATATTTTCTACACGGTATTCCATAATTATGGGAATGGAGGAAAACTATATCGCTGCATGGTATCATTGTCAAACACGCTAATTATTCCGACTAGCTCTTTTAATTGCTTGCTTGAGTGAATGCATGAATGTTTAAAGTATAATTAAAGCATGAATTGAGCTAGTTAAACTAGGACTCATGTTAGATGAACCTTATAACCTTAGGAAAATTTGATATCTGCTATCCAATACCGTCAAACAACCCGAACCTTGAAGAGACCGACATCACCACTCACCACTTCACCAACCAGTAGTGTTAGGTCATCCGACCAAGTATGATATATTAAAAGGATACCTGACATCCGAAGCACAGATTGCCATCATCTGACGTTGCAGCAAGCTAGGAGTAGGATCAGGAGGATTTTACACACCATAATTTCCTTGTGGAGCGAAGATGAAGCTGAAAATGATGTGCTTGGGAAAGGACTGGAATCCTGTATCCAAGATATACTAAAGGACGGGAGCGGAAGATGGAGCAACAACACCAGAAATACCTAAAGAATTCTAGACGGTTATTACACAAGCCATAGAAATTGCACGACAGCTTGAAGCCGAACCGATTCCTGCAGTAGACGTAGATCTTTGCATCGTTAACTTCTATGAAGAAGGAGGACAACTTGGGTTACACCAGGATAAGGACGAGACAACGGAATCTCTTGAACAAAGAGCGCCCGTAGTGTCTTGGTCCATTAGAGATGACGCCGAATTCTTGTATGGCGAGCAGAAGCGTGTGGACCTTGCCGAGAAAATACTACTTAAGTCAGGAGATGTCTTGATCATGGGTGGAAAGTCGAGAATGCTGTATCACAATATCGAGAAGATTAAGCTGAATACGACATCATCGACAATAATCAATGCCACACACATGAAACCAGGACACCTAAACCTTACCTTTAGACAGTGTTAGCCTTGAAATGCCATGTAATACATTAGTAATGATGTAATGAAGGCACGATATGTATGATGGATGGTTTATTAATAAAAGTAGGGTTGGTTATTGAAATTTCCACTTGCACTATACCTTCAATACTTATGAAGTTTGGGAATTATTTGGTTGTGGACTCGGTACGGAGGGTAACCTGAGTATTCTCACAAAGGCACAGGCTGATAAGAGCGGCACTATCCTCACGGGTACCTTTCCGGTGAATGGCATAGAAGCGTCCGTACTATTAGACTCCGGCGACTCTCATACCTTTGTCTCACCATCATTTGCGAAGAGGTGGGGGCTAGACGCGAGATGAGGTACCAGATTTGATGGTTACGCTCCCGTCAAAGGAGCGAGTACAATGCACTAAATATTATCAAGCTGCCATGATCCGAATCAAGGATGAAGAATTTCCAATTTCCTTCATCGAATTCAATGGCTTGGGATTTGGCTTGATAGTTGGGATGAACTGGTTGGAGTGGCATAAGGGGTGAATCCTCTGCACCAAGCACGGATTGCTGCTCAGGAGTTCGTCTAGGGTCACAGTTTTGTACTGCTAAAGGCCTAGAGAGCCATCGACTAAGATCATCAGCGCTATGTCTATGCATCGGGAGCTCAGAAAGGGGCACGAAGTATATCTCTGCTATGTCCAGGACATAGAGAGAGACCCATTATTCAGTACCGATGTACCGGTAGTCTTAGAGTTCCCGGATGTGTTTCCGAAGGAACTTCCCGGCATGCCACCTCAGAGGAGTAGAGTTTGAGATTGAACTTGTGCCAGACACTGGTCCGATTGCTAGAGCACCATATCGTTTGGCTCTAGCACAGTTGGCCGGTCCTCTTTGTGAAGAAGAAGGACGGTAGCCTCCACCTCTGCATCGATTACTGCAAACTTAATGGTCACTGTGAAGAAAAAAGACCCATTACCACGTATTGACGATCTGTTCGATCAGTTGAAGGGAACCTCTGTTTTCTCTAAGATTGATCTTAGATCAAGGTACCATTAGATTGCCATCCGAGAGTAGGATATAGAGAAGACGGCATTCTGTACGAGCTATGGCCACTACGAGTTCACAGTGATGCCATTCGGTTTGTTGAACGCACCGGCGAAATTTATGGATCTGATGAACCATTTGTTCAGCTATCAGTTGGACACTTCGGTTGTGTACTTCATCGACGACATACTCGTGTATTCGAAGTCAAGAGATGAGCATGAGATCCATCTGAGGCAAGTACTTGAGACACTGCGTGAGAACCAGCTGTACGCGAAGTTCTTCAAATGTGAGTTCTGGCTTGATCAGGTATCATTCCTTGGTCACATGATCTCAAGCGGATATTTCAGTTGATCCGGCTAAGATAGAGGCAGTACGTTCATGGCCTAGAATTAAGACTGTTATCGACATCCAGAGCTTTCTTGGTCTAGCTGGATATTACTAAAGGTTTGTGAAAGATTTTTCCAAAGTCGCGAAGCCCATGACGGCCTTGATGAAGAAAGATGCACCGTTTGTATGGACAAACGACTGCGAGAGATCATTTCAGAGCTTGAAAGACTCATTGACCTCCACGACCATTCCTGAGGGCACAAAGGGATTCGAGGTGTATTGTGATGCATCCGACAATAGCATGGGATGTGTACTCATGCAGCATGGCAAGGTGGTTGCTTATGCCTCCCGCCAGCTAAAGAGACATGAGAAGAATTACCCTACGCATGACTTAGAGCTGGGAGCCATTGTCTTTACATTGAAGATATGGTGGCACTACCTATATGGGGTTAGCATCACCATTTATTCAGATCATAAAAGCCTATAGTATGTTTACACATAGAAAGAACTCAACCTGAGGCAGAGAAGATGGATGAAATTCCTATCAGATTACGCCATTAACCTTCTGTACAAAGAAGGGAAGGCGAATGTTGTAGCTGACGCCCTGAGTCGTCAAGCACACTCACTCCATTCGCTACTCGCTTCTTCTAGCTTGGTTGATGAGGTGCGAGAGGCTCAGATGAGCAACCCTTACATGAAGGAGATCAGACAGAAGATCACATTGGTACATTTGAGAGCCAGAAGTATGACTTCAGACTACATTATGATGGTCTGATCCAGCTTAATGGCAGACTGTGTGTTCCCCGAAGCAATGTTGAGCTAAGGGATCACATTCTGTGAGAGTCTCTCTTCATTATCTGTCCATTCTGGAGCCTCCAAGATGTACAAAGACATGAAGAGGCACTTCTGGTGGTTAGGGATGAAGACTGATGTTACAGAGTTTGTTCTAAGGTGTTTCACTTGCCAGAAAGTGAAGTTTGAGCACCGACAACTGGGCGGAATGGTACAATCTATGCCAATTCCGGAGTGGAAGTTTCACGATATCTCTATGGATTTTGTTGTTGGACTCCTTGTTGCTAGGGGAGGACTCAACATGATCTGGGTGGTGGTCGATCGCCTGACCAAGGTTGCCCATTTCACCCTGATGAGGGACACTTGGAAAGTAATGAAGCTTGCTGAGCTATTCAACCGAGAGATCATTTGACACCACGGAGTACCTAAGACTATAGTTTCTGACCGTGATACCAGATTTCTTTCGAGATATTGGAGAGCTACACGGGAAGCGCTGGGTACCGAATTGAAGCTTAGTACCGCGTTTCACCCAAAGACCGATGGTCAGACAGAAAGGACCATCTAGACACTTGAGGACATGCCTAGAGCGTGTGCCTTAGATTTTTAGGGGAGTTGGATTGATAAGCTTCATCAGATTGAGTTTTCATACTACAACAGCTCATACGCTTCGATTAAGATGTCGTTGTTCCAAGCTTTGTATGGTAGACCTTGTCGTACCCCCTTGGGTTAAGATGAGTCTAGTGAAGCGGACATTATTGGACGAGAGTATCTTAAGCAAGTGCAAACTGAAGTTCAACAGATTGGAGTGAATATGAAAGCAGCCCAAGATAGGCAGTAATCCTATGTGGATGTGCGACTTTGAGTTCACCGTGGGCGATCAGGTGTTTCTGCTCGTTTCGCCTATGAAAGACGTGTTTCAATTTGGCCAGAAGGGAAAGCTAAGCCCAAATTTTTTAGGGCCGTATGCGATTACGGAGAGAGTTAGAGCTGTAGCTTACAGGTTAGCTTTACCTATAGAGTTGGGGCATGTTCATGATATGTTTCATGTTTCATAACTCAAGAAGTATATAGCTGATCCTTCTCATGTTCTAGAGCCTGAACACTTATCCCTAGAGCCGACGATGAGATATGTCAAGACTCCACAGAGAATCCTTGATACTAAGATGAGGGACACTCGCCAT
Organism: Limonium bicolor; assembly: GCA_023374045.1. Lineage (NCBI taxonomy): Eukaryota > Viridiplantae > Streptophyta > Magnoliopsida > Caryophyllales > Plumbaginaceae > Limonium > Limonium bicolor. The sequence goes on from CM041783.1 coordinate 111,680,569, forward strand.
AAGTTATTACGACTGGTGAAAGTCCTGTGGTCTAACCACGACGTTGAGGAAGTGACTTGGGAACTAGAGAACTCCACGAGGGTGAAGTACCAGGCTTTATTTGTAGACTAGATTGTCTAGTGTTAAGAGGGTACGGGGCGTACCCCTTTTAGAGGGTGGTAGAGCCGTTTTGCTTTTGCATTTATTGCTTCAGGATAGCTTTGCATGGTATATAAGTATACATTTTGATAGAGTGTAACAACCTGAGTGTTGGTTGTAGCTGTGTCGTATTGTACGGCTGTGTTGTACTGGTATGTACACATGTTTGCATTGTACTGGTAAGTACACACGTTTGCATTGTATTGTGATGTACGTTGTGTTGTACCGACATGTACACACGGTGTTGTTTTCAATGGTTGTATTGTATTATGCTTGCATTGTGGTATCGTGCTTGCATTGTGTGGTATATGAGAATCTGTAAGGTGTATTGATGTATGCTCTATGACATTGATGTGTCTAATTGAGTAAGATAGTAATTCACCAGCTTTGACCCACTTTGAGGGCAAAGTTCCTTAAGGGGGGTAGATTGAAATACCTCAGACTTAACTAGGGTGATTAAGTATGCTAATGACATAGTTATAGGATTAATTATGCCTAAATAAATATGTGGGAACAATTCCCAAAGAAAACGAATCCGTAAATGGGTTAAAAACGTAAATGAGACCTTAAAGCACCTTTTCGGGAAAAACCCAGGAATGTGACTTTAAGCGGGTTTAATGAATCGTAAAAAAACTATAGTTAATCAAATATCTATAATTAAACATTAATGAGAGTCTAAAAAGCATTAAAATTAACAAAACGAGAACATTCTGGAAAACAGACCCGGTTAGTGAATAGTGTCAAAACTGGGAGATTTAGTAGCGATTCTTGTGAAAAGACAAAAATGCCCTCCCGGGACATTAATAAATGGGGCTAGTTTTAATGTGGGTCAATACCCCTCACTCATAATTAATTAGCTAGTTACTCTCTTATAAGTTAGTAGATGACAAATTAATAATGTAAAAAGCAACATAAAGTACAAAAGTAACTTTTCCCATCCTTTCTCTCCTATTCTCTATTCCTCTCTCATGTTTTTGTCTTCCACACCAGACCTCTCTTCTTCCTCCCTTCTGCTAATGGAGATTTGAGCAGCCCTCCACCCAGCCCTCTCTTCTTCTCACATTTTCATGGCTTAAAAAAGGTTAAAACATTACAAAAATTACACCATTGAACTCCTCTCATCTTGGAGATCATTTCCCTCTTTCCAAAATCCGGAAATCTTGAAGTTAGTCTCCATGGCTGGAGCTCCTTTTGAAGGGAAAAGAAGACCATTTTGAGCTTCATCATCCCTTGGTTGTCTTAAGGTAAAAAGAAGTTCAAAAATCTCTCTAGTCTAGCCTTTCCTTGTAACCAAAAATTTCCAGATTTTGAGCCTCTTGTTCCCCTTGTTCCAGCCGGTTTTTGGCATTCAAAAAAGGTGCTAGGGCTTGTTGTATTTGTTTTCAAACAATCCATGAAATACCTCAAACCTTAGTATGTTGTTTAAACATTAAAATAAGGTATAATAAGACTAAAAAGTGTCTTAGAAACATTAGTAAACAATTTAAACCATAGAAAACACAATTAATTACCTTAAAGTCAATTTGGGTAAAAATGTGCTCTAAGCTTGGGATAGTCTTGGCTAAGACCTAATGAGCTTACCAAGACCTTATTTATATATTAATGGACATATTAAACCGATTACCAAGGAAAACCAAGCTTGAAAACAAGTTAAAACACAAAATGTGCTTTAAGGAGTCTTAAAGCACATTTTTGAAAAATTGTCTTGTAAAAGAGTTATGAATGGCTAAATGTCCATCATTACTCTTTAATTAACATGTGTACTACTTAGTATCACATTAGGAAGTCTAAATCAATGGGAAATAAAAAATTTCACAAATATGTGCCTTGTATTATGAATAGTAACTAAAATAAGCTAGTTTATAACATAAGTCTATATAAATAAGTTACATGGTCAACAAAGACTAATGGGGGCCGGTTTTTATGAGGTGAGTCACCACCTTGCAAGTTAACAAGTAAATAACAAATGATAAAGCAAGTTACTATTTGCTTTACTACTTAATATCTTCCAAAAGCAAACTTATCTTCATTCTCTCATTTCCCTTGCTTTCCCACGTCTTCTACCTTCCTTCATTCTCTCTTTCACGGTGATGCTACAGCAACAACATCAACCTCCATCTTCCATTGCCATTATCTCCTAGCTCTCTTTGCCAAATCAAAAACTAAGACCACCATTCTCTTAGTCTCATCAAGCTCTTCAACCTTGTCTTCTCAAAATTCCAAGAGCTCCATTTCGGTGCCAAGAGGAATCTCCATGGGAAGAGCTAGAGCTCATCTTTGCACATATTATTGTTCTCCTTTGCTTCTAGGTAAGGAAACTCAAAGAAAAACTCCATTTCCTTCATGTTGGTATGTTGTCCAAAAAACACCATTAATGGTTCCTTTACCTTGCTTGTTCTAGCCTCATTTGAATCTTCCAAGGGCTTGGTGGAGTCCCCTCTTGCTACATATCCAAACTCTCTTTCATATCCAAGGTAAAACAATCATCTAAATGTTCTAAGACAATATATGTATCTAGGGTTTACAATGAGATGAAGCATAAAGCTTGTATACTCATTTCATTATTTGTATATTTTTTAGAAGTTGACAAGCAATCAAACATCCATACCGATTTTAATAAAGGAAACAAGAAAGAAGTTTGTGAGGAAAAGAGGTAAATATGCTAACCTAATGTAGTTTAATGTCTTAGGAGAAATGAGCTTATATTGCTTATTAAAACTACTTAAGGAGCTAATGGTAAATGACTTAGAAAAATACTCTCAAGGGTTATTAAAAAGGCATATGTATTGTTGGGTGTATTTGCAGGTCAAAGGCAAATATAATGTGGGAAATTCAGTGTTTAAGGTTATGCATCTTAAGGGCCTAAAAGCCATGCTATTTAAGGGCCTAAGTGCCAAGCAATTTAAATTAAGCACTATATTGTGATGTAGTGTAAATTGGGTGAAGTTTTGTGTGTGAAGGTGTTCTTGGTGGATTTAGGTGTTCTTGGATGTTTAATGGTGAAAACAATGTGTTTTGGTATAGCAATGTTCTAGGAGAACCCATGTCAAAATTTAGGTAATGTACAAGAAGTTCTAAGTGTTTAAATAAGATTTAGTGAACTAGGAAGTGTTAGAAATGTCTAGGTGTTTTACTAGAGAAGAAATATTGTCTTAGGTGTTCTAGGAAACAAAAAGGACTTAAACATCAACTAAGAGTTTAGGTTGGTAAGAAAAGATGCTTGGGAGATGATGTTATGGTGAAGAGAAAGCATTTTGGGATAGTGGTTATCATAGGTGAGAAACACCATTTAGAAACCTTGTAAGTAATGTTATAAGTGTTGGTGAATTTTATGAGAAAATTGGGTAACAAGTTAGACAAGGAACTAGCTGTGTTTAAGATGATATTTTGGCATTAGAATATACCTAGGATCATTTGGGAAGTCTATACATATAATGGGTAAGGAGAGCCATTGCAACAAGACTTAGGAAATGTCAAAATGTAAAATCTGTAGCAGTGGTCCGGGACTTAGGTCTTGGTTAATGTCCCGGACCATACATTAAAAGAGGCCGAGAGTTTTCTGAGGCATTGTGGTCCGGAACTTAGTTATGTACAAAGACCCGGACCACCCCCTGTTTTACCCCCGAGAGAATTTGCCTACATTGGTCCGGGACCTAGGACCCGTATGAAGTCCCGGACCACCCCATAAAAACAACCCGAGAGTTTTACAGAGACTGGGTCCGGGACTTAAGATGTGGATCAAGTCCTGGACCACTTAAAAACTTATTTTAAGGTTAAATAAAGATGTCTAATGATGGGGATTAGTTAGTAAAGATGTTATAAGTTTGTTTAGGACATGTTGGTGTGTTATAGTGACAATTTTAAAAGGTTAAAAGTTATAACAAGTGTGGAAATAAAATAACTAGAAATGTAAAGTAATAAGTTATCGACGGACTAGTACGTTAAATTAACCGACGTTACTAAATGTGTATAGGATTCTCCAAAGGTGGAAACCAGTCGAAGCAAGGACCAAGGTATGGTTTTCTTGCAGTCTGTTGCCTACCGGTTTAAACCGGCTTGTGTGCTGTTTGTTTTTCTGTATGTTTATGACCTTGTAAGACTTAAGTCATGTAACGAGTTTACAGTTGTTTATATTATTGTATTGCTGAAGTGCGACTCATGTCCCTTGTGTGTGTCTAACAAGACTTAACCACTTGTTGCGATTCGTTTATTAAGTTCCAACATTAAACTTCTAACAAGTGCTAACTGGAAGTGAGGAATCCGGTAGTCCGGTCACGCGTGTAAGTATAAGAGTAGATATCTGTATCAGATTCGACTCTTATAATGTTAAGATTGTCCTCCTTTATTTGGCGTTCAATCTCCCGCTAGCTTCCTCCAAAGCTTACCTATTCTGACTTATGATCGGTTTAGTGGGAACATGTGTTTGTGTGGTGTGTTCGGGTCACAATATCCGATCCATCTGTGAGTTAAGTTACCTGTTTGACTAATAGGACGGTAATGAGTGTGTATAACAAGCTTAACATGAGGGTGAACCATTCTCTAGGCTTCTGATGTTGACTGACCTTCTTGGTTTGTTGTTGTGGGAAGTGTACCCACTATGTGTGTATTGTTTTGCTAAGCAATATTTCTTGCTATGCTATATATGTTGTTTGTGTAAAATCAATGCCATGTTATCATGACAATTAGTTGCGCGTATCCCGGTAGCCGATGGGCTGCGCGTTAACCATACCAGCCAAGGGTTGCTGACCCCCTCGGGGGCTCCATATTTATACTGCAGGATGAGGATCGAAGAAGCAGAGTGGCTGTAGATCAAGGTCATGTCATACTTTTGGTTATTTTGGATGGTAGGCCCGGGATGCGCCTATGCTCCCGTGGCGTTATGTTTTGGTTCCGTTGTACTATAGTGGCGGAATATTGTCAGTTTACAGTGAAGGAATGTAATTAAATACTCGGTATTGTATATGATGTATTTATGGTTTTAATTCTATGCTCGGGAGTCTGATCATCAGACCGGTACACTTGTATTTATTCTGCCTTGTTAACCACGTGGGTGGTTAACGGCGTTGTAGCACCGAACCGTTTAGTTATTGTTTAGTTGTTTCTTTCCGCTGCGATTTCAATTATGGTTAAGCGCGTGGTAGGGGTGTTACAATCCATTTAGGGATTGGAAGGTAATATTCCTTTTAGGGCTTTAAATCACTCTCTTATATTCTAGGGTTGATTCTAGAATTTTAGCACTCTTATAATGCTCATTAGTGTTCTTGGGCGTGGTCTGTAGCATTAGCAACAAATCCCTCATTGACTGGTTTGTAAAACAAGAACGAAGAGAGGAAGAGCAAGAAGAAAGGAGAAAGAAAGAAAGGAAAAGAAAACTAGAAACTCTAAGGTAATCGACTTACCTTTGAAGCTGTTTTGGAATGTCTTGTAGCATTAGATTTATATTGTTTATGTGGTTGTTGCTAATGCAATGGTGAGGAATAAGTGGAGTTATTTTAGTGTTGTTTATGTGATGTTTAAGAGCCTTAGAGCCAAGCTCATTAAGGGTGTAACGTGCTGGAAAATTGTGTGTTGATAATGTCTAAAATGAACAGGGCTATGAACTATTTGATGAGATGAAAAATTATGCTTGGGAATGCTTAAAACTGTAGGGAAACCCTGTCAAATTTGTGTATAAACTAGATGCCTTGAGTGTAATTGTTGAAAGAAATAACCTAGGTTTAAACTAGGCGTGTAGAGATCAATTTAGATAAATAATCACCTTGAAACTAGATTTGAGAAATTGTGTAGTGGGGTAGAACTTGGAATGAAAATAATGCAAGCTGCATACTAGAATGGCATTAGTTGAAGAACCATGGAGTAGTGAAAGGAATAATAGCAAAAATCTGCACTTAAGAACTTCTAGGTGAATTAAGAGTGGGAGAATTTTGTAAATTAACCAAGAATTGAGTAATGAGTTTAGTAAGTGAATTAGGAAAGTTTAGAGTGTCAAATTAGTGTTAAAACATGCTAGGTTACATGTGGGAAGATTGGGGAAGAAATGGGCAAAAGATTAAAGTTAGAACAAAGGCTGAAATGTCAAAACTGTTAAAAATGTAGCAGGGTCCGGGACTTAGGTCCAGGACTAAGTCCCGGACCACCCTTAAAATTGCGCCGATAATTCACCTAGCAGATGGTCTAGGACTTAATTCCCTGGTAAAGACTCGGACAATCCAAAAAAGATAGCCGAGAGTTACCTTACATCCTGGTCCGGGACTTAAGTCCCTTAAAAGGACCCGGACCAGGCACAGAAATGTCCCGAAACTTTGTGAAATACCCCAAACCTTAGTATGTGGTTTAGACATTAAAGTATGGTATAATAAGGATAAAAAGTGCCTTAGAAACATTAGTGAACAATTTAAACCACAGTAAACACAAATAAATACATTAAAGTCGATATGGGCGAAAATGTGCTCTAAGCTTGGGATAAGCTTGGTCAAGACCTAATGAGCTCACCAAGACCTTATTTATATGTTAATGAACATATTAAACCAATTAACAAAGAAAACTAAGCTTGAAAACAAGTTAAAACACAAAATGTGCTTTAAGGAGTCTTAAAGCACATTTTTGAAAAATTGTCTTGTAAATGGGTTTTGAATGGCTAAATGTCCATCATTACTCTTTAATTAACATGTGTACTACTTAGTGTCACATTAGGAAGTCTAAATCAATGAGAAATCAAAAATTTCACAAATATGTGCCTTGTTTTGTGAATAGTAACCAAATTAAGCACGTTTATAACATAAGTCAACATAAGTGAGTTAATTGGTCAACAAAGACTAAAATACCCCTTATTATATAATGGGGGCCGGTTTTCTTATAAGGGATGAGTCATCCCCTTGTTAATTTGATAAGATAGAAAATTGATAAAGTAAATCACTATTTACTTTTACTTAAATATCTAAACTAGCTAACTTATCTTCATTCTCTTCTTTCCTTCTTCATTTCCCATGCCTCCAACCTCTCTTCTTTCTCCATACACGGTTTAGCTACAGCACCATACGCATCTCCATCTTCCATTGTCTATATCTCCTAGCTCTATTTACCAAATCAAAAACTAAGACCACCATTCTTCTAGTCTCATCAAGCTCTTCAACCTTGTCTTCTCAAATCTTCAAGACCACCATTTCGGTGCCATGGAGATCCACCATTGAAGGAGCTTGAGCTTATATTTTTATGCCTTGTTGATCACCTTTGCTTCAAGGTAAGGAAAAACAACATTTCCTCCAAGTTTTGATGTTGACCGAAAACCACCATTGATGGTGTTTTCTCTTGCTTTGTTCTAGCTTCATTCCAATCTTTCAAGGACTAGGTGGAGTCCTCTCTTACTACATATTCAAACTCTCTTCCATTTCCAAGGTAAAACAATCACCTTAATGTTTTAAGACAATATATGACCTAGGGTTTATAATGAGATGAAACATGAAGCTTGAATACTCATTACATTGCTTGTATATTGATTAGAAACTTGACAAGCAAACCAAGGTCTTGCCGGTTTTAATCAAGGAAGAGCAAGGAGAAATTAAGTGAAAAACTTGTGAAGGAAAAGAGGTAAATGTGTTAACCTAATGTAGTTTAAAGTCTTAGGAGAAATGAGCTTATGTTGCTTATTAAAACTACCTAAGGAGCCAATGGTGAATGACTTAGTAAAATGTTCTCAAGGAGACTATTAAAGGGCATATGTGTTGTTGTATGTATTTGCAGGTCAAAGGCAAATATATTATGAGAAATTCAGTGTTTATGGTTTATGCAATTTAAGGGCCCAAGAGCCATGTTATTTAAGAGCCTAAGTGCCAAGCAATTTAAATAATGCACTATATTGTGATGTAGTGTAAATTTGGTGAAGTTTTGTGTATAAGAATGCTCTTGATGGATTTAGGTGTTCTTGAATGTTTAATGGCGAAAACTTTGTGTTTTGGTGTAACAAGATGCTAGTAGAACCCATGTCAAAAATTAGGTAATGTATAAGAAGTTCTAGGTGTTTAAATAAGCTTTGGTGAACTAGGAAGTGTTAGAAATGAATAAGTATTTTACTAGAGAAAGAACCATGTAATGAGGTGTTCTAGAGTGCAAAAAGGACTTAGGCATTATCTTGGAGGATTAGAAATCAAATGAGTGTTTTGGACTACACCAAAGTCATTTTTGGAATTGTGTTGAGACTTATGCAAACCTTGGTAAACAAGGAGAAAGTATAAACTGGTAAAAGGATTTCAAGAATGACATAAGGAGTTTGGTTTGTAAGAAAAGATGCTTGGGAGATGATATTAGTGTTGAGGAAATATTTTGGCATAATGGTTATTATAGGTATGAAACACCACTTAGAAACCTAAGGAGAAAACAATATAAGTGTTGGGGATTTTGGTAAGAAATGAGTAAGTGTTCATGGGTATAGAAGATGAGTTTTCTAGCACGTCCGAACTTCCGTCCGAATTTGGAAGCTCGGACATGCCCTGTTGCGTTTAAATTTTTTGGGTTTTAAGTGATGTCCGAACTACCGTCCGACCTTTGATGTTCGGACGGGGTGCGAGGACGAGTCTGGCTTACAAGTCTCGAATGGTGTCCAAACTTGTAAGTCCGGACAGAAGTTCGGACACACCCATCTCTTTTCTCTGATTTTGCTTCAACCTGTGTCCGAACTTTGGAAGCTCGGACACATGTTCGGACGCTTGGAATTTTTCCTTTGGTTTTGCTTCGACCTGTGTCCGAACTTTGGAAGCTCGGACACATGTTCGGACATTCGTCTGGTTTCACCCTTTGAGTCTCGACCTATGTCTAAACTTTGGATACTCGGACACAGGTTCGGACATGGTACTGTTTTGACCAAAAACTTTGCCTAAGGTTAGAAACCGATGTCTAATGATGGTGATTATTTAGTAAAAATGTTATAAGGTTGTTTAAGACATGTTAGGTGGGTTATAATGACAATTAAAATGGTGAAAAAGTTATAACAAGGTGTGAAAGTAAAATAAACTAGAAATGTGAAGTAACAAATTAATAAAGGTCTAGTACGTTAATTAACCGACGTTACTAAATGTGTATAGGATTCTCCAACGGTGGAAAACAATCACAGCAGGGACCAAGGTATGGTTTTCTTGCAGTCTGTTGCCTACCGGTTTACACCGGCTTGTGTGTTGAATGTTTTTATGAGTGTTTATGACCTTGTAAGACTTAAGTCATGTAATGAGTTTACAGTTGTTAATATTATTGTGTTGTCAAGGTGTGACTCATTTCCCTTGTGTGTGTCTAACAAAGACTTAACCACTTGCTTGTGATTTGTTTATGAGTTCAATGTTTGAACTCTAATAAGTGCTAACCGGGGAAGTGAGGAGTCCGGTAGTTCCAGCCACGCGTGTGAGTATCGGGGTCGATGTCATAACCGGTTCGATTCTCTTTGTATGTTAAGGTTGTCTTCTCTTTTGGTTGTCAACCTTCCCGTTAGCTTAACCAAGGCTATCTTACTGATTCACGTCAGGCCACAGGGGCATACTATGTTTGTTCGGTGTGCTCAGATCACTATATCCGACGCACCTTTGTGTTAAGTTATTCGTTCAATTTAACAGGATGGTAACGAGTTATGTAACGAGCTTAGCATGAGTTTGGCAACATTCTCTAGGCTCTCCAGGGGATCTAATTGTGTTGGTTCATTTCCTAAAAGGATTTGTTCTTGTATGTTATGTGTGACGTTGTTATGCAATACTCTTGCTATGATATATATATGTTGTATGTTTAAAATGAATGCCATGTCATCATGACAATTAGTTGCGCGTATCCCGGTAGCCGATGGGCTGCGCGTTAACCATACCAGCCAAGGGTTGCTGACCCCCTCGGGGGCTCCATATTTATATTTGCAGGATGAGGATCGAAGAAGCGTAGTGGTTGTAGATCCTAGGTTGTAGAAATACTTTTGGTACCTTTTGGTTGGTAGGCCCGGGATGCGCCTGTGCTCCCGTGGCAGTATATTTTGGAAATGAATACATTACAGTGACAGTTTACAGTGATGGTTGTAAATAAATACCCGGTATTGTATATTATGTATTTATGGTTTAGTTCTATGCTCGGGAGTCTGATCATCAGACCGGTACACTTGTATTTGTTCTGCCTTGTTAACCACGTGGGTGGTTAACGGCGTTGTAGCACCGAACCGTTTAGTTATTGTTTAGTTGTTTATTTCCGCTGCGATTTAGGTAATTGCTAAGTACGTAGTAGGGGTGTTACACTTTGTCTAAGTGTTGGTCCGGGAGTTGGGACCCGGACAAGGTCCCAGACCAACACAAAAATGCTATAGAATTTGTAAAATTGGAATTTTAAGATAGGGATTTGTTTGGTATTGCTATTATATAATTGTTAGGAGTTGTTTAATGACATGTCATGGTCATTAGAGGTATAAACAAGCATAAGAAATAATAAGAAGTAAATGACTTGTATGGTTAAGTTTGAATTGTAAGGAGTTAGTAATTATGACTCGGAAAACGTTCAAGATGTAATGAGTTAGGTTAATTATAGAGAATTACCGCACGATTCCATGAATGTTATATGATTCGAATAGTTGGATTCCGAAAGAGAGTCGGTGGTCAAAGAACGACGGAGAACGGTATGATTTTCTCATGCCCTGTATTACCGAGATTACCTCCATTCGTGTGATTGTGTGCTTTTTTGCCATCACATAATCAAGATAATTGCACGAATATGATTTACTGCATTTCTTTATGTCTTGTGACTGGTTGAATGCCTTGTGTCAGGAGATGATTGTTTGTGAACTAATATAACGCGGCACTTGACATAACTAACAATGGTGGGACCTAACCGCTTGATATGTGCCATGTCCCACATATGATTGACTTGTGAGTTGAATTCTGACTAACTCACTGACTGTATATTATTACTAACTCGAGAGTTGGGTTAAAGGGATTGTGAGTAAAGCATGCAAGGAAGAGGAAACAACAGAGCGTTTGTTCTGATTCCGTGGTCGGACTCCCTTATTACAGGGCCGTGTGCCACATAGTGGTGCTCTACGGGGCCGTGTGCCACATAGTGGTGCCTGTTTGGAGTGAGATTGGCAGAGCTTACCCGTCTAAAGAGGTAAGCTGGGTATTATGGGTTATGAAAGAAATAACCCGGTGGTGAGATCTATATACATCTCTACCAGAGGTCATACGGACTTAACTCTAATCTATCCAAGAAGTAGGATATTTAGAGGGTGTGATTGAGAACAATGAATTGACTTTCACTCTCATGTGTTGTGCTCTGTGTATGAATGTTGCTAATGCATGCTTATCATGTTGTTATTATTAGCATGATTGTTTAAAATAAAAATTAACTCCATGTATGCGACAAGTAGTCAATTTACCCCTGTTAACACGCGGGGTATGCGAATTTCATGCAGCAAGTTTGCTGAGCCCCTTGAGGGCACTGTTTTTATTTCAAGTAACCGATAGGGATGATTGGTCGAGATTGTGAGACCGGATTTTGTGCATTTGTTAGTTAGTGAATTTTGGAATGGTGTACTGAGTTGTACACGGCTTGTAGCCCTTTTGAATAGCTGGTGTACTGTGTTGTACACCCTTTTGTATTTGGAAAGTATGTAGACTTGATAGTACTTTTGTCTAGACTCACGAGTATTGAATGTATTTGGATTAAACTCTTGTAGTACTCGGTAATCGGATGAGTTGTATGATGATATGTTATGTATTTATGAAGCTCGATATATTTATAGTTTTTGGACCGCAACTGTTGTAAGTTAAGCCTTGTTAGACGCATGGGTGGCTATCAGCGTTTTATCACCCGCCGGTTATAACTGAAATTCCACTACAATTAAAGTGATGACTGAGATAATTAGGCGATAATGTTGGGATTAGCGGTAGGGGTTTTACAGCTCTCATCTTCTCAAGATCCACTGAAATGTCATCCTTCGAGACTGCATGTCCTAAGAAGACTACACTATCTAACCAGAATTCACACTTCTACAATTTGCTATACAGCTCACGCTCCCTCAACGTCTGTAGAACTAACCTCAAGTGCTCCTCATACTCCTTTACACTCTTGGAATACACCAAGATGTCATCAATAAAAATGACAACGAACAGGTCTAGATAAGATTTGAACACCCGGTTCAGCATGTCCATAAAAACTGATGGAGCATTAGTCAACCCGAAAGGCATGACTAGGAACTCGTAGTGACCATATTGAGTCCTAAAGGCAGACTTAGGCATATCCTTAACCTTAATCCTCAACTCATGGTAACCTGATCGAAGTCGATCTTTGAGAATACTGTGGCGCCCACCAACTGGTCAAACAGATCATTTATGCACGGAAGAGGATAATGATTCTTGATGGTCACCTTGTTCAACTCCCTATAGTCAATACGAAGCCTGAAGGTACCATCCTTCTTCTTCACGAACAAAACGGGTGCTCTCTAAGGTGAAACACTAGGGTGAATAAATCGCTTATCTAACAACTCCTGCAGCTGAACCTTCAGCTCCACCGGACTCATGCGATAGGGGCCCTAGAGATGGGCTGAGTCCCTGGTGCCAAGTCGATGGTGAACTTCACCTCACAATCTGGTGGAAGTCCAAGCACGTCATCTTGGAAGACCTTAGGAAACTCTCTAACTACTAGGATACTCTCCGAGTTGTTCTACTCAGACTTGTATAAGGACCAGAAGATACATAAGTATAATCGGCTTCACCAAGGTAGAGATATGACTGTAGAGGGGTACGTAAGGAAGTTTATTACTCTCTCAAAGTTCACTCCTGAGCCAGATGAGAATAGGAAGGCCAGGAAATTTGAGAGCGGCCTAAGACCGGACATCAGGTCCGCTGTGACCCCCCCTGCATCACAGGACCATTAGAGATGTGGTGAATGTGGCGCTGCTGGTGGACGCTGACATTAAGGGCAGACAATCTGGTAGAGATCAGAAAGGGAAGCAGAGGGTCGACGAGCCTCAGAAGGAGTCTGCTCCCCCTCAGAAGAAGCAGTCTTATGGAGATAGTAGAGGAGCTTCTTCATCATCGTCTGGAACTGAGTGTGGGTCTTGTGGCCACTCTCATTCTGGTAAGGAGTGCTACAAGAAGATCGAGGTCTGCTTTAAGTGCGGGTCTCTAGAGCACCGGATCGCGTAGTGTCCTCAGGCCAGTGGCAGAGGTTCAAGAGGCAGATGTACCGGTTCAGACTCTGGGGCGAGGTCCGATTAGAAGAAGCCCTAGGTGCAGGCTCGTGTGTGGCCATGGTAAGAGAGCGTGATTGTGCCGAGATCTCGTCATCTCAGGTATCCTCCAGTTCCATTCTCAATATGTCTTTTGTTTGTTTGATTCTGGACTGACACATTCGCTTATTTGCTCTAATTTAGTGAGTAGTTTTGGACTGTCTACTGTGCACAATGATGTTGATCTATGTGTGAGTAGTCCTTTCAGTGGTGTTGCGCCATGTGTCCTTGATTCTGTGTGTAGAGCTTATCTCGTAGAAGTTCGGGACAAGACCTTGTGTGCTGACCTCATCCCAATGCGGATGGTCTGCTTTGATGTGATTCTGGGCATGGATTGGCTAGTAGAGCCCCATGCCCATATAGATTGTGCAGCTAGGAGAGTTGTGTTCGAGTTGCCAGGAGAGCCTCGCTTTGTCTTTTCTGGGAATTCAATTCCCTTCCTTGAGTCAGGGGAATCACCAACTTAGAGAAGCCCTCTACAAACTTACGGTAGTAGCCGCTAAACCAAAGAAAACTGTGAACCTCTACCACATTTGTGGGTTTAGCCCACTCAGTAATCGCCTTGATCTTCTCCGGTTCCACAGAAATTCCATCCTTGGAGACCACATGTCCCGAGAAGACACCTGATCCAGCCAAAATTTGTACTTCTTCAACTACTCATACAAATCTCTCTCCCTCAAAGTCAGAAGTAAGTCCTCAAACGCTCCTCGTGCTCCTGAACACTCTTGGAGTACACCTAGATATCATCTATGAATACCACCACAAACTGAAAAATGTCAAAGAGAATATTCACTATTATTAGAAATGTCAAAACAAATTAACATTCTAAAAGCCCTTTCTAATTCCTAAAGATCTAACGTATCATTTGTGGATACATGCTGTAAGGAAATCTTCTCTTTCTCATTGACATCTTTCACATAGTGACTTCTAATTTGGATGTGTATGGTCTTTCTGTGATACTTGGGATCTTTCACATAAGCTAGTGCAGCCATACTATCACTTAGAAGGAGTACTGACTTCTTTGCACTTTTGATGACTCCCAAATGTTTTATAAACCTATGCAACCAAACAGCCTCTTGAGCAGCTTGTGACGAAGCTACATACTCAGCTTCCGTGGTTGAAAGCTCCATATAGGATTGCTTTTTACTACGCCAGGAGATAGCTTCGCCATTTAGCAAAAATGCATATCGAGAATTGGACTTGTGTTCATCCAGATCTCCTCCCCAGTGAGCATCAGTGTATCAAACAAGATTCAAATTACCATCACCATAGCATAACGCATAGTTTTCTGTGCCCTTAAGGTAAGGAAAAATTTTCTTGACAACTTTCCTATGTTCAGGACCTAGATATGTTTGAAAATGACTAACGAGTCCAACTGCATAGTAGATATCTGGCTTGGTGCACATCATCGCATACATCAAACTACCAACAACACTAGAATATGGTACATTCTTCATATAGGTCTTTTCTTTTTTCCGAGCTGGGTCCCATATCCGCACTAAGCGTAACACCTGTCATAATAGGAGTGTCAATGGGTATAAAATCAGTAAGATGGTATCTCTTCAAAATATTATTAAGGTAGTTGAAATACCCCAAACCTTGGTATGTTGGTTAAACATTAAAACATGATATATTAAGACTAAAAAGAGTCTTAGAAACCTTAGTAAACAAATTTAAACAAAAGGAAACACAAATGTGCTTTAAAGTCAATAAGAGCCAAAATGTGCTCTAAGCTTGGGATAAACTTGGTTAAGACCTAATGAGCTTACCAAGACTTCATTTATATACTAATGAACATATTAAACCAATTACCAAAGAAAACCAAGCTTGAAAACAAGTTAAAACACAAAATGTGCTTTAAGAAGTCTTAAAGCACGTTTTTGAAAAATTGTCTTGTAAATGAGTTTTGAATGGCTAAATGTCCATCATTACTCTTAAATATATATGTGTACTATATAGTATCACATTTGGGTGGCCATATTAGTGGGAAATCAAAAATTTCACTTCTATGTGCCTTGTATAGGTGAATAGTACTTTTTACAAGCTATTTTGTAACATATGTGGTATAAGTAATTAAATTGACAAACAAAGACTAAAACACCCCCACACAATATAAGGGGCCGGTTTTTATAAGGGTGTGACTCACCACTCTCTTATTAATGTATTAAGTAAGTAAAGATAAGTAAATAAGCTACCTTTTTACTTTATAAGTATAAATATCTCTTAAAAGCAAATTCTATCTTCATTCTCTCATTTCCCTTCCTTGCTCACACGGTTTCCCACTCATCTCCTCCCTTCTTCATTGTTCTCTCACGGTAATACCACTATCACCATTAGAGCTCCACCTTTGACCACTTGTTAAACCTAGCTCACTTGTCCAAATCAAAAACAAATACCACCAATCTCTTCCTCTCATCAAGCTCTTCATTCCTATCTTCTCAAAACTCCAAGAGCTCCATTTCGGTGCCAAGGTGTTCCACCATTGAAGGAGCTTGAGCTTGGATTTCTACATATTATTACTCTCATTTGCTTCTAGGTAAGGAATCTCAAACAAAAATCAAGTTTCCTCCTTGTTTTTGTCATGTCCGAAAATACACATTGATATAGCTCATTGTGTGACTTTGTTCTAGCTTCATTTCAACTCTTCATGGACTAGGTGGAGTCCTTTCTTGCTAGATATTCAAACTCCCTTCAAAGATCAAGGTAAAACAACTACATTAATGTTTTTGAAACAAAGTCAAATTAGGGTTTACAATGAGATGAAGCTCAAAGCTTGAATACTCATTATGGTGTTTGTATATTGTCTAGAACTTGACAAGGAATCAAATTGTCATACGGTTTTGTAAGGAATCAAGAAGGAAGTGTTTTGGGAAAAGAGGTAAATCTACTAACTTGAATGTTGTTTAATGCCTTAGGAGAAATGAGCTTATAAATGCTTATTAAAACTACCTAAAGAGCAAATGGTGAATGACTTAGTAAAGTGTTCTCAAGAGACTAGTAAAGGGCATATGTGTGTTGAGTGTATTTGCAGGTTAAAGGCATATATATTGTGGAAATTCAGTGTTTATGATTTAAGCACTTTAAGGGCCTAAGAGCCATGCATTTTAAGGGCCTAAGTGCCATGCAATTTATATTGTGCACTATATTGTAATGTGGTGTAAATTTGGTGAAATTGTGTATGAGAGTGTTCTTGGTGATTTTAGATGTTCTTGTGTGTTTAAAGGAGAAGGTAAAGTGTTTAGGCTTAGTAATGTTCTAAGGGAACCCATGTCAAAATCTAGGTAAAAAGCAAGAAGTTGTAAGTGTTTACATGAGGATTGGTGAGTTAGAAAATGCAGGAAAATGAATAAGGAGTTCATGATGTTTTAAAGGAATTTTGATGGACTAGGAAGTACTCTAGAGTGTAATAGGACTTAGGCATGATCTTGAGATTTTAGTATGTACCAAAGTCATTTTTGGACTTAGATTGAGACTTAGGCAAACTTTGGTAAAACAAGGAGAAGGTGTACACTAGGAAAAGAGTTTTAAGAAGGATATAAGGGAGTTGGTTGTGAGAGGAAAATGCTTTAGAGATGATGTTAAGATGAGGAGAAAGTATTTTGGGATAGTAGTTACCATAGGTGAGAAACACCATCTAGGAACCTAGTATAAGATAACATAAGTGTTAAGGAATTTTACAAGGAAATAAGTAAATGGTTTAAGGAGTTAGAAAATGAGTTTCATGGATGTTGTATGTGGATGTAAGGTTACCAAATGTTGTTAGGAAGCATTAAGAGGCCTTAGGAGAAATTTGGTGAAGAATTGGCAAAGTTTGGGTGAGTTTAGAGGGCGACCGACCCAGGGGTCGACCCAGTTTTGGGTCGGTCGAGCCTCTGTTAGATGTTAGGAAAGTGTTCGGTAATGGTCCGACCCAAAAGGGGTGGGTCGGACATGGGTCGGTCGGTCTAGTTTCAAAGGAAGAAAATGTTCGCACATGGTCCGACCCAGTCGAGTGAGTCGGACGTGGGTCGGACGGGCATGATTATAAGGAAGTAAAAGGGTTCTGTAATGGACCGACCCAGAAGGTTGGGTCGGACATGGGTCGGTCAAGGTAAGGTTCTTCAGACCCGAAAACCACTGGGAGGGTCCGACCCAGTTGTGGGTCGGACGGTGGGTCGGTCGGACCAAAACTTGTAAAAAAAAAACAGAAAAGAATGTGACTTATGTAGTTAACCCTAGGGTGTATAATGAAGGTAACCTAGGGTAAGGTAGGCATTAAAACATGTCATACAATCATGTTGAATACTTAGTAAGTGTGAAGTTAAATAATTAATTAACCGACATTACTAATGTGTATAGGATTCTCTCAAGGTGGGAACGAAACAAGGCAAGGACCAAGGTATGGTTTTCTTGCAGTCTGTTGCCTAACGGTTTACACCGGCTTGGGTGTTGTTTGTTTTCTGAGTGTTTACGACCTTATAAGATTAAGGCATGAAAGGAGTTTACAGTTGTTATATTATGATGTTGTAAGGTTATGACTCCTTCCCTTGGTGTCTAACAAGACCTAAATGTTTGCTTGTATGTGACTTAACAAAATATTGTGTGATCACTAACAAGTGCTAACCGGGGGAGTGAGGAGTCCGGTTGTTCCGGCCACGCGTGTGATGGATGGGGGTCGATATCATATCCGGTTCGGCTCTCTTGGTGTATGTATAGGTGGTATTCCAATTTGGTTTCTACCTTCCCTTAGCTTATCCAAAGCTAGTTACTGACTCACGTCGGGCCATAGGGGCATACGTATGTTATTTCGGAGTGCTCGGGATTACTATATCCGACACACCTTTGGTATAAGTTAACCGTTCTATATAACCGAACGGTAACGAGGATGGTAACGAGCTTAACATGGGGTTGGTAAAAACCCCTAGGCTCTCATGGTATACTAACTATGGCGGAAGGTTCCTTGTGAGGACCAAGTTTATGGTGTTATGTATTGATGTTGTGATGCTATGCAATTTCCCTTGCTATGCTATGGTATATATGTATATATGTTGGTTGTTCTAAAATGAATGCCATGTTATTATGACAATTGGTTGCGCGCATCCCGTTAGTCGATGGGCTGCGCGTTAGCCATACCAGCAAAGGTGCTGACCCCCTCGGGGGCCCCATATTTTTATTGCAGGATGAGGATCGAAGAGGCAGAGTGGCTCTAGGTCCTAGGTGGTAGATATACTTTTGGATAAGTAGGTTGTTGAGCCCTGCGCCTGTGCTCCCGAGGCGTACATGTTGATACCTTGTTATACAGTTGTGGATGATTATGGTTTGGAGATGATTTGTAAATTAAATACTCGGTATTGTCGGTTATGTTTATATATGGATGTTAGTTACTATGCTCGGGAGTCTGATCATAAGACCGATACACTTGTATTTATTCTGCCTAGTTAACCACGTGGGTGGTTAACGGCGTTGTAACACCAAGGCGATAGTTATTATTGGGTTGGTTATTTCCGCTGCGACTTCGGTAGATGATAGAAGCGTTGTAGGGGTGTTACAGTAGTTCTCTTGAGACAAACCCAAGGTCTTTTTCTTCCTATTTCTTCAAATTTGACTCCCAGTACATAACTAGCTTCACCCATATCTTTCATGTCAAACTTGGATGTTAAACTAGCTTTCATTATGGAAAGTAGATCCAAGAAATCACTAGTTATTAGGATGTCATCTACATACAAAGTTAGAATGACACATCCTTTTTGTGTATGACTTATATACACACAACGGTCTTCATTTATAATGGAAAACTTGTCCTCAACCATTGCCTTATGGAATCAAATATTCCATTGTCTGGATACCTACTTAAGACCATAGATGAATCTATGAAGATGACATACCTTCTTCTCTTGACCCTTAACCTCAAACCCATGAGGCGGGTCCATATATATCTCCTGCTCAAGATTTCCATTGAGGAAAGCAGTCTTTACATCCATCTGATGTAATTCTAAGTCCAAACAGGCAACGATAGCCAATATAGGTCAGATGGACCTAAATCTAACAATAGGTGAGAACGTCTCATCATAATCAACTTCCTCCTTTTGAGTATAGCTTTGGCTACTAGCCTGGCTTTTTACCTTTCAACTGATTCATCCACACCTCTTTTGACTTTAAGAACCTACTTGTTCCCAATAGTCCTTTTACCAGGCGGAAGATCAACCAAGTCCTAAACTTGATTATTGTGCATAGACGCTAAATCTTCTTCCATTGCTTTCATCCATTCATATGCCTTTTGACTTGTGACAACGTCTCTAAAATTCCTAGGATCCTCTTCATCCATCACAGTTGTTAGGAAGGATTCATTATTAATTCCTTCTAGAGTGACCATGGTTGCCTTAGAGTCAATTTGAAAGCGTATTTTGGGAAATCGACCCCTTTCACTCCTCCTAGGCTCTTGTAAATTATGTTCCTCCTCCCGAACTTGAGGATTGAAAATAACATCTTCAACAACCATATCATTTTGATTACTTAAATCAGGTTGTTGATCAAGATCATCTAGTTCATAGAACTCTTCATCCCTGGTTGCTCCAGAAATTGATGGATAATCATTTTACAAGACTGTGGCATCACGAGAATCAATTTCATTTTTTTTCCAATTTTCATCTTCATCTAAGGAGACATACCCTTTGGAATGTTCAAAGTATCGTACAAAGATACATTTCTTTCCCTTAGGGCTTAAATTCCCAAACTTATAAAAGGGTAAGGTGATGTACGCAGTACATCTCCATGGGCGCAGATTACTCAAATTTGGCTGTCTCCCATTCCATAGTTCGTATGGTGTTTTAGAAGCTGATTTTGTAGGAACCTTGTTCAAAACACAAGTTGCTGTTAACAAGGCATCTCCCCTTACAAAATTGGTAGATTCGCTTGTAACAGCATGGATCTAACCATATCCAATAGGGTCCTATTTCTTCTTTTAGCCACACCATTCTGTTGTGCGGTGTGAGGAATAGTTAACTGTCTTACTATTCCTTTTACTTCACAAAGTTCTTTGAACTGATCAGAGAGGTACTCTCTACCTTGATCTGTTCTCAAGCACTTCACTTGTAACGATCCCAAACACGGCCTAGTTATCAGGTCATAACACGCCACCCACTTACTACCTAAGATATGCAAGGATCTAACTAGTGATTCAACAAATATATGGATAAAGTGTAACACCCCTACTGCTAATTACACCATTAGCTCGTAATCATCCCGTTCATTAATACAATCGCAGAGGAGAAATCCAAAAACAACGGGGGTGAAACAACGTCGTTAGCCACGTACCCACGTGACTATCAAGGCCTAACAATAACAGTACCGGTCTGATGGACTATAATTACCCGAGTACATATACAATACATTACTCAATCCGACTTTAAACCGAATTACATACTTATCATTTCTAAACTGAGTCAATTCAACCAACTGTACCGAGTTTAATCCATTCTTTATGCCGATAACATATTTGGGCTTACCCTATCAACAAATAAAAATACACATGTATTTAACAGCTACCCTTGCTTAACCGCCATCCCCGTCCTGCTCTTGAACGGTAATCCATCTTCGTCGTTTCTGAAAAAGAATGGGTGGCCCCCAAAGGGGCTCAACACCTTTACTAGTACGGTAGACATGCAACCCGCTACTACCGGGTCACACTCAACTAATTCCCGTTTTAACATGCGATAGATTTTATTTAAATCAACACATGCAGTACAAATAACATACTCATGCTCACATTCATAACAAGCAAGCAAACAGGGAATACAATCAACAAGGATTTCACAACATGTTCATTATATTAACTCATCTTGTTCTTAAGCCATGAGAAACCCTATCTCAAGTAAGTTATGTTCTCATTATTCACTAACTCATCCAATTCAACCTGATAGTTTACTTGTCTCCTAGATCTTTATACACTCTCGGTCCCGATCTAGTTTCCTCAATTATTCTTCTCTTGAATAATTATTAAGTCAAGCCTCGTAGGCCTCTGGGCAGAGACACATATAGGTCTCAACATAGAGCTTTATAATATCAATACGGAATTAGAAACATTCTCTCATGTCTCCTCTTCCCAAACCATTAATACCCAGCTTACCTCTTTAGTTGGGTAAGCTTTGCTAGTCTCACTCCAATCGGGCACCACTATGTGGCACACGGCCCCGTAGGGCACCACTATGTGGCACATGGCCCTGTAACAAGGGAGTTCGACCATGGAGTCGGAAACAAAAGCTCTATTGTTTCCTATTCCTTGCACGCGTAACTCACAATCCCTCTAACCCAACTCTCGGGTTAGTAACAATAGATACTCATATATTATATATGTATATTAGTCAGCCGCATATCTCTCGATGCTATCTCACAACTTAAGAGGTTTTCCTAATACGTTGTATTCACCGATTTAAGGGTCGCCCCTTTACTTCCATTACTTTGGAGTTTGGTTTTTTTCTTGCATTAAGTCATGACCTCATAGGGGAGGTCGACTAACCGTTATAAGGGAGTTTACTAGTCTCGTGTGTCGCTTGTCTTGTTTTGAGTGAATTCATAAGGTTTGGGTTATCATTTTCCTCTAATCAATAGTTCCCATGTGTTTTCCCACGTTTGATTATTTCGCGGTTCAACCCATTCTACGAGTCCCTAACCAACTACTAAGCGTTTACCAGTCGGTCTACAACACTCAGTTAGACCACACATTCAAGCAAGGATGGTTAGTCACACAACATGCATCAAGATATATATATCAAATGCAGTAAAAAATTTTTGTGCTTTTATCTTATTAGGTCAACACATAAAGCAAGCAACACACAAGCCGAGCATAACACGGAGGGAGACAAGTTGCAAGAAAATCATTCCTGTCACCAAGGATTCACTCTAACGCGTCACCTCACGCTCCTTAGGTATTTTCCGGACAGCTGGTTACATTACAACGTTCTTATTAACGTTAAGGCATCACGGAAGTTTAAATGACTATTGCTCCCGTAGTTAGCCCCGTTGTCCCGTTATTCCTTAACTTTGTTCACGTGCTCTTAAGTTCACAACTTTCTCATTCACTTAAAGCACTTGTTTATACTTCTTAGGACCTTTACATGTCACCAAACAAGGCCTAAACATCATCTAAAACCAATACCATTTCACTACCCAACTTTTACAACCTTTAAAACACTCTCGGTTACATTTTGTGCTTGGTCTGGGACCTGGTCTGGGTCTCTAGTCCCGGACCAATGCTCTGCATAAGTGTCGAGCTTTTTTTTACATTGGTCCAGGTCTTGGTCCTGGACTAAGGACCGGGACCACCTCCAGACTTTACTTTTGGCTTGTTTTTACGGTTGGTCCGGGACTTGGTCCGGCCCCTAAGTCCCGGACCCTGCTAAAAAGCTGCTAAAATGTAAATTTTTAACCCCTAATGCAACCTTAATCCACACCCAATCTTTCCCTAATCTTTCCACATGTTTTCTAACATGTTTAAACTCCTTAAACACTCTTAAAACCTCCTTAAATCATTGGTCAAATCCTTACCTCAATTCTTGCTTAATTGTACAATTTTAATTCTCATTTTTGCACTTATGCACACTAGTGCATTTCCCTCTTGTTGTTTCACAACCTTCTACAAACCATTACCAACTCAATTGTTGACCATAACCATTCCTTCCTAGCCCATGGCATATCTTTACTCAAGTTCAAACCTTCATTTTCAAAGCCACTCACACTAGGTCTTTTCCAAGAAATTCAAGATACTAAAACTTCCATTTTGCTACAGATTTTTGCACTACTCTTTTTAGTTCTCCAACTACCAATTCAAGATGGTTAGCTAACCAAATCAATCACCACTTGTTCCTAGTTTTCTCAAATCCATAAGGTCACCTAAAATGCTCCATTTCTACCAAAATTTCGCCATAACTCACCTACAACTCTAACATTCCCAAATCCTCATTTCATTCACCTACTTTACTTCAAAACTTACCAAACCCATATTGGGTTCTACCAGCACACAAAATTAATTCAAAAATCATCAAACACAATATAATGCAATATCTTAAATGCATGGCTCCAAGGCCCTTAAATCTCACCACAATCTAACAAGACATTAAACTAAACCACAAATCTCTCTAATCTTAATCAAACACATTTTCGGTTCAGATTTTTGATTCATCTTTTAGTTCCCAACCCAAAATTTAAAGGCATTTAGAATAGCTATCAAGGTATATCATTTACCTTAGTTCTCAATTTCTTTTTCCAATCCTCTCCTCTTCTTTTTCTCCTTCCATTTTTGGTCAAGGGTAGTAATGCATTTGCCCACACTCTAAACCAATATTCAAATTGGAAATTAAACACTAAGCAATAGTCTTAGGCTTATTAATTAATCTAGAATTCAAAGAGGTGCTTAAAGCACAAGAATTAGGGCATTACCTTATAACCCTAGGATTTGTTCTTGGTCATAAATCAAGAGGGTGGTTCCAACTACACTCTTGGAGCTTGAACAAATGCTCACACAAAGAGAAGAAGAGTTCCACATTAGTGGCTGAATTCGGTCATGACCTAGGAAGAGAAGAAAAACAGAAATCAAGAGATTTTTGGTGTTTTCTTACCTTGGATGAAAGAGGGAACCATCTAACTCCTAAAAATCTTATTTGCTCTTCAAATGGGATATAGCCATGGAGGTCAACTTCAACCAATGGGAATTTTAAAAAGAGGGAAGTGTAGCCCTAGGTGAGAGGAGTTCAAATATGTAATTATTTTTGGATTAGGAGCTTGGGTGTAGCTTGGGCATGAAGAGAAAGATGAGGAAGCCATACAAGGGAGCTCAAAATTGCCCAGCCAGAGGAAGAAGAAGAGAGGAATCAGGGGAGAAGGGAAAAAGCAACGTGAGAGAGAGGGAAGAATGAGAGTGAGAGGAGAGAGAGTCTTCCTTTTTGCTTTTGTACCTTTCCTTTTCTTTTTCTAACTATTTATTAGTAGAGAAGGGAGGCTGATAACACATAAAAACCGGCCCCCACTATGTACATATAAGCTAGGGCATTTTTTGTCTTTTTACAAGAAACGCTCATTTAATTCCAAGTTTGGGCACTGTTCATTAACTGGGCCTGTTTTCTGGATTTTTCTCGTTTCTTTAATTTTAATGGTTCTTAAGCTTCCATTAATATTTAATTATAGTTATATAGTCAAGTATAATTTTTACGGGCCTGTTTGATCACTTAAAGTCACATTTTCGGGTTTTCTTGAATAACGTGCTTTAAAGCTTCATTAGCATTTTAACCCATTATTTTGATCCGTTTTCTTCGGGAATTGTTCCCCATTTTATTTAGGCATATTTAAGCCCTAGGAATCCATCTAGGACCCTAACCGAGGTCATATACCTCCTATGGTTACATAATGCTTGTTTTTACGTTTTATGCTTTTTAAGAGTTTTCTCTTTTCTTTTGGTTTTATTTTCTTCACCAATATTATTTAGGCACTATTAGGCCCCAAAAATCATATTAGGATATTTTAATCACCATTTTTAAGTCCGGGGTATTTCAATCTACCCCCCATAAGGAACTTTGCCCACAAAGTTGGTGAATCTAATATTGTTAGTCATTTAGACATATCATGTGCGAAGGCTGGTGAACGCGACCCATTAATCACGGTCCAAAACCGTGTATAATTACGGTTCTGGACCGTAATTTACGCGGGCGTCAATAAAGATGGCGTTTCTTTAATTACGGTTTAACACCGTAATTAAAGGCCCTTTTCTGGCCCGCGTGTCATTGACTTTACATTACGGTTATTTGTAGAACCGTGATCTAAAGTCCTTTGGCGCGCGCGAACCAAAGGACTTTAGATCACGGTTTTACAAATAACCGTAACGTAAAGTCGACACTTTAGATGACGGTTCTGGCAATAACCGTCATCTAAAGCCTTTTCGCGCGCGCGCCCAAAGGACTTTAGATTACGGTTATTGCCAGAACCGTCATCTAAAGTGTAATTTTTTTTTTAATTTTTTTTAATTTTTTTACAAATCTACACAATTGCAACAAGAGAGAATTGTAACAGATAAGCAGCAGAGGGCAGAAACTGCACAATTGAACCACCTGAATCAAATACCAACAACACAAATTCATTCTCTGCGCACAATTGCAACAGAGATAACATCTAATAAAGCACCAGATCGAAAATCTGTAACATATTCAATCTGTTACACAATTGCAACAGAGATAACATCTAATAAAGCACCAGAACGAAAATCTGTAACATATTCAATCTGTTACACAATTGCAACACAGATAACAATTGCAAATTCATTTCTGCGCACAATTGCAAATTCATTTCTGCGCACAATTGCAACAGAAATATACAATACAACAGCTAGAATCTGTTACAGCAGCAGCTAGCATAATTCATTACAAACAGAATCAGAGCAACTAACAAAAAATATAATCTGTTACACAATATAATCTGTTGCAGCAGCAACTAACAAAAAATATATGTTACAGCAGCTAGCTAGTCTACCACTCCATTCTCATAAACATGGCTGCCATGCTCTCTCTGACATGCAACAAGTCGGCGTAAGCATAAGTCTTGTATTTGGCATAATGCTCTTTAATCTGCAACAAGAAAAGGAATGGAACACATAATGAGATTAAGATAAAGACACAAAAAATCTGCCGAAAGAATTAAATACAAGACAGCGTTCGTATTACCTTGTCTTTATCATTCCTAAAACTTGGGAAGTACCCGCAGAACTCGTACATATACCGCATCACGTAGTACCCGCAACTCTTAGAATCCTTTTGGGTAGGGCACTAAATCACCAAAATTCACAAATGTAAAACAATTGTACAAATATAATAGCAGCACGAATGAAATACATGAATTACCAAACCTTGATGTAATCGACGGTCAAATCACCAAACTCTCCCTGAGGGGTTTTTTTGTAACAACTGTTACATATATTAACAAAAGCGTTTAGCAAAATGAACAAGTACATTAATTTTGGTTCAAAAAACTTACAAACAATTAAATAGTAATAAACTTACTCTTTGATTAAGTCCTCAGTGTGGAATTCTGTCCACTGCCCTAGTGGATCTAGAACGAGCAGAGTAGCGGTGGCAGCGCAGAATATAAACAAAGCCCAGTGGTGGCTACAATGTCAAATACAAAATGAAATGAGAAATGAAGGTAAAAAAGTTAGCTAATTAGTATGTAATTTTATATTAGAACTCACGTTTGGTGATACGGCATTAGAATGAATAACTTGTTCTGTTGATCAACAACATTGAAGACATGAGTCATGTATTCACAAAACCTCCCCGGGTCCCTAGTGACTGAGTCATACGACAAACGCTCCGGGCACACCGCAGTAACGGAGGTTGTTTCCTTCTCAGCACATCTCTCAAGCAGACATCTATTATATCACATGTACTATAAAAAGTTAGCCAATGCAACTTCATAGATACTTATTCTATATGTTTTTACAGTATGAGGAAAGAACACTTACTTTAGATAAGCTTGAATAATGTTAATGTTCAGATAATCTCCACACATCATCTCTCTGATGTCCTCAAAGTTGATTGCCGTCATCATATCTTCTTCGTAGTGAAACATCTCCTTTGGAAGCGTCATCATGAAGTTGTTAATTTGAGATGACTTCAAAATGATCTTGTCGTAGAGATTCATCTGCTTGGCCCCCAAAACATTAACAAGTTTTTGTGGCAGTTCGAGCTTATTTTTAGGCGCCTCAGAAGTCCTGGTGCGACCCCGGACGGGAGCTGGTTTCTTACCTTTCGCACCCCGACTCACTGGATTCTTACCCTTCACACACAAACAGTAAAGCATAAATGTAAAGATAATTACTAATTGATTATTATAGTAACATTAAACATTTATCTAGAAAATACCCTTCTGACAGGATTCGTCGGCGCGCTGATCTCTTCTTCTCTGGGCCGGGATACGGCGAGGAACCTCAGGGATCTCAGGATTCGCCGGCGCGCTGGTCTCTTCTAGTCTGGGCCGGGTTACGCGGCGAGGAAGCTCAGGGATCTATAATAGATTAGATTAGACACTTAATGCTAAATAATGCATTTTATTAGATACTAAATGGTTGTTAAACAGTCTTACCTCATCGGTGACAACAATATAACATGCTGGCCATGGCAATATGTCTCCCTTCGCTTCGATCAGCGTGCATTTGTTGTCAATCGCCATCGGAAGGTATGCATGCTCAAATCCATCAACTATCAGGTCCAAGGTCACACGCGCGTAGAATGGGGGTAGACGTACGAAACTGATGAGCGTGAGTGGACCTGATGGCAACACCGTCCCGTAGGCCGCATCTACAGGGTGCCCGTCTAATGGTATTTGGAGACGACATTTTTTTTGCTCCTTTAATAAACAGAGATAATACGTGAAATGCTAAGTGAGTCCAATCTAATACTATTTAAATAACTTTATTTTAGAAGAAAAATAGTTAAACAAAGTTAACCTGGATGTTGGCAAACGGGTACGGGTCAGCGGCCGGAGCACAACTAGACGAGGAAGACATTCGAGGAGGATCTGGCTGCTGCTGCTGAGTAGTCGCATGTGCAATCGCATTCAACGCTTCCTGCAGCCTCTCCTCGATAGCCCGGCGCTCAGCAGCATTTTTCTCGTCATTAGCTTGGCGCTCAGCAGCGAACTTACGCTCTACCATCGCCTCGACTTCAGCAGCACTCATCTGACCCTTCCTAGCAGATGGCGGGAATACGTTCTTCTGACGTACTTCTCCCCCAAATCCTCTAACACGCCCCGGGTGATCCTTCTTCCCAAGCATTTGATTCAGCGCGTCGTCTTGAGAAGGAGGAGCGTGTAAGTCCACTTCTCCTCTCTGTGCCGCTTCGTACTGTCCAATTTTCAAAGAAGTTAATGACGAGATTTAAGATCAACAAACACTTGAGTATATAAGTAAATTATTTAACAGCTACTTTCAAATACTTACAATTTGGTTTGCCATTTGTTCCATCGCAGCATTAGGAAATATCCTCTGACCTTCGCTGGTCGTTTTCTGGCGTCCCAATATGTACATCTGCACCCTCCTCGCCTCAGAGGCATCCTCGATCGGGCATTCACTTCCATCCTCGTTCCTCCGTGTCAGCAAACCAGCTTCTTTCCATCCCTCGAGGCTGCCCACATATCCCCTTCGTCCCATGGTGTGGGGGTAGAGATTAGCTTCACGGTTTTGCCGTGCTTGTTCTTGTACTTGCTGTTAAGAAAGTACAACAGGAAATTAATTAGAAAATCAGGGATAAAGCATTATGAGCATTAATTAAGAAAAGAGTACACAGAAACATACCCTGAACTCGGGGGTGGCGTGCCGCTCAACGAACTCCTCCTCCACTCCTCTTCAGTGATCATGCCGTTGTACACAACATACGGCGGAGGCTCACGTGGGGGCACCCTGTTGATCCAATGCTCAACCAAGTAGTGGCGGAATGATTTAGCTTTGCCGGCCACCAAAGAAAGAACGGTCTTCTTCACTTCTTCTGGGATCTTGTACCGTTCTTGCACCTTCTTCCAGATGGTCTCCTTTACTTCTTGCGGGACTTGTTTCCATGTGTGGTTGATGCAGCAATGTGATCTGGCCAGAGTCCCTAGCATACTAGCGAACTCTGACCTGCTGCCCCCACCATACCTCCCATACTGGTCCCACAGAAGACTAATCTGATCCGGTTTCTGCAGTTTCAACCCACGGGTCGGACCTCTACCTCTGGGTCTCTGAGTAGCACTCGTAGAAGGTGCACTCATGGAAGGGCCAACAGCAGCAGCGGCAGATGTGGATGGGGCAACAGCAGCAGCGGCAGATGTAGATGGGACCGGTACCATTTGCTGCTCATTTTCCTCCTCCTGACGACAATATAAATCGAACTCTTCATCAACCATGTCCTGATCAGCCATGCCTGCAAGGATTGAAATACAATTTGAATTAAATTAAGAATTTCATAATGGTCATAAACAAGCAATAAATAAAACAGTGTTAATTTCATATAAATTTTTATAGTAATAACTTACATACACCATTATCTCTCAACCCACATGCCCTCGTTATGGTCTGATCGTATATACTCACGATGACCTGTGACCTCAGCCTCTTCCAATGAAATAGGAACAATTGGAGGTTCATCTTCTGCATCATACTCATCCTCATCAACCACACCATCCACACCAACTATTCCTCTTCTCCCTTTAAGCACAACAGACCATCTAGGATTACAGGGATCAGTTACATAAAATATCTGCTTAACCTTCGTCCCAACAACGAATGGCTCAACCGTGGGAGTAGCTCTAGACAGATCAACCAGTTTCATACCATGCTCCTCCTCACGGTAGCCATGATTGTTGTTAACCCAGTTACAGCGGAAAACACACATTTCGTAGCTGTTGTAGTCCAATACCCAGATGTCTTGTATAACACCGAAATATGATTGTTGTACTGAGACAGGACTATGACCCACGACACCGATGTCATATAAGTTTTGATAAGCTTCAAGCTCTACACCACTGTTTTGATTCGTTGACTTCTGATCCTGACGTTCTGTGAAAAAGGTGAATCCGTTGACATCGTACCCCTCATAAGAAATTACATCCAGATTTGGTCCAAATGCAACTACTTTAATCAGTTCAGGCACATTCGTGGACTGATCGGACAACACTCTCTCTTTGAACCATCGGACAAATGTCCTATTCTGCTCATTTTGTAGTCTAACGTCACTCATGTTTGGATATTGTGCTCTTAAAACACACAAGTGTTCATCAAAGTATGGTTCAACATCTTCAAGATGACTTAGCACAACTAAATGAGCTTTGTTAAGAGTGTCTATGTCAATTCTTTTCAGTTTCCTTCCAACCGTGCCAACACCCTTCAATCTGCCCTCGTGTCTAGAACGTGGAAGTCCAATGGTATCGACACCTTCTAGGTAATTGGTGCAGAAGTCTACAACTTCCTCTGTGATAGTGCCCTCTATAATACTACCCTCTGGGTGACGACGGTTCTTCATTTTCTTCTTCAGGACACCCATGTACCTTTCGAACGGATACATGTAGCGAAGGTACAAAGGACCACACATCAGAATCTCTCTTACAAGATGCACGAGGAGATGTATCATTATGTCGAAGAACGATGGAGGAAAATACATCTCCAGCTGGCACATTGTCACAATAAGATCCTTTTGTAATTTAGACAGAGTGTCCACATCAAGAACCTTAGACGAAATGGATTTGAGGAAGACACTGACGTTTGTGATTGTGTGTCTGACAGCATCCGGCAAGATCCCACGTAGTGCAATTGGCAAAAATTCTTGAAGTAGGACATGATAATCGTGAGATTTCATTCCTACTAATTTGAAATCTGTCATGGACACTAGGTTTCTTATGTTTGAGGAGTAACCTGATGGCACCTTAATGTTGTAAAGGGTACTGCATAGACTATGTTTCTCTTCTTTAGACAGAGTGTGACAGGCAGGAGGCAAGAATGTGCGTTTTCCACGTTCTTGCGGGCCAAGCTCTGTGCGTATGCCCAACTCAATTAAATCTTTTCTTCCTTTCAAATGATCCTTTGTCTTTCCTTTTATGTTCAAAAGAGTGCTGGTGATACTTTCACCCACGTTCTTCTCGACATGCATCCCATCGATACAATGTCTAACCTCCAGATGCTGCCAGTACTCTAGTTCCCAAAATATTGATTTCTTTTTCCAGACACTTTTTTCACCACTTTTGGTTGGCGGCCCGAAGTTGTTCACAATATTATCCAACTTTTTGTAAATCTCTTTACCTGTCAAAGGCTGGCGCGCCATGCTGTGATCAGTTTTCCCATCGAACTCTTTCGCCATCTTTCGATACTTATGTCCTTTTGGAAGCATCTTTCGGTGGCCCATATACACGGTTTTCCCACTATGTTTCAAGCGAATGCTACAAGTGTTTTCACCACAAATCGGACACGCCAACGCCCCCTTGATTGAATAGCCTGAAAGATTACCATAGGCGGGGAAATCATTGATTGTGCAGTACAACATAGCACGCAAATTGAAGTCCTCTTTACTGAATGAGTCGTAAACCGTAGCCCCTTCATTCCACAAGAGTTGTAGATCCTCTATCAAAGGTTGTAGGAATACGTCAATTTTGTTGCCCGGTTGCTTTGGACCAGATATTAACAAAGACAACAAGATGTGTCTTGGTTTCATGCATAACCACGGCGGTAGATTGTAAATAACCAAAAGCACAGGCCAGGTACTGTGTATGCTACTCAAAGTACCGTAAGGGTTCATCCCATCCGTGCACAAGCCTAGCCTTAGGTTTCTCGGTTCGTTACCAAACTCAGGAAATTTTACGTCTATGTTTCTCCACTGTGGTGCATCAGCGGGATGTCTCAATCTGCCATCCTTTTTCCTGTGAACTGAATGCCACCGAAGATTCTCTGCGTCTTTCTCAATGGAGAACAAACGTCTGAACCTTGGAATGATGGGCAGGTACCACAGTACCTTAGCTGGTGAACCTTTCTTACTACCGTTGATGTGAGTTTGTTGTTTCTTATACCGTGACGCTCCACATGCTGAACAGCTTTCAGCAAATTCATCCGATTTCCAAAACAGCATGCAACCATTTGGACAAGCATGAATTTTCTGGTACCCCATACCCATTGGGCACATCATTTTTTTGGCTGAGTACGTAGTCATTGGTAAAACGTTGTCCACCGGAAGAACGTATTTCAATAGTTCCAGGAGGTCAGTGAAACTTACGTCGCTCCAGCCATGTTTCGCTTTCAAGTTGAATAGCTTGAGGATGACACTCAACTTGCTTAACTTTGTAGGGTCACACCCGGGGTACAACGGTGTTTTGGATGAATCCAACAAATTTTCATGCTTGTCTGGCGTGTTAGAGTAATGTCGTTCCACATCTTCGAGCATAGTCTCAATGTCATCATCCCAGAAATCTGGCTCAACGTTCCCTGTAACGTCTTCTGTGTCACCAGCAACTGTATCATCTCCAAGTTCTGTTTCTGTGTTTGCCTGACCATTATCCCCTTCGTCAGGCTTAATAACATCGAACACACTCTGACCATGCCATCGGATTATGTCTTGGAAATCTTTTGTAAAACCGCGGCGGATCAGATGTTCCTTAATTGTTTCAACGCCGCGATATCTCAGATTGTTTTGGCAGTCGATACACGGACAAAATATGTATCCCTTGTCTGTAGGTTTCAGATTGTTCGCCAACACCGTGCATAACTTATCAACTCCTTCTAAAAACTTGTCGTCCAAATTTCCGCTGTAAATCCACGAACGTTCCATCTCCTTCTAGCTATTTATATGACGGCAGCCATTTCATACCGTCACCCGTGGCAGAGTCTTTACACTTTTGTATCTTATCAACCTAAATCCATCCATGACTATTAAATCCCACCGGTGAACGTGTTTTTAATATGTAATTTATTGAAAATTTCGGCAGCATCTCCCTACAGTTCTTCAAATGCACGATATTATGATATTAATCAATAATATATGCATTCGAAGAACAATAAAGAGATACTGCTGAAATAATCAATAAAGTACAATTAAAAACACATTCACACCCTAGGCGTGAGATTTAACAATCATGGACAGTCCCGACAGGGACTGCCGAAGATATACCTCTATTAGGTATATCTTGGGCGGATAACTATGTTTGGTAGTTTGTCAAATATTATATGTAAATCTTACCTCTGGTAGACGATTAGCCGATGCTAAGACGGTTGAGGTCGGAAGCCAAAATAAAGTCGTAGTCCTGATGCATAAATGAAAAACGACAACATTAGAATTCATCAAAAAATCAAGGTTAAATGCTAGCTAAACCGCGGAAAAAAATCGACAGCATCTCCCCTATATTTCTAACGTGTCCAAATCAGTTTTATCAAAGTCAGATTTGCACGCATTAAACAGAGAGCATCTGGCATAGCAGATTGAGCAGTTGAAAATGAATACAGCAGTTTACAGAGAGCAGTTTACAGAGAGCAGTTGAAAATGAATCAAACAGAAAGCATCTGGCATAGCTTGTCGGTAATACACTATTATGTATTAATTGTAATACTAAATGCTAAGAATAAATAAATACATCAGTTTACAGTTTGGTTTGCAAAATTACCGTTACTAAGCACCGAAGTGGGCAAGTAGTGTAGAAATCAGCCCACGAACTAGGTTGCAATTAACGGTGAATCTGGGCACAAATATATGAACAAGGTTAGAACATTTGCAATTACACTCTCAGGATTAGATACAAACGAGGTACTTAGAACTTGCAATCGAAATGCATGTATATGAACAAAGTAAGGAAAAAAACGACAATCAATCGATCCCATACCCAATACGCGACAGAGACGTCGACGGTGAGACCAGTGGTAGATGGGTGGTGACCGGCGGCGATGGGAGTGACAAAGGGGTGGGAGCGACGGCGGCGATGGCCGTTAGCAAGGTGACGGGAGAGAGGAGGCGATTTCAGTGAGGAAGATAGCGCGAAAGAGAAGAAGAGTTACTGTGAGTAGAGTGTGCAGAGTGTAGGCAAATGTTTTAATGGACTTTAGATTACGGTTTACATGTAAACCGTAAACTAAAGTCGCACTTTACATGACGGTTCCCAACCAAACCGTAATCTAAAGTGTAACGATATTTTAAAAAAAAAGGGCGATAATTATTTGGCATATGTTGGGTTTCAAACATAGGTAACACATTAATATAAAGTTTTTATTAATCTAAAATACACTGGTAAAACGACGTCGTTAAATGTAATCTAAAGTGTAACGAAATTAAAAAAATAGCGCGATAATTATTTGGCATATGTTTCAAACATAGGTAACACATTAATATAAAGTTTTTATTAATCTAAAATACACTGCTAAAACGACGTCGTTAACTGTAATTTAAATACTTCGCGCGGAGTCGAATAAATCAAATTATTTGGCATATGTTTCAAACATAGGTAACACATTAATATAAAGTTTTTCGTTAAGGGCAAACGACGTCGTTGACTATCAGTCGGAGGTTGGCGCGCCTTTTTTAGGAGGGACTTTAGATGACGGTTTTTAGTAAAACCGTAATCTAAAGTCCGTTGACCGTAAAGCGCGCGTCAACACGGGACTTTAGATTACGGTTTTACTAAAAACCGTCATCTAAAGTCCCTCCTAAAAAAGGCGCGCCAACCTCCGATCGATTTTGATTACGGTTAATTCAATCATCGTCGCTAATTAATTCCGGCCTTCCTATTAATCACGGTGTGTTTAAGCCGTGATTAAACCACCGTCATTAAAGCCTCGCGTTCCACTAGTGGTCATTATCTTTATAACCCTACAAGCTTAAAGTCAGTCCAGCCAGTGTGTACATACCGGTACAACACCAAATCAGTTATCCATACAATTAGCAACCGTGTGTACATACCAGTACCACACAAAAGTAATCAACTTACAACAATCAACCGTGTGTACATACTAGTACAACACGAATGCACATCACAATACAGTATAACGTGTGTACATGCCAGTACAACACAAAACAATTTACAACCGCACACATACCAGCACAGCTCAACCGTACATCACCGTACGATTCAACCATGTGTACATACCAGTACAACATAAACATACATAGCAGTACAATTCCGCACTAAACCCAATTCATGCTCACTTATTTATCCTAACAGGATTACTTGTGACCACATACAGGGAGCTTCAAGAATCATTCAACCCCGATGTGATCAGCATCAGTGATGAACTATCCTTCCGCCCCAATTTTTGTTTCGTTTCCCTTGATCACTAGTAAATTAAGTTCAACTTCCCACTTAAGTTTCAAACAATCAGATAGTTCAATCATTTACCATTTTCTATCTTTTTTTTAATCATTCTAGTCATAAAGACAAGGCAATACATCTCCAAAGGATGGAACTCAGTCCATCGATCATCCTCAATTTATCTCTAATCAACCACCTAGGAAATTTCATTCCCACTAAGTTCTACATCGGTTTCACACCGACTCAAATCTCATCATATCTCATAGACATCGGATTCATACCAACTCATACAACAAAAGCCATGTCTAATCTCAACTAGACATATATCATCGGGATTCTAATTCTCCCTGGAGTTTCTCTACTCCTTTATCACTTGCATTCTTGCGCCGGAGTTACAAGAAAAGTATATTTATATCAATGGTATTCGCTTCTTCTGTGCGCTATAACCATAATTACACAATGAATGAATACATATGTGTATGTAACATAAGTAACAATCATCAAATCAATTTCTTTTGTGCAATGCACACAGTAGTTTACGTACTTAATACGTACAACATACATTAAGCGGCTTTTCGCTCTACCCCCTTAAAAGGGATTATGCCCACATAATCTACCATATGTCATCATTGGATATTGGTTTAAGGCATTCAGCCGCTATAAAGTATTTTAGCTTCCATGCGGTCTAATACAAAATGCGTTCTGGTCAAAGGGTCTTAACCATATTGACGGTTAGTCCCTACACCAAGAATTCTCACTGGAGTTTGTTTAACTCATAACCGGGTTTGGTTATAGCCTTTCAGTCTTCAAGGCATTGATAATTAGCCATCCGTTCATACTTACTAGGTATATCAACCTTTGAGCTGTGGCCCACAAGCTTCTGCTGTGCGGCCATGATATCACTAGAGCTTAATTCACCCTTTTTGTCATTCTAAATGTATTGTGTATCCTCCTTTCTATCAATTTTATCTTGGGAATGGAGGTCTTTCCATCGACGAATGGTATCTCTTACCGTATACGAATTCGACATGTTATAAATTTTCTATCCAATTCTCTAGAAATCGATTTCGAGCTACTACCTAATGTGTAGTGCTTCCTCTGTTGTTATTGGCTTCTGAATTACGCTCACTTAGCTAATTCTGCATAAGACTTCTTTTTATTAAAACGACCTTGCATTTCTTATGCACCGGTCCTTATGACATTCATAAGTTTCCTTCCATTTTTATTCCGGTGGAATTCACTTGTTGTGACTGTTGATATGTCCAACACTCCTCGTGCTTCTTTGGCCAAGGGCCGCACGATTTTGTTTCTAGGTTTCCACCTAACCAGCTTGCATCGTATTCATTGGTGCGTTGCACGCCTTCCGTATTCAGTATGGGTGATTATTTAGTAGTTGGGTACTCTTGTCCCAGGTTTATTACTTACTTATCAAGTTGATCCATTAGGTATACGCTTTCAATTTTCTATGCACTTGCTATAGAAGTGAATAATGTGTTCCCTGTGAGGTCCTTCATGACATGGTGCAGGCTACTGGCTTTACGGCCTAGTCTATCTACCATTTATTGCTTTTCCTGAACTCCACTGAGTCTTACTTTTCATTCCGCTTGTTCCCCATGTCGTTGTCTGACATTACTATGTAACGGTGGCTTCCTGTGCACCACGTTCGTGTATGTTATACAACGTCAAATTACATGGCATCTACTATCGTGTTAGCTTCTGCTCATGTATTTCCACTATTACTCCATGGTTCACCAGTTACTTGCTGATTACAGAATATACTTATTCTTTAAGTTTCTATGCTCCTTGAGCGTTGTTCACTTACAGTCCGCATTACACACACTGTGTTCGCTTCCAAACCGATTACTCTTTCGGTTCTTGACAATTGCTGTGACAGCTCCTTCTTCATACTAAACTTGGAAATCTCTCATTCTTGTTCAAATTATCTTGGCAACATCATATGCTCACTTAAGATTGTCACATGAAGCCTCCCTTCTAGGGGGTTTCACATATCTACCGCTCCAACGGTCTCACAATAATGAGAGGTATCCTTACTTCTCTGATTTCTCATAGTGCCTGAGCGTGGGGCAAATCAGTAGTGTCGTCACTTGTATTCTTATGTCTCTGCACTATAAAGAGCAGGAAGGCAACTAAAGCTTGTCAACGATACTAGGTTATGCTCTAGTGACAGTGGTACTGAAGTGGTCTTTACTCTAAACTGTTCATTACATTGAACTTGAATCGATTGGTTCGTTTATCGTTTTATTCATTTACTTCAAATACTTTCTCTACTTTAACTGGTGTCGTTCCGGGCAATTCTTCTCATCATTCAATGTGGTTTTGCAACCATCCAAATTTACATCATGTAGTTGGTTTATGGTTTATAAGCCATATTGCCTCGAGCTCTGCTCGTTGTAGGCTTTTCACATAAGCTTCTACTTCTCCGTATACCATCAATTGGGTTGGAGGAAATACTGGGCTCTTTGATATGGTTGTTGCATCATGCTGCCGTTCATGGGAGACCCTTTAGGTATCTTGATATCAATCGGTGCCCTCTGGAAATTTAGGGCATCCCCTGTAGTGGGATCCCTTTGGTGTTCTAACCGTGTATTCGCCTTAAGCACTTGTGTTCTTATCATGATATTCCGTTCAACTATTGTTGACTCCGGTACCCTTCAAGGATTGCTCCGGGTGTTGCTAAGTTGCACCATTGCATCTGTCTAATGTTTATGACATGTTGTGTTAACTACACCGCCTTGTGGTATCGTATTTCAACTGTCCTATTTAGGGTTATAATGTCTCTCATTCTTAGGGTTGTAATGTCTCCCATTCTTGGGTAGACCATGGATGTTTCCTCCTTTGTGTTCTTGGTTGGTTTAATATCTCCTTAAGTAAAGGATGATATTTCCCGTAGTAGTGGTGGTTCTTTGGAATCCTATCCCGTTTGTTGGACATTGGCGTGTCCGTGCTAGGCATTTGCCTTATTGTGCTTAGGTTGGGTGTTCATTCTAGATATCATGCATTACTCTGAAATTCTTGAGACCTATCAAATATCTTGACTTAATAATCTGTGCTCTTTGCACTTCCTAACTCTTATTTGTTAACCTTAGGTGAATCTTTGATTCCTTTTTACTCATTAGCTTCACTGAGTTCCTTTTCTTTGATCGTCCGAGGTGTCCAACTGTTCTGGTTTGAACTTACTTGCGGTCCGTAGTACGGAGTCGACTACTCCCCATGTTTCGTACAGTACTTGTATACATATGTGGAGTACCATACTGATACATTACTACTTACCCGGCTAACCTATAAGCAGGTCTGTAAGGCCTGCAAGCTCCTATCGGAGTGCGGTCGTCCCACATCTCATTTTTGTACACTTGTAGTGCTCATCACACGCCTAAGTGAAGTATTCTGTTGTCAACTCCTCTTGTATCATCTTATGATATCTTACTGTGATCCTTTTGGTTTGGTTTTAAATTTTTTTTGGGGTTTTTGAGAAATTTGAGTTTTGAAAGAAAATTTTGGGTTTTGAAAGTAAAATCTTCATGCCATTTCAATGTCGGGTGGTTCTGACAAAGTCTAGCTTCTCGCTGACTGGTATATCCCTTAATACAATAGTCGGGCCTTTAGGCCCTTCCAAGGTTTCGTTTTAACATTTTTAGGATTTGTGATCATATATTTGCTTCATTCGCTATCTTAGTACTTCACTACATACTTGTTGCTTGTTAATAGTTTATCTTAATAGTCTTGTTCTTACTGCACTTGCCGTGGCAAGTGCGTGATACAGGTGGTTTTTGGGGTTGACCTATACCGGTTGCGGTATTGTTTCCATACGTATTCGGTAGCTTTGTCGGCTCTTCCTTTGATTTCTTAGCTTTGATAATCAATTTTCTGAGCTGATTCTCATTTTTCTTGACCTGAATGTCATCGATCCGGGTGCTTCTCCGTTCTCGGAGATCCCTATTCACATGGTTCTGTGTCGTTCCTTGGTGCTCCTTCCACCCACTTACCATGGTTACCGAGACTTAACTGGTTTAGGCACTACTTCTGAAATACCCCTAACCATAAAAACATAATTAAATGATCTATTAATTATATAAGAAGATTAATAAACATCTTAATACCATTGGGGAACAATCTAAGATCTCAAAAAGGCAAAAACATGCCTTAAGATCGGTAAAGCCAAAAATG
This sequence comes from Limonium bicolor, assembly GCA_023374045.1. Lineage (NCBI taxonomy): Eukaryota > Viridiplantae > Streptophyta > Magnoliopsida > Caryophyllales > Plumbaginaceae > Limonium > Limonium bicolor. The sequence continues at coordinate 111,719,894 of CM041783.1, forward strand.
TGCTTTAAGAAACCATAGAGATTGTATGACCTCAATTAGGATCCAAAGTGGATTCCTAAGTATTATAATTAAGTAAAGAACACTATAAAACTATTCTCAAAGGAAACCAAGCTCAAAAACATGTTCTAACACAAATTGTGCTTTTAAAAATCCTTAAAGCATGTTTTTGAGAAAATTGACTTTCTTAGTGGGTTTTGAGTGGTGTTAGGCATTGGATTAGACCTTTTTATACTAATTTACTATAATGTACCACATTAGAAGGTCTAAATCCAAGATTTTCAAAAAAATCAAAAATATGGCATTCATTTGTGAATAGTAATCCAAATAGTGCATTTTTAAGCAAAATTGACTATATCAAGTCAATGGTCAAGAAATGACTCATCCACACCCTAAATGAGGTGGTAGCTTAAGGGAAGGAGGACAGCACACTCACCTTTAATAAAAATATCTAGCCAATTTGGTGAATCACCATTTACTATTCCATTTTCTACTTTTCATTCATTAAAACACAAATTCTTTCTTTCTCTTTCCTCTTGTTCCATTTCAGCCGAGCCCTTAGCAATTCCTAAACCTCTCAAGCTGTGTTCTTGAGCATTCAAGGAAAAACATTCTCTTTTCCACCTAAGGTAATGGTTTAAGGCATATTTTAGCTCTTTTTCTTCATCTCTTCATCACCTACACATGGAGCTTATAATCTATCACTTTCCATGGCTTATTCTCAGTATATTAAACCTTGAACAACATCCATTCTCTGCTGAAGCAAGCTCTGGGACCAAGGTGGTCAAAATTTACATTATAAGGTAAAAACATACCTTAAGGATTCTTACTCTTCATCTGGTTTTCTTCTTCTGTTTTCGATGCGTTTATTCACTCATAATCTTCATATTTTCATGTTGATTCAGTGTGTTAACAATTTGGAGCAAGGGTGGCCGAAAATCAAAAGAAAAATCATTCTTTAAGGCATTTTGCCAAGGTAAAATCTATTGCCATAGCACCTTGCTGTTGTCTAGCTATTCCCCATGTTTTTATGGTAAATTTAACACCATGTGGTGTTCTTGATTCAGGCCGAAATCCTTTGGAGACTATCTTTCATTTTTAAGGTGATTTTTGCCTTAAATCTTACATTTAATTGTTCCTTATGGTTAGCTCGTGCTTGGAGTGTAACCATATCTTATTTTGGTGTATTAAACATGCCTAAATGCTGTGGTGATTTTTCCTCCAAGCTGCCGAGTGGATATTAGGGCTTTAAGTACCTAAATCAAGGTATAAACACCTTAAACTTATGTTATTATGATTTTACAGCTCATATTAATTATGTGCCGAGAATGGAGTTGATTTAATGGATGATTTTAACCTAAGTATGGAAAAAATGACTTAGATAAATTAAGCTAGTCATTTAAGTGGTTTATTTAACATAATGGTCAAATTATGACATTAAAAGGAAAAATAATCAAAGTAAAGTAAGGCCGAGAGCTTATATTATATTTTGAGCTATTTATGTGTAATTTTATGTTATAAAGCAAAGTTGTAATAAGGCCATGCCATTAGGCCATTTTATTTAAATTTAAAAGCTTAATTAATATATTTTATGTACTTACTATTAAGTATGGGGTCAAAGCCGTAAATAAACAAAAGTTAGAGGGATGTAGGTGAATGTAGCCGAAAATTGGGATTTAAAATGTATTTAAATAAAAATTATAAGATTTTATAAAGTTTTGGGGTTTTATAACCATAGGTTATGATTATAATAAGGTTTAAGGATTATAATATATGGTATATATTATAAGTGTGGCAATGGAATATAATTTGGGGTTGATTTGTGAAATCTTGAAGTATAAGGAAATTAAATAAAAACTAAGAGTACTATGGTATATTTGGTATTTTGTAACAACTTATAACTATAGGTTATAATTGTTTTAATGACATAAATGTCATAATATATGTTAAATAACTATAATATAACATTATATTAAATAAGTGGTGGATTTTATAAATACTAGAGAACAAGGGTGTTGTTCGGAAATAATGTGAATTTTAGAATAAAAATTTATAATATGGTTTTCAATGTTATAAAGGTTATAACATTTATAATATAAGGAATATTCATTAAAAGAGAATGAATATATTATAAAGATTTACCATATAATAAATGGTCCCATAATACACATAAATAAATATATGTTATGGAGTGAAAAATACAATATGGTTCAAATAACCATATAATATCATATTAAAATGATATAGAGTAAGAAGAAAAGAATTATAAACATTGGATAAGGAAATTCTAATGTTATGTTGTTCATGAAATAAGAAGAAGTTATATATTTCAAAGTATTTTCAAATATGAATTATACAACATTACACTTGGAAAAACTAACCTTAGGAAATAAATACTAAGGGGAGATGGATAATATATGATTAAGATTCTACATGCAATATAGTCATAAACTATATAATATACAAATGTGTATTAAAGTTACAAGCAATAATAAACGTTTAAAGTTAAGTATATTAATATACTCGACATAACCACGCATGAAATATGACGTTTTTCCTAATCCCGAGTTAAACCGAAAACCCGACAAACGTTGTTAGTAAATAACAGGGAACGAACCGGGAGGGATTAGTAACGGTACGGGGTACCGTAGAGTAAAGTTGTCATACAGGATGCTAATATGTAGCGTTATGTATTATTAGACTGTTAGAGACATCACGGGGGAGCTTCGGATCTAGCTGATTCATACTCCACGGTCTTATATTCCCGGTGCACGGTATGTTATTTATGTGGCTTGATTGTCTCTGAGGATTTCCTTAGTTTAGACATTGTGTGAAAATCTGTGTTAAGATTGAATGTCTGCTTGTGTGAATTAATATGCTTGAGTTGTGTATTAATGCTGCTTTATTATTATTACTGTTGTACGATAACAGTATCGTTCGTATATATGAACATATTATAAAACGAACTAGCGGCAATGATGCTATCTTATGTGTGCAATATAAGGAACGTAAGTAAAACGTTGTAGCATTAGGATAATAAGATATATATATATATTATCCGAGACTTATATACGGAGCATTGGCCTTCTTAACGCCGCTCTCGTATCTAACACTGGATCCCGAGTCGCCATACTCAGGATTGGACTAACGACCTTAGTCTACTGTGTTAGGAAAAATAGTAAAACGATGCGATGGTATAGATAAGTTAATCAAGAGGTTGTGGCTCTTATTGTGAAAATTGTGATCAACTAACGATACTAGGATGTCGTACGGGCATCTGTAAGTATCAAGATAAATTTCCAACGGACTGCAGATGGTTCATCGGTCGGAGACTCTACCGCTGGGGTGGCTACTGCCGTGGTGACCCACCATAGGAGATGGGTAACTTGGAGACGCGTGGTTCTAACGAGACGTTGTCATTAGGCATGACTGAACAATTACGGACGACTATATTAGCTCGTACATTAGGCAAACATTATTTGGGCTTGTATGCCAAAGACAAGAATTTATACTTGTTTATAATTCTCGTTGTTTCGCCTTGTTGCTCATTGGTTATGCTTTGTGGTTATGTGTTGTATGTTGGTGGATTTGTGGAAACGAGTCGTTGTACTCATATGTGTGTTGTGAATTGGTGTAATTGTGTCGTTGTACTTATGTCTGTGGTGTGAATTGGTTGAGTCGAGTCACTGTACTCGTGTGTGGATTACTGTGGATCGTTTGGTCAAGTGAGTCACCGTACCCAATTATGAACTATTAAGTGTTTGTTAGAGTGGAGTCTCTGTACTCATATAAGCGTTGTAACGCTTTCAGTTGGTTGGTGCGATGTGATGTGTGAAGTCGGGGGCTTGTTTGCTATTTGAGTTTACTGCAATATATTTGTTGCTCTACAGTTTTTATATTAAACTACTCGTATGAAAATGAATTGCATGCTCTCGACCAATTAACTGAGGGTCCGAGGGGGCATGACAGTCATGTATTAACATACTCAGCAGGGGCTGATTCCATACCACAAACAAATATTTTGCAGGTATGCAGCTTCCGGTGTAGACAAAGAGCGGGGCGCGCTGGGTAGTTTAGTTACAGTTGTTAAAATATGCACTATTGCATTTTGATACGAACTTAGAAATGTGTATAGGATTGGGATACTTAGAATGCTCACTATGATTGTATTTTATATTGGTTTTGGAAGGTTAGATCTATCTCTTGTTGTCACTGTGGGAAATTGTTTCGTATTTATGTATACATATCAGTAAGCACGTTATTACTCGCATGGGCGAGTGAGAACGGTGACACCAGTAGTTCAATTGTTAGATTACCGTTACGATTACAATGTTAAGTTAAGCGATTAGGAGCCGATTAGAGTAGGGGTGTTACAAAAGTGGTATCAGAGCGGAGTACCGCTCTGATGACAAGAGATAGTAGGATTTATACAGTGAGCATAGGTTATGGGAATACGGGAAACGTTGTGAGGATACGTGACCTTGCGGGGTTGATGCAATGCTTAAGGCTTGCACACCATAGCCGTAGAGGCACTTCAATATTAAACGACCGAGACTGCGGTATTAGACCGAGTAAAGGTCTAACCCGTCCTCTTGAAATATGTCTGGGAGAGGTTTGGGTAACAGTACTAAGGAAGGACGAGGCGCAGCGGAAGGTGGTGAAGGTCCAACAACCCCAAGTAACGCGAAGACGGTATGAACCGCTCGCACTTGATGGGAGAGCATCCCGGGAGATTTGCAATGGTACCCCACCCGCCGCAGCCCGTACCTCGAGTACTACCTAGTGAGGCAATGAAATGAGGAGCACCACAGAGATAACTCTCCTGATCGGGAAGACCCGATGTGGATGCTATGAGAATTATTTTAAATGTAGAAAATAAAACTTTGAGTTGTATGAGTTGTTTAGGACCGGGTGAAATACCCCAAACCTTAATATATTAATGAACTATCTAATTAGGATATACTAAGGCTAGAACGTGCCTTAGAAACATTAGAAGAAGTGTTAAACAACAATTTACACCAAAACATGCTTTAAGAACAATTAGAGAAAAAGGTGTTTTAAATAGCAAAAATAAATTAGGGAACTACCAATAAGTTCCCAAGAGATTTCAAATGTGAAATACCTCTAATATTAGTAATACGCAATAAGCGGAATTAGCGTTTAAATCGAAAACGCACCTTAGAGCACAAAAATGTGCTTTAAGCATGTATACATGGAACTAAAAGGCTAATGAGCCTAAATACCAATAAGGAACAAGGGAAAAACAATAAAATGGTCATATGAACCATTGCGTATAAACATAAAACAAGTATACAAGTCCACACAAAAACAGGTACTAAACTGACGAAAGTCAAGAAGAAACCACTAAACGACTTGGTTTAAATTGGAATTAGCAACATGCTATTTCATGAAAAAAGTTTCTAAAGGTTGTAAATATATTAAAGACACATTTAAACTAGCCAAAACAAATTGCATAAACAATGTGAACCTGGAAGCACATAAAATGGTGTTTTAAGGCATTTTTGGCTATGTAACATACCTAACACATGGTATAAGTCCTTATGAACGAGTTTAACGCATCAAATATTACATAAAAAATTGGAGAAACAAAAAAATTCAGGTCAAACAAGTACCATAGGCTGCCGACATGGATGAGTCACCAAGCCCTCCAAAATGCTTTAAATTCACTATTACAACCACCAAGACTTTCTTTAATTGCCAAATCATCTTGTCCCCTGAGTGAATCATTAATCAGACACTTACCTGTCATATGAGAGCTCCCAAATTCGTAGCTCATCCTCTTTGAAGAAACAACACAAAAAAACTCAATGTTCTTAGTTTTGAGCCTTAAAGAACACCTTGCCTTGTAGAAATCATAACTTTCTCGTCCTAACTCCAAATCACAAGATCAATAGCTCGCTGGAATCCTTTTTTCAAGAGCTTTACAACCATAGCTCATGAGCCCCCAGATTCTCAGAAAAAACCACGAAGAAGTGCCTTTGATTCTCGAGGTAAAACATTGCCTTCTTGAAAACTTCTTGTTCTTTGGTTTTTGTTACGACCGATTGGCATGGGATACTTACCCATCTTATTCTTCATCTTGTTGTATAACTTTGGAGCCAATTTCTCTAGCAAATTGCTGTCAAAATTTCTAAGGAAATCAAGCTTAAATATTAAGCTAATGGTTAATATACAAGGTAAATCCTACAACTACCTATTTCAAGGTTCTAATTGTTGATCTATATATGATCTAACATATTGTTCATCTTATTATTTATTGCCGAAATTTTGGTGATTAATATTCAGTTTTTCGCTTATTAAAAGTTAATATGTTTATTAAATCTAAGAATAGATTTATACTCCTTATGATATAAGCTTTAATATAAGCTATCATAATATACAAGAAAAATTCATATACTATAATTTATATGGTGGCCGAAAATTAAGGGTATTAATTGAGTTAAAAAAAATATCTAACTTAGTTAAATTAAAGGAATTAGTATAATTAAGAGTAATATGTAAAATTTAAGAAGTTTTAGTACCTAATGGTGATTACCGAAAATATATGAGGTCAATATGGAATTTTTGAGAGTTTAGATGATGAGAAAATAATTGTAGAATTAAGTTTACAATTTATAAAGAGTTTATAAGTGTTATAAGGAATTTATAAGGTTTTTGGTATATTTAAGGTTAATTAAAGATGGTATATATACTATAACATTAGATAATTAAATCTAGTGACTTAGAGGTGTTTAAAATGATTTTTGATGTTCAAAAATCTGTAGGAAAATTAGTTACGAAAATTAGAAATTAATTAGAGTTAAATTGGTGAATAAATGAGTTAGGATAAAAGAAAAGACCGCAAGGGTAAAATGGTAATTTCCCTGGTCAAACGTGGTCAAAATCGGTCAATGACAGTTTATAAAATGTTAAGAGGAGCTAGAATAAAATTTGTAGCAAAAGATTAGATATTAAAAGGGTAAAGGAATAAAAAGTTAAGTTAAATTAACTTTAGGGGTAATATTATAAATTATGGAAAGTTAGGGGGTTTGACCATAAAAGACTGGTAAAACTTGGGTATATTATGGTATTTGACCAAAAGTATAAAGGAAATTAAATAAAGAATTTAGAAACAGTTGTAAAAGAAACAGAGTTAAGACGGGGTTAAACGAGACCCATATATAAATTAGAGTATACGAGGGGTATACCCGTAATTTAATAAGTATAGGAGTAATCAATACTTAAAGTATTTTTAATGAAAATACAAGTTACATTGGAAAAGGAAATAAATACGTATGATACGGAGTATCATACGGACGTATACGAAAAATTTTGGTGTACATGAATAGTACTCGTATACGTGAATAGTATACGTATACATGAATTGTAAATACATATACATGAATAGTAAATACGTATACATGAATAGTAACTACGTATCTATGAATAGTCAAGTACGAGACGTATACATGAATAGAAAAACACGGTGAATAGTGAAAAATAGTAAAACCTAATACAAGGTCCGTATAAGTCTAAAGTTGCTAACAGTGCAACTAAATAACTGCTAACGACGTTAGTATGTTAATGAATTGGTATTGAGCTCGAAAACGCTCCTAAATGAACGAACCCGTTTAACGGTATATTATTATACCCGGGTTAACCTAGGAAGAGGTTTAAGTTGAAAAGAGAACCAAATTAGGTCTAAGACACATGATACTAATACTAGTTCTGGTTACAGATCTAGATAAGTCAGAGGCGTTCGGCTGTAACACCCCTTCTCGATCCAATCGTGGTTATCACAAACTTATCACCATATATACAAACTCTGAAGCGGATTCAAATACATTCCAGGACCTTGCCACGGTCTGACTACAGAATATACCGAACATTAGTACATACAAATCTTAACCAAATACATATCCTTCTTACAATCCCCTCACTCCCTATACATCTTACTAACTCAAATTGCCATACGAGTGTACATGCACAACTCGTAGGCCACACTTAACCCGTAACGCTTGTACCCCATCTACCTCTCGCGACGGCCGCCTCCTGACGTTCACCTGTGTAGTAAAAATAGCCCCCAAAGGGGGTCAGCACGAATGCTGGTACGATCCTCTCATGGCCTCCAAGCTAACGTGGCTACGACGACTAATTGTCGATAGCATGGAGGTTGATTAGATGCACAACATAATAGAAAGTGCAATAATTAACAAACCAATTATGAACAATCAAAGTTCAAACACAATGAACGACTTAAATGCGTTCCCTTAATTAGAGGGTTAATTATTTAACTCCTTAGGTTATGTTTCCTCTTAATCTTAGTCCATCCTTATCTTACCTCAATCTTAGTCTTAGAAAAGAACCATCCTTTAAAAAGGAATGGATGTAGCTTATCTCAGTCTTATAATACAACCATCCTTTAAATAGGAATGGTTGCAACTTATCTCAAACCTTATCTCATATATGCCAACCGTTCTCTCATTGGGAACTGGTTAACCCTTAGTTCGTTGTTTATTTTCGTAGGGTTTGGTTAACCCTAGCAAGCTGCAGGACACTTACCGGCAATAAACAACATTCTTAAATTGTTGGGGATGTAGGCTAGATCCCCCCACGCCTTCTTAATGCCTCCTACCTTGGACTGGATGTCCAACGTAGCGGAGCCGGTCAACCGACCCTAGGCGACAAGTCCGAAGACAAGTCCTTAAGCGGAAGTCGGATCTGCTTTAGATACCGACCCCCTTTCCTTAGCATGCATGACCGGAGTCAGTCCCGGGTTCCTCACTCCCCCCAGGTACCAGTTAGTAGAAGTCTTAAGACAATGTTTGTTGGTTAACCTCTTTCGGCTTTTAGCAAACTAATATTAGGGAGTGTTCCTTAGTCTCACACAATTCCTTACTAAACGTTAGTTAGTAGGTTCTCACAGTAAGTTGTGTTAGTTTTCAAACATCACACAACAATACAATAAACATAATGTTCCGGTTGCATGCTTTATCTTGTTTAGTCGGCACACATAAACAAATAGCACACAAGCCGAGGGACACCTCGTTAGCAAGCAGGTCACAAGAAGAACTGTACCGTTCACCGTTGGTCGTTCGGTTGCTTACTCTCCTCTAGAGTCCAAATTCTCAAACCCTAAAACATCCATTCAATTTTAGGTTGTTAATTACTTTTCCAATAAAGCTAACTTACTTAACTCACTTGCTCACTAATGATCCCCTTCTAACACTACTTAAGTTCTTATAACTTAATCTTGAACACTTAAAATCATTTACTTACCCTAATCTCTTAAGTCATTATATGCTTATCTTTCTAATCATCATCACTCCCTAATGTTGGACCACTAAGTCATTGTAATTTAAACTTAATCATATAAGTTAATCACTTCTCATTACACCTCATACTTGTTTACACCTCTTAAGGCCTTTACATGTCACCAAACAAGGCTTAAACATCATCTAAAACCATTACCATTCAATCCCTCTGGGGCGGTCCCAACCAGAAGCTAATTTCCTACACAATTTGCCTAGACCTCCCCACAGGGGCGGTCCACAACAGAACCTATTTTCCAAAGTGCTTTTCTCCTCATTTTGAACTCCAAATTCACCCCAATCTTTTCCCACTCATTCCACAATCTTTCCACATGTTTCCTACATGTTTAAACACCGTAAAACATGCACTAAACCTTCTTCAAAAATCACCAAACTTGACACTCAATTTCTTACAAAATTTTTACACTTAACACTTGATTCCTTACACTTCCCTCTTGTGACTTTGCCTAAGACCTCAACTAATCATTATGTTTCTTCACCACCATCTTAACTACTCCTCAAGCATCATTTTGCACACCCATTTGATTTACTCAAACTTCTCAAAGCCATATATAATCTAGCACATGCTTACATCCTTATAAGTCATTATACCTTATTTTTCTTTCAAACTTTGTACAAGTTTCCTAGCTTCCTTAACCATGATTTTGGTGCATAAAACTCACCATTTTAACCCCTAGTCCCTCTTATACATTCCTAGGTCTTCCTAGTACTCAAGAACTCCATGGTTTATCCATTTTCACCAAAACAACCCTTAGTGATCACTAGAACATCCTTAGTCATTAAATCTCCTTAGAACACCTTAAACACTTAGTTTTCTCTCCAAATTTTGACATGGCTTTCTTAGTATATTACTACACCCAACATTTAGTTTTTTCACCCTTAATTCAATCATGAACACTCTAACCCCTAGTACACAATCTTAGCACACAATTTACACCCTCCCAACCTCTAACTCCTCCTAGACAACTCTAGGCCATTCTAAACTTCGAGAACAACTTGGTTAACTCATTTCCACTCAAATTTTGCCATAGCTCCTCTAGTATATTATCATGCCCAAATGCATGGTTTTTCTCATACAATCATCTCACACTCATCGAGTCCTTTCTCATCATATTTTCTCACCCAAATCAACTCATTCATAATGAACTCAATATAGTGCAATAAATCTTAAATTGCAAAGCACTAAGGCTCTTAAATAGCATGGCTCTTAGGCCCCTAAATGACATGGCTCTTAGGCCCTTAAATGACATAAATTTAAACACTGAATTTCCCATATGTAATAGCTTCCAAACTGCAATTACACCCATCAATCTCATAGTAGTTATAATGCTCTTAAAATCCACCTTAAACTTATCTTACCAACTCATTCCCATTGGCTCCTTAATCACAAGTTCATAAGCTTGTTTAAATTCTTTTTCCTAGGTTATATAACCCATAACATAATGTAAGCTTTAAGCTACATTAGTACTTATCTAAATACCATCCCTTAAGACTTAAACCACCATTAGGTAAGCATTTTACCTTGTTTTTCCAAGCTCATCTTAACTTTCTCCTTAGACCTTCCTCTTGAATGAATCTTGGCCACCCATTAAATTTCCTTTGCCAATATTCTAATCAATATTTATTGACTCACATGAGTGCTAAACAATACACTAACCTTAAGGAATGAAAACCTAGGTTAAAAATGTGTTTTAAGGTCTTATAATGAATATTTTACCTTGAAGTCTTAAGGTAGGCTTGGATATGAATCAAGAAGGACCTCCTCTAGCCCTTGGAGAATAGAATCAAGCTAGAACAATGGATAAAACAAGGCTCCATGAGAAGGTAATTTTCGGTCATGAAGGAAAAGTGATGGGAACTTGGTTTTTCTTACATTTTCCTTACCTAGAATGAATGGAGAAGATAATGAACACCTCAAGCTAGCTTTTCCTCCTCCAATGGCGATTTCCCATGGCTCCAAAATGAGGCTTTTCAAATTTTGAAAAGATAGGAAGCAAGGCCTTGGTCTAACTAAGAGAAATTTTTGCTTTGTTTTTGATTTGGAGCTAAAATGAGTAAGTTATGGACAAATGAAGGTGGTGGTGCCGTGGGGGCTGCTTGGACGGCTTTAGAACAGAGAGGAGAAGAAGAGAACCGTGGAAGAAGAAGAGGAATGAAGAAGAGGAGAGAAGGTAAGCTTAAAAGGTAAGATTTCCTTTTTATAAAGCAAATAGTACTATTCTCTCTTTTACTCTTCTTTTCCTTTAGTTTCTTAGTCATGTGGTGACTCCCCACATTAAAATCGGCCACCCCCCAAGATATTTATGGTCTTGGTTGACCAACTAATTGACTTATGTTGACTAAAACTTAAACTAGTCACTATTTGGCACTATTCACAAACTAGTGCACATATTCGTGAAATTTTTGATTTCCCGTTGATTTAGGCTTCCTAATGTGATAATAATTAGCACACATGTTGATTAAGATGTAATAATGGGCATTTAGCCACTCAAAACTCAATTCTAAGACAATTTCTCAAAAAGGTGCTTTAAGGAGTCTTAAAGCACATTTTGTGTTTAAGCTTGTTTTTTTGAGCTTGGTTTTCTTTGATAATTGATTTAGCATGTCCATTAGAATGTTACTAAAGTCTTATAATGATATTTGGGTGCTAATTAAAGTCACTCCAAGCTTAAAGCACATTTTTGCCTAAATTGCCCTTAAGGCATTTTCTTGTGTTTTCCTTGGTTTAAATTGTCTACCAATCTTGCTAAGGCATATTTTAGCCTTACTACATCATAATTTGATGTTTACTTAGCATACTTAGGTTTGGGGTATTTCAATCTACCCCCCTTAAAAGAACTTTGTCCCCAAAGTTCCCATGCATCTTATCTTATTAGAATACATGTCTTACCTCATTCCATAGATCAGATAGATCATACTTATGTATACTTAAGCTCATTGAATCATTAGATCCACCATATGCTTATACTTAAATATCAAACAACACGCTTAAGCATGTATAGCACTCAAAATTCCCTTTGTTCCTTTTGATGATTAAAACATTCACATAATTTCCAACGTATTCTCCCATGTCACCGGTCCGTAGACAATGGCACGTTCGTCCTCATCACCATGGGCCAGAATACAAAACAACTCTGCTCTCTACATGTCACCGGTCCGAAGACAAAGGCTCGTGTGTCCTCGACTTCATGGGCGAGACTCAGTAAAAAGGTAATCCTTTTTACGAGGACATGTGAGGAGTAATTCCTCTAATTAAAAATACAATCAACTCCAATTTCATTTTATCCTAATGCCTCTATCCTTAGCGTGATTTAACTGTGACCACTGGTAGGGAGTTTCAGGAATCATCCAACCCTGATGTGATCAGCATCAGTGTAGAACTATCCTTCCACCCCAATTTGTGTTCGGTTTCCCTTGATCCCTAGAAAATCAAGTTCCACCTCCCACGTCATTTTCAAACATCCAAATAATTCACTCATGTCCAATTTTCTATCTCTTTAGTTCTTCTAATCATAATCAATACATCTCCAAAGTGTGGACTCAGTCCATCAAACATTCCCGATTCATCTCTTAGTAATTACCTCAAGACTTAAATTCCTACTAAGCCCTATAACCGTCTCATACCAATTCTCACCATCTTATATCTCATAGCATTACTATCTTCTTCCTCATATTCATATCGAACAGTATCCCATAGTGTTATCTTATTCTTATCTCACACATAGTCTCATATCGACTCATACCTCAAATATTCCTTATTTCTTAAGTCTCCTTAATCCTCTTCCTTAATTCTCTTAACTTGTACTCACACCGGAGTTAACAAGATAGGTACTTAATATATATGGTATTCACATCTTCTGTGTGCAATAGCCATGATTTATCTCAAAATGTTTATGTAAAACATAGTCTCAAATTCTTTTGTGCTATGCACACCGTAGTTTATGTAACATACGCTAAGCGGTTTTCGCTCTACCCCCCTTAAAATGGATTACGCCAACGTAATCAACATTATATCATCCTTGAACATAAGTTCAAGATGTCTAATTCTTACCAAGCATTCTAGCTTCCATGTCATCTATCTCACTTATAATTGGATAAGAGGGTCATAACTATGTTAATGGCTTAGTCTCTGTATCGAGCATTCTTAACGGTACTTATACCATTTTCTTAACTTAGTTTGGTCTAATCTCAAAGGTAGTGGTCTGCTAGCTTCAGCTGCACGACTCTGATAATCTTAGGCTTAACTACCTTTCTAATCGTTCATTGTATTGTATATCCTTCTGCCTCCTTACAGTTTAGGAATATTGGTCTCTCAGTGGACACGTGTTATCTTTTTATATAGACGGCCTTAATGAGTTGTAACTCGTCTATCCATTCTCCTTGAAGATCTTATGTTCATACTCTTAGTGTTTTCTCGAATGTCTAAATTGTTCTCTCCAACAGACCTTTGGTCTGAGGATGACCCTTAATCAGAAACTACTGTTTAGTGCTTATTCGGCTTTACAGTCTTATCCTTAACTTCTTAAGACATGTCCTATGTCTATACTTAATAATCTGTGCTCTTCGCACTTCATAGTCCTTAATTATTTGTTCTCTGATTCCTTTGTGTTGTTGGTTCAACTGAATTTTTTTTCCCTTCAACTGTTGTGGTAGTGGCTGCTCTTATCCGATCTTGCGTCGTTGTCCGTGGTACGGAGTCGACTACTTCCCGTGTTCCTTACACCACTCGTCTACATGCATAGGGTACCTTATTGGTACATTACTACTTACCCAACTAACTCATAAATGAACATGTTAGGCCTGCAAGCCCCTGTGGGGTGCAGTCGTCCCAAGTCTCGTTTTAATAAACTTATAGTGTCCGTCACACGTTTAGCTATTGCTAATTATGAAGTATTCTGTTGTCGATCTCCTCTTCATCGTTCCATGATAACATTTATTGTTCTTCTCGAACTTAATCAAGGGAAATTTATTTACTGTGTTCTTAAGTATTGTATGCTCTAGTTCTTTCTGTATCCCGTACTGATTCGGTCTCTTAGTATCTGAGGTCTCTTTCCATAGAGCCTCTTATCTTCTTTCTCATATTTGTTCTACTAGGAATGCACTTCTAGTTCCTTAAGGAATGGGTAGTGTGCTTCTTGTGAAATCTTACCTAACCAGGTCCAGACTACTGGCATCAATGCACAGTTCGTCCTCCATCTTATTTCCTTACTTATATTGGTCTTAACTCATAAATCTAATTTGCCTCGTATCAATATTTGACGCGCATACATGACGTCGCTTTACCGCGCACCATGAATTAATCCACTTTTATAGATATTGTACTCACGACCACTACTACCGTGGTAGTTGGCCTTTACCATGTTGCCCATTGATGGCGTAACTACTTACTCATTTACTCTAACATCTTGTCTTACATTCAATCCTTTCTTGGTGTAAACACACTGGGGGTTCTCTCATTTCGGTGTATGGCGGTTGCCGTATCGTGTTGTAAAATGGTCATGTCTTAATATGAAGGTGTTCTACTTCAATCTCAGGTTCATAAGTAGGCTAATTTTTCTCACATTCTCTCATCCTTTATGATGTTATTTACCATGTAATCTAACCGGTTACTGAAGAAGTCATCCATTTACTCACAAGCTCTTCTGAGCGTTGGTCACTTGACGTGCCATTTTGCGCACTCACTATGTTTATCTTTGACGATTACTGATTCTTAAATCCTGGGTGTTGGATATGAGGTCTGTCTCTGCAGCCTTCCTTATTACTCAAGTGTATCTGGTATGTTCTAAGGTAATTTCAAGGTTTACAGTTTCCATTCTCTAACAAACGTATTATTTCTCTAATAAGTGAAAGCCCTTTTTGAGGGGTTTATTCCCACTCTTGGCCTCACAACAAGGAGAGGTATCCCCACCCTAAAAGGCATGGTTCGTTCTCCGCCCCTGCCAATGCTATCTCATTATTCTCATTGGTGCCTTTTCCTGGCAATATTTTCCACAATCTAAGTTATAGGTTTGGTAACCGTTCATATCTACGAATTGTAGTTCCTTCATGGCTTAAATAAGCTCTCTTACAACTTAATGCGCCTCGGGCACTGATGTGGTTAACATCCTTGGCTCGTAGGCTCTTAGTGCTTAATGCCTCAGTCCATTACTTGTACTCTTATTCATCTGTAGGTCATCCTTATAGGTTTTTGTTTCTTTGAACATTATCCACCGTTAGGTTACATATTGAATGTAGTATCGGGTTTCATGGTAAGTTGCTGCATCCTGCTTCCTGCTATGGAAGTTTATTCAGGTGATCTGAGGTTACTTAGTGTCTTTGACAATACTGTCGTTTTACTAGACTTATGTCTTTTAGCAAATAAGGCTAAGTTTGTATTAGGCGTCTGCCTTACGGTGTCCAAGTCGGATATCATCCTGTCATCCTATGCTTCCATCTCAACGCTTCGTTCAACTTCCGTTGACTACGCCACCCATTGATGATTGTTCACACTTGGGTGTTAATGAGTTAGGCAAACAGTATTAGCTGTCATAAATCAGTTTGTTCGGCTCGACTATGCCCGCTCTGTGGGGGTAGTCCTCTGAGCTTTCCTCTGTGGGAATCGTATGTCCTTAACCCTTGGTAGGTTATAACTTAAGTTTACTCCCTATATCCTTGTTTCCGGGGTTTACTAACATATTCATCGAAGATCGTTGTTATCGGTATGCTTAAAGGTCATCTCGGGAGTTTTATCCCGCTCTTCTTGGAAGACGTTATGTCAACGGTCTCAATGGTATCTTATAATACATTCCTTGTATGTTATTGCTTACATATTGTTTTGCTCGGATCTTTGAGCGATCTCTTAGGTTTTCCTCATGGAGTTCGGGATTGGTGTTCTTACCGTACTGTCGGTTGTTGTTGTAGTGGGTTATACCGTTGCTAATATTTATATCGTTTAGTATTCTGTCCAAGTTCAGCTCCCTACTGACTGATGTATCCACTCATCTCATCATGGTCAGGCCGTCAGGCCCTTCCAAGGTTTCATTCTCCCGTTCTTATAGATTTACAATCCGGTATTAGTGTGTACTACAATTGTAGCATTCGGTTATCTCGCCATGATGGCTTTCCGTGTAGCTTAACCGTGGTAGCACTTGCTATGGCAAGTGCGCCATGCAAGATGAGCTTCCGGTACCCTGTGCGTCGGTAGTGGTACTTCCACCTAGTTTCCAAATCTTTGGTAGTCCTCGGGACTCCTTCGACGTTCTCTTATTTAGGATAACTAGCCATCCGATAGTTTCCTGGTTGTTTTGACAGTACTGTCATTTGTCAGGGTGTTCCTCTTTTTTGAGGGAACCCCTCGTTACTTACTTATGTCTTAATCCTCGCTCCCGTCTTCACGTATTTTGTCATGATTACTAAGTAATGGTTCTCCCTTAGGCACTACATCGTAGTCCTATTCCGGTATACAGTAGTACACGTTCTCATTGTCGCCTGCGCTATATCGGCCAGGTTTTATAACCTTCCTCATTGTATGGGGTTTGGAGTTCCCGTTTCTAGCTAGTCCTTCCAGTAATCTTAACTCTCATGCTTGGTATTATCCCACTATTATGCTCATTCGGACCACTGTCCGGCACTTATGTCGCTTATCATTTCCTTATCCATTGCACTAGTAGTGCTTTTCTTACCATTGGTATGGCGGGTTTCGACTGTGTAGCATGTCGACCCATGTTGCCGGTAATTACTGTTCTCTTATTGGTAGAATTCCGTTGGTAGCGCCTGTTCCACTGTTGCACTCCATTAAAACGTTCAAGTTCTCATAAACTGTTGTTCAACAAGATGTTTCTCGTATTGCTTACTGTCAACTAACTGCCAGATCGGTTTTTTCCCGAGTAAGAGAAGGCTTTCTTCTCTCTAGCGTTTGTTCCACACATTCAGGGTTAGGGATGTGGAGGGCGGGTCTAGGTACTATGGATATCCGGTAAATACCGGGAAGTCCTAACTAACGCACCTCTTACTCTATCACTCAACCCTTAACCCATAACTTAAACTCAACCTCCGTAATCATCTAAGTTCGGTATTTCTTGTCTTCAGAGCGTAACTACGCTCTGATACCACTTTTTGTAACACCCCATTTCGATCCAATCGTGGTTATCACAAACTTATCACCATATATACAAACTCTACAGCGGATTCAAATACATTCCAGGACCTTGCCACGGTCTGACTACAGAATATACCAAACATTAGTACATACAAATCTTAACCAAATACATATCCTTCTTACAATCCCCTCACATCCTATACATCTTACTAACCCAAATTGCCATACGAGTGTACATGCACAACTCGTAGGCCACACTTAATCTGTAACGCTTGTACCCCATCTACCTCTCGCGACGGCCGCCTCCTGACGTTCACCTGTGTAGTAAAAATAGCCCCCAAAGGGGGTCAGCACGAATGCTGGTACGATCCTCTCATGGCCCCCAAGCTAACGTGGCTACGACGACTAATTGTCGATAGCGTGGAGGTTGATTAGATGCACAACATAATAGAAGGTGCAATAAACAACAAACCAATTATGAACAATCAAAGTTCAAACACAATGAACGACTTAAATGCGTTACCTTAATTAGAGGGTTAATTATTTAACTCCTTAGGTTATGTTTCCTCTTAATCTTAGTCAATCCTTATCTTACCTCAATCTTAGTCTTAGAAAACAACCATCCTTTAAAAAGGAATGGATGTAGCTTATCTCAGTCTTATAATACAAACCATCCTTTAAATAGGAATGGTTGCAACTTATCTCAAACCTTATCTCATATATGCCAACCGTTCTCTCATTGGGAACTGGTTAACCCTTAGTTCGTTGTTTATTTTCGTAGGGCTTGGTTAACCCTAGCCCGCAGCAGGACACTTACCGGCAATAAAAAACATTCTTAAATTATTGGGGATGTAGGCTAGATCCCCCCACGCCATCTTAATGCCTCCTACCTTGGACTGGATGTCCAACGTTGCTGAGCTGGTCAACCGACCCTAGGCTAGAAGTCCGAGGACAAGTCCTTAAGCGGAAGTCGGATCTGCTTTAGATACCGACCCCCTTTCCTTAGCATGCATGACCGGAGTCAGTCCCGGGTTCCTCACTCCCCCAAAGTACCAGTTAGTAGAAGTCTTAAGACAATGTTTGTTGGTTAACCTCTTTCGGCTTTTAGCAAACTAATATTAGGGAGTGTTCCTTAGTCTCACACAATTCCTTACTAAACGTTAGTTAGTAGGTTCTCACGGTAAGTTGTGTTAGTTTTCAAACATCACACAACAATACAATAAACATAATGTTCCAGTTGCATGCTTTATCTTGTTTAGTCGGCACACATAAACAAATAGCACACAAGCCGAGGGACACCTCGTTAGCAAGCAGGTCACAAGAAGAACTGTACCGTTCACCGTTGGTCGTTCGGTTGCTTACTCTCCTCTGGAGTCCAAATTCTCAAACCCTAAAACATCCATTCAATTTTAGGTTGTTAATTACTTTTCCAATAAAGCTAACTTACTTAACTCACTTGGTCACTAATGATCCCCATCTAACACCACTTAAGTTCTTATAACTTAATCTTGAACACTTAAAATCATTTACTTACCCTAATCTCTTAAGTCATTATATGGTTATCTTTCTAATCATCATCACACCCTAATGTTGGACCACTAAGTCATTGTAATTTACACTTAATCATATAAGTTAATCACTTCTCATTACACCTCATACTTGTTTACACCTCTTAAGGCCTTTACATGTCACCAAACAAGGCCTAAACATCATCTAAAACCATTACCATTCAATCCCCCATCATTAGAAGCCAAAACAATTTTTTTTTCTTTTTCTCTGCACTGGACCGCCCAGAGGGGCGGTCCCCAGGGGCGGTCCCAACCAGAAGCTAATTTCCTGCACAATTTGCCTGGACCTCCCCACAGGGGCGGTCCACAGCAGAACCTATTTTCCAAAGTGCTTTTCTCCTCATTTTGAACTCCAAATTCACCCCAATCATTCCACAATCTTTCCACATGTTTCCTACATGTTTAAACACCTTAAAACATGCACTAAACCTTCCTCAAAAATCACCAAACTTGACACTCAATTTCTTACAAAATTCTTACACTTAACACTTGATTCCTTACACTTCCCTCTTGTGACTTTGCCTAAGACCTCAACTAATCATTATGTTTCTTCACCACCATCTTAACTACTCCTCAAGCATCATTTTGCACACCCATTTGCTTTACTCAAACTTCTCAAAGCCATATATAATCTAGCACAGGCTTACATCCTTATAAGTCATTATACCTTATTTTTCCTTTAAACTTTGTACAAGTTTCCTAGCTTCCTTAACCATGGTTTTGGTGCATAAAACTCACCATTATAACCCCTAGTCCCTCTTATACATTCCTAGGTCTTCCTAGTACTCATGAACTCCATGGTTTATCCATTTTCACCAAAACAACCCTTAGTGATCACTAGAACATCCTTAGTCATTAAATCTCCTTAGAACACCTTAAACACTTAGTTTTCTCTCCAAATTTTGACATGGATTTCTTAGTATATTACTAAACCCAACATTTAGTTTTTTCACCCTTAATACAATCATGAACACTCTAACCCTTAGTACACAATCTTAGCACACAATTTACACCCTCCCAACCTCTAACTCCTCCTAGACAACTCTAGGCCATTCTAAACTTCGAGAACAACTTGGTTAACTTATTTCCACTCAAATTTTGCCATAGCTCCTCTAGTATATTATCATGCCCAAATGCATGGTTTTTCTCATACAATCATCTCACACTCATCGAGTCCTTTCTCATCATATTTTCTCACCCAAATCAACTCATTCATAATGAACTCAATATAGTGCAATAAATGTTAAATTGCATAGCACTAAGGCTCTTAAATAGCATGGCTCTTAGGCCCTTAAATGACATGGCTCTTCGGCCCTTAAATGACATAAATTTAAACACTGAATTTCCCACATGTAATAGCTTCCAACCTACAATTACACCCATCAATCTCATAGTAGTTATAATGCTCTTAAAATCCACCTTAAACTTATCTTACCAACTCATTCCCATTGGCTCCTTAATCATAAGTTCATAAGCTTGTTTAAATTCTTTTTCCTAGGTTATATAACCCATAACATAATGTAATCTTTAAGCTACATCAGTACTTATCATCTAAATACCATCCCTTAAGACTTAAACCACCATTAGGTAAGCATTTTACCTTGTTTTTCCAAGCTTATCTTAACTTCCTCCTTAGACCTTCCTCTTGAATGAGTCTCGGCCACCCATTAAATTTCCTTTGCAAATGTTCTAATCAATATTCAATGACTCACATGAGTGCTAAACAATACACTAACCTTAAGGAATGAAAACCTAGGTTAAAAAATGTGTTTTAAGGTCTTATAATGAATATTTTACCTTGAAGTCTTAAGGTAGGCTTGGATATGAATCAAGAAGGACCTCCTCTAGCCCTTGGAGAATAGAATCAAGCTATAACAATGGATAAAACAAGGCTCCTTGAGAAGGTAATTTTCGGTCATGAAGGAAAAGTGATGGGAACTTGGTTTTTCTTACATTTTCCTTACCTGGAATGAATGGAGAAGATAATGAACACCTCAAGCTAGCTTTTCCTCCTCCAATGGCAATTTCCCACGGCTCCAAAATGAGGATTTTCAAATTTTGAAAAGATAGGAAGTAAGGCCATGGTCTAACTAAGAGAAATCTATGCTTTGTTTTTGATTTGGAGCTAAAATGAGTAAGTTATGGACATATGAAGGTGGTGGTGCCATGGGGGCTGCTTGGACGGCTTTAGAACAGAGAGGAGAAGAAGAGAACCGTGGAAGAAGAAGAGGAATGAAGAAGAGGATAGAAGGTAAGCTTAAAAGGTAAGATTTCCTTTTTATAAAGCAAATAGTACTATTCTCTCTTTTACTCTTCTATTCCTTTAGTTGCTTAGTCATGTGGTGACTCCCCACATTAAAATCGGCCACCCCCTTATAATCAAGATATTTATGGTCTTGGTTGACCAACTAATTGACTTATGTTGACTAAAACTTAAACTAGTCACTATTTGGCACTATTCACAAACTAGTGCACATATTTGTGAAATTTTTTTATTTCCCATTGATTTAGGCTTCCTAATGTGATACTCCCTCCGTCCTGAATTGACTGTCCTGTTTACTTTATGACACGTTTTTCCACTTCAATATTAACAGTATAAGATAAAATAATTTTATAAAATTAAATTTTGTATTATATAGTTTATCATGTAAGGAATCATATGCAAAACTTAAATTTTCAAAATTAATTTATCTTATATGTTTAAAATTGAAGTCAAACGACATGTCCAAATAGTAAACAGGACAGTCAATTCAGGACAGAGGGAGTAATAATTAGCACACATGTTGATTAAGATGTAATCATGGGCATTTAGCCACTCAAAACTCAATTCTAAGACAATTTCTCAAAAAGGTGCTTTAAGTAGTCTTAAAGCACATTTTGTGTTTAAGCTTGTTTTTTTAGCTTGGTTTTCTTTGCTAATTGATTTAGCATGTCCATTAGCATGTTACTAAAGTCTTATAATGATATTTGGGTGCTAATTAAAGTCACTCCAAGCTTAAAGCACATTTTTGCCTAATTTGCCCTTAAGGCATTTTCCTGTGTTTTCCTTGGTTTAAATTGTCTACCAATCTTTCTAAGGCATATTTTAGCCTTACTACATCATAATTTGATGTTTACTTAGCATACTTAGGTTTGGGGTATTTCATCGGCGGATTAGGCGAACGAGGGATTAAGAGCTAGCTAGTCTCCGGCGTACGGTATGGGATTCTTGTAGCTTGTTTGCTAACGGGGTCTACCTCGGTTTGTGTGCTATGTGTTATTGTGATACGACCAAGCAAGATTAAACATGAAACCGATTTATTGTATTGTTATTGTGTGTCCATTGCACACTAACACGAATTGATTCAGAGCTTGTTCATTAACTATGTTTAGTAAACAATTGTATAAGGTTATAAATACTCCCTGTTATTAGTTGGTTAATACCGAGAGAGGTTTAACTAACAAATTGTCAATGAGACTTTAGGTAACTGGAACTTGGGAGGAGAGGAATCCGGGACTGACTCCGGTCATGCATGTTTAGGTTAGGAGGTCGGCATCTGTATCAGATCTGTCTTCCGCATATGGCTCATCTATGACTTGTCGCCTAGGGTCGACAAACAGACCCGACCAGCTCGAGTAAACAGTTCGAGGTGGGAGGCAAATTCAGGAGGCGCGGGAGGGTCAAGCCTACACCCCTCATAACTTAAGAATTAATGTTTATTAACCCAATGGAGCTAATAACTCATTGGCTAGGGTTACCTTGACCCGACAAAAATAAACATTTCAGTTAGAGAACAACCAGTTCTATTAAGAGAATAGTTGACACTTATAAGGTATGGTCAAACACGAGAACTAAACAATTCTCAAGCCTCAAGAGTTAGCAATCTAACTTACATCATTAAGTGGCGTCCATTACGACGTTCGATTTATTTGAGCTGTGAATGTTTCACATAAATGTGTTGTTTGTTATCGTACTTCTTATTATTATTTGTATGAATAAACAATTGCATGTATACGACAAATTAGTCGGGTGTAACCCTGCTAGCTTGTGGGCTACACGTTTTCTGTACCAGCCATGTGCTGAGCCCCTTGGGGCCTGTGATTTAAACTTTGCAGGTAGGTACCAGTCGAAGACTCAACCTGAGAGTAGGAGCGGGTAGAGTACTTCGGGTTGCTTTTACATTTGTTACACGAGTTGTGCATGTACACTCGCTTAGTGTATTATTGAGATGTTAGTATGATGTATTAGGATATGAGATACTCGGTATAAGTTGTGGTTTATGAATTGTAATGTTTTAGATGCTCGAGTAACTATCCGGTTAGTCAGACCATGAGTTGTTAAGAGAATCGGCCTAGTTAGTCACGTGGGTGACTAACGGTGGTAACACCAATTTAGTAGAACTTTTCCGCTACGTTGTTAATGTACGAGATGGACTTAGGGTGACGATCATTGTATTTATAGATGGGGTGTTACAAAAAGTGGTATCAGAGCGTGGTTAGCTCTGATGACTGGAAATTACCGAGCTTCGGAATTACCGAGTTAGGAACTTTAGACTTTGGGATAAGGGTTGAGTATTAGTGCGAGAGGTGCGTTAGTTAGGATTCCCCGATGTGTATCGGATATCTATAATACCTGACCCGCCCTCCGCGCCCCTGGTTTTAAGATACCAAAAATGGACGCCAGAGAGACGACAAGCTTTCTCTTACTCGGGAAAACCTGATCTGGCAATTACTTAGCATTATGCAATATGGGAAGCACCTCGTTATGCAATAGTCTTTCAAGACTTGAAGGTCCTAATTGGGGCGCAACGTTGGAACAGGCGCTACCAACGGAATCCTACGAATGAGAGAATAACATGCTACGATGTCGATATAACCCCGCCTTACCAGTAAGAAGAAAAGCACTACGAGTGCAATGGGAGGACAAGAGAAGTGACAGAAAAACTGGACAACAGTCCAAGGGAGCAATAACAGCGGGATAATACCGCGCAAGAGTATAGGGACTACCAAAAAGTCAATTATGCAGTGGGTAACTCCGAACCTACAAAAAAAAGGGGTTGCAAAGACCTAACTACAATAGCTCAGACGACTACGAATGCATATGCAAGTCATACTCCAAGATAGGAGTACGACGTAGTGCCTAAGGAGAACCAATACTCGATAACCACGATGAATGTAACACCCCATCTCAATCCAAATGTGGTCTCGCAACTTAACAACATATATATATATATACATGTCACAGCGGAATTCATTACACTCCAGGACCTTGCCACGGTCTGACTGACAGAATATACCTAACATTAGTACATACAAATCTTAACCAATACATATCCTTCTTACAATCCCTCACATCCTATACATCTTACTAACTCAAATTGTCATACGAGTGTAAATGCACAACTCGTAGGCCACACTTAACCTGTAACGCTTGTACCCCATCCTACTCTCGTGACGGCCGCCTCCTGACGTTCACCTGTGTAGTAAAAACAGCCCCCAAAGGGGGTCAGCACAAATGCTGGTACGATCCTCTCATGGCCCCCAAGCTAACGTGGCTACGACGACTAATTGTCGATAGCATGGAGGTTGATTATATGCACAACATAGTAGAAAGTGCAATAAACAACAATCCAAATATGAACAATCAAAGTTCAATCACAATGAACGACTTAAATGTGTTCCCTTAATTAGAGAGTTATTTATTTAACTCGTTAGGTTATGTTTCCTCTTAATCTCAGTCCAACCTTATCTTACCTCAATCTTAGTCTTAGAAAACAACCATCCTTTAAATAGGAATGGATGTAGCTTATCTCAGTCTTATATTGCAAACCATCCTTTAAATAGGAATGGTTGCAACTTACCTCAAACCTTATCTTAATCTTAGAATACAAACCACTCTTTAACAAGAAATGATTGTATTGTACCTCAATGTTTATTTTTTGTCGGGTCAAAAGCTACCCTAGCCAATGAGCTATTAACCCCATTGGTTGAATAAAAAACTTATCTTATAATTTAGGATTTAGGTGATCCTACCGCACCATCTTAATGCCTCCTACCTTGGACTGGATGTCCAATGTAGCTGAGCCGGCAACCGACCCTAGGCAACAAGTCCGAAGACAAGTCCTTAAGCGGAAGTCGGATCTGCTATAGATACCGACCCCCTTTTTCCTTAGCATGCATGACCGGAGTCAGTCCCGGGTTCCTCACTCCCCCCTTAAGTTCCAGTTAGTAGAAGTCTCAAGACGATGTTTGTTGGTCAAACCTCTTTCGGTTATTAACAAACTAATATTAGGGAGCGTTCCTTAGTCTCACACAATTCCTTACTAAACGTTGGTTAGTAAGTTCTCACGGTATGTTGTGTTAGTTTTCAAACATCACACAACAATTCAATAAACATAATGTTCCGGTTGCATGCTTTATCTTGTTTAGTGAGCACACAAAAACAAATAGCACACAAGACGAGGGACACCTCGTTAGCAAGCAGGTCACAAGAAGAACTGTACCGTTCACCGTTGGTTGTTCGGTTGTTTACTCTCCTCTGGAGTCCAAATTCTCAAACCCTAAAACATTCATTCAATTTTAGGTTGTTATATACTTTTCCAATAAAGCTAACTTACTTAACTCACTTAGTCACTAATGATCCCCATCTAACACCACTTAAGTTCTTATAAACTTAATCTTAAGTGAATCACTTCTCCTCATACCTTATACTTATTCACCCACTTAATTATCATTGTTACCCACCAAACATGTCTTAAACAACCTTAAATTATCATTACATATCAATCCCCACCATTAGATATCATTTCCTAACCTTAAACAATGTTTTTGGTCAAAACAGCACCGCGTCCGAACTTGTGTCCGAGCTTCCTAAGTTCGGACATAGGTCGAGGAAAAATCGAAGGAAAAATCTCAAGTGTCCGAACATCTAAGTCCGGATTGTAGTTCGGACTCTGGTTGAGACTCAGAAATTTTAATCACAACAGGGCATGTCCGAGCTTCCTTATTCGGACGGAAGTTCGGACAGGCCAGAATACTCATCTTCTATACCCTTAAACACTTATCTCCTCCCTCGCAAAAATGCCCAACTCTTACACAAGTGTCCCATGATGTATTAATACCATATAGGCACTTAAACTCACCTTAGAACATCCTCTAAACCCTCCTTAACCATTTTCTCAATACTTACAAGAATTCCTAACACTTGTTACTTATTTCCTTATTTTTCCAACATGTAATTTTTGTCTAAAACTCTAAGTATCCAAAGTGTTTCCTTTCGTATCAATATGACTTCTCCCTAAGCATTATTTAATCCCATCTTTGCTTGCTAAACCTTCCAAGGTTATCTTACATGTCCATGCACAATTCCTTTCTTTTCCTTTTGCTACTCATCAACTTAAACTCATGAACTTACCTATGCATTTCTCCCCATCTTCCTAGCACCTTAACCTAGTTCTTCTTCACCTTGACTATCCTACACCCTCCTTAGACATTTCCATCTCCTTTTACTCAACTTACTCACCATTCTCATGATCACACGCTCTTTTACATTCCTAGTCATTTTCCTTGACATTTGACAACATTCTCCTTCAATCTTCACTTCCATCACCCAAGTCCACTCATTACCTTCCAACTATGACCTTATTAATCCACTACTAGCATCTTCACCACTTACATGGATATCAAAACTTCTCATTGTTATATTCCCTAGTTCATACCTAAATCATCTTAAAACATTGTACACATTTCCTTCAAATTTTGCACAAGTCTTACCATTCCTCATACCATGACTTTGGTGTGTTCAATACACCCATCTAAACTCTAATTTCCTCATAGACAATTCTAGGTCATTCTAAACCTCCAGAACTCCTTAGTTAACTCATTTCCACTCAAATTCCTCAGAATGATCCCTAGTGAATCCTAGGGCATATTAACTCACCACCTCCACTTAAACTCTTTGTTTTCTATTCAAATTTCACCATAGCTTCTCTAGTACTTTATCATGCCCAAATGCATTGTTTCCTCATTTAACCAACGCACACACATCAAGTCCTTTCTCATCTTGTTTTCTCACCCAAATCAACTCATTCACAACAACTCAATATAGTGCAATAATCTTAAATTGCATAGCACCAAGGCTCTTAAATGACATGGCTCTTAGGCCCTTAAATGACTTAAACTTAAACACTGAATTTCCCACATATAAAAGCTTTCAACCTGCAAATACACCCATCAATCTCATAGTAGTTATAATGCTCTTAAAATCCATCTTAAACTTATCTTACTAACTCATTCCCATTGGCTCCTTAATCACAAGTTCATAAGCTTGTTTAAATTCCTTTTTCCTAGGTTATATAACCCATTACCTAATGTAGCTTAATGCTACATTGGTACTTATCTAAATATCCTCCCTTAAAACTTAAACCACCATTAGGGAAGCATTTTACCTTGTTTTTCCAAGCTTTTCTTAACTTCCTTATTAGAACTTCTTCTTGAATGAATCTCGGCCAACCATTAGATTTCCTATGCCAATGTTCTAATCAATATTCAATGACTCCCATGAGTGCTAAACAATACACTAACCTTAAGGAATGAAACCCTAGGTTAAAAATATGTTTTAAGGTATAAAACTGAATGCTTTACCTTGGATTCTCAAAATAAGCTTGGATATGAATCAAGAAGGACCTCCTCTAGCCCTTGGAGAATAGAAAATAAGCTAGAACAAGGCATAAAAATGAAGCCCCATGAGTGTAATTTTCAGACATGTGAAAAAGTGATGGAAAGGTGGTTTTTCTTACATATTCTTTACCTTAAGAGAATGGAGAACCAAATGGGCTCTTCAAACTTGATTTTCCTCCATCTATGGAGATTTCCCATGGCTCAAAAATGAAGCTTTTCCAATTTTGAAAAGATAGAAAGCTAGAGCTTGAGCTAACTAAGAATAATCTATGCTCACTTTTTGATTTGGAGCTAAAATGAGTAACTTATGGACATTTGAAGATGGAACAAGTATGGAGGTTGGGCACGGTTTGGAACAGAGAGAACAAGAAGAAAACCATGGAAGAAGAAGGGGAAATGAAGAAGAGAGGAGAGAGGTAGGCTAATAAGGATATTTGCTTTATAAAAGCAAATAGTAACTTTCTTTACTTATCTCTTCTTTTTCCCTTATTTGATGAATTCTATGGTGACTCATCCTTAGAAAACTGGCCCCCTCTTTATAACCAAGATATTTATGGTCTTGGTTGACCAACTAATTGACTTATGTTGACTAAAACTTAAACTAGTCACTATTTGGCACTATTCATAAATTAGTGCACATATTTCTGAAATTTTTGATTTCCCATTGATTTAGGCTTCCTAATGTGATACTAATTAGTACACATGTTGATTAAGGTGTAATCATGGGCATCTAGCCACTCAAAACTCAATTCTAAGACAATTTCTCAAAAAGGTGCTTTAAGGAGTCTTAAAGCACATTTTGTGTTTAAGCTTGTTTTTGAGCTTGGTTTTCTTTGGTAATTGATTTAAAATGTCCTTTGACATATTACTAAGGTCTTATAATGGTATTTGGTTGCTAATCAAAGCCACTTCAAGCTTAGAGCACATTTTTGCCTTAATTGCCCTTAAGGCATTTTCTTGTGTTTTCCTTGGTTTAAATTGTCTACCAATCTTTCTAAGGCATATTTTAGCCTTACTACATCATAAATTGATGTTTACTTAGAATACTTAGGTTTGGGGTATTTCAATCTACCCCCCTTAAAAGAACTTTGTCCCCAAAGTTCCCATGCATCTTATCTTATTAGAATACATGTCTTACCTCATTCCATAGATCATACTTATGTATACTTAAACTCATTGAATCATTAGATCCGCCATATGCTTATACTTAAATATCACACAACATGTCACAATTCTCTTTGTTTCTTTTGATGATTAAAACAATCACATAATTTTCCAACGTATTCTCCCATGTCACCGGTCCGTAGACAATGGCTCATTCGTCCTCGTCACCATGGGCCAGAATACAAAACACTCTGCTCTCCCCATGTCACCGGTCCGAAGAAAAAGGCTCGTGCGTCCTCGACTTCATGGGCGAGACTCAGTAAAAAGGTAATCCTTTTTACGAGGTCATGTGAGCAATAATTCCTCTAATTAAAAATACAATCAACTCCAATTTCATTTTATCCTAATGCCTCTATCCTTAGCGTGATTTAATTGTGACCACTGGTAGGGAGTTTCAGGAATCATCCAACCCTGATGTGATCAGCATCAGTGTAGAACAATCCTTCCACCCCAATTTGTGTTCGGTTTCCCTTGATCCCTAGAAAATCAAGTTCGACCTCCCACGTCATTTTCAAACATCAAATAATTCACTCATAACCAATTTTCTATCTTTTTAGTCTTTCTAATCGTAATCAATACATCTCCAAGGTGTGGACTCAGTCCATCAATCATTCCCAGTTCATCTCTTAGTAATTACCTCAAGGCTCTCATTCTTACTAAGTTTTATAACCGTCTCATAACAATTCTCTCCATCTTATACCTTATAGCATTACTATTTCCTACCTCATACTCATGTCAAATAATATCACATAGTTTATCTTATTCTTATCTCCACATACTTTCATTTATTCCTTATTCCTTAAGTCTCCTTAATCCTCTTCCTTAATTCCCTTAACTTGTACTCTCACCGGAGTTCCATAGATAGGTACTTAATATGTATGGTATTCACATCTTCTGTGTGCAATAACCATGCTTAATCTCAAAATGTTTATATAAAACATATTCTCAAATTATTTTGTGCTATGCGCTCTGTAGTTTATGTACTAAGTACATAAGCATACGCTAAGTGGTTTTCGCTCTACCCCCCTTAAAATGGATTACGCCCACGTAATCAACACCATATCATTCTTGAACATAGGTTCAAGATGTCTAATTCTCACTAAACATTCTACCTTCCATGTCATTTATCTCACTTATAATTCGATCAGAGGGTCATAACTATGCTAATGACTTAGTCTCTGCATCGAGGATTCTTAACGGTACTTATACCATATTCTTAACTTAGTTTGGTCTAATCTCAAAAATAATAAAGCATTCAGTTGCTAAGTCTTATATTTGTTCCATTAGAAGGTGTGTGGTACATCATTCCTTTTTCCGATTCATCAGGTATGTGAAACCTCTTTAAGTTACTGGTCCGCTAGCTTCCGCTGCGCGACTCTGATAGTCTTAGGCTTAACTGCCTCTCTTATCCTTTCATAGTATTGTATATCCTTTTGTATCCTTACAGTTTGAGGAATATTGGTCTCTCCGTGGACACGTGTTATCTTAATATATACACGGCCTTGATGAGTTGTAGCTCGTCTATCCAGTCTCCTTGGAGGTCTAATGTTTGTATTCTTAGCGTTCTCTTAAGTGTTTAAATCGTTCATTCCATCTGAGGATGACCCTTAATCTGAAACTACTGTTTAGTGCTTATTGCGCTTTACAGTCTTATCCTTAACTTCTTAAGACATGTCCTATGTCTATACTTAATAATCTGTGCTCTTCACACTTCATAGTCCTTAATTATTTGTTCTCTGATTCCTTTGTGTTGTTGGTTCAACTGAATTTTTTTTCCCTTCAACTGTTGTGGTAGTGGCTGCTCTTATCCGATCTTACGTCGTTGTCCGTGGTACGGAGTCGACTACTTCCCGTGTTCCTTACACCACTCATAAATGAGCGTGTCAGGCGTGCAAGCCCTTGTGGGGTGTAGTCGTCCCACGTCTTGTTTTAGTAAACTCGTAGTGTTCGTCACACGTTTAGCTATTGCTAATTATGAAGTATTCTGTTGTCGATCTCCTCTTTCATCGTCCCATAATAACACTTATTGTTCTTCTTGAACTTAATCAAGGAAAATCCATTTACTATGTCCTTGGGTATTGTATGCTCTAGCTCCTTTCTGTATTCCGTATTGACTCAATTTCTTAGTAGCTTAGGTCTCTTTCCATAGAGCCTCTTATCTTGTTTCTCATATTTGCTCTACTAGGAATGTACTTCCAGTTCCTTAAGGAATGGGTAGTGTGCTTCCTGTGAAATCTTACCTCACCAGGTCTAGACTACTGACATTAATGCACAGTTCGTCTACCTTCTTATGTCCTTACTCATATCGTTCTTAGCTCATAGATCTAATAGCCTCTGTGTCAATATTTGACAGCTCACACATAACGGTCGCTTTACCGCGCACCTTGACTTAATCCCCTTATATAAATATTGTTCTCACGACATCTGCTACCGTGGTAGTTTGCCTTATTCTACTGCCCATTGATGGTGCAGTTACTCAATCGTTTCCGTTAATATCTTATCTTATACTCAATCCCTTCTTGGTGTAACCACACTAGGGTTCTCTAATTTCGGTGTATAACGGTCACCGTACCATGTTGTAAAATAGTTATCTCTTAATATGAAGGTGTTTCGCTTCAATTTCGGTTGCATATGTAGGTCAGTATCTCTCCCGTTCTTCCATCCCTTATGATGTCATTTACCATGTAATTCAACCGATTGCTGAAGAAGTCATCTGATTAATCACAAGCTCTACAGAACGTTGGTCATTTGACGTGCCATTCTGTGCACTCACCATGTTTATCTCTGACAATTACTGATTCCTAAATCCTGGGTGCTGGATATGAGGTCTGTCTCTGCAGCCTTCCCTACTACTCAAGTGTATCTGGTATGTTCTAAGGTTATCTCAAGGTTTACAGTTAGTGTATTACATCTCTAATAAGTGAAAACCCTTTTTTTTAGGGGTTTATTCCCACTCATGGCCTCACAACAAGGAGAGGTATCCCCACCCTAAAAGGCATGGTTCGTTCTCCGCCCCTGCTAATGTACTATCTCATTATTCTCATTGGTGCCTTTTGCTGGCAATATTCTCCACAATCTATGTTATAGGTTTGGTAGCTGTATCTACGAATTGTAGTTCCTTTGTGGCTTAAATAAGCTCTCTTACAACTTACTGCACCTCGGGCTCTGATGTGGTTAACATCTTTGGCTCGTAGGCTCTTAGTGCTTAATGCCTCAGTTGATTACTTGTACTCTTACTCATCTGTAGGTCATCTTTATAGGTTTTTGTTTCTTTGAACACTATCCACCGTTAGGTTACATATTAAATGTAGTATCGGGTATCATGGTAAGTTGCTGCATCCTGCTTCCTGCTGTGGAAGTTTATTCTGGTGATTTGAGGTTACTTAGTGTCCTCGAAAATACTGTCATTTTACTAGACTTATGTCTTTTAGCAATCAAGGTTAGGTTCGTATTAGGCGTTTGTCTTACGGTGTCCAAGTTGGATATCATCCCGTCATCTTATGCTTCCATCTCAACGCTTCGTTCAATATTTGTTGACTACACCACAGTTGATGATTAATCATACTTTGGTGTTAATGTATTATCTGTCGTTTATGGGTTTGTTCGGCTCGACTATGCCCGCTCTGTGGGGGTAGTCCTCTGAGCTTTCCTCTATCGGAATTGTATGTCATTGACCCTTAGTAGGTTATAGCTTAAGTTCATTTCCTCTATCCCTGTTTCCGGGGTTTACTAACATATTCAACGAAGATTGTTGTTATTGGTATTCTTAATGGTCATCTCGGGAGTTCTATCCCGTTCCTGTTGGAAGTCGTTCTGTCGACTGCCTTCATTGTATCTCTTGATACATTCCATGTATGTTGTTACTTATGTAGTGTTTTTGCTCGGATTACTGAGCGATCTCTTAGGTTACTCTTTGAGATCTGGGATTGGTGTTCTTACCGCACTGTCGGTTGTTGTTGTCGTAGTACGTTGTACTGTTGCTAATATTCATATGGTTTAATATTTCGTCCAAGTTCAGCTCCCGGCTGACTGGTGTGTCACCTCATCTCATCATGTCAGGCCGTCGGGCCTTTCCAAGGTCTTATTCTTCTGTTCTTATGGATTTACAATCCGGTATTAATATGTATTACAACTGTAGCGTTCTCCTATCTTGCCATGATGGATTTTAGTGTAGCTTAACCGTGGTAGCACTTGCTATGGCAAGTGTGCCATGCAGGATGGGCTATTGGTACAAGGTACATTGGTAGTGATACTTCCTTCTAATTTCCATGTAATTGGTAGTCCTCGGGACTCTTTCGATAATCTCTTATTTTGGATAACTGACCATCCGGCAGTTTCCTTGTTGTTTGACAGTACTGTCGCTTATCAGGGTGGTCCTCTTTTTAAGGGAACCCCTTGTTACTTTCTTATGTCTTAATCTTCGCTCCTGTTTCCACACCCTTGTCGTGGTTACTAAGTAATGGTTCTCCTTTAGGCACTACTTCGTAGTCCTATTCCGGTATACAGTTGTACGCGTCTTTATTGTCACCTGCGCTATGTCGGCCAGGTTTTATAACCTTCCTCATTGTATGGGGTTTGGAGTTCCCGTTTCTAGCTAGTCCTTCCAGTTATCTTAACTCTCATGCTTGGTATTATCCCACTGTTATGCTCATTCGGACCACTGTCCGTGCTCATGTCGCTTAACCTTTCTTATCCATTGCACTCGTAGTGCTTTTCTTATCATTGGTATTGCGGTGTAACTCGACTGCGTAGCATGTCGACCCATGTTGCCGGTAATTTCCATTCTCTTACTGATAGAATTCCATTGGTAGCGCCTGTTTCACTGATGCGCTCCATTAAAACATTCAAGTTCTCATAAACTGTTGTTCAACAAGATGTTTCTCGTATTGCTTACTGTTAACTAACTACCAGATCGGGTTTTCCCAAGTAAGAGAAGGCTTTCTTCTCTCTGGCATTTGTTCCCCATAATTCAAGCAAGGGATGTGGAGGGCGGGTCTAGGTACTATGGATATCCGGTAAACAATGGGAAGTCCTAGCTAACGCACCTCTCACTCTAACACTCAGCCCTTAACCCATAACTCAAACTCAACCTCAGTATTTTCCTAAGTTCGGTAATTCATGTCTTCAGAGCATAACTACGCTCTGATACCACTTTTTGTAACACCCCATCTCAATCCAAATGTGGTCTCGCAACTTAACAACATATATATATATATACATGTCACAGCGGAATTCATTACACTCCAGGACCTTGCCACGGTCTGACTGACAGAATATACTGAACATTAGTACATACAAATCTTAACCAATACTATCCTTCTTACAATCCCTCACATCCTATACATCTTACTAACTCAAATTGCCATACGAGTGTACATGCACAACTCGTAGGCCACACTTAACCCGTAACGCTTGTACCCGTCCTACTCTCGTGACGGCCGCCTCCTGACGTTCACCTGTGTAGTAAAAACAGCCCCCAAAGGGGTCAGCACGAATGCTGGTACGATCCTCTCATGGCCCCCAAGCTAACGTGGCTACGACGACTAATTGTCGATAGCATGGAGGTTGATTAGATGCACAACATAGTAGAAAGTGCAATAAACAACAATCCAAATATGACAATCAAAGTTCAATCACAATGAATGACTTAAATGCGTTCCCTTAATTAGAGAGTTATAATCTCATCCAACCTATCTTACCTCAATCTTAGTCTTAGAAAACAACCATCCTTTAAATAGGAATGGATGTAGCTTCTCAGTCTTATATTGCAAACCATCCTTTAAATAGGAATGGTTGCAACTTACTTCAAACCTTATCTTAATCTTAGAATACAAACCACTCTTTAATTAGAAATGATTGCATCGTACCTCAATGTTTATTTTTGTCGGGTCAAAAGCAACCCTAGCCAAGGAGCTATTAACCCCATTGGTTGAATAAACAACTTATCTTATAATTGGATTTAGGTGATCCTACGCACCATCTTAATGCCTCCTACCTTGGACTGGATGTCCATGTAGCTGAGCCGGCAACCGACCTAGGCAACAAGTCCGAAGACAAGTCCTTAAGCGGAAGTCAGATCTGCTATAGATACCGACCCCCTTTTTCCTTAGCATGCATGACCGGAGTCAGTCCCGGGTTCCTCACTCCCCCCTTAAGTTCCAGTTATTGAAGTCTCAAGACGATGTTTGTTGGTTAAACCTCTTTCGGTTATTAACAAACTAATATTAGGGAGCGTTCCTTAGTCTCACACAATTCCTTACTAACGTTGGTTAGTAAGTTCTCACGGTAAGTTGTTAGTTTTCAAACATCACACAACAATACAATAAACATAATGTTCCGGTTGCATGCTTTATCTTGTTTAGTGAGCACACAAAAACAAATAGCACACAAGCCGAGGGACACCTCGTTAGCAAGCAGGTCACAAGAAGAACTGTACCGTTCACCGTTGGTCGTTCGGTTGTTTACTCTCCTCTAGAGTCCAAATTCTCAAACCCTAAAACATTCATTCAATTTTAGGTTGTTATATACTTTTCCAATAAAGCTAACTTACTTAACTCACTTAGTCGCTAATGATCCCCATCTAACACCACTTAAGTTCTTATAAACTTAATCTTAAGTGAATCACTTCTCCTCATACCACATACTTATTCACCCACTTAATTATCATTGTTACCCACCAAACATGTCTTAAACAACCTTATATTATCATTACATATCAATCCCCACCATTAGATATCATTTCCTAACCTTAAACAAAGTTTTTGGTCAAAACAGCACCGCGTCCGAACTTGTGTCCGAGCTTCCTAAGTTCGGACATAGGTCGAGGAAAAATCAAAGGAAAAATCTCAAGTGTCCGAACATCTAAGTCCGGACTGTAGTTCGGACTCTGGTCGAGACTCAGAAATTTTAATCGCAACAGGGCATGTCCGAGCTTCCTTATTCGGACGGAAGTTCGGACAGGCGAGAATACTCATCTTCTATACCCTTAAACACTTTATCTCCTCCCTCGCAAAAATGCCCAACTCTTACACAAGTGTCCCATGATGTCTTAATACCATATAGGCACTTAAACTCACCTTAGAACATCCTCTAAACCCTCCTTAACCATTTTCTCAATCCTTACAAGAATTCCTAACACTTGTTACTTATTTCCTTATTTTCCCAACATGTAATTTTTGTCTAAAACTCTAAGCATCCAAAGTGTTTCCTTTCGTATCAATATGACTTCTCCCTAAGCATTATTACATCCCATCTTTGCTTGGTAAACCTTCCAAGGTTATCTTGCATGTCCATGCACAATTCCTTTCTTTCCTTTTGCTACTCATCAACCTAAACTCATGAACTTACCTATGCATTTCTCCCCATCTTCCTAGCACATTAACCTAGTTCTTCTTCACCTTGACTATCCTACACCCTCCTTAGACATTTCCATCTCCTTTTACTCAACTTACTCACCATTCTCATGATCACACGCTCTTTTACATTCCTAGTCATTTTCCTTGACATTTGACAACATTCTCCTTCAATCTTCACTTCCATCACCCAAGTCCACTCATTACCTTCCAACTATGACCTTATTAATCCACTACTAGCATCTTCACCACTTACACGGATATCAAAACTTCTCATTGTTATATTCCCTAGTTCATACCTAAATCATCTTAAAACATTGTACCCATTTCCTCCAAATTTTTCACAAGTCTTACCATTCCTCATACCATGACTTTGGTGTGTTCAATACACCCATCTAAACTCATTTCCTCATAGACAATTCTAGGTCATTCTAAACCTCCAGAACTCCTTAGTTAACTCATTTCCACTCAAATTCCTCAGAATGATCCCTAGTGAATCCTAGGCATATTAACTCACCACCTCCACTTAAACTCTTTGTTTTCTATCAAATTTCACCATAGCTTCTCTAGTATTTATCATGCCCAAATGCATTGTTTCCTCATTTAACCAACGCACACACATCAAGTCCTTTCTCATCTTGTTTTCTCACCCAAATCTACTCATTCACAACAACTCAATATAGTGCAATAATCTTAAATTGCATAGCACCAAGGCTCTTAAATGACATGGCTCTTAGGCCCTTAAATGACTTAAACTTAAACACTGAATTTCCCACATATAAAAGCTTTCAACCTGCAAATACACCCATCAACCTCATAGTAGTTATAATGCTCTTAAAATCCATCTTAAACTTATCTTACTAACTCATTCCCATTGGCTCCTTAATCACAAGTTCATAAGCTTGTTTAAATTCCTTTTTCCTAGGTTATTAACCCATTACCTAATGTAGCTTAAAGCTACATTGGTACTTATCTAAATACCCTCCCTTAAAACTTAAACCACCATTAGGTAAGCATTTTACCTTATTTTTCCAAGCTTATCTTAACTTCCTCCTTAGAACTTCTTCTTGAATGAATCTCGGCCAACCATTAGATTTCCTTTGCCAATGTTCTAATCAATATTCAATGACTCCCATGAGTGCTAAACAATACACTAACCTTAAGGAATGAAACCCTAGGTTAAAAATATGTTTTAAGGTATTAAATTGAATGCTTTACCTTGGATTCTCAAAACAAGCTTGGATATGAATCAAGAAGGACCTCCTCTAGCCCTTGGAGAATAGAAAATAAGCTAGAACAAGGCATAAAAATGAAGCCCCATGAGTGTAATTTTCGGACATGTGAAAAAGTGATGGAAAAATGGTTTTTCTCACATATTCTTTACCTTAAGAGAATGGAGAACCAAATGGGCTCTTCAAACTTGATTTTCCTCCTGTTATACCCAAAATTTCAACCCCCCGGAGGTGAGTCTCTTCTAATAGGCTAGTAGTGAGGGTTCCCAGATCGATCGGCACATTTCAGAGTGCTAGGGACAGCTTAGTCATCTCCAGGGCCATTTTCGTAATTTTTCAAGGCTCCTAAGCCCCCTACAGGCTTTCTCTCTCCTCCAAATAAGGGTCAAATCAATTCAAAATGCTTTGAAATTTTTACCCAAGATAGAGGATGACATTTTAAGCATAATGGCGTTGGAATTTTGATTTTTCGAATTTCCAATAATTTTCTAGCAATTTCTGATTGAATCTGACGAGAAATTGAATTTAAAAATATTCTAATATCCAAAAAATTCGACTCCACTTTAGAAAAATCAGAAATATCATCCTTTACCCATGTGTGAAATTTCATAATCAAATTCCTTTTGGAAGCCCTTGAGCTAAAACGTCGGTAAATCTCGGTTTTTACCGGATTTTTCTATCTTTAAAGAGGTCTATATAAGGAACCTTATCCCATGATCAAAGAAGAACCTCAAGAACCCTAAGCAACCAGAAAACCTAGCCGTCTCATTCCCCTCACGTTTTTACACATCCAAGCACTAAAATCACATCAAAAAATCTCGAAATCACCACCTGAACACACTTTTCAACTCCTAACACATCAACAATCATCAAACATCAACCAAACCACCTCCAAAACGTGAAGAACATCATCAACAATCAACAACCAGAAGCTTGGGTCGAAATCCTCTCGGGTCTGCCATCAACGGAGCACTCGACGAATCCCGGTGTGAAGAAACGTTGTGAATCCGAAGGTAAAACAGGTAGAAACTCCACTTCCCTGATTCACCACGGTATTATCTGTCTCGCCTCAAAATTTGGGCTCAAACTAACCTTCGTACGCTTCTGTATTGCTGTTTATTTAAGCCTCTGTCAGATAACTTGTTTGCTAAGTTTCGTGCTTAATTCGAATTCAAATTGAAAACTTTCAATCACTAACGTCTTGTACATCTTTCAGGCTACACACCCATAAAATTTGAGCCGAAAACACCTTCGGGAACAGCCTCAAAGCCGCCGTCCGAGGGCTGTCCGCACCCACGGACGTCGTGTCCGGGGTCCCGGACTCCCTGTCCGTAAGCTCGGACACCCACGGACGGCGGCGGGATTTTAAAAATTCAAAATTTAGGTTTTTCTAATAATGTCCGGGCCCACGGACATCCTGTCCGTGGCCCCGGACTTTGCAAATTTTTGTTTTCTTTTAATTTCGACTTTTCTGTATGTTTAGGTTAACTGGGGTCCGTGGTCTCGGACGTTTGGTCCGTGGCTACGGACGTAAGCAAAATTTGACCTAATTCTGCCTCCGAAACCCTAGTTTAGGTAGCTTTTTATTTCACTTTAATTCTCTGTCAAAAAATGCTAAAAACAAAAAAAAACAGAAGCTCGCGCACTTAGGTTAAAACGACTCGTAATAAGCCGTAAATAAACTAAGTAGAGGAAAAACGACCTAGGAAGGGTAATGAAAGTAATTGAACCCTAATTAAGTCGAATATCAAGCCCCCGAACCCGAACTCTCCTTTCCTAATTTGATCTAGGTTAAAATTAGGTGGCGACTCATAATAGGTTCCAGTGAGCTAGCTTAGGTTTTAATAATTATTGTTATATGACATAGTTATTAATCTTAGGTTATAAGTGGACCTAAAACCCGTTTAGATCCTAATCAGCTTTAATCAACATAGGATAGGGTTTAAAATCGAGGCTCACAGACTGGCGACTCTGCTGGGGACAAACTTCTTAATTTTAACTTGTTTAATTTTAAGAAAGAGGGCTTAACTCGAAAATGTTTATTTATGGCTTTATTACTCTGTTTGTTTACCTTCGTGCGCACTTTAATTTTCTGCACCTTGGCATCATATGAGAGCGAGGGTCCACACAAACCAATTTCACCCCGGGACCCATTTGAGGGTCCCCTGTCAGGGACTCACACCTTTTAGGTGATGTGAATAAGCGGGGGAAAAGAGGAGGGTGTCGTCTAACCACACCCCCTTAATACCTGGGCTTTAGCCCCAAGCGTCTTCCTGGCAGTGCCCTTACCTAGCCCTTTGTTTGGTCAGTCAAAGACCCGACCGTAGACGCACACCTTTAGGTGATGTGAAAAGAGTGGGGAAGCCCAAAGAGAATAGCGTACAAGCCCTATTCCTTTGTGGTGACCTGGGCCCGCGCCCCAAGCACCTCTCCGGATCGATCCATACCCGGTTTGACTTAAACGTCTAGTGAGGACATGTTGAATTTGTGTGGGCCTTGTTTGCTTGTATGATCGGCCCACTACCCAGCCTAGAGATTGATAGGAACTTCTCCTACATCAACCTAGCCTAAAACGAATTGGCAGCTCTATTTGTTTGCGGCCCAGAGGCCCTGTTTGGTTTAACATGTGAGTCGTTCGGGCTTCGGCCCAAAAGCTTAGACTTAGGTGATTTCTCTTCTGGCCCATTTTGAATTATCCAATTAGTTCTAGGCCCATAAAAAGGAAATCCATCTGAACTCGAAATAACTCACAAGTCCCGAAAACAAAATCTTTTTCTGCTTAGCAACCATCTTCTCTGGCCCAAAGAAAGTTGGGCCCATTTGGGATTTAGGGACCATTCCAGCCCATGTGCTTTACTCCAGGCCCAAACACATTCCGGCCCAAGGGCTCATTCTAGACTAGGTAGACTTCTTATCCGGGCCCTAGCCCCAAACCCTAGGTCTAGGTGTCACCTCGCAGGCCCAATCAAAGCCATCTGTTTAGATTTCAGTCCAAATTCCAGTTCACAGTCTGAAAGATACTCCACTCCAGCTCAAACACCTCACTTTCTGGGTATCCTGGCCCACTTGCTTTCAGCCTAAGTCTGTTTCGATCTATCTTGTGAAGCGTCATGTTTCAGCCCACTTCCTTTTGTTAGCTAATAATGGACACCTTGGACACAGGTAGACTCAGGTCCTAAGTGCGGTCCAATCGACATGGAAGCCCAGCTCGCAATTTTGGAACAAAAGCACATGGCCACCATTGAAGCCATGGAACAGAGGCATAGTGCTGCCATGGACGCCGTGGAATCTAACTACGTTGCTGTTATCAAAGAGTTGAAAGAAAAGGCTCTTTCCCTCGAGTCCGAACGTCAAGCTCGGGATGAGTTAGTGGACAGGCTTCTCAACACCCTTTATGACTGCATTGAAGTTGGCTCTGTTAGGGTCCGAGGATCGAAGGGGAATGTCAAAGAAATTGCTACGGAACTCAGGAAAGTGATTAGGCAACCGGGAGCAGCAACTTGCATCCAAAGCTGCACTCGCAAGAGAACCAGGCGACATGAGGAAGTCAGTGATCAACAGTCAAGAGGACCTGGTTGGAGCATTGGGACAGTAGAACCACCCCGACGGAATTCTCAACAGAGAGAGTTTACAGACATCGGTCGAACACCAAGACAAGCACTTGAAGAGCTTCGAGGAAGATATCCGATGCAACCGCTCACCCTAAGGCCAGGAACTACTCATTTGGGGAAGGATCTTAATCAATTTTGTCACTTCCACCAGCTGCCCGGTCACGACACTGACCACTGCAGGGCCCTACAACACAGAATCCAGGATCTAATTGACCAAGGGCTCCAATTCTAAGAACATGGTGGAGAGCGCAGAGCACGCGTGCCCAAGCATCATCAAAAATGTTGCATTTCTTTTCTTGATTAGTTGTCTTTCAACTTTTGTAGTAGTTAGTTCCCTTGACCATTTTCGGTAGTTTTCCTGAGTTTGTAATTTCCAACATTATTCTTCTTGTTGAATAAAACATAGTTCCATTTTCATAATCTTTGTGCAAAGCATTATTCATTAATTCGAAAAACTAAAAAAAAGAGCACTCACGTTTTTCAAGGGTCACGAAGTAATCCTTTTCTGACTATGCAATGGAATACAAAGACTTACATTTTGTTTCTGAAAATCTGAACATGCCTAACCAAACACTGCAACTCACAACCCACAAAGAGGTTCAAGGTCCACATCTATTGAATTGTTGTCGCAAACCCCAAAATCAATACTAGGGGCAATCTAAGTTTAAGTTCGTCATCTTTTATCTTTTGTTTAAATGTGCGAACGAGTTTCGGAGTGAAAATCTCGCGAGAATGTCTTGAGTGGAAAAACCATGAGCGAACGAGCGTGTCACTTTTACGCGACTCCGGTGAGACCACATTCAAAGGTGAGGTAAACGGCGTAACTCCGACCGAAGGAGATAATTTGTAGATTTACACTTAGACCTGCGAAAAGTAACAAAGAAAGGATACACAACTATTAGGGGTGACGAAGCACCTAGGTACAGCACCACACATCCAAAAGCTTGTGAACCCTGACATCACACCCTAGGCACCCCCGCTGAGCTTTTGATATATGACCTCTTTTACAACACTACAAACTCCACAGAATAAGCCAGCCAATGGTGAATACCCGACCCGGTGACCAAAGGATGCAAGGAGCCCGACTTCCGAACAGCAACTTCACAAGTCCAAAGAAGCAGAACTGCTACCAGCATGACGGAGTGATCCGCAAATGGCCCCAAAGTGGCACAGGATTCAAATGCGCTAACATCAAAAACAGCTCTCAAAGTTCAAAACCGGGAAACACAAGAACCCCGGAGGAAAAGAGATTCAAAGAAAGGCAAACCTGGAAAGCCTCGAAGTAATCCAAAATCAGTAGAAAGAGAGAAGGCGCAAGGAACAACCCAAAAGTTCTAAGTTCCAAGCTCATAAGCGAAGTCATCACGAAGTAGCCAAACGACTTCAAGGCAAAGAAGACAAGTCCGAGAGAAGGTGGAAGTTGCAGCTTTGGTCACCCTTATAGCTCCACATACCTGAAATATCCCTCCATGGTCCCGTTGTCTTTCATCACACCCCATGGCCATGTTATAAGCTTTAAAGACTTCCGACTTGATAGTTGTGTATCTAATCACGTGAAAGTAACAGATCGAATGCGTAAATTCATCAAATATCGAATTCAATGGTCTAGAAGTTGTGACCGTAGGGGAGGAACGAGTGCAAACACCAAACACGCCGAGTGTAGGTTAGGAAACACCACGTGAAAACATAAGCC
Organism: Limonium bicolor; assembly: GCA_023374045.1. NCBI lineage: Eukaryota > Viridiplantae > Streptophyta > Magnoliopsida > Caryophyllales > Plumbaginaceae > Limonium > Limonium bicolor. Next base: position 111,762,578 of record CM041783.1, read on the forward strand.
TTGACCCTGTGAGGACGAGACTCGTTCGCACGTTTAATAAAAGAAAATACTGGGGGCAATCGATCGTTCCGATCAATTGCCATGAACTCTAGCTCAGATTGTCCTAAGGAAAATACTGGGGGCAATTGTTGGTTCCAACAATTGCCATGACAACACCAATTGAAACCTAAAGCTTGAGCACCACCATCCCACCACAGGCATAAGCCCTTACCACCACACCTCCACTACACAGGCCCACATAAGCCCTTACCTCCACACCTCCACTACACAGGCACACATAAGCCCCTACCACCACACACACACACTCTCAAGCCCGTCATTAGCCTTACCTCCACAAAAACATCAAACCCGTCATAACCCTGACCACCATCCAAAATCACAACGCAGTCCCAGGTCTATCACAAGCACCACAACAAACACCACACACTTCCACCAACGGCATGTTCATTTTCTAAGAAACAAATTGCAGATTTGAAATTTTTAGTCAGGAAATGATTATTTCACTTTCCTTTTTCAGCAGAGTTTTTCTTAAGCATTGCCATGTTTAGCACATTTTTCAATAGTTCCTTGTTTTGGGCTAGCTTCCAACAAACACTTTAGTTGCATTTTACAACTTTTGCACAACACCTCAACATTGCCACCTTTTCCAACAGTTTCCTGTTTTGAACGAGTATCTTTCATGTATTTTGATTGCATACATCTTATCATCATTGCCATGTTTGGCACTCCAATAATCAGTTTTCATCATTTGCACACGAGACCATTATCTTCCTAACTCATTTTTAGTTCGAGACCTAAAATCGGCGCAAGGCCCTGCAGATTCCTCTTTCAGTACGAGACCTAGCATCTTCATTCAGTACGAGACCTAGAATCAGTGTGAGAGCCATCTTTTTCTTCATCCATTCAGTACGAGACTTCAGTGCGAGACCACCATCTTCTTCAGTGCGAGACCCAGCATCTTCAACCAGTACGAGACCTAGTATCATCTTCCGTGCGAGACCCATCATCTTCTTCAGTGCGAGACCCAGCATCTTCAACCAGTACGAGACCTAGTATCATCTTCCGTGCGAGACCCATCATCTTCTTCAGTGCGAGACCGAGCGTCATCATCCAGTGCGAGACCGGTGCGAGACCTAGTATCATCTTCAGTGCGAGGTAGAGCGTGATCTAAGTTGGCGGGGCAGAGGCAATAAGTCCCCATCTTCATGTCAACTTCTTGGGAGAAGCAACTAGTGGGCAGTGGCAATAAGTCCCCTTGGTAATCTAGAAGTTATCCCAGCACCCCAGTTGGTGGGCAGAGGCAATAAGTCCCCATAGTATACCAACCAGGAGCATTGGAACGGGTTTCGGTCCCCAGAAGCATCCGAGCATCATCAGCATCAACATCATCATCATCAACATCATCATCAGCATCGTTAGCATATCATCATCATATCATCTTTCTTCTGCATGACATCTACATTTGCATTACAGGTTCCCGACCCCTTAGAATGTTCGGCATACTTCATTTCATTTTAGGTAGTCAACGCTTAGCATAGCTTGACATCATCTCATTCGTTATAGGTAGTCAACGCCTTAGAATAGCTTGACATCATCTCATTCGTTATAGGTGGTCAACGCCTTAGAATAGCTTGACATCATCTCATTCATTATAGGTAGTCGGCGCCTTAGAATAGTCTGACATTATTCATTTTTTACCTTTAGGTGGCCGACGCTTTAGAATCGCTCGACATCCTTCCACTTTACTCATAGGTAGTCAGCGCCTTAGAACAGCTCGACACAACTTGTTGGTTTTCAATTGCACGAGGGGTCTTTAAGATCCAAAATTTTGGGGTATCACTCAAGCATCAACTAGCCTTTTCATTTCCATTACAAAGTCTAGTTGACGGGGGGCAATCTGTTATACCCAAAATTTCAACCCCCCGGAGGTGAGTCTCTTCTAATAGGCTAGTAGTGAGGGTTCCCAGATCGATCGGCACATTTCAGAGTGCTAGGGACAGCTTAGTCATCTCCAGGGCCATTTTCGTAATTTTTCAAGGCTCCTAAGCCCCCTACAGGCTTTCTCTCTCCTCCAAATAAGGGTCAAATCAATTCAAAATGCTCTGAAATTTTTACCCAAGATAGAGGATGACATTTTAAGCATAATGGCGTTGGAATTTTGATTTTTCGAATTTCCAATAATTTTCTAGCAATTTCTGATTGAATCTGACGAGAAATTGAATTTAAAATATTCTAATATCCAAAAATTCGACTCCACTTTAGAAAAATCAGAAATATCATCCTTACCCATGTGTGAAATTTCATAATCAAATTCCTTTGGAAGCCCTTGAGCTAAAACGTCGGTAAATCTCGGTTTTTACCGGATTTTCTATCTTTAAAGAGGTCTATATAAGGAACCTTATCCCATGATCAAAGAAGAACCTCAAGAACCCTAAGCAACCAGAAAACCTAGCCGTCTCATTCCCCTCACGTTTTTACACATCCAAGCACTAAAATCACATCAAAAATCTCTCGAAATCACCACCTGAACACACTTTTCAACTCCTAACACATCAACAATCATCAAACATCAACCAAACCACCTCCAAAACGTGAAGAACATCATCAACAATCAACAACCAGAAGCTTGGGTCGAAATCCTCTCGGGTCTGCCATCAACGGAGCACTCGACGAATCCCGGTGTGAAGAAACGTTGTGAATCCGAAGGTAAAACAGGTAGAAACTCCGCTTCCCTGATTCACCACGGTATTATCTGTCTCGCCTCAAAATTTGGGCTCAAACTAACCTTCGTACGCTTCTGTATTGCTGTTTATTTAAGCCTCTGTCAGATAACTTGTTTGCTAAGTTTCGTGCTTAATTCGAATTCAAATTGAAAACTTTCAATCACTAACGTCTTGTACATCTTTCAGGCTACACACCCATAAAATTTGAGCCGAAAACACCTTCGGGAACAGCCTCAAAGCCGCCGTCCGAGGGCTGTCCGCACCCACGGACGTCGTGTCGGGGTCCCGGACTCCCTGTCCGTAAGCTCGGACACCCACGGACGGCGGCGGGATTTTAAATTCAAAATTTGGTTTTTCTAATAATGTCCGGGCCCACGGAATCCTGTCCGTGGCCCCGGACTTTACAGATTTTTGTTTTCTTTAATTTCGACTTTTCTGTATGTTTAGGTTAAACTGGGTCCGTGGTCTCGGACGTTTGGTCGTGGCTACGGACGTAAGCAAAATTTGACCTAATTCTGCCTCCGAAACCCTAGTTTAGGTAGCTTTTTATTTCACTTTAATTCTCTGTCAAAAAATGCTAAAAAAAAAAAACAGAAGCTCGCGCACTTAGGTTAAAACGACTCGTAATAAGCCGTAAATAAACAAAGTAGAGGAAAAAACGACCTAGGAAGGGTAATGAAAGTAATTGAACCCTAATTAAGTCGAATATCAAGCCCCGAACCCGAACTCTCCTTTCCTAATTTGATCTAGGTTAAAATTAGGTGGCGACTCATAATAGGTTCCAGTGAGCTAGCTTAGGTTTAATAATTATTGTTATATGACATAGTATTAATCTTAGGTTATAAGTGGACCTAAAACCCGTTTAGATCCTAATCAGCTTTAATCAACATAGGATAGGGTTTAAAATCGAGGCTCACACCTCCATCAATGGAGATTTCCCATGGCTCCAAAATGACGCCTTTCCAATTTTGTAAAGATAGAAAGCTAGAGCTTGAGCTAACTAAGAATAATCTATGCTCACTTTTTGATTTGGAGCTAAAATGAGTAACTTATGGATATTTGAAGATGGAAAAAGTATGGAGCTGGTTGGGCACGGTTTGGAATAGAGAGAACAAGATGAAAACCGTGGAAGAAGAAGGGGAAATGAAGAAGAGAGGAGAGAGGTAGGCTAATAAGGATATTTGCTTTATAAAAGTAAATAGTAACTTTCTTTACTTATCTCTTCTTTTTCCCTTATTTGATGAAGTCTATGGTGACTCATCCTTAGAAAACTGGCCCCCTCTTTTAACCAAGATATTTATGGTCTTGGTTGACCAACTAATTGACTTATGTTGACTAAAACTTAAACTAGTCATTATTTGGCACTATTCACAAATAGTGCACATATTTCTGAATTTTTTGATTTCCCATTGATTTAGGCTTCCTAATGTGATACTAATTAGTACACATGTTGATTAAGGTGTAATCATGGGCATCTAGCCACTCAAAACTCAATTCTAAGACAATTTCTCAAAAAGGTGCTTTAAGGAGTCTTAAAGCACATTTTGTGTTTAAGCTTGTTTTTGAGCTTGGTTTTCTTTGGTAATTGATTTAAAATGTCCATTGACATATTACTATGGTCTTATAATGGTATTTGGGTTCTAATCAAAGCCACTCCAAGCTTAGAGCACATTTTTGCCTTAATTGCCCTTAAGGCATTTTCTTGTGTTTTCCTTGGTTTAAATTGTCTACCAATCTTTCTATGGCATATTTTAGCCTTACTACATCATAAATTGATGTTTACTTAGAATACTTAGGTTTGGGTATTTCAATGAAGGTGTGGAAACGAGAGTGAGAACCAAGGCGAAAGCAAAAGGAAAAAAAGGGTCCCCTCAGAAAGAGGAATACCCTGATAAGTAATTATACAATCAAAAGCAGTCAGGAAGCTGCCCAGATAATCAATTAACCAAAGCCAAAATAGGGCAAAGAAGGATTCCCATGGACTACCACCTACATGGAGTTTAGGAGAATGTACCATTGCCGACGTACACAGTACCGATAGCCCATCTTGCATGGCGCACTTGCCTTGGCAAGTGCTGCCGCAATGAAGCTATACGGGAAGTCGTGAAGACCAAATGGTAAAAACCACAGGTATAATACATATTAACACCGGATTACAAATCCTTAAGATTGAAGAGCGAAATATCTGGAGGGCCTGACGGCCTGACCATGACAACTAAGTCAATACACCAATCAGCAGGGAGCTGGACTTGGTCAAGAGACTAAACGATGTGAGCATCAGCAACAGACAACCGACACTACAGGTAAGAACATCAAACCAAAACCAAGGAAGGTATTATGACATACAATGAAGATGGAGGACATAACAACTTTCAATCAAAACGGGACGAATTCCCAGAATAATACCATTAACAACACTCTTCATTGAAGATGTTGATAACCCCAGAAACAGAATCAGAGAAAACAAATTTAAGCAATGACCTACCTAGGATCAAAGACGTGCAATCACGAAAGAGAGAACCTCAAAAGGACTACGCCATAGAGTTGGTATAGTTGAGCAGAAAAATATCCATAAACGATGGTTAGTATTGCATGCCTAACTCATTAACACCGAAGTATGATTAGTCATTAACGGGTGGCGTAGTCAACAAAAGTTGAACAAAGTATTGACATGGCAGCACATGATAGCCAGGGTAAATATCCCACTTAGACACCTGAAGGTAGAGGCCTAATGAAAACTAATCATTAATTGCTTAAAGACGCAAGTCTATGAGAACAAAAGTATTATCACAGACACTGATACACATCGGATTACCTAAGCGAACTTCCACAGCAGGAAGCGAGATACAATAACTTATTGTGAAACCCAATATTACATTCAATGATGTGACCCAACATTGGCAGAGTTCAGAGAACAAGAGATTCACGTGGATAACCTACACATGATTAAGAATGCAACAGTGAACCGAACATCAGCTATCACTTGAGACTAATCAAGCATTAAGGGCCTACGAGCCAAGGATGTTAAAATACATCAGCTCGAGGCACAGGAAAGCATAAAAGGCTGATCTAGGCCATGAATGAACTACAACTCGTACATACGAGTGGCTATGAGAACCTATACTAAATTGAGGAAGAATTGCCAGAAAAGGGCACCAATGAGATTGTTGAGATAGTGCTATTGACAGGGGCGGAGAACGAACCATTCCTTTTAGGGTGGGGATACCTCTCCTAGTTGTGAGGCCATGAGTGGGAATAAACCCCTCAAAAAGGGCTTTCACTTCTTAGAGATTGAATACTCTCTATTGGAGAACGGGAACCGTAGACCTTGAAATTACCTTAGAACATTCCAGTTACACATAAATAATATGGAAGGCTGCAGAGACAAACCTCATATCCAATACCCAGGATTTAAGAATCAGCAATCGTTAGAGATAAACATTATGAGTGCGCAGTATGGCACGTCAAGTGACCAACGCTCAAAAGAGCTTGTGATTCAATGGATGACTTCTTCAGTAACTGGTTAAATTACATGGTAAATACATCATAAAGGAGAAAGAATATGATAAATTAACCTACTTACGAACCCAGATTGAAGCAAACACCTTCATATTAAGAGTAACAATTTTACAACACGATACCGCAACCCACCGCCAAACGAATATAGAGACTTCTAGTCTGTTTACAACCATGAAGAATTATTGAATATAGACAAAGACGTTGAAGTAAAACAAGTGAAGAATTGTGCCATCAATGGGCATTGATGAGAAAGCTAAAGCTACTATTCGATAGCGGAGGCCATGAGATAATACCTATCAGGTAGATTAAGTTACAGTGCACAGCAAAGCAACCACTATTATAGGCCATCAAATATTGACACGAAAGCAATCAGATTTATGAATTAAAAACCCGATGTAATTAAGGTGATGAAATGGGAGATAGATTGTGCAATAACGCCTGTAGCCTAGACCATGTGGTGAAAGGTTTCAAGGGTAGCACACTGTCCATTCCGTAAGGGACTGGAAGTGCATTCCTAGTAGATCGACATGAGAAATAAGATAAGAGGCTCTAAGGAAAGAGACCTCAAATTACTAAAGGATCGAGTCCGTACTAAATACAGATGGTATAATGCAGTTATGAACCCAGTAGATGGATATTCCTTGATTAAGTTCAAGAAGAACGACATGTGCGTTATCATGGAATGATGAAAGAGGAGATCGACAACAGAATAATTCACAAATTAGTTGTAACTAAGCGTGTGACGAACACTACGAGTATACTTAAACGAGATGTGGGACGACCGCACTCCAAAGGAGCTTGTGGGCCCGATGGACTTACTTATAAGTTAGTCGGGTAAATAGCAATGTATCATTAAGGTACCCCATATATGTAAACGAGTAGTGTAAGGAACACGAGAAGTAGTCGACTCCGTACGGTAGTCAGAGATGCAAACTTACACCAGAACATTAAGTTACCGTGAACAATTGAGGATGAAGAACTTAGTTAAACCAATGAGATTAAAAGAGTCAGAGAACTCATTCCAGGAGGAAACAATTGAGAGTTATGAAGTGCGAGAAGCACTGACTAGTAAGGATGAACAGTTTATATGTCTCAAGATTTTGGAGGAAACTGTGAAGAGCAATAAACACTGAACAGTAGCTCTAGACAATAGAGAAATCTCAGACTAAGGGTCAGTTAGTAGGAAACAATTCAGACGCTGAAAGGTGTAATAACAGCATGAACATCAGATCTCTAGAGAACTGGATAGACAAGCTATAACTCATAAAGACCGTGTATAGATAAAGATACCACGCGTCCATTAAGAGACCTTTATTCCTAAATTATAAGGATACAAAGGAACTGTAAAACATATTGAAGAGGATAGGAAGGGCAAACTAAGCCCCAAGATTATTAGAGTCGCGCAGTAGAAGCTAGTGGACCATATCTTAAAGGTTTGAAATACCTAACAAAAGAGAAGAATGAAGGATGTGTCTCACATCTTCCAATCGAATAAAATATACAACTTACCTATCAAATACTTTGGAGCCTTAGAGACTACACTGGAACACAGTTGTAAGATTGGTATGAACACTAATAAGAATCCTTGATACAGAGACTAAGCCATTACCATGGTGAAGACCCTCTGACCAAATCATAATGTGAGACAGACTACCTGGGAGCCAGAATGCTCCATGACACCTAAACATCTTGAACCTATGTCCAAGGATGATATAATGTTGATTACGTGGGCGTAATCCATTTTAAGGGGGGTAGAGCGCCCAATCGCTTAGCGTATGTTTCACGTATTGAGTACGTAAACTATAGTGTGCACAGCACAATACAATTAGTTGTGATATTTGTTACGTATGTTATATAAACACATGTATTCATTCTTATGTGGTTGTGGTTATTACGCACAATTAAATGCGAATACCAGATGTATTAGAGGACGACCTCGTTAACTTCGGTGCAAGAATTCAGGAAAAGAGGAGTAGAAACTCCAGGGGAATTACAATCCCTATGATATGTATTGATATGAGACCAAATATGGTAATGTTATGAGGTATGAATCGGTATGAGACCGATGTAGAACCTAGAAGGAATTAAATTCTCTAAGGAATTGCTGAGAGGTGAATTAAGAATGACAGATGGACTGAGTTCCATAATTTGGAGATGTATTGATTTATGATTATGGCTAGAAGGACTAAAAGATATAAAATGCTACATTAATAATTATTTGATTGTTTGAAGTTGATGTGGGAGGTAGAACTTGATCTTGGCCAGATCAAGGAAAACTGAACACAAATTAGGGTGAAAGGATAGTTCAACACTGATGTTGATCACATCAGGGTCGGATGATTCCTGAAACTCCCTACAAGTGGTCACAATTAACCACGTTAAGAGTAGATGCAGTAGCATAAAGTGGAATTGGAGTTGACATGTATTTTTGGTATTACTCGCTCATGAACTCGAGGACATGAAAATCTTTGTCTCCGGACCGATTACTTGAGGAGTATACAACAAAGAATATACAAAGAGTATTTTGATTACTAAAACATGCAAAAGACATGTTGTGTGACAAGTGTGGTAAATAAATATATACATATGACAGACCTTATGAGTCAGAATGCCTATACAGATATTGAGTGATCTATATGATCTTTTAGTGTGAAGTTACCTGTGTGTTCTAAGAGATATAGATACATAGGAACTTTGGGGACAAAGTTCTTTTAAGGGGGGTAGATTGAAATACCCCGAACCTTAATATATTAATGAGCTATCTAATTAGGATATACTAAGGCTAGAACGTGCCTTAGAAACATTAGAAGAAGTGTTAAATAACAATTTACACCAAAACATGCTTTAAGAACAATTAGAGAAAAAGGTGTTTTAAATAGCAAAACTAAATTAGCGAACTACCAATAAGTTCCCAAGAGATTTCAGATGTGAAATACCTCTAAGATTAGTAATACGCATTAAGCGGAATTAGCGTTTAAACCGAAAACGCACCTTAGAGCACAAAAATATGCTTTAAAGAAAAATGTGCTTTAAGCATGTATACATGGAACTAAAAGGCTAATGAGCCTAAATAACAATAAGGAAAAAGGTAAAAACAATAAAATGGTCATAGGAACCATTGCGTATACACATAAAACAAGTATACAAGTCCACGCAAAAACAGGTACTAAACTAACGAAAGTCAAGAAGAAACCACTAAACGACTTGGTTTAAATTGGAATTAGCAACATGCTATTTCATGAACAAAGTTTCTAAAGGTTGTAAATATATTAAGGACACATTTAAACTAGCCAAAACAAATTGCATAATCAATATGAACCCGGAAGCACATAAAATGGTGTTTTAAGGCATTTTTTGCTATGTAACATTCCTAACACATGGTATAAGTCCTTATGAACGATTTTAATGCATCAAATATTACATAAAAACATTGGAGAAACAAAAATATTCAGGTCAAACAAGGACCATAGGCTGCCGACATGGATGAGTCACCAAGCTCTCCAAAATGCTTTAAATTCACTATTACCACACCAAGACTTTCTTTAATTGCCAAATCATCTTGTCCCCTGAGTGAATCATTAATCAGACACTTACCTGTCATATGAGACCTCCCAAATTCGTAGCTCATCATCTCTTTGAAGAAACAACACAAAAAAACTCAATGTTCTTAGTTTTGAGCCTTAAAGAACACCTTGCCTTGTAGAAATCATAACTTTCTCGTCCTAACTCCACATTACAAGTTCGACAGCTAGTTCAAATCCTCTTTTCAAGAGCTTTACAACCATATCTCATGAGCCCCCAGATTCTCAGGAAAAACCACAAAGAAGTGCCTTTGATTCTTGAGGTAAAACATTGCCTTCTTGAAAACTTCTTGTTCTTTGGTTTTTTTTACGGCCGATTGGCATGGGATACTAACCCATCTTATTCTTCATCTTGTTGTATAATTTTGGTGCCAATTTCTCTAGCAAATTGCTGTCAAAATTTCTAAGGAAATCAAGCTTAAATATTAAGCTAATGGTTAATATACAAGGTAAATCCTACAACTACCTATTTCAAGGTTCTAATTGTTGATCTATATATGATCTAACATATTGTTCATCTTATTATTTATTGCCGAAATTTTGGTGATTAATATTCAGTTCTTAGCTTATTAAAAGTTAATGTTTATTAAATCTAAGAATAGATTTATACTCCTTATGATATAAGCTTTAATATAAGCTATCATAATATGCAAGAAAAATTCATATACTATAATTTATATGGTGGCCGAAAATGAAGGGTATTAATTGAGTTAGAAAAAATATCTAACTTAGTTAAATTAAAGGAATTAGTATAATTAAGAGTAATATGTAAAATTTAAGAAGTTTTAGTACCTAATGGTGATTACCAAAAATATATGAGGTCAATATGGAATTTTTGAGAGTTTAGATGATGAGAAAATAATTGTAGAATTAAGTTTACAATTTTAAAGAGTTTATAAGTTTAAAAATTTATAAGGTTTTTGGTATATTTAAGGTTAATAAAAGATGGTATATATATACTATAACATTAGATAATTAAATCTGGTGACTTAGAGGTGTTTAAAATGATTGTTGATGTTCAAAAATCTGTAGGAAAATTAGTTACGAAATTTAGAAATTAATTAGAGTTAAATTGGTTAATAAATGAGTTAGGATAAAAGAAAAGACCACAGGGGTAAAATGGTAATTTCCCTGGTCAAACGTGGTCAAAATCGGTCAATTACAGTTTATAAAATGTTTAGATGTGCTAGAATAAGATTTGTAGCAAAAGATTAGATATTAAATGGGTAAAGGAATAAAAAGTTAAGTTAAATTAACTTTAGGGGTAATATTGTAAATTATGGAAAGTTAGGGGGTTTGACCATAAAAGACTGGTCAAACTTGGGTATATTTTGGTATTTGCCCAAAAGTATTAAAGAAAATAATTAAGTAAGACTTTGGAAGAAATTAGAAATAAAAAATAACAAGTTTAGAACTTATTATGAGTAAAATAGAGATTATGAGAAAATAATGGGTAAGTAATGTAAATAACACATTTTTTTATGTGTTTAGAAGGTTAAGGAAATTAAATAAAGAATTTAGAAACAAGTTGTAAAAGAAACAGAGTTAAGACGGGGTTAAACGAGACCCATATATAAATTAGAGTATACGAGGGGTATACCCGTAATTTAATAAGTATAGGAGTAATCAATACTTAAAGTATTTTTAATGAAAATACAAGTTATATTGGAAAAGGAAATAAATACGTATGATACGGAGTATCATACAGACGTATACGAAATTTTTTGGTGTACATGAATAGTACTCGTATACGTGAATAGTATACATATACATGAATAGTAAATACGTATACATGAATAGTAAATACGTATACATGAATAGTAACTACGTATATATGAATAGTCAAGTACGAGACATATACGTGAATAATAAAATACGTATACGTGAACAGTAAAATACGTATACATGAATAGTAAAATGCGTATACGTGAATAGTAAAATACGTATATGTGAATAGTAAAACACGGTGAATAGTGAAAAATACTAAAACCTAATACAAGGTCCGTATAAGTCTAAAGTTGCTAACAGTGCAACTAAATAAATGCTACGACGTTAGTATGTTAATGAATTGGAATTGATCTTGAAAACGCTCCTAAATGAACGAACCCGTTTAACGGTATATTATTATACCCGGGTTGACCTAGGAAGAGGTTTAAGTTGAAAAGAGAATGAAATTAGTTCTAAGACACAGGATACCAATACTAGTTCTGGTTACAGATCTAGATAAGTCAGAGGCGTTCGGCGGATTAGGCGAACGAGGGATTAAGAGCTTGCCAGTCTTCGATGTACGGTATGGGATTCTTGTAGCTTGTTTGCTAACGAGGTCTACCTCGGTTTGTGTGCTATGTGTTATTGTGATATGGCCAAGCAAGATTAAACATGAAACCGATTTATTGTATTGTTATTGTGTGTCCATTGCACACTAACACGAATTGAGTCAGAGCTTGTTCATTAACTATGTTTAGTAAACAATTATATAAGGTTATAAATACTCCCTGTTATTAGTTGGTTAATACCGAGAGATGTTTAACTAACAAATTGTCAATGAGACTTTAGCTAACTGGAACTTAGGAGGAGAGGAATCCGGGACTGACTCCGGTCATGCATGTTTAGGTTAGGAGGTCGGCATCTGTATCAGATCTGTCTTCCGCATATGGCTCGTCTACGACTTGTCGCCTAGGGTCGACAAACAGACCCGACCAGCTCGAGTGAACAGTTTGAGGTTGGAGGCAAATTCAAGAGGTGCGGGAGGGTCAAGCCTACACCCCTCATAACTTAAGAATTAATGTTTATTAACCCAATGGTGCTAATAACTCATTGGCTAGGGTTACCTTGACCCGACAAAAATAAACATTTCAGTTAGAGAACAACCAGTTCTATTAAGAGAACAGTTGACACTTATAAGGTATGGTGAAACACGAGAACTAAACAATTCTCAGGCCTCAGGAGTTAGCAATCTAACTTACATCATTAATGGGCGTCCATTACGACGTTCAATTTATTTGAGCTGTGAATGTTTCACATAAATGTGTTGTTTGTTATCGTACTTCTTATTATTATTTGTATGAATAAACAATTGCATGTATACGACAAAGTAGTCGTGTGTAACCCTGCTAGCTTGTGGGCTGCACGTTTTCTGTACCAGCCATGTGCTGAGCCCCTTGGGGCCTGTGATTTAAACTTTGCAGGTAGGTACAAGACGAAGACTCAACCTGAGAGTAGGAGCGGGTAGAGTACTTCGGGTTACTTTTACATTTGTTACACGAGTTGTGCATGTACACTCGCTTAGTGTATTACTGAGATGTTAGTATGATGTATTAGGATACGAGATACTCGGTATAAGTTGTGGTTTATGAATTGTAATGTTTTAGATGGTCGAGAGTAACTATCCGGTTAGCCAGAACGTGACTTGTTAAGAGAATAGGCCTAGTTAGTCACGTGGGTGACTAACGGCGGTAACACCAATTTAGTAGAACTTTTCCGCTGCGTTGTTAATGTACGAGATGGACTTAGGCCGACAATCATTTTATTTGGAGATGGGGTGTTACACCGGGGGTCCTGGTAATGACGTAATGTCTACCATACGAGCATGAGATGAATATTAAACCAAGGTTGAGGAAATAATTCCCGTAGGACTAATGGGGCTAGCTTGCTATAAGCAAAGCAACCCTGTCCTACATCCAGGAAAGCACTGATAAGTGCGCTTAGGGGTGAAGGAAGTGGAAACGACGAGTAAAGATTAGTTTATGAGATATGTAACAGACGAAATGGATGACCTTTTTGAAGTCTCACCCGAAGCGAGTAACTCTAGCCCATGCAACACTGAAGGTTCAAGATGGCCTGACATGCATGAGGAGAGATCATGAGAGATGTAGAAACAAGAACTCTCTAAGTTGCTATCATGCAACGCCTCGAGAGGGAAGTAAGACCTTACTACCACGGTAAACTGGTGGGAACGAGTGCGGGAATGAGATTGTATTAATTTGAATAAGAACTTCTTCAACAGGAACAGGAACCCGATTAGGGAATAGCACTGCACTGACACACCGTACCGGTGGCTCAGTCTGCATGGCGCACTTGCCACTGCAAGTGCCACACTAACCAAAGTACTAAATTTCAACCTGCCTTGCGCACTTGCTACAACAAGTGCAGCGATGGTAAACTAACCCTAAAGAACCGTGTAGTCCAGGTGGTTACCAATGAACACTAAACTTTTGTGTGAGTCCGTAATGCAATGAAGCAGGACATAGCCTTCTTAAAGGCAGGGTTATGAAACCCTTGGGTTGGAGGTCGATAAAACCTCGGGAAGACCTAGCCGGTTTGACCATTAAACCTGAGAATAATACACCATTTAGTAGAGTGTGGAAAGGGAGGAGTAAATGAGAACAACGGTAATTAGTGCCTATAAGCCTAACCCCAATGCCGGTATGGACATTAAACGTCAAGTATTACCGGTGGGGAGTGTCGAGTCTTCAGGACCAGCATAACCATATTTAGGGAGTGCGCGACACTTGTGACTAAACTACTACCATTGAACATTGCCAAAGGGCAAGAAGTGAGCTATACGAGCCAAGACTTAAAATAAATCCTATCCGACTAAGTGGATGAAAATAATAGACAAGTGCCATTATGGCAAACTATTTTGGAGTTGTAAGAAAAGATTAGGCAGATGCGAACGTGCAATAAAGGCGGCCGATGTTATGCCCGCACCACACACACGGGGGGTGTTGTAAATCCATTATGCTGCTAGACTCCCCGTACGGAGGGCAGTGGATATTAACTAAACAATGAATTTAGCGAGGACGGAAGATACCGTACCTCGAAGAGGATGGAGGGGATAGAAGTTGAATAGGATTAAGGAACACATCGAAGAACGATGATCAGCGGAACCACTAAGTTTGCGGGTATCCAATTGTAAACCTTAGGAGAAAGTATTAGAACCAACTAGGATTAAATTTAATACAAAGACCAACTAGGATTTAACTATAAGAATAAGCACTGAGCCTGAATATCGTATGGCATAGGCCTACGGAAGGATACCTTTAGTACCACCAAAATGACCCAAATCTAGGAGAGCAAAGGTGATTAATCACAAATACTGATTAGGTATCAGACTAAAGAGGGACTACCATAAGACAGGGAAAACACGAGTGTCAACCCTTATCATGGAGTCCAGACTACACCAGATGGTGTAACCCATAGAATTGGGCGGAGTTTGAGAACTGAAAACTCATATCTAAACGGCGTTAATGGCCTAGGAGTGAACTAGAGAGATAGTAAGTAGTTACTGATCCCCACTCATAGATACCAGATGACGAGCATGTGGAAACCAGTATTAGGGCGCTAAGTCGCAAACATCTATCTTAAAGAAGGTAAGAAATATACATATTAATAAAGGAACCCTAGACCCAGAGAACCCACTAGGGCCATTCTAAACACTAAAGGTTAAGAATAGGCAGCCTAGTTACTCAACATAAGTTACGGGACTAAGAGTGCGATAACCACCGGGTACGAACACTACGAGTGCACTAAAACGACATGGGACGACCACACTCCTAGGAGCTTGTGGGCCTGACGAAACTTACTTTAAGTTAGTTGGGTAAGTAGTAATGTGTCAGTATGGTACCCCATGTATGTAACGAGTAGTGTAAGGACCCAGGAGGTAATCAACTCTGTGTCTAAGTCAGTGAATGGAATCTGACTAGGTAAACTTTGAATTGACGAGAGAAATCTCGATCAAACTATCAAGGTTAGGAGAAATCAAGAATAGCTTGATAATAAAGACATAAGGTCACAACTCCATAGTGGATAAGTTTTGAGAAACACATAGTTGGAGTTTTGAGATTTTAGTAAACGAGGAAGCAACGCGCCAATTTAATGGTAAAGGCAAGGTGAACCCATGAATGAGAAGAAAAATATGTATCTTATTGAAGTTATATTAGAGAAACCTTTGTAATATCATGCGCTGAGGGCGCGGCAATGATGTCGCATTAAATAATAATAACCACATGCTCAAGCCACTAAACGTTAGTACGTTAGTACCAATTAGGGCTGAGCAGAAAACGATTGCCAAGCTAAAACCCACAGTCGTATTGTATGTTTACAACAGACGAAGGGCAAAGGCGAGCATTATAAGAGATACTCTAAGCTGGAGATTAGATGCTCCATGCAAACCGCAATAGCAGATAACCGTCTAATTGACTGGTACATGGTGCGTAACAAAGCGACCATTATAATAGGTGTTAACCCAATTATGTTGGTGAGAGGTAGAACATGGAATCAGATAAACCAATGGATTCCCCTAATCGAGTATAGGGATGAACCATGTGTGTGGGTAGTAAATACCAACACACGAGGGATACGAGTTCACACCAGCAAAAGAGGACCTACAAGGTACCTAAGGAACGAACTCATCCCAGAGGGAAAAAACTTCGAGTCATGAGGCGCCAGTTAGTTGCACATATCAGACCCGTCTTGACATTTTAGAGACAACTACTGCAAGCACTAGGTGCTAGAGCACAGCTCAACAACCCTTACAACGAAGGTTAGTTCGGTAGGGTGGCATGAACTCTTTTGGAATATACCATGAGCATGTATAGAAGTTAGTGTGACTGAATAAAAAGCTAGTCGAAATACCTAACAGGTTGGGGAAACAATGATGTGTTTACATCTCCCGATCAAACCGTATATGAACATACATACACCTAACCGAGATAGGCAGTATAGCCAGAGGGGCTAAAGCCCGACCCTAGTGAAAAGGGGTATGTAATATGTAGCACATTAGTGCACGAATAATTCCACTGGATTGGAACATCTTGAACTTATTACTTAAAGATGATATATTTGTAGATTACGTGGGTGTAATTTTTAAGGGGGGGGGGGGGGGGTTTTTTAGAGCGATTTCGCGCATTTAAAATATACCGTACGTAGGAGTACGTAGCACATCGTACACATGCTGCAAAGGATTATTGTACATAGAGTACAAATCTTATGATTGTATTATATACTTGATGTAATATTGTGATGTATTATATGTATGAACATATATATATTTTAGTTCGCATTAGTTATGACGAATAGGAAAGGGAGAACATATAGAGTGTTCTCACCCAATTTCCGGTTATTTACGTAAACGTTGCGAACATTTAACACATAAACGCCAAGCTTGTTAGCTCCGGTAGAGAGTTCAAGTAGGTCTATCTGGAAGCTCCGATGGGAGATTTCAATAGAAGGAGTAGAAAGCTCCGTACTATATGATTTGTGACTCGGTATGAAACCGATTATTCAAATTCGATGAGTGAATCGGCATGATACCGATGTGTAGCCTAGTGGAGGTAAAACCTCTAGGACTTGTATGAATAATTATAAGTCGAGGGAACTTGGTACATTGTTAGGATACATGATCCTATATGCCGATGACTAGATTAACTACACTAGTTGACTTGTGTATCTATAGAACACAAGGTGGCAAATATCAAGAGGAAATAAGATTAGAAATGAACAAAACAATTAATTGAGTGAAATTAATGTGGGAAGTTAAACTTGATCCTGGTCCGATCAAGGGAAACCGAACACAAATTGAGGTAAGAGATAGTTCAACACTGACACTGACCACGTCGGGGTTAAATGACTCTCGAAACTTCCTACAAGTGGACACAAATATGAATAGAAATTGGAATTTAGGGCATCACTCGAAGAGCCGTGGACCGTGGAGTCCTTCGTCATTAGACCGGTGTGTCTGCGAGTGACATCACCCAAAGAGTCGTGGACCGCAGAGCCCTTTGTCATTAGACCGGTGTGTCTGCGGGTGATTAAGGAAATAAGGTGATACTATCCGAGGAGCCGTGGACCGCAGTTCCCTTCGTTATTAAACCGGTGTGTCCACGGGTAGTAGACGTTGGTTAGCATGGGGCTGGGGATCGTCAAGTCCTGGTCTTTAAGATTGCTTCCCCGTGATTTGCCATCATTAATATATATGCACACATACATGCGGAGTGATGTGTGAGTATCCTAGCGAGATACTAACATGTAGATAGGGATGCATGGAGTATCCATTGCAAACACCTTTGAGTACTCTGTTGAGTTTTGCACCTTGTCTAGTGCTGTGAATGTTGAGTTTTGCACCTTGTATAGTGTTGTGTATGTTGAGTTTTACACCTTGTCTAGTGCTGTGTATGATTGAGTTTTTCACCTTGTCTAGTGTTGTGTATGGTTGAGTTTTGCACCTTGTTTAGTGCTGTGTATGATAGAGTTTTGCACCTTGTTTAGTGCTGTTTATGAATGAATGTGTCATGATTATTGACCATATGGAATGAGATTAATGATGTATCAAATGTGATACATATAGAATAGGTCTGAATGTAGTGGGACGTACGCCCTAGTGATGATCTTTCTGTGATTACTTAGTGGAACTGGATTCCTTAGGTAAACTGATTATGAATAAGGACTTTTTTAGGGGGGTAGATTGAAATACCCCTAACCTTAAAAACATAATTAAATGATCTATTAATGATCTAATAAGATTAATAAACATCTTAATACCATAGAGGAACAATCTAAGATCTCTAAAAGGCTAAAACATGCCTTAAGATCGGTAAAGCCAAAAATGTGCTTTAAGAACCATAAAGATTGTATGACCTCAATTAGGATCCAAAGTGGATTACTAAGTATTATAATTAAGTAAATAACACTATAAAACTATTCTCAGAGGAAACCAAGCTCAAAACACAGGTTCTAACACAAATTGTGCTTTAAAAGTCCTTAAAGCACGTTATTGAGAAAATTAACTTTCTGAGTGGATTTTGAGTGGTGTTAGGCATTGGATTAGACCTTGTTATAATAATGTACTATAATGTACCACATTAGAAGGTCTAAATCCAAGATTTTCAAAAACAATCAGAAATATGGCATTCATTTGTGAATAGTAATCCAAATAGTGCATTTTTAAGCAAAATTGACTAAGTCAAGTCAATGGTCAAGACATGACTCATCCACACCCTAAATGAGTGGCAGCTTAAAGGAAGGAGGACAGCACACACACCTTTAATCAAAATATCTAGCCAATTTGGTGAATCACCATTTACTATTCCATTTTCTACTTTCATTAATTCAAACACAAATTCTTTCTTTCTCTTTCCTCTTGTCCATTTCTGCCAAGCCCTTAGCAATTCATAAACCTCTCAAGCTGTGTTCTTGAGCATTCAAGGCAAATCAATCTCTTTTCCACCTAAGGTAATGGTTTAAGGCATATTTTAGCTCTTTTTCTTCATCTCTTCATCACCTACACATGGAGCTTATAATCTATCACTTTCCATGCCTTATTCTCAGTATATTAAACTTTGAACAGCATCCATTATCGGCTGAAGCAAGCTTTGGGACCAAGGTGGTCAAAATTTACATTATAAGGTAAAACATACCTTAAGGATTCTTACTCTTCATCCGGTTTTCTTCTTCTATTTTCTATGGGTTTATTCACTCATAATCTTCATGTTTTGATGTTGATTCAGTGTGTTAACCATTTGGAGTAAGGTTGGCCAAAAATCAAAAGAAAAATCATTCTTTAAGGCATTTTGCCAAGGTAAAATCTATTACCATAGCACCTTGCTGTTGTCTAGCTATTCCCCATGTTTTTATGGTGAATTTAACACCATGTGGTGTTCGTGATTCAGGCCGAAATCCTTTGGAGACTACCTTTCATTTTAAGGTGATTTTTGCCTTAAATCTTACATTTAATTGTTCCTTATGGTTAGCTCATGCTTGGAGTGTAATCATATCTTATTTTGGTGTATTAAACATGGCTAAATGCTGTTGTGATTTTTCCTCCAAGCTGCCGAGTGGATATTAGGGCTTTAAGTATCTAAATCAAGGTATAAACACTTTAAACTTATGTTATTATGATTTTTCAGCTCATATTAATTATGTGCAGAGAGTGGAGTTGATTTAATGGATGATTTTAACCTAAGTATGGAAAAAAAATGACTTAGATAAATTAAGCTAGTAATTTAAGTGGTTTATTTAACATAATGGTCAAATTATGACATTATATTGAAAAATAATTAAAGTAAAGTAAGGTCGAGAGCTTATATTATATTTTGAGCTATTTATGTATAATTTTATGTTATAAATCAAAGTTGTAATAAGGCCATGTCATTAGGCCATTTTATTTAAGTTTAAAAGCTTAATTAATTTATTTTATGTACTTACTATTAAGTATGGGGTCAAAGCCCAAAATAAACAAAAGTTAGAGGGCTGTAGGTGAATATAGCCAAAAATTGGGATTTAAAATGTATTTAAATAAAAATTATAAGATTTTATAAAGTTTTGGGGTTTTATAACCATAAGTTATAATTATAATAAGGTTTAAGGATTATAATATAAGGTATATATTATAAGTGTGGCATGGGAATATAATTTGGGGTTGATTTGTGAAATCTGGAAGTATAAGGAAATTAAATAAAACCGAGAGTACTATGGTATATTTGGTATTTTGTAACAACTTATAACTATAGGTTATAATTGTTTTAATGACATAAATGTCATAATATATGTTATATAACTATAATATAACATTATATTAAATAAGTGGTAGATTTTGCAAATACTAGAGAACAAGGGTGTTGTTCGGAAATAATGTGAATTTTAGAATAAAATTTATAATATGGTTTTCAATGTTATAAAGGTTATAACATTGATAATATAAGAAATTTCATTAAAGAGAATGAATATATTATAAAGATTTACCATATAATAAATGGTCCCATAATACACATATAAATAAAATATATGTTATGGAGTGAAAATATACAATATGGTTCAAATAACCATATAATATCATATTAAAATGATATAGAGTAAGAAGAAAAGAATTATAAACATTGGATAAGGAAATTATATTGTTATGTTGTTCATGAAATAAGAAGGAGTTATATATTTCAAAGTATTTTCAAATATGAATTATACAACATTACACTTGGATAAACTAACCTTAAGAAATAAATACTAAGGGGAGATGTATAATATATGATTAAGATTATACATGCAATATAGTGATAAACTATATATATACAAATTTGTATTAAAATTACAACAATGCGACCCATGAGGGATTAGTGGGACTGTAACGGGCTACCGTAGAGTAAAGTTGTCATACAGGATGCTAATATGTAGCGTTATGTATTATTAGACTGTTTGAGACATCACGGGGGAGCTTCGGATCGTGCTGATTCATACTCCACGGACTTATAATCCCGGTGCACGGTATGTTATTTATGTGGCTTGATTGTCTCTAAGGATTTCCTCAGTTTAGACATTGTGTGAATATCTGTGTTAAGATTGAATGTCTGCTTGTGTGAATTAATATGCTTGAGTTGTGTATTAATGCTGCTTTATTATTATTACTGTTGTACTATAACAGTACTGTTCGTATATATGAACATATTATAAAACGAACTAGCGGCAATGATGCTATCTTATGTGTGTAATATAAGGAACATAAGTAAAACGTTGTAGCATTATGATAATAAGATATATATATTATCCGAGACTTATATACAGAGCATTGGCCTTCTTAACGTCGCTCTCGTATCTAACACTGGATCCCGAGTCGCCATACTCAGGATTAGACTAACGACCTTAGTCTGCTGTGTTAGGAAAAATTGTAAAACGATGCGATGGTATAGATAAGTTAATCAAGAGGTGGTGGCTCTTACTGTGAATTGTGATCAACTAACGATACTAGGATGCCGTGTGGGCATCTGTAAGTATCAAGATAAATTTCCAGCGGACTACAGATGGTTCGTCGGTCGGAGACTCTACCGCTGGCATGGCTACTGCCGTGGGTGACCCGCCATAGGAGATGGGTAACTTGGAGACGTGTCGTTCTAATGAGACATTGTTATTAGGCATGACTGAACAATTACAGACGACTATATTAGCTCGTACATTAGGCGAACATTATTTGGGCTTGTATGCCAAAGACGAGAATTTATACTTGTTTTATAATTCTCGTTGTTTCGTCTTGTTACTCATTGGTTATTCTTTGTGGTTATGTGTTGTATGTTGGCGGATTTGTGGAAATGAGTCGTTATACTCATATGTGTGTTGTGAATTGGTGTAATTGTGTCGTTGTACTTATGTCTGGGCGTGAACTGGTTGAGTCAAGTCGCTGTACTCGTGTGTGGATTACTGTGGATCGTTTGGTCGAGTGAGTCACCGTACCCAATTATGAACTATTAAGTGTTTGTTGGAGTGGAGTCTCTGTACTCATATAAGCGTTGTAACGCTTTCAGTTGGTTGGTGCGATGTGATGTATGAAGCCGGGGGCTTGTTTGCTATTTGAATTTACTGCAATATATTTGTTGCTCTACAGTTTTTTATATTAAACTACTCGTATGAAATGAATTGCATGCTCTCGACCAATTAACTCAGGGTCCGAGGGGGCATGACAGTCATGTAGTAACATACTCAGCAGGGGCTGATTCCATACCACAAACAAATATTTTGCAGGTATGCAGCTTCCGGTGTCGACAAAGAGCGGGGCGCGCTGGGTAGTTTAGTTATAGTTGTTTAAATATGCACTGTTGCATTTTGATACGAACTTAGAAACGTGAGGTATAGGATTGGGATACTTAGAATGCTCACTGTGATGTATTTTATATTGGTTTTGGAAGGTTAGATCTCTCTTGTTGTCACTGTGGAAATTGTTTCGTATTTATGTATACCATCAGTAAGCACGTTATTACTCGTATGTGCGAGTGAGAACGGTGTGACACCAGTAGTTCAATTGTTAGATTACCGCTTCGATTACAATGTTAAGTTAAACGATTAGGAGCCGATTAGAGTAGGGGTGTTACAACTTCTGTAGTCCTATCGAGGTGTATCCCATAGGTATTCTCGTAGCTGTCCCGAACTATACGGTCAGGTATTGTAACCTCCTTTGCGTTGTAGTTTGGAGTTAACCGCTCCTGACTATTTCTTAGTCGGTTAGCATTCGGTTAGTGGTATTATCTAACAATTACGGTCCCGTAGACTTTTGTCTTGGGTTTGGTTATGCTCCTTTCCGCTTTGTGCACAGTTAGTGCTTTCTTTCTTGCTACCGTTTGGCCAGCCAACTTCTCGCGACTGCTAAGCATGTCACCCCATGCAGTTGTAAATTTCAGTCTCCTTATGGTTAGGATTCTCAATCTTCCGCTATTAGTGCGGGTTTTTGTTCTTCAAACTAGAACCGTCTTCGGGATTCCGGTTCTTGGAATCTACCGTATGATACGTTCCATGTTCTATAGGAATACTGTCTAACTACCAGATCTGTTTTTCCCAAGTAAGAGAGGACATTCTGTCTCTCTGACGTTCTCTCCCGAGTTATAAATGGGGAATGTGGAGGGCGGGTTTGATATTGCAGGTATCCAGGTCACACTGAATGTTCCTATATAGCTTATCTCTCACGCTATCACTCGACCCTTAGCCCTAAGCCTCTAATCCCTAAATTGGTATTTCTAAACTCGGTATTTCCAGTCATCAAAGCGATACTTCACTCTGATACCACATTTGTAACACCCATACCGCTAATTACATCATTAGCTTGTAATCATCCTATTCATTAATACAATCGCAGCGGAGAAATCCATATAACAACGGGGGTGAAACAACGCTGTTAGCCACCCACGTGACAATAACAGTACCGGTCTAATGGACTAGAATTACCCGAGTACTTAGACAATACATTACTCAATCCGACTCACATAAATATCATTTCTAAACCGAGTCAATTCAACCAACTGTACCGAGTTTAATCCGTTCTTTGTGCCGATAATATTCGGACTTACCATATCAACAAATAAAAATACACAGTATTTAAACAGCTACCCTTGCTCAACCGCCATCCCTCTCCTACTCTTGAACGGTAATCCATCTTCGTTGTCCTGAAAAAGAATGGATGGCCCCCAAGGGCTTAAATCTTTGGTGTTATGGTAGACGTGCAAAACCGCTACTACCGGGCCACACTCAACTAATTCCCGTCTTAACATGTGTAGTAGGATCGGGTGGCTAACTCAAACCAATCAAAGGTGTGAGTCTAAGGATTGGTTTGACTCAATCAGCCTTCTTAACTGAGAGGCACTCTGTGAGGTAGAGGCACTCAATCGAATTAACTAAACTAATGATAGGAAGACTTTTGCGGTAATTGTAGCGAAACAATAAAAGGAAAGAAGGACTCTGTGGAGCTCAGCAAGATACACAAATAAGCTATTTCATTTCCTGGTCAAACAAAACAACTTACAGATGCCCACTAAGTAGAAGAGATCTACTTAGCAGTTTTCACTCACTTACCCAACACACTCTCTAATCAGAACAATGGTAAGTGTAATGAAACTAGGAACTTCCTAGGTAGAGTCTATCTTAAGGTGCTAACTAACTTGGTACGTATTCTCTCTCCTTTTTGACTTACAATGCGATTTCTTTCTCTCTCTAAGCTCTGAAATGATCCTCAAGAAAGCGCTTAGAAAACTGACTATTACATATCTTATTTATACTCTAAGCACAACAGCAGGTCGAAGGAGTTAGTTCCGAGAATATCGGAACTAACTTAGTGGAACACTCCCAACGGCTCTGAAGAGGTCTTCTTGCTTGGGCCGCGATCTTCGGATGTTGAGGAAGACCTTCATGACCGTTGTGGCACTTAAGGTGTTCCGAGTTGACTCCTGATTTTCCGCAACCGCACGAGAGAGTCTGTGAGGTCTTCTTTGTTGCGTCGGACTCTATCGAAGAGGCTCACTCTTTGTGTATGTCAAGGATGATTGACTCTGTCGCGGTGAAAGGCTATCTCTGCAACACCTCGATGTCCCAACAATTTCCCCCTTGTTGCTGATGATAGCAAACCTTCGTGAATCCCGATGGAGTCAATCCTGTGAAAATAAAAACACAAGGACTAGGGGACCGACCCTGTCAAAGTTCCCCCTTAATAGCAGCAGTAGCAACTAAATTCAAGGACTCTATTTAGGTTCCCCCTTGATCGGAGAGGGACTCCAGGCAAGCAAACGATAAATAAGTAGTGTAATAGGCAGGATAGTATATAAGGCAGTCAAAAACACTAGACCACATGGTCCACAGCGCAATCCAAAAAGCAGTTTTAAACAAGCAACAGAATAACCCGTACACCAGACGGGATTCACCGCTTCCCCCTTTTGCTTTCATCAGAGGGGAAGCCCACAGTATCACAGAGTCAGTCAAAGTATTCACACAAAAAACCATTAAAAAGTGTTTAGAACTTAAAAACGACCTAAGTTCTAACACTACACAACCACGTCATTCTAAGGGTTTGGGGTTAGGGTGGATTGGATGTCAAGGAGGTGGTCCTGCAAGGCCGCCACTGTCGTCTCTATTCCGGCGAGTCGGTCCATCATCCGCGTCTGCCCCTGAATCAGCTCGGCTGCATGTGCGATGAGGCGCTCTACTTTCTCCAGGAGGGGTAGTAGTGATGCTTGAGGTACTACCTCTTGAGAAGTAGATGTCCCCGCCGTCGTTGGAGTCGATGGGGGGCAGCAGCTTTGATTTGTCGATTGAGGTCAGCCGATTCAGATACCGCAGGTTGATGGTGTCTGCTTCCTCGATGGACTCTGGCGTCGAAGTCGCCAAGGGTACCTGAAAGAATTGGAATATGCGAGGCAACCAGAACACGTACCCCAAGGAGTGTTTTGGGTGTCGACTGATTGGGCGAGGTGATGGAGAATTATGTGTGCCAGATTGATAGAGTGACGATTGATGATGCAATACATAATTGTTAGGTCCAAGCAGTTGACCATAAGGTTTCCTTCTTTTCGTGGGACAATATTTTTGATGACCAAAATGTGGAGGAGTTGGTGTAAGATGGAGAGATCACCACGGGGTATGGGGGAGCCAATTTTTCTTGGAGGAGAAAAAGCGATAGATTTTGTTTTGTGGTACCCGGGGATCTCAGGAAGGATTCCTTTTTCATAGAATGACAGGCCAGTGGCAGGGACGCCAAGAATTTCAGACAATTTTGCAAGATCAAAAAAGATTGGGGTGGAATTAACAACAGACTGTGCAACACCGTTACGGATGACAAGGTTTTGGAAGAAGTCGACAGACTCTGTGGGATACCACTCTGTAATCTCGCAGAAGAGGTGTTTCCACCCTTGAATTTCTAACATAGTGACTAACTCCCCAGTAAGTGGAAGACAGAGCCCAAGAAAAGTCAAGGAACTTACCCTGACGATATTACGTTCCGAGGCAGGGTCACCGAGCATGTACCGTTGAGTGAATGGGTCTACCTTCACACTCCGTCGGTGTGGTTTTGGTGGTTTTTGATCTTTGGCGGAGGTAGCACCAGTAGAGGCATCGTGACTGGCTGTGGGCAGTTCTTGGACGGGAGACGATTCACCGGAACCGGAGGAGACATGTTGGGCCCTGACAGAGGAACGGAGGATTCTTTTTGCTATGGGTCGGGTTGAGGTTTGGCCTTTTCGCTTGCGGTTTTGGGTGGAGGTTGTTGTGGTGGTGTTGCGGATTTAGCGGGTGATGCTGGTGGGGTTGGTGTAAGAGATTTGGTCGGTGGTTTGCTGGCATGGGCTTGTGGCTGATCAGTTGGATGATTTTTGGCGGGAGAGTTGTTAGCTTGTGGGGTTGGGGATGGTGGTAGGGTTTGGATTGGGGTAACTTCCTCAATGTCGGTGTCAAGAATCTCTGTTCTTGCAGCAGATGGCGGTGTTTGATGGGGGATGGGTCGGGTGGTGGTGGTGGAGGTGGTGGTGTGGTGTGAGGAGTGTGTGGGCGACGAGTAGCGGTGGTTTTAGTGGGAGATGTAGTGGTGGTGGTGGTGAGTGTAGGTGGATTAGGGTTTGCCATCGCTTGTAGATACGCCTGAAGGCGAATGGGATCGGCGAAAATATCGGCTGGGATGTTGATTCCAGAGAAGTTGATGCCGGCCATTTGGAAGTTGAAGGAAGCTCAGGTGTAAAGAGAGTTGAAGTGAGAGAGAAGGAGTGGACGGGTGATAGATATAAGGCTGGAAGTTGCAGATTTGTGTGTCAGGTGCGATAAATGAGGCGACGTCATGGTAGGGTGAGATGAAGGGCGACGATTTAGGCGGGTTAGGTGCGGATGGATGACGTCGATAGTAGCGCTAGTAGAGTAGTAGGCGTGCTAAGTAATAAAACACATTTCACTGATTCAAGTGCAAACAAAGACAGACTCTATGAGACATGAGGGAGTACCTGCTGAAGATTGCGGTAGGGGCAAGGAGATGCGACCGTCTAGGTAGACGGAGTCAATCCGATTGCTGATCGTAGTGCTTCAAATCTCGCTGTAGACAATGGTTTAGTAAAAATATCTGCAAGTTGATCTTCTGTGGGCACAAAGTCAAGTTGGATAAGCTTTTTCTCGACACAGTCTTTCAAGAAGTGAAAACGTATCTCGATGGTTTGGTTCTTGAGTGTTGGACTGGGTTTTCGGATATTTTGATTGTGCTTTTGTTGTCACAAAAGATTGGGATTTGTTCTTGGGTGACATGATAGTCTTGAAGTTGTTGTTTCATCCAAAGGAGTTGGGAGCAACATGCTGCAGCAGAGACATACTCTGCCTCCGCTGTAGACAATGCTACGGAGTTTTGTTTTTTGGAGGACCATGAAACGAGGCAAAGACCCAAGAACTGTGCATTACCTGAAGTACTCTTTCGATCTTGGAGAGAACCAGCCCAATCAGAGTCACTATATCCAGATAAAGTAAAAGTAGGAGATCGTGGATACCATAGATAGAGTGTACTTTTACCTTTAAGATAGCGAAAGATACGCTTGACTGCTTTGAGGTGAGACTGTTTTGGTGCTGCTTGGAAGCGAGCACAAAGACAGACTGCATGGAGAATGTCTGGGCGACTGGCATTCAGGTACAAGAGGGACCCTATCATTCCTCTATATTCGGTGGCATTGACGCCGACTCCGTCATCATCAGGATGCAGTTTGGCAGATGTACAACTTGGTGTGGACATACTCTTGGCATTTTTTAAGTTGTACTTATCAAGGAGTTCCTTGATATACTTTTGTTGATGAATCTTGATCCCGTCCGTTTCCTGCTGAATTTGTAATCCTAAGAAGAACTTGAGCTCACCTAACTCATTCATGGAAAACTCTTGCTTCATAAGGTTAGCAAAATGGTCGCAGAGGGTGTTACTTGTAGAACCATAAATGATATCATCAACATAGATCTGTACTAAAAGTAAGTCATGTGATGAGTGTAGAATGAAGAGCGTTTTATCTACATTACCTCGAGAGAAACCATTTTGCAATAGATATGTAGACAGTCTTTCATACCAGGCGCGTGGAGCCTGTTTCAGTCCGTAAAGGGCCTTACACAGTTTGTAAACGTAGTCGGGATGGACGGAGTCTGTGAACCCTGGAGGTTGTTCGACGTAGACTTCTATATCAATGTAGCCGTGAAGGAAGGCTGTCTTAACATCCATTTGATATAATTGGAAACCTTTGTAAGCAGCAAACGCAATGAACATGCGAATTGCTTCAAGACGAGCTACTGGAGCGAAGGTTTCATCATAATCAATCCCTTCTTCTTGATTGTAGCCCTGAACGACTAATCGAGCTTTATTCCTGAAAACATGGCCTGCAGTATCAAGTTTATTACGAAAGACCCAACGAGTACCAATGCTTGTTGATGCGTGGGGCGAGGAACTAACTTCCAGACAGCATGTCGCTGGAGGGAATTGAGTTCCTCCTGCATAGCAGTAACCCAATCACTATCAAGGAGTGCTTCTTTGACATTTCTTGGTTCAGTACTAGACAGAAACGCACCAAAGGCACAGAGATTTTGCATAGCTTGTAGGCGTGTTTGAACACCGGTGTTTGGGTCTGTAATGATGTTTTCAGGAGGGTGAGCAGATTTTTGCTGGAACTGGTGACGTGAAGCAAGAGGGGGTGTGTCTTTGTCAGAGGAGTCAAAATTCAAGTTTTGTGGTAAGGGTGTCTCTGGGTTATTGTCTGAGTCAGTGGATTCTGATGAATTGTTTTTGTTTGCTGGGGAATCATGAGGAGTGATGGAGTGGGACTCAGGGAGTCTTCCTATTGGTACAGTATGAAGAAGTGTGGATCGGTGAGAAAATCATCGGGGGCAAAGTCAAGTTGATCAGAAGATGAGCCAACGTTGTGGGACTCATCGAACTTGACATGTGGGCTTTCTTCTAAACATTGAGTTCTCAGATTGATAACACGATAAGCTTTACTTTTAGAAGAATAGCCAAGAAAAATACCTTCATCACTTTTAGGAGAGAACTTACCCAAGTTGTCCTTACCATTATTGTGAATAAAGCACTTACATCCGAAACACTGAGGTGTATAAGACTTGGTTTACGTTGACGGAGTAGTTCATAGGGTGTCTTGTGAAGGAATGGATGAATCAACGCACGATTTAACACATAACAAGCTGTATTAACGGCTTCTGCCCAATAAGATGGAGTGAGTTGACTGTCAATGAGCATGGTGCGAGCCATTTCTACCAAGGTTCTATTCTTGCGTTCAACTACTCCGTTTTGTTCTGGAGTACGTGCTGATGATATTTGGTGATCCACTCCGTTATCCCTGCAAAACTCATCAAACGACTTGTTGCAAAATTCAGTACCCTGGTCCGTTCTCAGGGTTTTTAAAGTAAATGAAAATTTGTTGACAAGCATTTTATGGAGTTTGGCAAACTCCGTAAAAGTTTCATCTTTGGTATATAAGAAAATGACCCAGGTCCACCTGGAATAGTCATCAACTATGACCAGGATGTACCTCTTACCGCTTCTGCTTTGTGTACGCATGGGGCCAACAAGATCCATGTGTAGTAGTTCTAGTGGAGAGCTAGTAGAGAGAGTAGGCTTACTTTTGAAGGAGGACCGGGTGTGTTTACCTTTTACACATGCTTCACAGACAGAGTCTGTGTCAAAGGTGGTGTCTGGTAAACCGATCACCAAGTCCTTGCTTTTGAGTTTGTTCAACAGCCTATGATTTGCGTGGCCAAGTCTGGAGTGCCACAGCAGTGAGTTTTTGGAATGCACATTGAGACAGACTTGGTCGTCTGGGTTAATGGAGTTTAAGCACATTTTGTAGAGATTGCCTTCTCTACGTCCCACAGCTTTTAGTGAACCTGTACGCTCATCATAAACCTTACAATCCGAAGAAGAGAAAAGTACCAAATTGAATCTATCACAAATTTGAGAGATGCTTAATAAACTATGCTGAGTCCAGTGACCAGATGGACTCCATCAATTTTAAATTTTGAGGGGTTACCTACGGATCCAACTCCCACGATTTCACCCTGGTTGTTGTTTCCAAAAGTAACCTTACCTCCTTGGTAGGATGAAAGCGAATTGAATTGATTTGGATCTCCAGTCATGTGACGAGAGCATCCACATCCAACAAGTACCAGCTGACTCTTTCAATTTTTCTCGTGCTTCAAGTATCATTTTAACACGTTTGACATTAAAAGAGAGATCTCTATTCAGTTTATCGCATGCACTGTCCCGATGTCCAAGACTCCCGCAGTAGCCACAAATTTTGGTTGGTGGAAGATTGACATATTTCTGTTGTCCTTTCCACCAAGAATCGAATTTTTCTCTCTTGATATCGTTTGGCTGTTATCGGATTTGGACATATTCTTTGGAATGTCGAACTTACCTTTGTGCCACTTGGGCGTGGATTGAGTGGATCGAACTCCGGATTGTAGATTTACAATCTGGTGAGAGAGTTGTTCTACCTTGGAACGAAGAGTATCTCGATCTTGGCTAATTTCTTTGATTTTGGAGTTGGCCCACTCAGGTAATTCGGAGGAGGTGACTTGTTTGATAAACTTGACTGGCTTAAGGGAAAGAGTGTGCTCCTTTTCTTTCAGTCTTTGAGTGAGATTTTTGATAGTGGTGTTTAGGGATATGTTTTTGGATTCAGAGGCATTAAGATCATTTTGAAGAGAACAGCACTTGTCAGTAAAAATGGTGAGGTCTTGTTTGAGGGAGTCGATCAGGGTGAGAGACTCTTTCTGGTCACCCTGTTTAAACTGAGTGCATTCTAAGGTATCATGAAGTTCCTTTTGAAGGGAATCAACATGACGCCTTGATTCTTGTAGATCTAACCTGAGAGAGCAAGAGATGGTTTTGTGTTCCTCAGCTTCATCTCTTAGTGCATACATAAGACTTTTTGAGATTTCGAGTTCCTCAGATAGCTCGGTTATCTTGCTGGTAAGACTTGCTTTGAGAGAGTTGTTCTCGGAGACAATTTTAGCAATTAAAGTCATAAATCCCATAGGAGAAATACGGTAAAGGTCTGTTTCAAGGTGAGAACGAGTTACCTCATTATCAGGAATCATGGACTCCGTCGTATCATGTGCCATTAGACATACCAATCCGCTGGACTCTATGTCTGGATCGTCGGAGTCTGAATCGCCCCATCCAACAGCTGCCATCAGATCTCCCTTGAGATTTTCCATACTGGTTCTTGAGTAAAGGACAGTCCTTCTTGAAGTGACCGGGTTTATTGCAGTTGAAACAAGTGACAGAATTGAAAACTTGTTTAGAGGTGTTCGAGAACGACCGACTCTGTCGATTAGGTTGGTTACGCATGAATTTTCGGAAGTTCTTGACTATGAAGACAAAGTCCTCCATAGTCTCAGCCTCACTTTCCTCAACAATAATGTCCACCAGTTCAGCCTTAGCTTGTCTGATTTGAGTATCAGCAACATAGGCTCCTTCTTGAGTTAACTGAGTCGAATTAACCTGCAAGGCTTGGTCATTCAAAGGGGTAGTCTTACTAGAAGAGGGAGAAGAAGTATTACCACACTTCTTTCGAACATTCTTCTTATATTTATCTACGGATTGTAGATAGGAACCTAGGTCTTGACAACTCCATTTAGATAAGTCCTTGCATGCTTTGGTAGAGATTACAGTTTCTGCCCATTCTTCTCTCAGACTGTCCAGCAACTTGTGCAAGACACTCTCTCTATCTGGTAGGATGCTAACTTCCTGCATAGTAGTGGTTAGTAAATAGAAACGATCAAGCACTTCTTCCAGAGACTCACCGGGTTTCTGCAGAAAATTTTCATAGTCCATTCGAAGTTCTTGAGCTTTGCACTTCTTTAGTTCAGTGACTCCTTCGTGAGTTGCTTGAAGGAGTGTCCAGATCTCATTAGCGGACTTACAGTGATTTACTCTCCTTTGTTCTGGGATGGACAAGCAGGTGTATATTGCGCGTGATGCTTGACGATTCAGCTCGTACCTCTTGCGATCTGCAGCAGTCCATGTGGATCGGTCTGGATTGACTACAAGATCTCCTCCAGTGACTATTTCCCAAAGCTCGGAGTTGACAGACTCAATGTGTTGCTCGATCTCGTTTTCCAGTGGTCGTAGTTGGTGGAGGTGAGTCTGGGATGCTCGAAGTGCATTTTGTTGTTTTGATTGGCGAAGAGGTCTGCCATTGCTTCGTTGATTGACTGTTAGCCTAAGCAAGGCTCTGATACCACGTGTAGGATCGGGTGGCTAACTCAAACCAATCAAAGGTGTGAGTCTAAGGATTGGTTTGACTCAATCAGCCTTCTTAACTGAGAGGCACTCTGTGAGGTAGAGGCACTCAATCGAATTAACTAAACTAATGATACGGAAGACTTTTGCGGTAATTGTAGCGAAACAATAAAAGGAAAGAAGGACTTTGTGGAACTCAGCAAGATACACAAATAAGCTATTTCATTTCCTGGTCAAACAAAACAACTTACAGATGCCCACTAAGTAGAAGAGATCTACTTAGCGGTTTTCACTCACTTACCCAACACACTCTCTAATCAGAACAATGGTAAGTGTAATGAAACTAGGAACTTCCTAGGTAGAGTCTATCTTAAGGTGCTAACTAACTTGGTATGTATTCTCTCTCCTTTTTGACTTACAATGCGATTCTCTTTCTCTCTCTAAGCTCTGAAATGATCCTCAAGAAAGCGCTTAGAAAACTGACTATTACATATCTTATTTATACTCTAAGCACAACAGCAGGTAGAAGGAGTTAGTTCCGAGAATATACCGGAACTAACTTAGTGGACAACTCCCAACGGCTCTGAAGAGGTCTTCTTGCTTGGGCCGCGATCTTCGGATGTTGAGGAAGACCTTCATGACCGTTGTGGCACTTAAGGTGTTCCGAGTTGACTCCTTATTTTCCGCAACCGCACGAGAGAGTCTGTGAGGTCTTCTTTGTTGCGTCGGACTCTATCGAAGAGGCTCACTCTTTGTGTATGTCAAGGATGATTGACTCTGTCGCGGTGAAAGGCTATCTCTGCAACACCTCGATGTCCCAACAACATGCGATAGATTTTATTCAAATCAACACATGCAGTACAAAAACATACTCATGCTCACAATCATAACAAACAATCAAGCAGGGAATACAATCAATAAGGATTTCACAACAGGTTCATTAGATTAACTCACCTTGTTCTTAAGCCATGAGAAGCCCTATCTCAAGTAAGTTATGTTCTCATTATTCACTGACTCATCCAATTCATCCGGATAGTTTACTTGTCTCCTAGTGCTTTGGACACTCTCGGTCCCGATCTAGTTTCCTCAATTATCTTTCTTGAATAATTAGTAAGTCAAGCCTCATAGGCCTCCAGGCAGAGACACATATAGGTCTCACCACCGGGCTTTATAATATCAATACGGAATTAGAAACATTCTCTCATGTCTCCACTTCCCAACTGTAACACCCCAACTATTATCAACACACTTATCAATAAACTGCAGTAGAAAACATACTTCATCACATTACTTAACTCGTTGGTGTTACACGCCGTTAACCACCCACGTGGCTAACAAGGCTATTACATATACATGGAATCGGTCTGATGGACTAGATTCCCGAGCGACTACACATTACTATCCCTTTCCTTTAACAACAACAACATACATATACCTTCCAACTATACCGAGTATTTACAAACTAATGCCGATAGCAATTTCGGTCTTACTACACCTACTGTACATATACAACTTAAATAACTACCCATGTGCAAACGACTACCCCGTCCTTCTCTCGAATGGCTTCCATCTTCTTGTAACTGAAATAGGAAAAAGAAGAGAAAGGGTGGCCCCCAGGGGCTCAGCACCTTTGCTGGTATGGTAATCCCGCAGCCCGCATGATACCGGGCCACGCACAACTATTTGTCGTCTAAGCATGCAGTTTGATATATTTAAATCATGCATGTAAACTATAAACACATAAAACACCACATACCCACAACAACGGGGTTCAACAGACAGTCAAACACATCTACACTCATTAGATCACTCATTGTGTTCCTTAACCCTTGAGGGTTTCTCCTTTAATGGAGCTATTTGCTTAATAGACGACACTTACCCACTATTCGGGTTATACTCCAAATTGTCTTATAATAAACTTGGACTCATATCCATTATCCACATACTTCACATTTAGACAAACATATAATATCACATCGCAAAAAGCATTGCAGTACATCAATAACACATAACATAATAGGTACGGATCTCTTTAGGAACCGACCCAAACATAGTTAATTCACTTGTGAGCCTAGAGATGATAATACCCTCATGTTAATCTCATTATACAACACTCATTACCGTCCTAATAGTCGGACGAGTAACTTAACTTAAAGATGGATCGGATATAGTGACCCGAACACACCACACAAACACATGTTCCCCCTAGGCCGATCATAAGTCAGGATAGGTAAGCTTTGGAGTAAGCTAGTGGGAGATTGAACACCAAGAAGGAAATCAACCTTAACAGAGAGGAAGGTAAAGCAAGGATGGATACCCACTCCCAAACAACCCGTGACCGGAACGACCGGATTCCTCACACCCCATTAGTACATATATACTTATAAGTAAACAGTTAGAGCTCCATTATGGAACCTATTACATCCACACACCATAAGGTATTACAACTGGGTTAAACACACGAGGGAGGTCCATACATTCACACACAAACATCACACAATTAACTCACGCGTAGCCGTGGTTAGGACACCCCATGGTTCGGGTCGTTAAATCCGAATAACCGATCTCTCATGTGATCCAAGACTCAGTTAGCTAAGGTTTAACACTTTCGAGGTTAAATGGTATCGGAATTGGACATGCCACATAAATGAATTACTATAAACTCATTACATGTTTTATCTTACAACGTGGCAAACATACAGAAAAACACATTGGCATACAAGCCGGTGTAATCCGGTAGGACACAGGTTGCAAGAAAACCATACATGTCACCGGAGTCCACTCTATCATGTCCACTCATGTTCCTCGAACAATTCTCGAACAACTGGTAATATTACATTTACTTTTATTAACATCAGGGTAACATGATTGTTTAAAGTCTAATGCTCATGACTTACTCCCGTTAATAGTTAAATAACTTCACATTTTTAACTTGTTTTACTTTTACATATTAACACAACCTTTCACCCACTCAATTATCATTATAGCTCACTTTACATGTCCTTAACAACCTTATAACATCATTACTTATCAATCCCCATCATTAGACATCATTATTTAACCTTAAACACAACTTTTAAGTGGTCCGGGACTTGGTCCCCAACTAAGGTCCCGGACCTTGTCATTGTAAAATCCCCGGGCTGTTTCATGGGGTGGTCCGGGACTTCATACAGGTCCTAGGTCCCGGACCAATGTAGGCAAATTCTCGGGGGTAAAATAGGGGGTGGTCCGGAACTTCTTACAAAACATAAGTCCCGGACCAAGTCTATGTAAGAACTCTCGGCCCTTTTTGATGCATGGTCCGGGACATTACCCAAGACCTAGGTCCCGGACCACTGCTACAGATTTGCATTTTTAACATTTTCTAAGTCTTGTTGCAACGGTTCTCCTTACCCATTATATGTATAGACTTCCCAAATGATCTTAGGTATATTCTAATGCCAAAATATCATCTTAAACACACCTAGTACCTTGTCTAACTTGTTACACAATTTTCTCATAAAATTCACCAACACTTATAACATTTCTTACAAGGTTTCTAAATGGTGTTTCTCACCTATGATAACCACTATCCCAAAATGCTTCTCTCCTTACCATAACATCATCTCCAGACATCTTTTCTTACGAACCTAACTCCTATTGATGTCTACAGTCCTTTTTGTTTCCTAGAACACCTTAGAAATGACTTTTCCTCTCTAGTAAAACACTTGTTCATTTCTAACACTTCCTAGTCACACACCAAACTCATTTAAACACTTAGAACTTCTTATACATTTTCCCAAATTTTTCCATGGGTTCTCCTAGCACATCAACACTCCAAACACATAGTTTTTCACCATTAAACATTCAAGACACCACCTAAATCCATCAAGATCTTTCTCACACACAAAACTTCACCAAATTTACACTACATCACAGTATAGTGTACAATTTAATTGCTTGGCACTTAGGCCCTTAAATAACATGGCTCTTAGGCCCTTAAATAACATAAACTTAACACTTTTTCCACATTTAAATGCCTTCAACCTGCGAATACACTCAACATCACATATGCCCTTTAATAGTTTCCTTGTGAGCATTTTTACTAGGTCATTCGCCATTGGCTCCTTAGGTATTTTATTAAGCAAATCAAGCTCGCTTTTCCTAAGGCTTTAAACTACATTGAGATAGTTTTGTTTACCTCTTTTCCTCTCAACTTCTTTCTTGTTTCCTTGAATAGAAAATCAGCAAGGAGTTTGATCACTTGTCAACTTTCTAATCAATATACATATAAGGGTAATGAGCTTAAGAATTCATACTTAAACTCATATACAAACCCTAGTTTAACATAAGTGTTTTAATACACTAAAATGATATTTACCTTTGAATTTGAAAGAGAACTTGAATATGTAACATCCCATTCCCACCAAGCCCTTGAATGATTGGAATGAGCTATGAATGAGCAAAAGAAAACACATTACATGGTGAATTTTCGGTCAACAACAAAAGTGAAGGAAATGAAGTTTTCTTTGGTTTTTCCTTACCTTGAAGCAAAGGTGATCAACAAGGCACAAATATATAGACCCAAGATCCTTACATGGTGAATCTCCATGGCACCGAAATGAGGCTTTTGAAGATTTGAAAAGATAGAAGTGTAGAGCTTGCTCCAACTAGAAGATGGTTGTCTTGAAATTGAATTTGGACCATGGAGCTAGGAGTTACAAGCATTCAAAGAAGAAGAGGGTGTGGTTTGCTGTAGCAAGCCAAGAATGGAGAAGAGAGGGAGTTGGAGACGGTGGAAGTGAGTGGGAAAGGAAGAAATGAAATGAGGTGTTTGCTTTTACAAGATATTTATCTTATAAAGTAACTTTCTTCTTTTTACTTACTTTTCCTTCCCTTCTTTAATTGATTTTTACATGATGGTGACTCACCATATAAAAACCGGCCCCCATCCTCTACTTAGGGGTAGTTTGGTCTTTTTTGACTAATTACTTACTTATATTGACTTATGTCATAAACTAGCATATTTTGGTTACTATTCACAAAACAAGGCACATATTT
Organism: Limonium bicolor; assembly: GCA_023374045.1. NCBI lineage: Eukaryota > Viridiplantae > Streptophyta > Magnoliopsida > Caryophyllales > Plumbaginaceae > Limonium > Limonium bicolor. The sequence goes on from CM041783.1 coordinate 111,799,942, forward strand.
GTGAAATTTTTGATTTCCCATTGATTTAGACTTCCTAATGTGATACTAAGTAGTACACATGTAATTAAAGAGTAATGATGGACATTTAGCCACTCAAAACTCATTTACAAGACAATTTTTCCAAAATGTGCTTTAAGACTCCTTAAAGTACATTTTGGGTTTTAACTTGTTTTCAAGCTTGGTTTTCTTTAGTAATTGATTTAATATGTTCATTAACACATTTATAAGGTATAGGTACGACCTTTAGGTCTTATACAAATTTATCCCAAGCTTAGAGCACATTTTTGCCCATATTGACTTTAAGGTATTTTTTTGTGTTTTGTTTGGTTTAATTGTCTACCAAGTTTTCATAAGGACTTAATTAGACTTATTAAATCATAATTGAATAGTATTAAGTCTTGGTAGGCTCTTTGGGTCCTAACCAAGCTCACTCCAAGCTTAGAGCATGTTTTTGCTCAAACTGTATTTATGGTACTTTATTGTTTTTACTATGGTTTACATTGTACACTGATGCTTCTAAGGCACTTTTTAGCCTTTAAATATCATAGTTTAGTATTTAAACAATTATATCAAGGTTTGGGGTATTTCACCAACCCATATTACCCAGCTTACCTCTTTAGTCGGGTAAGCTCTGCCAGTCTCACTCCAATCGGGCACAACTATGTGGCACACGGCCCCGCAGGGCACCACTATGTGGCACATGGCCCTGTAACAAGGGAGTTTGTCCACGGAGTCGGAAACAAATGCTCTGTTGTTTCCTTTTCCTTGCACGGGTGACTCACAATCCCCCTAACCCAACTCTCGGGTTTGTAACAATAGATACTCATATATTTATATATGTATATTAGTCCCCCATCTCTCTCGAAGCTATCTCACAACTTCGGAGGTTTTCCTATACGTTGTATTCACTGAATTAAGGGCCACCCCTTTACTTCCATTACATAGGAGTTTGGTTATTTTCTTGCATTAAGTCACGACCTCATACCGGAGGTCGACTAATCGTTATAAGGGAGTTTACTAGTCCCGTGTGTTGCTTTTCTCATTTCAAGTGAATTCATAAGGTTTGGGTTATCATTGTCCTCTAATCAATAGTTTCTATGTGTTTTCCCACGTTTGATTATGTCACAGTTCAAACCATTCTACGAGTCCCTAACCAATTGCTAAGGGTTTACTAGTTGGTCTACAACACTCAGTTAGCCACGCATTCAACCAAGGATGGTTAGTCACACAACATTCATCAAGATATATATATCAAATGCAATAAACTTTTTCGTGCTTTTATCTTATTGGTCGGCACACAAAGCAAGCAACACACAAGCCGAGCATAACACGGAGGGATACAAGTTGCAAGAAAACCATAGCTGTCACCAACAGGGGTGGCAATTTTTATCCAACCCGATACCTGACCCATACCTAACCCGAAAATAGCGGGTTCGGGTCACGATTATTGACCCATTTAATTATTGGGTCGGGTATGGGTTACCTATTAAATTTTTGGGTTGGTATGGGTTCAAAGTCCTAACCTTTAGTCAACCCGACCCATTTATTTTATTTTATTAAAAAAATAATAAATAAATAATTAGATAAAAATATAAATATATTACTAAGTACGTAAGTGCTAACCTACTATTAGTATAATACATATTATGTAGTATCTTTTTGATGAGAGGTTTTTTATTTGATAATACTACTTTGTTGTATTTCTTTATAAAGCAAAAACGAGAGTATTCGTTATGTGGATTGTTAAAAGACAGTGTGCTGCTCTCTCCTCCACAGCTCCCACTATGGTCCTATCTCTTCTGTACTCTAAAGATTTTTGTCTATGTTTTGATTCTATATTCTGAGGAGAAAATACATTTTATTTGGCCCAAGCACGTACACAACCCTCTTCTGTTAAGTGCTACTGAGCATGACATGTATGTGGAAAAGAAAAGGGCGGAGGATAATGAAAACTCTAGAATATCTACCATATTGAATGTATGATTTCATTTATTTGAAACTCCGTTTGAGCAATAATATAAAATATTTAATTACAGGTCTTTAAATGTTGCATAGCCTAATTATGTTGGGTTAAACGGGTCGAGTATGGGTTTAATCATTTTATATGGGTCGGGTATGGATTGATAATTTGTAACTTGATTATTATTGGTCGGGTATGGGTTAATACATTTTAATCGGGTCGGGTATGGGTGAGCTTCAACCCGACCCATTAACCTGAATTGCCACCCCTAGTCACCAAGGATTCACTCTAACGCGTCATCTCACGCTCCTTAGGTATTTTCTGAACAAATGGTTACATTACAATGTTTTTATTAGCGTTAAAGCATTATGGAAGTTTAAATGACTATTGCACCCATAGTTAGCCCTGTTGTCTCGTTATTCCTTAACATTGTTCACGTTCTCTTAAGTTCACAACTTTCTCATACACTTCTAGCACTTGTTTATACTTCTTTGGACCTTTACATGTCACCAAACAAGCTAAAACATCATCTAAAACCAATACCATTCAATTCCCTAACTTTTACAACCTTTAAAACACTCTCTGTTACATTTTGTGCTTGGTCCGGGACCTGTCCGGGTCTTTAGTCCCGACCAATGCTCTGCATAAGTTTCGGGCTTTTTTTTACATTGGTCCGGGTCTTGGTCCTGGACTAAGGACCCGAACCACCTCCAGACTTCACTTTCTACTTGTTTTTTAGGTTGTTCCAGGACTTGGTCCGGCCCCTAAGTCCCGAACCTTGCTAAAAAGCTGCTAAAATGTAAATTTTCAACCCCTAATCCAACCTTAATCCACACCAAATCTTTCCCTAATCTTTCCACATGTTTTTCTAACATGTTTTAACCTTAAACACTCTTAAAACTTCCTTAAATCATTAGTCAAATCCTTACCTCAATTCTTGCTTAATTCTACAATTTCAATTCTCATTTTTACACTTATGCACACTAGTGCATTTCCAACTTCTCTTGATGTTTCCCAACCTTCTACAAACCTTACCAACTCATTTGTTGACCATACCATTCCTTCCTAGCCCATGGCATATCATTACTCAAGTTTCAAACCTTCATTTTCAAAGCCACTCACATTAGGTCTTTTCCTTGAAATTCAAGACACTAAAACATCCATTTCGCTACAGATTTTTGCACTACTCTTTTTAGTTCTCCAACTACCATTTCAAGATGGTTAGCTAACCAATTCAATAACCACTTGTTCCTAGTTTTCTCCAATCGATAAAGTCACCTAAAATGCTCCATTTCTACCGAATTTTGCCATAACTCACCTATAGCTCTAATATTCCCAAATGCTCATTTCATTCACTTCGTTTAGTTTACTTCAAACTAACCAAACCCATATTGGGTCCTACCAGCACACAAACTTCATTCAAAACTCGTCAAACACAATATAATGCAATATCTTAAATGCATGGCTCCAAGGCCCTTAAATCACACCACAATCTAACATGACATTAAACTCAACCACAAATCTCTCTAATCTCAATCAAACACTTTTCGGTTCATATTTTTGATTCATCTTTTAGTTCCCAACCCAAAATTCTAAAGGCATTTAGAATAGCCACCAAGGTAGATCATTTACCTTAGTTCTCCCAACTATTTTTCCAATCTTCTCCTCTTCTCTTTCTCCTTCCATTTTTGTTCAAGGTACTATCCTTACAAAGGAGTACCATGACCAACATGAACGGAAAAATTTCAAGACGGAAAAATAGATTGTTACCCCCCATTTGATCACACTGATCATTGGGTGGAATTTCCACGAAAAGACAACGGTTATTGGCACCGGTGTACCACCATACCATAGGTGACAAAAGAGAAGTGTTTGAGACATGTCATTTACTAAAGTGACAAATGTCAGTGATGGTGATTATGTAAGTTAAACAATGACAACACTTAAACAATAATACAAGACATGAGGTCTAACACCGTATGGCACAAGCCTAGGTGAATATAACCAATATACTACTAGAAGGACAAGAGTCCAAGGGTGAAACTACCACCTCCGACTACCTTTCCAAGGTATGCCACAAGAGCAACAACACTTAAATAAATGACTAATGAGGAAAACCGATTGAAACCAAACTACAACGGGACTTACATAAAGGAAGGAAACACAAACCTTCGCCACAGAGTCCGAGATTACAAGAAATAATGTAACCTAGGAAATAGGGTAAAGTTAGAAGAACAAAAATATGCACCGCAAACAACAAAAACAACCCGTAAAAGGTAAGAATGAGAAATAATGAACAAACGCCAAACGGCGCCCACAAAACCAAATAACAGTAATTTGGAGTCGATGCACAATCACTCCAATAAAGAACTTATTAAACAAAGAACAACGATGAATTGTCAATACAAGTGGTCGAATAAACCCCTTTAAGACAGTAGCAGAACATATGTCGAAAACAATGATAGAGGAGAAAACCACCTCGTACAGTTACAGTGTAAACCAACAATTCGGGTTGCAATATCATGACCAATTACAAAACATAAAATACTTAATCATGCCCATTAGGCAAGAGACCCAGGGAACAAAAAAAATCCCTTTGGGACACACCAATACTGTTTGAGAAAGAGATTAGCAAATGAATATTTTACAAGATTGTAACTGTGTGACAGACAGTACGATAATGTAAAAACAAATATGGAACGACCGCACTCTATACGAGCTTGTGGGCTTGATAGACTTATTTAAAAGTTAGTCAAATAAGTAGTAGTTTAACAGTAGGATATCCTGTACATATAGACAAGCAATGTAAGAAAAACGAGAAGTAGTCAACTCCGTGCCAAGGTCAGTGATACAAATCCAGACCAGTGCAAATGACCACCTCGAATGAAATCACAAGAAGGTCTCAGTTAAACCAACGAGACTAGAGGAACAAAAAAAAACCTTAGATACACCATGACCAAAGTCGTGACTCCACAGAGGAGTGATTAATACACAGTAGTTTAAAAGGAAACCTCCCAAAAGATGAGGGAACTAATAGTCAACTACACGACGAATGCATGAGAACCCATTAAATGGGCGAGTAAATAGGTGAAATCCTAATAAGGATCAAGAGTCCATAATGGCACAATTCTTGCCATCCAGAAGGAACTTATAAATGATGATTGATACCACCTGATAAGGGGCATAAAGAGAACTACTCTCCAAACTAAAAACATGAAACAATACTATATGATATAATAGTCACCACATGCCCAAGAGTAAGGGCAATGCTATGTTTTCACCAAAAGGGGGTTAAACATATAACACTATTAGTCAATAAAACAAAGGCAGAGCTAGTACACTAGTGGACGCCCTTACCCTTAAGCAAGTGTATCAATAACCAATAACCGTCGAATCGACTACGATATGGTGAGCATAGAAGCGACCGTTATAAACAGCCATTAGAAATAAACATGTTAGCGTAAATTAGATGAGTAAAACTCGCATAAAACTCAATAATAAGGAACAAAATTATTTTAATGGCAGACTACAGTAGTCTAGACCATTCAAAAGACACTCCAAGTAAATACAGCTTTGAACGCTACACACCCACATGGAGACTCATAAATGTACACATACACTCATGGTAAATCAACATGATAAAGATACAAGATAAATCTAGAGGCAAATGCCTCAATGCCGTAGAGCATACCCACATTGGATGCTGAAAGAAGCATAACCCAAAAATAAAGAACAACAAATGAATTCCCCTCAGCAGAAGCGCAGGGCGAACAATACAAGTATTGTTGTTAGGCTGACATACGAGAAAACACAATATACATCCACAAGAAACACCTAACAAATACTACATCTAACGTATTACTCCGAACAAAACAACCTGGAGACACGACATTACAAGGCCTATCTCGTTGAATATATATAATGGTACGTCTCAAGATTGCTGAGATAAGTGCAAGAGCACTGAATGCTAACAATAACCATATAACATCTCACCTCAACTGAAAGCCAGTAAGGAAGACAAAAAACGTTGAATATAATATGTGCACATGCGCTAGTAATCCGGAATATTTGGATAGGAATTTAAATCTAATCGAGCGTACGCACAATAAAGATACCACTCCGATTAAGATACCTCGGTTTCTAAAAGCATAAGAAAGATCGTGTATAGCTCCGTCACATTGGAACGGGGTCAGCAATAACTTGCTACAAATAAACAATCCATAATACATCCATAAGAATGGAAAATGGCAAAGTGAACCCTATGTTCATGGGTCTGCACCTAACTACGGAGCGAGCATGCCCATTACAACGTGTTAGAGAGAGAGCACAAAATACTTCACATTTTCCAAGTAGAGAAGTACGCGTCTCACTCTCCACATATTTCAAGCCCTAAAGGCTAGAATTAGACCCATCTCTCAAATAAAAGAAGAATCCACTCCTTATCCCTAATACATAAACAAGGGAGACCAAGACCATTAAAAAGTCAAAGGTCTTTAGTCAAACCATGAGGTAGAAGAGGCCACATGGGAGTTGGAAGACTCTATATGAGCCAAGTATCCAGCGCTCTTCTTATAGCGGTTGTTAGATACTTTAGGGGTCACGGGGCATAACCGTTTTTAAGGGGGGTAGAGCCTCTTGGCGTGCACTGGTGTATACTAGAATCTTGTGTTGTTAATGTTGTGCTTGTGGTACGTATGCGGGGCATACTTAGTTGCTTGTGGTATGTATGGGGGCATACTTAGTTTGTAATTGTTTGTATGTGCATTTGTGCACTTGTATGTGTGTTAGGTATCCTACGAGATACTCGATTATGTTTGTGAATACATTTTTTTATGATGTATCCTTGGAGATACTTGTGATAGATATATATATCCCTATGTGGAAAGTGAAAGAACTAATATGGTATTATGCACTTGTGTTGCACCGTGTGTGGATGTGTGAATATTGTGTCATGCACTTGAGTTGCACCGTGTGTGGATTTATATTTTCATGTGATACAGTAGAAGTGCTTTTATTGCACTATGCTTATGAGATATTATGTGCACTTACTACACCTTGAGATATGAAGATATGGGACTTGATCCCCAGGAGTGATACTAATCATGGAACTAGAGTATATAGGACCAATATACATATATATATATGAGGAAATACCTTTGTGTATTCTTCATATGTGAATTACTAGTGTATGTTACACTAAAATGGAGGAGTCTTATAGTACAGAATAATTGGTGCCATTAGTCATGGATTGTAACACCCCTACCATTAATACGGCCATTACTGTCTAATCTCCTCGTGCTTCCAGATTCACGCAGCGGATACATACTTACATACAGTGGGTGATACAATGCCGTTAGTCACCCACGTGACTAACAAGGCTACTACTTCTACATACAGCATCGGTCTGATGGACCGGAATCCCGAGTACTACAATCTACAATACATACTCCATTTACTAATAAATGCTACCATGTTCCATTCAATACTTTGCTCCTTTACAATACCATACAGTACAATGTACATAACCGAGTTCACTAAATTCCTTATACAAATACAATGCTTCTCCCAAGTTCATGTGCACTCATTAAGAGTCTACATCTACCCATTCCTCACTACTACTTACTTCCTAAGTACAAGGGTGTGTCATTTAGTACACCTCTACATTCCACTTCTAACTATTCAAGTGTAGTCACCGGTCTCTCACCTTGACCACATCCGCTTCGGTACCTGCACACTAAAAACGTTCCCCCGAGGGGTCAGCTTTCGCTGAATATGATAACCGCATACCCCGCGTACTAGCGAGGGTACGCCGACCATTTGGTCGAATACATGCAATTCATTTTGCATTACATACATGCATACATACTTTCATACATACATACATACATACATGCTTTCATTCACGGTACCACAATACTACACAAGGTACACATACATACGTACAGTACAATACAATACATACTGGAAGACAATACAAGTCAACCAATACTTACTTACCATCCTCCAGAATACACATACACAATACATACTCGTTACATACTCAATACGCAATACGGAGATACACTTCTCCAATTCATACAGAAGGCTTGTTAGCTTCTTTACACACCCGGGTTAATCGGGTGTTCAATACTCATTTACTCAAGGTCAATGACTTACAACAGTCAAGACCAATACACATACGATACTTACTTCTTACATACTTTACTTCCTGTTAAGTCGGTATGACCTCCGGGCAGGGAATACTACTTCCCACCACCGGGCTTTAGGGTGGCCCACTAATCCAGGATACTACCCATACAAAGGGAATTGGTCCAAGGAAAAGATCATAGCCAGGATTCGGTTCCAACCTCTTGTGGTTCCTTATCCTCACGCGTGGCCGAAACTATATCGGGCTTCTACTCATTCCATTTTACTCAATACTCATGTTAGGAGTTAGGTTGTTAGGAATTAGTAGAAGTCCATAATCACTTCCATACATACTTACATACACAAGTACTCATACTTACACATACACTTCATTTCCATTCATACATCTCATGAATTATACAAACTAAATGTTCAAGAGCATAAACAAGAACAATATAGTTCAAACACATATAAGTGCAATATAAATCCGATTCATGCATTTATCTTGTTGGCGATCACATAAGCACACAAAATCGGGGTAACCAAGTTAGGATACAGGGCATGAGGAATCATACCTTTTTACCGGAATTTACTTTACCGGGTGTTCCCTTGTCCCTTTAGTTCACTCTTGTTCCTCGATCCTTATTCTTGAACCAATGACTACATGTCAAATGATTCAATTAATACTAAGCATTACAATACATACATAATTACTACTCCCGTACTTACCCCGTTATCCCGTTATTTCGGTATAACTTAATATTCTTTATATTCACAACTTTCTTACCTTCTTTACTTTAGCATTAACGCCTTACTCATGCACACATATATATGTATGTATATATATGTTATATATATTTATATATATATATGTATATATATATATGTATATATATTTATATATATGTATATATATATATGTATGTATTTATATATATATGTGTATATATATATGTGTATATATATATATATATATGTATTTATATATATATATCTATGTAATTAAATTTTAATTTAAATTTTTTTTTTATAAAGGCCCGACCGACCCACTCTGGGTAGTCGCCTGGGTAGGTCGGCTGCAGAGGGCACCCGAGTTACAGAATTCACCCGACCGACCCAGTCTGGGGTAGGTCGCCTGGGTAGGTCGGCTGCAGAACCCCTTTTAATTATCTACTTTGGGCTTCAAATTCACCTCAATTCTCACCCAATCTTTTCCTACTCATTTCCACATGTTTACTACATGTTTAAACACTAATTAAATCCTCTAATTCACCTTAGTTCATCCATCAAATTCATTTTTCACTTCAATCAACTTACAACATACGATTTTTCTCACTTCATCTTCAACACATGCAATAGTTTTAGTTTCTCTTTTGCTACAGATTTTTAAAACTCAATTCTCCCATCCAATACTTCTACTACCAATACCATTACTAGCATCCCAATACATTTCCAAGCAATTACAACATCTATACCCAGTCCAACATTCATTTTACTAAGTCTTGTACTCTCATTCTTCCTAATTCCTCCAATGAAATCCAATACCTCTTGCTACAGATTTTGTTTTCTTCTCTCTGCTACAGATTTTTCCCTCAACTCTTATACTCCAATACTCCCTTGCATAGTGCTACTATTAGCATCTTAAATACCTTACTCATATCCTAGTTCCATCCTCTTCACAACCTCATATCCAAATCTGTTTCAAGATACTAAACACTCCTTTTAAACTCCCCAAATACACCTAGCTACCACCTAGGTTACTTCCTCTCTTAAACACTTAAGTCCTCTCATTCCTACACAAAATTTGACATAGTCTCCCCTGTAATTCTTACTTGCTCACACACTACTTCAGCTCACAATGGCTCATTTTCACAACCTGTTTATACCACACATTATACTCACATTTCAACTCCACTACAACACCATAAAATTCCTGCACATACACATTCTATACCCAATGTTTTCCCAAGTTTTTAAAACATTTAAAAACTTCAAAACTGTTACAATATCATTCTCATTATACTACAACATACTTACTACTCATTACTCAATACATTACTCATTTTTTTACTACTCAAAAACTGTTACAATACAATACACAAAACCAACCCAAGGTAAGAGTATTTTACCTTGTCTTGTTAGTTTCTCTTTCTTTCCTTTCCTTCTCTTCTTCCTTCTTTCTTTCTTCCTTGTTCTCGGTTTTTGCTCAAGGAATGGGCAATGCTACAGCACCCCATACCAATACACACAACTACTTAGTACTCAATTTATACTAACCCTAGAATTTAGATGTTTTAGAGTTTAGAAAAGAGTATTACCTTCCCACCGATGAATGAAGTTCTTGACTAGTGGAAGAACAATATTTCTAGCCCAAGAGGGAGCCAGAATCGGCTGAAGCAACAAAGAGCCAAGAGTTCAAAAACATGGAAATTCTTATAATGCTAATGAGGGCTAGAAACGATGGATTTTCGAACTTCTTTTTACCTCAAGATGACAAGGAGGTGAAGGTGCTTCTAATGGTGGCTTCAAATCTCCAAATGGTGAACACCCATAAAAATGAAAGTAGAGGTTTCGGATTTTTGAAAGGAGGGAAATGTTCTCCTTTGCGAGGGGATTCCAATGGTGCTGTTTTTAAATTTTTGGACAAGTATTGAGCTAGAACAAGAAGAGAGAAGGAGGAAGTTTGTGGTTTCTTCTTTCATTTCTCCATGGCTGTCGTGAGGTAGAAGAAAATAGAGAAGGAGAGAATAGAGAGGAGGGCTACGTGAGTGAAGAGGGAAAAGTGAGGTTTAGGAGAGAGAGTGTGTTAGTTTTTACTTATTTCTTTGTCTTCTAGCTAATAAGAAAGAAATAAAGAGAGTGGGAGAGAGTGCTGTCCGCCCCCACACCCACAAACAATCAGATTTTTACATTTTTTTTGTAAAGTGGACACACTGTTATACCCAAAATTTTGACCCCCCTGGTTAGGGTCTGCAAGGTTTTGGTGTCGTGAGGGATATTTGATCGGGTAATGAGGGATTCCGGCTCGATCGGTGTGTTCCAGGGCCTGAGGAGCAGTTTCGTCATTGTCAGGGGCGTTTTCGTAATTTTTTAAGGCTTCTGAGTTCTCCTATAGGCTTTCTCTCTCCTCCAGAGGGAGCCCAAATCAGCTCGGAATGCTTTGATATTTTAACCCATGATAGAGGATGACATTTTAGCATAATGGCGTTGGAATTTTGATTTTTCGAATTTCCAATAATTTTCTAGCAATTTCTGACTGAATCTGACGAGAAATTCAATTTAAAATGCTCCAGCATTTAAAAAATTCGTTTCCACCACTCAGAAAATTCATAATATCCATTCTTGACATGTGGTTAAAATTTCATAGCAATTCCTTTGGGAAGTTACTCAGTTAAAATATCGAAAAATCTTACTTTTACTAGATTCTCTTTATCTTTAAGGAAGTCTATATAAGGGGATAGGTTTTTGGATAAAATCAGAACCTCACATACGGAAGAACCCTAGAGAGTCAGAAAATACGGCCTCCTCTCTCTCTCTCTCACGTTTTCCAACACCCGGCCACCCAAATCATACTGAAAGTCCCCCGAAATCACCATCTAAACACGTTTTCCAATCCCCAAAGCACCAATAACCATCAAAACCTCACAAAAACACCTCTAAAACCTGAAGAACAGCAAGAACAACCAACAACCAGAAGCTTGGGTCGAAATCCTCTCGGGTCTGCCATCAACGGAGCACTCGACGAGTCCCGGTGTGAAGAAACGTTGTGAATCCGAAGGTAAAACAGGCTACACCCCATAAAATTTGAGCTCAAAACACCCTCGGGAACCTTCTGAAAACCCCTGTCCGTGGGTGGTCCGTGACCTCGGACCTATGGTCCGGGACCTCGACGCGTTGTCCGAGACCACGGACACCCACGGACGGCGGCGGGATTTTAAAAATTCAAAATTTAGGTTTTTCTAATAATGTCCGGGCCCACGGACATCCTGTCCGTGGCCCCGGACCTTGCGATTTTTTGTTTTCCTTTAATTTCGACTTTTCTGTGTATTTAGGTTAACTGGGGTCCGTGGTTTCGGACATTAGGTCCGTGGCTACGGACGGAAATGAAATTTGACCTAATTCTGCCTCCGAAACCCTAGTTTAGGTAGCTTTCAATTTCACTTTGTTTTCTGTCAAAAAATGATAAAAACACAAAAAAACAGAAGCGCGCACTTAGGTTAAAAACGACTTTGTAGTAAGCCGTAAATAAACTGAGTAGAGGAAAAACGACCTAGGAAGGGTAATGAAAGTAATTGAACCCTAAATAAGTCGAATATCAAGCCCCCGAACCCGAACTCTCCTTTCCTAATTAATCTAGGTCAAAATTAGGTGGCGACTCATAATAGGTTCCAGTGAGCTAGCTTAGGTTTTAATAATTATTGTTATGTGACATAGTTATTAATCTTAGGTTATAAGTGGACCTAAACCCGTTTAGATCCTAATCAACTTTATTCAACATAGGATAGGGTTTAAAATCGAGGCTCACAGACTGGCGACTCTGCTGGGGACAAACTTCTTAATTTTAACTTGTTTGATTTTAAGAGAGAGGGCTTAACTTGAAAATGTTTATTTATGGCTTCTACTATGTTGTTTGTTTACTTTTGTGCGCACTTTAATTTTTGCACCCTTGCATCATATGAGAGCGAGGGTCCATGCAAGCCAATTTCACCCCGGGACCCGTTTGAGGGTCCCCTGTCAGGGACTCACACCTTTTAGGTGATGTGAATAAGCGAGGGAAAAGAGGAGGGTGTCGACTAACCACACCCCCTTAATACCTGGGCCTTAGCCCCAAGCGTTTTCCTGGCAGTACCCTTACCAAGCCCAATGTTTGGTCATTCAAAGACCCGACCGTAGACGCACACTTAACAGTGATGTGAAAAAGTGGGGAAGCCCAAAGAGAATAGCGTGCAAGCCCTATTCCTTTGTGGTAACCTGGGCCCAAGCCCCAAGCACCTCTCCGGATCGATCCATTCCCAAGTTGATTTAACCGTCAAGTGAGGACATGTTGAATTTGTGTGGGCCTTGTTTGCTTGTATGATCGGCCCACTACCCCGCCTAGAGATTGATAGGAACTTCTCCTACATCAACCTAGCCCAACACGAATTGGCAACTCTATTTGTTTGCGGCCCAGAGGCCCTGTTTGGTTTAACATGTGAGTCGTTCGGGCTTCGGCCCAAAAGCTAGACTTAGGTGATTTCTCTTCTGGCCCAATTTGAATTATCCAATTAGTTCTAGGCCCATAAAAAGAAATCCACCTGAACTTGAAATAGCTCACAAATTCTGCAAGTAAAATCTTTGTCAGCTTAGCAACCATCTTCTCTGACCCAAAGAAAGTTAGGCCCATTTGTGATCTAGGGATCATTCCAGCTCATATGCTTTTCTTGCGGCCCAAACAAGTTTTTACCTAGAACTTCTTCACGGCCCAGAATTTTAGCTCAGTCCACTGTTATTTTCCAACAGATAAACCCGAATCCAAAGTATGGCAGAAGGAGGAAACCCAGTCAGCATGGAGGCCCAGTTTGCAGCCTTAGATCAAAGGTACATGGCTGCCTTGGACGCCATGGAAAGAAACATAGGTCCGCCACTAATGACATGGAGGCTAAGTATGTCACCATCATCGAAGAGTTGAAAAGCAAAATCAATTCCCTTGAGATTGGTCATCAGGAAAACATTTCAGGAAAGATAGCCGACTCTGGGAACGGGCGCGACTACATCGAAGTTAACTCCGTTGAGGCCCAGGATGCACAAGGATTTGTAGGGCAAGTCGTCCCGGACTACCAACTAGCCGCATAATTCAAGAAGGCTCTGAAAAGGATCGAGCGCATGGAAAAGGCTAGCAAGCCGGTTGGCCTCGATTACCTGTCCATGACATCGTATCCCGAGGTTGATCTTCCGCCAAAGCTGAAGATGCCCACACTCGCTTTGTACAAGGGTTCCTCAGATCCACAGATTCATTTGGCTATGTTCGACCGGGAAATGTCCATCTTGGGGCTCAACGACATGCAAAAAGCCAAAGTTTTTGCTCGCTATCTAGACGAGACTCCTCAGCGTTGGTATCTCACTCAGAAGATGAATACCAAGACCTACGAGGAGGTTTGCGAGGCTTTCCTAAATCATTTCGAGTATGCTAAGAACCTCGAGGTCACCAGAATCGATCTGGCAGGAACTCGACAGAAAGACGGTGAGTCCATGTCTGACTTCATCAAGCGTTGGAGGAGAAAGGCTGCAGCCATGCCTACCAGAATGGACGAGCAGGAGCAAATCCGCATGATAATTGAGAACATGCGAAAACAACACAACCATGAGCTAAAATTTATGTACTTTCCGAGTTTGGACATGTTGATGGGACAAGTCGGTATTCTAGAGGAAAGGATTCATAAGGAAGGCTTGGAGCTCGAGTGCTCAAGAAACTCCGGCAGTGGCTCCAAATTATCTAAGCCAGGACCAGAAAAGGCTTATCTTCAGACAGTAGCTTGCGCTCAAAGCAGTTTCCCAGAAGTGAATACGGTTTCAACGACCTAGATCTCCGCATCAAAACCTTAGGACAATACCCTTACCACGCCGAGACTCATCGCAAAGGGAGTTCACCAACATTGGCCGAGCACCAAGTCAGGCGTTTGAAGAGCTTCAGAAGAGAAACCTGCTACAGCCCCTGGCCCCTCGGCCAGGAACCACTCATTTGGGGAGGCATCTTAATCAATTCTGCCACTACCATCAGTTGCCTGGCCATTATGCTGACAATTGCCGAGCATTGAAGCACAAGATTCAAGACCTCCTCGAGCAAGGAGTCCAATTTTTCTAAGTGTGCAGATCGTTTTCTTGCATCTTCAAATTTTCCTAGTAGCTTATTAGTTAGTTTTCAGTCACCTCTGATTGTAATCTTTACGTTCCTTTCATGATTCATAAATAAAATCATAGTTCCATTTTCACAACTCCTGTACAAGCCATTTTTCATTCATCGAAAAAAGAAGGAAACAAAATAGTTTTTTTTAAGGAAAAGGATCACGAAGCAATCATTTTCTGACTAAGCAATGGAACGGCTTGTCTCTTGTTTCTAAAAATTTGAACATGCCTAACCAAACACCACAACTCACCCCATAATATCCAAATAACCCACAAAGAGGTTCAAAGTCCACACTATCGAATTGTTGTCACAAACCCCAAACCAAAACTGGGGGCAATCTAAGTTTAAGTTCGTCGTCTTTTATCTTTTGTCTAAATGTGCGAACGAGTTTCCAAGTGAAAATCTCACGAGAGTGTCTTGAGTGGGAAAACCATGAGTGAGCGAGCGTGTCATTTTTACACGACTCCGGTGAGTCCACATTCAAAGGTAGGGTAAACGGCATAACTCCGACCGAAGGAGATAATTTGTAAATTTACGCTTAGACCTGTGAAAAGTAACAAAGAATGGATACACAACTATCAGGAATGACGAAGCACCTAGGTACAACACCACATAGCCAAAAGCTTGCGAACCCTGACGTTAAACCCTAGGCACCCCCGCTGAGCCTTTCATATATCCCCTTTTGATATTATGAACTCCACAAAATAACCCGGCCAATGATGAATGTTCGACCCGGTGACCAAAGGAAGCGAGGAGCCCGACTCTCAGATAACATTCTCATCAGTCCAGAGAAGCAATGCCGCTATCAGCATGGCGAAGCGATCCGCAAATGGTCCCAGAGGGACACAGGATCAAATGAGCTAACATCAAAAACAGCTCTCAAAGTTCAAAGCCGGGAAACACAAGAACCCCGAAGGAAAAGTCAAGAAAGGATAAAACAAAAAGGCAATCCCGAAGTGCCTCGAAGAAATCCAAATGACAAAAAGAGAAATGGTGTAAAGGACAACTTCAAAAGTCCAAGTCCAGAAGCTCGAAAACAACATCGACATGAAGCAGCTAGACGACTTCAAGACAAGGAAGATGAATCTGAGAGAAGACACAAGTTGCAGCTTTGGTCACCCATTTAAGCTCCACATACCTCAAATATCCCTCCATGATCCTGTTGTCATTCATCACACCCTATGGCCATGTTATAAGCTTTAAAGACTTCCGACTTGATAGTTGTGTGTCTAATCACGTGAAAGTAACAGATCGAATGCGTAAATTCATCAAATATCGAATTCAATGGTCTAGAAGTTGTGACCGTGGGTGAGGAACGAGTGCAAACACCAAACACGCCGAGTGTAGGTTAGGAAGCACCACGTAAAAACATAAGCCTTGACCCTGTGAGGACGAGACTCGTTCGCACGTTTAATAAAAGGAAATACTGGGGGCAATCGATCGTTCCGATCGATTGCCATGAACTCTAGCTCAGATTGTCTTAAGGGAAAATACTGGGGGCAATTGTTGGTTCCAACAATTGCTATGACAACGCCAATTGGAACCCAAAGCTCAAACATCACACCACCACCATTCCACCACAGGCCCACATAAGCCCTTACCTCCACAGCACCACTACACAGGCCCACAAAAGCCCTTACCTGCACATCAAACTACACAGGCCCACATAAGCCCTTACCTTTACATCATACACCATACCCCACCGATGGCATGTTCATCTCCTAGGAGATAAATTGCAAGTCCGAAATCTATGGTCAGGAAATGATAATTTCACTTTCCTTTTCAGTAAAACAAAATTTTCTTCAAACACTGCCACGTTTGGCACCTTTTCAAACAAATCCTGTTCTGAACGAGTATCTTTCATATATTTTGATTGCATACATCTTATCATCATTGCCATGTTTGGCACTCCAGTGATCAGTTTTACCATTTGCACGAGACCATTATCCTCCTAACTTATTTTTAGTTCGAGACCCAAAATCGGTGAAAGGCCCTGCAGATTCCTCATTCAGTACGAGACCTAGCATCTTCATTCAGTACGAGGCCTAGAATCAGTGTGAGATCCAGCCATTCAGTACGAGACTTCATATTAGTGCGAGACCTAGTATCATCTTCAGTGCGAGACCCATCGTCTTCTTCGTGCGAGACCGAGCGTCATCATCAGTGCGAGACCAGTACGAGACCTAGTATCATCTTCAGTGCGAGACCCATCGTCTTCTTCTGTGCGAGACCGAGCGTCATCATCCAGTGCGAGACCAGTACGAGACCTAGTATCATCTTCAGTGCAAGACCCATCATCTTCTTCTGTGCGAGACCGAGCGTCATCATCCAGTGCGAGACCAGTACGAGACCTAGTATCATCTTCAGTGCGAGATAGAGCGTGATCTAAGTTGGCGGGGCAGAGGCAATAAGTCCCCATCTTCATGTCAACTTCTGGGAGAAACAACTAGTGGGCAGTGGCAATAAGTCCCCTTGGTAATCTAGAAGTTATCCCAGCACCCCAGTTGGTGGGCAGAGGCAATAAGTCCCCATAGTATACCAACCAGGAGCATTGGAACGGGTTTCGGTCCCCAGAAGCATCCGAGCATCATCAAAATCACCGGCATTATCATCAGCATCAGCATCATTTGCATCATTAGCATTTCAGCATTCTTGCATTTGCATGCCATCCAGTTTTTACATCCTAGGTAGTCAACGCCTTAGAATAGCTTGACATCATTTTCGTCATTTTAGGTAGTCAACGCCTTAGAATAGCTTGACATCATTTTCATCATTTCAGGTAGTCAACGCCTTAGAATAGCTTGACATCATTTTCATCATTTCAGGTAGTCACGCCTTAGAATAGCTTGACATCATTTTCATCATTTCAGGTAGTCAACGCCTTAGAATAGCTTGACATCATTTTCGTCATTTTAGGTAGTCAACGCCTTAGAATAGCTTGACATCATTTTCATCATTTCAGTAGTCAACGCCTTAGAATAGCTTGACATCATTTTCATCATTTTAGGTAGTCAGCGCCTTAGAATAGCTCGACAATGCTTTGTAGCTTAGGTAGTCAGCGCCTTAGAATAGCTCGACAATGCTTGTAGCTTAGGTAGTCAGCGCCTTAGAATAGCTCGACAATGCTTTGTAGCTTAGGTAGTCAGCGCCTTAGAATAGCTCGACAATGCTTGTAGCTTAGGTAGTCAGCGCCTTAGAATAGCTCGACAATGCTTTGTAGCTTAGGTAGTCAGCGCCTTAGAATAGCTCGACAATGCTTTGTAGCTTAGGTAGTCAGCGCCTTAGAATAGCTCGACAATGCTTTGTAGCTTTGGTAGTTAGCGCCTCCGAGTAGCTGGGCATCGTTAACCCGGTTTCATACAACGTGGAGGATTCTGTGGGGTCCAAAATTTTGGGGCACCACTCAAGCATCAACCAGACTTTTCACATTCGTTACAAAGTCCAGTTGACGGGGGGCAATCTGTTATACCCAAAATTTGACCCCCTGGTTAGGGTCTGCAAGGTTTTGGTGTCGTGAGGGATATTTGATCGGGTAATGAGGGATTCCGGCTCGATCGGTGTGTTCCAGGGCCTGAGGAGCAGTTTCGTCATTGTCAGGGGCGTTTTCGTAATTTTTTAAGGCTTCTGAGTTCTCCTATAGGCTTTCTCTCTCCTCCAGAGGGTGCCCAAATCAGCTCGGAATGCTTTGATATTTTAACCCATGATAGAGGATGACATTTTAAGCATAATGGCGTTGGAATTTTGATTTTTCGAATTTCCAATAATTTTCTAGCAATTTCTGACTGAATCTGACGAGAAATTCAATTTAAAAATGCTCCAGCATTTAAAAAATTCGTTTCCACCTCAGAAAATTCATAATATCCATTCTTGACATGTGGTTAAAATTTCATAGCAAAATTCCTTTGGGAAGTTACTCAGTTAAAATATCGAAAAATCTTACTTTTACTAGATTCTCTTTATCTTTAGGAAGTCTATATAAGGGGATAGGTTTTTGGATAAAATCAGAACCTCACATACGGAAGAACCCTAGAGAGTCAGAAAATACGGCCTCCTCTCTCTCTCTCACGTTTTCCAACACCCGGCCACCCAAATCATACTGAAAGTCCCCCGAAATCACCATCTAAACACGTTTTCCAATCCCCAAAGCACCAATAACCATCAAAACCTCACAAAAACACCTCTAAAACCTGAAGAACAGCAAGAACAACCAACAACCAGAAGCTTGGGTCGAAATCCTCTCGGGTCTGCCATCAACGGAGCACTCGACGAGTCCCGTGTGAAGAAACGTTGTGAATCCGAAGGTAAAACAGGCTACACACCCATAAAATTTGAGCTCAAAACACCCTCGGGAACCTTCTGAAACCCCTGTCCGTGGGTGGTCCGTGACCTCGGACCTATGGTCCGGGACCTCGGACGCGTTGTCCGAGACCACGGACACCCACGGACGGCGGCGGGATTTTAAAAATTCAAAATTTAGGTTTTTCTAATAATGTCCGGGCCCACGGACATCCTGTCCGTGGCCCCGGACCTTGCGAATTTTTGTTTTCCTTTAATTTCGACTTTTCTGTGTATTTAGGTTAACTGGGGTCCGTGGTTTCGGACATTAGGTCCGTGGCTACGGACGGAAATGAAATTGACCTAATTCTGCCTCCGAAACCCTAGTTTAGGTAGCTTTCAATTTCACTTTGTTTTTCTGTCAAAAAATGATAAAAAACAAAAAAACAGAAGCGCGCACTTAGGTTAAAAACGACTTTGTAGTAAGCCGTAAATAAACTGAGTAGAGGAAAAACGACCTAGGAAGGGTAATGAAAGTAATTGAACCCTAAATAAGTCGAATATCAAGCCCCCGAACCCGAACTCTCCTTTCCTAATTTAATCTAGGTCAAAATTAGGTGGCGACTCATAATAGGTTCCAGTGAGCTAGCTTAGGTTTTAATAATTATTGTTATGTGACATAGTTATTAATCTTAGGTTATAAGTGGACCTAAAACCCGTTTAGATCCTAATCAACTTTATTCAACATAGGATAGGGTTTAAAATCGAGGCTCACACACTAAGTTTGTTTATTTGCATTCTTACCCACAACTTACCGTTGTTACAGTTTTCACTAACCGGTACCCGTTTTCTGGAATTTTCTCGTTTACTTAATTTTTATTGATTATAAGCTTCCATAAATGCTTAATAATTATTATTTAATGATTCACAATTTTTACGGGTCTGTTTGACCACTTAAGTCCCGTTCTCGGGGTTTTCTCGAAAAACGTGCGCTAAAGTTCTATTAGCGTTTTATGTATTATTTGGATCCATTTTCTTCGGGATTGTTCCCATAAATTATTTAGGCCTTATTAAGGCTTTAAAATCCATATAATACGCTAACCGAGGTCTCATACCTCCTATGGTTATTTAACGCTTATTTAGCGTTTTTCGCTTTTTAAGCGTTTCTGTATTTCTTTTGGATTTATTTTTCCTTGCCAATATTACTTAGGCGTCATTAGGCCCTTAAATACGTATTGAATTAATTTTAATCCCTATATTTAGGTTCGGGGTATTTCAATCTACCCCCCTTAAGAACTTTGTCCTCAAAGTTGTTCGAGGTTATAGGTTTACAATGCTTACTCCTTCTTACATATCTAATACCAAAAGTCACACATTCTTCCTCCTTACAATTCCAAAATCCACTACTTACATTCCATACCATACCAAATGTACTATAATTACTCCAATCCACATTACTACCACCATCTGGTTCCACATTACAAGGTTCATACAAACATACAGTGCAAAGCTATCCCCAAAGCAATGCAATACACGTTACAATCCCGTAGGCACTCAGGTCATCTAGACACAGGACTCTTCTTTGTCCCGCTGCCCTTGGAATAATACAATACGATACTCTACTACCTTCTCAGGCATACGCTTCTTGCAAATCCTTCATCTTCAGGCTAAGAAAAATTCTTTCGCAACTACTACTTAGAAATTTTCCAAAGCATACAACTCCAAATTCCAGTTTGTATTTATTGCTTCTACCCTATGCGTGATTCTTGTGACCACTTGAGGGGAGCTTCAAGAATCATTCGACCCTGATGTGATCAGCATCAGTGTTGAACTATCTTTCCCCCCAATTTGTGTTCGGCTTCCCTTGATCTGATCAGGATCAAGTTCGACTTCCCACATCCGTTTCAAACAACAGATAATTCAATCATTTTCATTTTCTACTTTTTTTACTCTTCCTAGTCGTAATTACAATTTCATACAACTCCAAAGGATGGAATTCAGTCCATCAGCCATTCTCAATCTACTTCCCAAATACTTTCCTCGGAATTCGATGCCTAAATGCTCATTTCATCAATCTCTTCTCTACTATTCTGACTAAGGAATACAATACTTATGAAATTCAGCTGTCCTTAATTTACTTCCAATAACATACTTACTAATACACCACTTGTGGGCTACATTCCTCTACTACTCGTAGACGATCCGTACTACTTCTTTAAGAATACAATACTTGTGGAGCTCCGTCCACTACTCATTCTCAATTGTCTCAAGACAATCACCTAGGGAACTCAATTTCCTCTAGGTTATACATCGGTTTTATACCGACTCAAGCATCGTAATGCCATGTCTAACTTCAAATAGGCGCACGCTACAGGGATTATCGTTTCCCCAAGAGTTACTATACTCCTCTTTACTAATATTTTTACACTGGGGTTACAAGATGGGTATATTCATCCTATGGTATTCGCATCTCTTGTGCCCGATTACCACAGTTACAATATGAATGAATACGTATGTTTATTTAACATAAGTACCAATCATCAATTCGATTCTCATTTGTGCTATGCACATTATAGTTTCTGTGTTTTGTTCATGAAACTTACATTAAGCGGTTTTCGCTCTACCCCCCTTAAAAGGGATTACGCCCACGTAATCTACCATATGTTACTATTAAACATTGGTTTACTCGATTTGGGCAATCTGAAGCGTTTAGCTTCACTATGATATACTATACAATATGCTCTAGTCAAAGGGTCTTAACCATACCAATGGTTTAGTCTTTGCACCGAGGATTCCTATATGAGTTTATTTAACTCATAATTAATTCATTTCTAGCCTATTAGCTTCAAGGCTTAATAGCCATTCTTTCATACTTACTAGGTGTATTACATTTCCTAGCTAGGGCCCACTAGCTTCTGCTGCGCGACCCTGATAACTTGGGTTACTTACCCTTCATGTTATCCTTAATGTGCTATACATCACCTTTTTATCCCTCTATTATGGAAATAAGGTTTACTAATAGTGTGGTATTCTTTTTACCGTTGTTTGAACTCAATGAATTTTAGATTTAACCAGCTCTCTAGTAATCTATTACACGTACTATTCATACTCCCACGATTATTCCCTAAGTTCCTCCGACTTTTGTCGGGCGAGGTTAAGTCACTACCTAGTTGCAGTGCTTCCTCTGTTGTTACTAGCTTCAGAATAATACCAGTTCTTCTGGTTCAGTACAAGTGTTCTTTGCTTGTATGACCTTGCATTCTCAATGCGTCGGTCCAAGTGACCTTCTTCAGTCTTCTTTCACCTTTCACCTTTTATTCCAATGGAATTCACATCTTGTGATTGTTAGTGTGCTTACACTCTTCGTGCTTCTTTGGCCTTAGGCTGCACGGTTTGTTGCTAAGCTTGCTTGACTGGCTTATGCCATGTTGTTGGTGAAAGAAGGGTTTACTACGGTTTACATTTCCCATATTCCTAGCTATCGCATTAGATCATTACTGCGCGAGTGCAATACCAAAACACTCAGTCATACAGAGTGCAGAGGCGTAAACGCTTGGCAGTAAATCACTTATGTGATAGGGATGAATATTTCTGCTTGTCATCTCATACTTATACTTCGTGTCATTGTCCAACTACTTCCTCATTCCGGTCGCTTGTTGCGCACCGTATTCTTACTCACTATACAACATCGTTTTTACGGTCTCCGTTACTGTGGTAGCTTACCTTTACTCATTGCCGTTATCGTTGGCACCATTTCCTTATGGTGTACAAACACTAGGAGGTTCCTAGTCATATGTATGACGGTTGTCGTAGTATACCGCAATACTATTATCTTCCCATTGTGGGGATGTTTATTTTCAATTTAGGTTTCATGTGTAGGTTAGCTTACTTCACATTACTTCCTCATTCATGATATAGTTTACCAAATAACTTGGTTGACCAAAGATGAAGTGGTTTATCGGGTTACAAGTTCCCTTGAGCGCCGGTCATTCATGGTGTGCAATATGCACACTCATTGATTGTCTTGACAATTACTGTCTCCTTAGTGCTGAGCATTGATAATAGGCTCTAGCTATGCGGTTTTACTTTTGCATGTACATTACCGGGACATCCCCAAAGCTTCAAGGGTTTTCTGGTCCTGTTCTCTAATTAAAGAGTATTCTATCACTGGTAGGTGGAAGTTCTCGTTGAGTGGTGTGTTTCCACTTATAGGTCTCATGACGAGGTTTATCATGTAAGTATTTATACTATGGTTCACCACATGATCGGGTGCCTAAGGAGTATACTTACTCCTTCGAGCTTTGAGGCTCTTAAGCGATGTGCTTCTACAGTCCACAGCCCCTCGTAGGCGTAGTGGTTTGGAAGTCTCATTTCCTTACTCGTTGTCTCTTGGCAATATCTATATGCACAAGTTTTGTTGTTATGGTAGACGGAAGCCTCTTTCTAAGGGTTCACATCATCCCCGCATGGGTGGTTTTCTGTTAATGAGAGGTATCTTTCCTCAAGTTTCTCGTAGTGTCCAGGCGTGGACTAGGACATTGTTGGCGTTATCACCATTCTGTGCCTCTGTGCTACCATTGCTATGGGAGGCATGAAGGTAATTAAAGGCTTGTCAACTGTATACTAGACTGATGCTTTAGTGACAGTGACACTGAGTTGACCATTACTCCAAGTCACTCAGGATGTTGGGTTTGAATTGATGGTCCCGTTGTTGATTTCTTGTCATATGAGACAATATCTCTTGCAAGTCTTATTATCAAAAGGTGTGAGTTATGCAACCGCTAAGGTTTACCTAACATAGTTGATTGATGGCTTGTAAGCCTTATTGCTGCAAGCTATGCTCTTTGCAAGCTGCTTATACATATTTCGACTCCTTGTATACCCCATAGGTTGGAGGTATTACTGTCTCCATGGCAAGTCGTGGCATCACGCTTCCGTTCATAAGAGACTCTTAGGCAATCTGGTGCTGATCAGTGCCTTCGTAGACTAGGGTAGTTCCTATTAAGTGAATCCTTTCGGTGTCTTAACCGAGTGTTCGTTCTGGTTGTCGTGCTCTTATCATGACACTTCATTCGACTATTGTCATTCCAGACACCCTTCGAGGATTGCTCCTGGGTGTTGTTAGTTATGCCGTTACATCCGGCTGATGTTTATGACATGTGTTGTCCTATATACCGTCTTATGGTGTTGTGTTAAGCTATTCCTTTTTTATTTATAACGTCTCCCGTCGTTGGGTAGACCGTTTATACTTGCTCCTAGCGCTTGAGACTAGGTTAATATCTCCTTCAATGATGGATTTTACTTCATGGTAATATCGTGATTGCTCTTGGGAGTTCTATCCCATTTGTAAAGCATTATAGTGCGCATGTTTAGGCAGTGGCCTTACTGTGTTAGGCTGGGTATACTTCCCAGCTATCATATATTTGCTTGATGTCTTTGAGACATATCCATTGTCCATACCGACTAGTCTGTGCTCTCGGCACTTCCTAGTTCTTACTCATCATCTTCAGATGGATTCTCTGAGTTCCTTTATGCTTATTGCCTGAGGTATCCAGTTGTTTTGGTTTGAACTTACTGATGGTCCGTAGAACGGAGTCGACTACTTCCCGTGTTTCGTACACTACATGTATACATACGTGGGGTACCTTATTGATACGTTACCACTTACCCGACTATTTGTCAGGCCCACAAGCTCCTTCGGAGTGCAGTTGTCCCACATCCCGTAATTGGGTACACTCGTAGTGTTCGTCACACGCCTAGGTGAAGTATTCTATTGTCAACTCCTCTTGTATCATTCTATGATACTCACCGTAATTCTGTTGGTTTGGTTTTAAAATCCAAGGTTTAAAGAAAATTGTGGTTTTGAAAGAAGAATTTTGGGTTTCAAAAAATTATGGTTCGGTGTTAAAGAAGTCTCTCATGGTGTAGCCATGTTTGAGGTCTTGACCAAGTCGAGCTTCTCGCTGACCGGTATGTTCTAAATACAGTGATCCGGCCGTTAGGCCTTTCTAAGGTTCCATACTTCTAGTTGTTAGGATGTGTGATCCTGTAGTTGCTTCTTGTAGCCACGGTACATTACTATGTACCTGTGGTGCGTTAGAGTTCCTTTACATATTTCTGCCCTTACTGCACTTGCCGTGGCAAGTGCGCGGTACTGGTGGTTTTTGGGTAATTCTATACCGATCACGGTATGGTTTCCATTCATAATTGGTAATCTTGCTTACTCTTCCTTTGATCTTGTTGATCATTTACTTGGTTAATCACTCTTCTAAGTAACTTCTCAGTGAGTTGACATAGCTGTCATTGATCAGGGTACTCCTCCAATCCTTGGAGCTTCCCCTTTGACTTGGTTGTTGTTCCTTTTGCTTATTCCCACACGTTTTTGTGGTTACTGAGCCTGATTTGGTTTAGGCACTACAGTTGTAGTTACGTCAGATTTTATCTTGTGAATATTCCTGTAGCTGTCTGAGCTATGTTGGCCAGGTTTGTAACCTTTTTGGCGTTGTAGTTTTGGAGTCAGTCACTCCCGACTATGTCCTTAGCCAGCTAGCTCACCGTTGGTGGTGTTGCTTGGCTATTACTGTTGTCCCGTAGACTTGTGTCTCGGGTTTCATTACTGCTCCTGTTTCCATTTCGTTGCACGGTTAGTGCTTCCTTTCCTGTTGCGGGTTGTTAGCTGGGTTATGCGACTGCTAAGCATGTCGCCCCATGCTATTGCATGTTATAGCCTCCTTGTGGTTGGAGTGTTTATACTACCGCTATTAAGTGTGGCTATTGTTGTTCAACCGGGATCCACTTCCGGTCTTCCATTTCTTGGCATCTACCATACGTCGGTTCTTGTTTACTGTGTGATTACTTCACAACTGCCAGATCGGGTTTTCCCCGAGTATGAGAAGGCTTTTCTTCTCTCTAGCGTCCTTTCCCAAGTTATAC
This sequence comes from Limonium bicolor, assembly GCA_023374045.1. Lineage (NCBI taxonomy): Eukaryota > Viridiplantae > Streptophyta > Magnoliopsida > Caryophyllales > Plumbaginaceae > Limonium > Limonium bicolor. Next base: position 111,826,119 of record CM041783.1, read on the forward strand.
AATGAGGTTTGCGGTGGGCGGGACTGGTATTGTAGGTATCCGGTATTCACCGGTAGTTCCTAACTAGCATATCTAATGCTAACACTCAGCCCTTAGCCCTAAGCTTCTAATTCCTAACTCGGTATTCTGAACTCGGTATTTCCAGTCATCAGAGCGATACTTCGCTCTGATACCACTTTTTGTAACACCCCTACCATTAATACGGCCATTACTGTCCAATCTCCTCGTGCTTCCAGATTCACGCAGCGGATACATACTTACATACAGTGGGTGATACAATGCCGTTAGTCACCCACGTGACTAACAAGGCTACTACTTCTACATACAGCATCGGTCTGATGGACCGGAATCCCGAGTACTACACATCTACAATACATACTCCATTTACTAATAAATGCTACCATGTTCCATTCAATACTTTGCTCCTTTACAATACCATACAGTACAATGTACATAACCGAGTTCACTAAATTCCTTATACAAATACAATGCTTCTCCCAGTTCATGTGTCTCATTAAGAGTCTACATCTACCCATTCCTCACTACTACTTACTTCCTAAGTACAAGGTGTGTCATTTAGTACACCTCTACATTCCACTTCTAACTATTCAAGTGTAGTCACCGGTCTCTCACCTTGACCACATCCGCTTCGGTACCGCACACTAAAAACGTTCCCCCGAGGGGGTCAGCTTTCGCTGAATATGATAACCGCATACCCCGCGTACTAGCGAGGGTACGCCGACCATTTGGTCGAATACATGCAATTCATTTTGCATTACATACATGCATACATACTTTCATACATACATACATACATACATGCTTTCATTCACGGTACCACAATACTACACAAGGTACACATACATACGTACAGTACAATACAATACATACTTGGAAGACAATACAAGTCAACCAATACTTACTTACCATCCTCCAGAATACACATACACAATACATACTCGTTACATACTCAATACGCAATACGGAGATACACTTCTCCAATTCATACAGAAGGCTTGTTAGCTTCTTTACACACCCGGTTAATCGGGTGTTCAATACTCATTTACTCAGGTCAATGACTTACAACAGTCAAGACCAATACACATACGATACTTACTTCTTACATACTTTACTTCCTGTTAAGTCGGTATGACCTCCAGGCAGGGAATACTACTTCCCACCACCACCGGGCTTTAGGGTGGCCCACTAATCCAGGATACTACCCATACAAAGGGAATTGGTCCAAGGAAAAGATCATAGCCAGGATTCGGTTCCAACCTCTTGTGGTTCCTTATCCTCACGCGTGGCCGAAACTATATCGGGCTTCTACTCATTCCATTTTACTCAATACTCATGTTAGGAGTTAGGTTGTTAGGAATTAGTAGAAGTCCATAATCACTTCCATACATACTTACATACACAAGTACTCATACTTACACATACACTTCATTTCCATTCATACATCTCATGAATTATACAAACTAAATGTTCAAGAGCATAAACAAGAACAATATAGTTCAAACACATATAAGTGCAATATAAATCCGATTCATGCATTTATCTTGTTGGCGATCACATAAGCACACAAATCGGGGTAACCAAGTTAGGATACAGGGCATGAGGAAATCATACCTTTTTACCGGAATTTACTTTACCGGGTGTTCCCTTGTCCCTTTAGTTCACTCTTGTTCCTCGATCCTTATTCTTGAACCAATGACTACATGTCAAATGATTCATTAATACTAAGCATTACAATACATACATAATTACTACTCCCGTACTTACCCCGTTATCCCGTTATTTCGGTATAACTTAATATTCTTTATATTCACAACTTTCTTACCTTCTTTACTTTAGCATTAACGCCTTACTCATGCACACATATATATGTATGTATATATATTGTATATATATATTTATATATATATATGTATATATATATATGTATATATATATTTCTATATATATATATGTATACTATATATGTTATGTATTTATATATATGTTTATATATATATATGTATTTATATATATTATCTATGTAATTAAATTTTAATTTAATTTTTTTTTATAAAGGCCGACCGACCCACTGGGTAGGTCGCCTGGGTAGGTCGGCTGCAGAGGGCACCCGAGTTACAGAATTCAGCCCGACCGACCCAGTCTGGGGTAGGTCGCCTGGGTAGGTCGGCTGCAGAACCCCTTTTAATTATCTACTTTGGGCTTCAAATTCATCTCAATTCTCACCCAATCTTTTCCTACTCATTTCCACATGTTTACTACATGTTTAAACACTAATTAAATCCTCTAATTCACCTTAGTTCATCCATCAAATTCATTTTTCACTTCAAATCAACTTACACGATTTTTCTCACTTCATCTTCAACACATGCAATAGTTTTAGTTTCTCTTTGCTACAGATTTTTAAACTCAATTCTCCCATCCAATACTTCTACTACCAATACCATTACTAGCATCCCAAATACATTTCCAAGCAATTACAACATCTATACCCAAGTCCAACATTCATTTTACTAAGTCTTGTACTCTCATTCTTCCTAATTCCTCCAATGAAATCCAATACCTCTTGCTACAGATTTTGTTCTTCTCTCTGCTACAGATTTTTCCCTCAACTCTTATACTCCAATACTCCTTGCATAGTGCTACTATTAGCATCTTAAATACCTTACTCATATCCTAGTTCCATCCTCTTCACAACCTCATATCCAAATCTGTTTCAAGATACTAAACACCTTTTAAACTCCCCAAATACACCTAGCTACCACCTAGGTTACTTCCTCTTCTTAAACACTTAAGTCCTCTCATTCCTACACAAATTTGACATAGTCTCCCCTGTAATTCTTACTTGCTCACACACTACTTCAGCTCACAATGGCACATTTTCACAACCTGTTTATACCACACATTATACTCACATTTCAACTCCACTACAACACCATAAAATTCCTGCACATACACATTCTATACCCAATGTTTTCCCAAGTTTTAAACATCATTTAAAAACTTCAAAACTGTTACAATATCATTCCTCATTATACTACAACATACTTACTACTCATTACTCAATACATTACTCATTTTTTATTACTCAAAACTGTTACAATACAATACACAAACCAACCCAAGGTAAGAGTATTTTACCTTGTCTTGTTAGTTTCTCTTTCTTTCCTTTCCTTCTCTTCTTCCTTCTTTCTTTCTTCCTTTCTCGGTTTTTGCTCAAGGAATGGGCAATGCTACAGCACCCCATACCAATACACACAACTACTTAGTACTCAATTTATACTAACCTTAGAATTTAGATGTTTTTAGAGTTTAGAAAAGAGTATTACCTTCCCACCGATGAATGAAGTTCTTGACTAGTGGAGAACAATATTTCTAGCCAAGAGGGAGCCAGAATCGGCTGAAGCAACAAAGAGCCAAGAGTTCAAAAACATGGAAATTCTTATAATGCTAATGAGGGCTAGAACGATGGATTTTCGAACTTCTTTTTACCTCAAGATGACAAGGAGGTGAAGGTGCTTCTAATGGTGGCTTCAATCTCCAAATGGTGACACCCATAAAAATGAAAGTGGAGGTTTCGGATTTTGAAAGGAGGGAAATTTCTCCTTTGCGAGGGGATTCCAATGGTGCTGTTTTTAAATTTTTGGACAAGTATTGAGCTAGACAAGAAGAGAGAAGGAGGGAGTTTTGTGGTTTCTTCATTTCTCCATGGCTGTCGTGAGGTAGAAGAAAATAGAGAAGGAGAGATAGAGAGGGAGGGCTACGTGAGTGAAGAGGGAAAAGTGAGTTTAGGAGAGAGAGTGTGTTAGTTTTTACTTATTTCTTGTGTCTTCTTAGCTAATAAGAAAGAAATAAAGAGAGTGGGAGAGAGCTTCCGCCCCCACACCCACACACATCAGATTTTTACATTTTATTTGTAAAGTGGACACACTAAGTTTGTTTATTTGCATTCTTACCCCACAACTACCGGTTGTTACAGTTTTCACTAACCGGTACCCGTTTCCGGAATTTTCTCGTTTAATTATTTTTATTGATTATTAAGCTTCCATAAATGCTTAATAATTATATTATTTAATGATTCACAATTTTTACGGGTCTGTTTGACACTTAAGGTCCCGTTCTCGGGTTTTCTCGAAAAACGTGCGCTAAAGTTTAATTAGCGTTTTAATGTATTATTTGGATCCATTTTCTTCGGGAATTGTTCCCATAAATTATTAGGCTTATTAAGGCTTTAAAATCCATATAATACGCTAACCGAGGTCTCATACCTCCTATGGTTATTTAACGCTTATTTAGCGTTTTTTCGCTTTTAAAGCGTTTCTGTATTTCTTTTGGTTTATTTTTCCTTGCCAATATTACTTAGGCGTCATAGGCCCCTTAAATACGTTATTGAATTAATTTTAATCCCTATATTTAGTTTCGGGTATTTCATCTACCCCCCTTAAGAACTTTGTCCTCAAAGTTGTTCGAGGTTATAGTTTACAATGCTTACTCCTTCTTACATATCTAATACCAAAAGTCACACATTCTTCCTCCTTACAGTTCCAAAATCCACTACTCACGGTCTCTACATTCCATACCATACAAATGTACTATAATTACTCAATCCACATTACTACCAACCATCTGGTTCCCATTACAAAGGTTCATACAAACATACAGTGCAAAGCTATCCCCAAAGCAATGCAATACACGTACAATCCCGTAGGCACTCGGTCATCTAGACACAGGACTCTTCTTTGTCCCCTGCCCTTGGAATAATACAATACGATACTCTACTACCTTCTCAGGCATACGCTTCTTGCAAATCCTTCATCTTCAGGCTAAGAAAAATTCTTTCGCACTACCTTAGAATTTTCCAAAGCATACAACTCCAAATTCCAGTTTGTATTTATTGCTTCTACCCTATGCGTGATTCTTGTGACCACTTGAGGGAGCTTCAAGAATCATTCGACCCTGATGTGATCAGCATCAGTGTTGAACTATCTTTCCACCCCAATTTTGTGTTCGGCTTTCCCTTGATCTGATCAGGATCAAGTTCGACTTCCCACATCCGTTTCAAACAACATAATTCAACAATCATTTTCATTTACTACTTTTTTTTTACCTTCCTAGTCGTAATTACAATTTCATACAAACTCCAAAGGATGGAATTCAGTCCATCAGCCATTCTCAATCTACTTCCCAAATACTTTCCTCGAATTCGATGCCTAAATGCTCAATTCATCAATCTTCTCTACTATTCTGACTAGGGAATACAATACTTATGAAATTCAGCTGTCCTTAATTTACTTCCAATAACATACTTACTAATACACCACTTGTGGGCTACATTCCTCTACTACTCGTAGACGATCCGTACTACTTCTTTAAGAATACAATACTTGTGGAGCTCCGTCCACTACTCATTCTCAATTGTCTCAAGACAATCACCTAGGGAACTCAATTTCCTCTAGGTTATACATCGGTTTATACCGACTCAAGCATCGTAATGCCATGTCTAACTTCAAATAGGCCGCACGCTACAGGGATTATCGTTTCCCCAAGAGTTACTATACTCCTCTTTACTAATATTTTTTACACTGGGTTACAAGATGGGTATATTCATCCTATGGTATTCGCATCTCTTGTGCCCGATACCACAGTTACATATGAATGAATACGTATGTTTATTTAACATAAGTACCAATCATCAATTCGATTCTCATTTGTGCTATGCACATTATAGTTTCTGTGTTTTTTTTCATGAAACTTACATTAAGCGGTTTTTTCGCTCTACCCCCCTTAAAAGGGATTACGCCCACGTAATCTACCATATGTTACTATTAAACATTGGGTTACTCGATTTGGGCAATCTGAAGCGTTTAGCTTCACTATGATATACTATACAATATGCTCTAGTCAAGGGTCTTAACCATACCAATGGTTTAGTCTTTGCACCGAGGATTCCTATATGAGTTTATTTAACTCATAATTAATTCATTTCTAGCCTATTAGGCTTCAAGGCTTTAATAGCCATTCTTTCATACTTACTAGGTGTATTACATTTCCTAGCTAGGGCCCACTAGCTTCTGCTGCGCGACCCGATAACTTGGGTTACTTACCCTTCATGTTATCCTTAATGTGCTATACATCACCTTTTAATCCCTCTATTATGGAAATAAGGTTTACTAATAGTGTGGTATTCTTTTACCGTTGTTTGAACTCAATGAATTTTAGATTTTAACCAGCTCTCTGGTAATCTATTACACGTACTATTCATCTCCCACGATTATTCCTAAGTTCCTCCGACTTGTTGTCGGGCGAGGTTAAGTCACTACCTAGTTGCAGTGCTTCCTCTCTGTTGTTACTAGCTTCAGAATAATACCAGTTCTTCTGGTTCAGTACAAGTGTTCTTTGCTTGTATGACCTTGCATTCTCAATGCGTCGGTCCAGTGACCTTCTTCAGTCTTCTTTCACCTTTTATTCCAATGGAATTCACATCTTGTGATTGTTATGTGCTTACACTCTTCGTGCTTCTTTGGCCTTAGGCCGCACGGTTTGTTGCTAAGCTTGCTTGACTGGCTTATGCATGTTTGTTGGTGAAAGAAGGGTTTACTACGGTTACATTTCCCATATTCCTAGCTATCGCATTAGATCATTACTGCGCGAGTGCAACCTACCAAAACACTCAGTCATACAGAGTGCAGAGGCGTAACGCTTGGCAGTAAATCACTTATGTGATAGGGATGAATATTTCTGCTTGTCATCTCATACTTATACTTCGTGTCATTGTCCAACTACTTCCTCATTCCGGTCGCTTGTGTTGCGCACCGTATTCTTACTCACTATACAACACGTTTTTACGGTCTCCGTTACTGTGGTAGCTTACCTTTACTCCTTGCCATTATCGTTGGCACCATTTCCTTATGGTGTACAAACACTAGGAGGTTCCTAGTCATATGTATGACGGTTGTCGTAGTATACCGCAATACTATTATCTTCCCATTGTGGGGATGTTTTATTTCAATTTAGGTTTCATGTGTAGGTTAGCTTACTTCACATTACCTCATTCATGATATAGTTTACCAAATAACTTGGTTGACCAAAGATGAAGTGGTTTATCGGGTTACAAGTTCCCTTGAGCGCCGGTCATTCATGGTGTGCAATATGCACACTCATTGATTGTCTTGACAATTACTGTCTCCTTAGTGCTGAGCATTGATAATAGGCTCTAGCTATGCGGTTTTACTTTTGCATGTACATTACCGGGACATCCCCAAAGCTTCAAGGGTTTTCTGGTCCGTTCTCTAATTAAAGAGTATTCTATCACTGGTAGGTGGAAGTTCTCGTTGAGTGGTGTGTTTCCACTTATAGGTCTCATGACGAGGTTTATCATGTAAGTATTTATACTATGGTTCACCACATGATCGGGTGCCTAAGGAGTATACTTACTCCTTCGAGCTTTGAGGCTCTTAAGCGATGTGCTTCTACAGTCCACAGCCCCTCGTAGGCGTAGTGGTTTGGAAGTCTCATTTCCTTACTCGTTGTCTCTTGGCAATATCTATATGCACAAGTTTTGTTGTTATGGTAGACGGAAGCCTCTTTCTAAGGGTTCACATCACCCGCATGGGTGGTTTTCTGTTAATGAGAGGTATCTTTCCTCAAGTTTCTCGTAGTGTCCAGGCGTGGACTAGGACATTGTTGGCGTTATCACCATTCTTGTGCCTCTGTGCTACCATTGCTATGGGAGGCATGAAGGTAATTAAAGGCTTGTCAACTGTATACTAGACTGATGCTTTAGTGACAGTGACACTGAGTTGACCATTACTCCAAGTCACTCAGGATGTTGGGTTTGAATTGATGGTCCCGTTGTTGATTTCTTGTCATATGAGACAATATCTCTTGCAAGTCTTATTATCAAAAGGTGTGAGTTATGCAACCGCTAAGGTTTACCTAACATAGTTGATTGATGGCTTGTAAGCCTTATTGCTGCAAGCTATGCTCTTTGCAAGCTGCTTATACATATTTCGACTCCTTGTATACCCCATAGGTTGGAGGTATTACTGTCTCCATGGCAAGTCGTGGCATCACGCTTCCGTTCATAGGAGACTCTTAGGCAATCTGGTGCTGATCAGTGCCTTCGTAGACTAGGGTAGTTCCTATTAAGTGAATCCTTTCGGTGTCTTAACCGAGTGTTCGTTCTGGTTGTCGTGCTCTTATCATGACACTTCATTCGACTATTGTCATTCCAGACACCCTTCGAGGATTGCTCCTGGGTGTTGTTAGTTATGCCGTTACATCCAGCTGATGTTTATGACATGTGTTGTCCTATATACCGTCTTATGGTGTTGTGTTAAGCTATTCCTTTTTTATTTATAACGTCTCCCGTCGTTGGGTAGACCGTTTATACTTGCTCCTAGCGCTTGAGACTAGGTTTAATATCTCCTTCAATGATGGATTTTACTTCATGGTAATATCGTGATTGCTCTTGGGAGTTCTATCCCATTTGTAAAGCATTATAGTGCGCATGTTTAGGCAGTGGCCTTACTGTGTTAGGCTGGGTATACTTCCCAGCTGTCATATATTTGCTTGATGTCTTTGAGACATATCCATTGTCCATACCGACTAGTCTGTGCTCTCGGCACTTCCTAGTTCTTACTCCTCATCTTCAGATGGATTCTCTGAGTTCCTTTATGCTTAATTGCCTGAGGTATCCAGTTGTTTTGGTTTGAACTTACTGATGGTCCGTAGAACGGAGTCGACTACTTCCCGTGTTTCGTACACTACATGTATACATACGTGGGGTACCTTATTGATACGTTACCACTTACCCGACTATTTGTCAGGCCCACAAGCTCCTTCGGAGTGCGGTTGTCCCACATCCCGTAATTGGGTACACTCGTAGTGTTCGTCACACGCCTAGGTGAAGTATTCTATTGTCAACTCCTCTTGTATCATTCTATGATACTCACCGTAATTCTGTTGGTTTGGTTTTAAAATCCAAGGTTTAAAGAAAAATTGTGGTTTTGAAAGAAGAATTTTGGGTTTCAAAAAAAATTATGGTTCGGTGTTAAAAGAGTCTCTCATGGTGTAGCCAGTTTGAGGTCTTGACCAAGTCGAGCTTCTCGCTGACGGTATGTTCTAAATACAGTGATCCGGCCGTTAGGCCTTTAGGTTCCATACTTCTAGTTGTTAGGATGTGTGATCCTGTAGTTGCTTCTTGTAGCCACGGTACATTACTATGTACCTGTGGTGCGTTAGAGTTCCTTTACATATTTTGCCCTTACTGCACTTGCCGTGGCAAGTGCGCGGTATGGTGGTTTTTGGGTAATTCTATACCGACACGTATGGTTTCCATTCATAATTGGTAATCTTGCTTACTCTTCCTTTGATCTTGTGATCATTTACTTGGGTTAATCACTCTTCTAAGTAACTTCTCAGTGAGTTGACATAGCTGTCATTGATCAGGGTACCTCCAATCCTTGGAGCTTCCCCTTTGACTTGGGTTTGTGTGTCCTTGTTGCTTATTCCCACACTGTTTGTGTGGTACTGAGCCTGATTTGTTTAGGCATACAGTTGTAGTTACGTCAGATTTATCTTGTGATATTCTGTAGCTGTCTGAGATATGTTGGCCAGGTTTGAACTTTTTGGCGTTGTAGTTTTGGAGTCAGTCACTCCCGACTATGTCCTTAGCCAGCTAGCTCACCGTTGGTGGTGTTGCTTGGCTATTACTGTTGTCCCGTAGACTTGTGTCTCGGGTTTCATTACTGCTCCTGTTTCCATTTCGTTGCACGGTTAGTGCTTCCTTTCCTGTTGCGGGTTGTTTAGCTGGGTTATGCGACTGCTAAGCATGTCGCCCCATGCTTGCAGTTATAGCCTCCTTGTGGTTGGAGTGTTTATACTACCGCTATTAAGTGCGGCTATTGTTGTTCAACCGGGATCCACTTCCGGGTCTTCCATTTCTTGGAATCTACCATACGTCGGTTCTTGTTTACTGTGTGATTGCTTCACAACTGCCAGATCGGGTTTTCCCCGAGTATGAGAAGGCTTTTTCTCTCTAGCGTCCTTTCCCAAGTTATACAATGGGTTTGCGGTGGGGGGACTGGTTGTAGGTATCCGGTATTCACCGGTAGTTCCTAACTAGCATATCTAATGCTAACACTCAGCCCTTAGCCCTAAGCTTCTAATTCCTAACTCGGTATTCCTGAACTCGGTATTTCCAGTCATCAGAGCGATACTTCGCTCTGATACCACTTTTTGTAACACCCCTACCATTAATACGGCCATTACTGTCCAATCTCCTCGTGCTTCCAGATTCACGCAGCGGATACATACTTACATACAGTGGGTGATACAATGCCGTTAGTCACCCACGTGACTAACAAGGCTACTACTTCTACATACAGCATCGGTCTGATGGACCGGAATCCCGAGTACTACACATCTACAATACATACTCCATTTACTAATAAATGCTACCATGTTCCATTCAATACTTTGCTCCTTTACAATACCATACAGTACAATGTACATAACCGAGTTACTAAATTCCTTATACAAATACAATGCTTCTCCCAAGTTCATGTACTCATTAAGAGTCTACATCTACCCATTCCTCACTACTACTTACTTCCTAAGTACAAGGGTGTGTCATTTAGTACACTCTACATTCCACTTCTAACTATTCAAGTGTAGTCACCGGTCTCTCACCTTGACCACATCCGCTTCGGTACCTGCACACTAAAAACGTTCCCCCGAGGGGGTCAGCTTTCGCTGAATATGATAACCGCATACCCCGCGTACTAGCGAGGGTACGCCGACCATTTGGTCGAATACATGCAATTCATTTTGCATTACATACATGCATACATACTTTCATACATACATACATACATACATGCTTTCATTCACGGTACACAATACTACACAAGGTACACATACATACGTACAGTACAATACAATACATACTTGGAAGACAATACAAGTCAACCAATACTTACTTACCATCCTCCAGAATACACATACACAATACATACTCGTTACATACTCAATACGCAATACGGAGATACACTTCTCCAATTCATACAGAAGGCTTGTTAGCTTCTTTACACACCCGGGTTAATGGGTGTTCAATACTCATTTACTCAAGGTCAATGATTACAACAGTCAAGACCAATACACATACGATACTTACTTCTTACATACTTTACTTCCTGTTAAGTCGGTATGACCTCCAGGCAGGGAATACTACTTCCCACCACCGGGCTTTAGGGTGGCCCACTAATCCAGGATACTACCCATACAAAGGGAATTGGTCCAAGGAAAAGATCATAGCCAGGATTCGGTTCCAACCTCTTGTGGTTCCTTATCCTCACGCGTGGCCGAAAATATATCGGGCTCTACTCATTCCATTTTACTCAATACTATGTTAGGAGTTAGGTTGTTAGGAATTAGTAGAAGTCCATACACTTCCATACATACTACATACACAAGTACTCATACTTAACATACACTTCATTTCCATTCATACATTCATGAATTATACAAACTAAATGTTCAAGAGCAAAACAAGAACAATATAGTTCAAAACATATAAGTGCAATATAAATCCGATTCATGCATTTATCTTGTTGGCGATCACATAAGCACACAAATCGGGGTAACCAAGTTAGGATACAGGGCATGAGGAAATCATACCTTTTTACCGGAATTACTTTACCGGGTGTTCCCTTGTCCCTTTAGTTCACTCTTGTTCCTCGATCCTTATTCTTGAACCAATGACTACATGTCAAATGATTCAATTAATACTAAGCATTACAATACATACATAATTACTACTCCCGTACTTACCCCGTTATCCCGTTATTTCGGTATAACTTAATATTCTTTATATTCACAACTTTCTTACCTTCTTTACTTTAGCATTAACGCCTTACTCATGCACACATTATATGTATGTATATATATGTATTTATTTTATATATATAGTATATATATTGTATATATATATTTTATATATATATGTATATATATGTATGTATTTATATATATATGTGTATATATATATCTTTTTATTTCTCTCTATCTATGTAATTTTTTTTAATTTTTTTTTTATAAAGGCCGACCGACCCACTCTGGGTAGGTCGCCTGGGTAGGTCGGCTGCAGAGGGCACCCGAGTTACAGAATTCAGCCCGACCGACCCAGTCTGGGGTGGTCGCCTGGGTAGGTCGGCTGCAGAACCCCTTTTAATTATCTACTTTGGGCTTCAAATTCACCTCAATTCTCACCCAATCTTTTCCTACTCATTTCCACATGTTTACTACATGTTTAAACACTAATTAAATCCTCTAATTCACCTTAGTTCATCCATCAAATTCATTTTTCACTTCAAATCAACTTACACATTTTCTCACTTCACTCATCTTCAACACATGCAATAGTTTTAGTTTCTCTTTTGCTACAGATTTTTAAAACTCAATTCTCCCATCCAATACTTCTACTACCAATACCATTACTAGCATCCCAAATACATTTCCAAGCAATTACAACATCTATACCCAAGTCCAACATTCATTTTACTAAGTCTTGTACTCTCATTCTTCCTAATTCCTCCAATGAAATCCAATACCTCTTGCTACAGATTTTGTTTTCTTCTCTCTGCTACAGATTTTTCCCTCAACTCTTATACTCCAATACTCTCTTGCATAGTGCTACTATTAGCATCTTAAATACCTTACTCATATCCTAGTTCCATCCTCTTCACAACCTCATATCCAAATCTGTTTCAAGATACTAAACACTCCTTTTAAACTCCCCAAATACACCTAGCTACCACCTAGGTTACTTCCTCTTCTTAAACACTTAAGTCCTCTCATTCCTACACAAAATTTGACATAGTCTCCCCTGTAATTCTTACTTGCTCACACACTACTTCAGCTCACAATGGCTCATTTTCACAACCTGTTTATACCACACATTATACTCACATTTCAACTCCACTACAACACCATAAAATTCCTGCACATACACATTCTATACCCAATGTTTTCCCAAGTTTTTAAACATCATTTAAAAACTTCAAAACTGTTACAATATCATTCCTCATTATACTACAACATACTTACTACTCATTACTCAATACATTACTCATTTTTTTTATTACTCAAAAACTGTTACAATACAATACACAAACCAACCCAAGGTAAGAGTATTTTACCTTGTCTTGTTAGTTTCTCTTTCTTTCCTTTCCTTCTCTTCTTCCTTCTTTCTTTCTTCCTTTTTCTCGGTTTTTGCTCAAGGAATGGGCAATGCTACAGCACCCCATACCAATACACACAACTACTTAGTACTCAATTTATACTAACCTTAGAATTTAGATGTTTTAGAGTTTAGAAAAGAGTATTACCTTCCCACCGATGAATGAAGTTCTTGACTAGTGGAAGAACAATATTTCTAGCCCAAGAGGGAGCCAGAATCGGCTGAAGCAACAAAGAGCCAAGAGTTCAAAAACATGGAAATTCTTATAATGCTAATGAGGGCTAGAAACGATGGATTTTCGAACTTCTTTTTACCTCAAGATGACAAGGAGGTGAAGGTGCTTCTAATGGTGGCTTCAAATCTCCAAATGGTGAACACCCATAAAAATGAAAGTGGAGGTTTCGGATTTTTGAAAGGAGGGAAATGTTCTCCTTTGCGAGGGGATTCCAATGGTGCTGTTTTTTAATTTTTGGACAAGTATTGAGCTAGAACAAGAAGAGAAGGAGGGAGTTTTGTGGTTTCTTTCATTTCTCCATGGCTGTCGTGAGGTAGAAGAAATAGAGAAGGAGAGAATAGAGAGAGGGCTACGTGAGTGAAGAGGGAAAAGTGAGGTTTAGGAGAGAGAGTGTGTTAGTTTTTACTTTTTCTTTGTCTTCTAGCTAATAAGAAAGAAATAAAGAGAGTGGGAGAGAGTGCTTTCCGCCCCCACACCCACACACACATCAGATTTTTACATTTTTATTTGTAAAGTGGACACACTAAGTTTGTTTATTTGCATTCTTACCCCACAACTTACCGGTTGTTACAGTTTTCACTAACCGGTACCCGTTTTCTGGAATTTTCTCGTTTACTTAATTTTTATTGATTATTAAGCTTCCATAAATGCTTAATAATTATTATTTAATGATTCACAATTTTTACGGGTCTGTTTGACCACTTAAGGTCCCGTTCTCGGGTTTTCTCGAAAAACGTGCGCTAAAGTTTAATTAGCGTTTTAATGTATTATTTGGATCCATTTTCTTCGGGAATTGTTCCCATAAATTATTTTGGCCTTATTAAGGCTTTAAAATCCATATAATACGCTAACCGAGGTCTCATACCTCCTATGGTTATTTAACGCTTATTTAGCGTTTTTCGCTTTTTAAGCGTTTCTGTATTTCTTTTGGATTTATTTTTCCTTGCCAATATTACTTAGGCGTCATTAGGCCCTTAAATACGTATTGAATTAATTTTAATCCCTATATTTAGGTTCGGGGTATTTCAATCTACCCCCCTTAAGAACATTGTCCTCAAAGTTGTTCGAGGTTATAGGTTTACAATGCTTACTCCTTCTTACTAAATACCAAAAGTCACACATTCTTCCTCCTTACAATTCCAAAATCCACTACTCACGGTCTCTACATTCCATACCATACAAATGTACTATAATTACTCCAATCCACATACTACTACCAACCATCTGGTTCCCATTACAAGGTTCATACAACAGTGCAAAGCTATCCCCAAAGCAATGCAATACACGTTACAATCCCGTAGGCACTCAGGTCATCTAGACACAGGACTCTTCTTTGTCCCGCTGCCCTTGGAATAATACAATACGATACTCTACTACCTTCTCAGGCATACGCTTCTTGCAAATCCTTCATCTTCAGGCTAAGAAAAATTCTTTCGCAACTACTACTTAGAAATTTTCCAAAGCATACAACTCCAAATTCCAGTTTGTATTTATTGCTTCTACCCTATGCGTGATTCTTGTGACCACTTGAGGGGAGCTTCAAGAATCATTCGACCCTGATGTGATCAGCATCAGTGTTGAACTATCTTTCCACCCCAATTTGTGTTCGGCTTCCCTTGATCTGATCAGGATCAAGTTCGACTTCCCACATCCGTTTCAAACAACAGATAATTCAATCATTTTCATTTACTACTTTTTTTACTCTTCCTAGTCGTAATTACAATTTCATACAACTCCAAAGGATGGAATTCAGTCCCTCAGCCATTCTCAATCTACTTCCCAAATACTTTCCTCGGAATTCGATGCCTAAATGCTCATTTCATCAATCTTCTCTACTATTCTGACTAGGGAATACAATACTTATGAAATTCAGCTGTCCTTAATTTACTTCCAATAACATACTTACTAATACACCACTTGTGGGCTACATTCCTCTACTACTCGTAGACGATCCGTACTACTTCTTTAAGAATACAATACTTGTGGAGCTCCGTCCACTACTCATTCTCAATTGTCTCAAGACAATCACCTAGGGAACTCAATTTCCTCTAGGTTATACATCGGTTTTATACCGACTCAAGCATCGTAATGCCATGTCTAACTTCAAATAGGCGCACGCTACAGGGATTATCGTTTCCCCAAGAGTTACTATACTCCTCTTTACTAATATTTTTACACTGGGGTTACAAGATGGGTATATTCATCCTATGGTATTCGCATCTCTTGTGCCCGATTACCACAGTTACAATATGAATGAATACGTATGTTTATTTAACATAAGTACCAATCATCAATTCGATTCTCATTTGTGCTATGCACATTATAGTTTCTGTGTTTTGTTCATGAAACTTACATTAAGCGGTTTTCGCTCTACCCCCCTTAAAAGGGATTACGCCCACGTAATCTACCATATGTTACTATTAAACATTGGTTTACTCGATTTGGGCAATCTGAAGCGTTTAGCTTCACTATGATATACTATACAATATGCTCTAGTCAAAGGGTCTTAACCATACCAATGGTTTAGTCTTTGCACCGAGGATTCCTATATGAGTTTATTTAACTCATAATTAATTCATTTCTAGCCTATTAGGCTTCAAGGCATTAATAGCCATTCTTTCATACTTACTAGGTGTATTACATTTCCTAGCTAGGGCCCACTAGCTTCTGCTGCGCGACCCTGATAACTTGGGTTACTTACCCTTCATGTTATCCTTAATGTGCTATACATCACCTTTTTATCCCTCTATTATGGAAATAAGGTTTACTAACAGTGTGGTATTCTTTTACCGTTGTTTGAACTCAATGAATTTTAGATTTTAACCAGCTCTCTGGTAATCTATTACACGTACTATTCGTACTCCCACGATTATTCCCTAAGTTCCTCCGACTTGTTGTCGGGCGAGGTTAAGTCACTACCTAGTTGCAGTGCTTCCTCTGTTGTTACTAGCTTCAGAATAATACCAGTTCTTCTGGTTCAGTACAAGTGTTCTTTGCTTGTATGACCTTGCATTCTCAATGCGTCGGTCCAAGTGACCTTCTTCAGTCTTCTTTCACCTTTTATTCCAATGGAATTCACATCTTGTGATTGTTAGTGTGCTTACACTCTTCGTGCTTCTTTGGCCTTAGGCCGCACGGTTTGTTGCTAAGCTTGCTTGACTGGCTTATGCCATGTTGTTGGTGAAAGAAGGGTTTACTACGGTTTACATTTCCCATATTCCTAGCTATCGCATTAGATCATTACTGCGCGAGTGCAATACCAAAACACTCAGTCATACAGAGTGCAGAGGCGTAAACGCTTGGCAGTAAATCACTTATGTGATAGGGATGAATATTTCTGCTTGTCATCTCATACTTATACTTCGTGTCATTGTCCAACTACTTCCTCATTCCGGTCGCTTGTTGCGCACCGTATTCTTACTCACTATACAACATCGTTTTTACGGTCTCCGTTACTGTGGTAGCTTACCTTTACTCCTTGCCATTATCGTTGGCACCATTTCCTTATGGTGTACAAACACTAGGAGGTTCCTAGTCATATGTATGACGGTTGTCGTAGTATACCGCAATACTATTATCTTCCCATTGTGGGGATGTTTTATTTCAATTTAGGTTTCATGTGTAGGTTAGCTTACTTCACATTACTTCCTCATTCATGATATAGTTTACCAAATAACTTGGTTGACCAAAGATGAAGTGGTTTATCGGGTTACAAGTTCCCTTGAGCGCCGGTCATTCATGGTGTGCAATATGCACACTCATTGATTGTCTTGACAATTACTGTCTCCTTAGTGCTGAGCATTGATAATAGGCTCTAGCTATGCGGTTTTACTTTTGCATGTACATTACCGGGACATCCCCAAAGCTTCAAGGGTTTTCTGGTCCCGTTCTCTAATTAAAGAGTATTCTATCACTGGTAGGTGGAAGTTCTCGTTGAGTGGTGTGTTTCCACTTATAGGTCTCATGACGAGGTTTATCATGTAAGTATTTATACTATGGTTCACCACATGATCGGGTGCCTAAGGAGTATACTTACTCCTTCGAGCTTTGAGGCTCTTAAGCGATGTGCTTCTACAGTCCACAGCCCCTCGTAGGCGTAGTGGTTTGGAAGTCTCATTTCCTTACTCGTTGTCTCTTGGCAATATCTATATGCACAAGTTTTGTTGTTATGGTAGACGGAAGCCTCTTTCTAAGGGTTCACATCATCCCGCATGGGTGGTTTTCTGTTAATGAGAGGTATCTTTCCTCAAGTTTCGTAGTGTCCAGGCGTGGACTAGGACATTGTTGGCGTTATCACCATTCTTGTGCCTCTGTGCTACCATTGCTATGGGAGGCATGAAGGTAATTAAAGGCTTGTCAACTGTATACTAGACTGATGCTTTAGTGACAGTGACACTGAGTTGACCATTACTCCAAGTCACTCAGGATGTTGGGTTTGAATTGATGGTCCCGTTGTTGATTTCTTGTCATATGAGACAATATCTCTTGCAAGTCTTTTATCAAAAGGTGTGAGTTATGCAACCGCTAAGGTTTACCTAACATAGTTGATTGATGGCTTGTAAGCCTTATTGCTGCAAGCTATGCTCTTTGCAAGCTGCTTATACATATTTCGACTCCTTGTATACCCCATAGGTTGGAGGTATTACTGTCTCCATGGCAAGTCGTGGCATCACGCTTCCGTTCATAGGAGACTCTTAGGCAATCTGGTGCTGATCAGTGCCTTGTAGACTAGGGTAGTTCCTATTAAGTGAATCCTTTCGGTGTCTTAACCGAGTGTTCGTTCTGGTTGTCGTGCTCTTATCATGACACTTCATTCGACTATTGTCATTCCAGACACCCTTCGAGGATTGCTCCTGGGTGTTGTTAGTTATGCCGTTACATCCAGCTGATGTTTATGACATGTGTTGTCCTATATACCGTCTTATGGTGTTGTGTTAAGCTATTCCTTTTTTATTTATAACGTCTCCCGTCGTTGGGTAGACCGTTTATACTTGCTCCTAGCGCTTGAGACTAGGTTTAATATCTCCTTCAATGATGGATTTTACTTCATGGTAATATCGTGATTGCTCTTGGGAGTTCTATCCCATTTGTAAAGCATTATAGTGCGCATGTTTAGGTAGTGGCCTTACTGTGTTAGGCTGGGTATACTTCCCAGCTGTCATATATTTGCTTGATGTCTTTGAGACATATCCATTGTCCATACCGACTAGTCTGTGCTCTCGGCACTTCCTAGTTCTTACTCTCATCTTCAGATGGATTCTCTGAGTTCCTTTATGCTTAATTGCCTGAGGTATCCAGTTGTTTGGTTTGAACTTACTGATGGTCCGTAGAACGGAGTCGACTACTTCCCGTGTTTCATACACTACATGTATACATACGTGGGGTACCTTATTGATACGTTACCACTTACCCGACTATTTGTCAGGCCCACAAGCTCCTTCGGAGTGCGGTTGTCCCACATCCCGTAATTGGGTACACTCGTAGTGTTCGTCACACGCCTAGGTGAAGTATTCTATTGTCAACTCCTCTTGTATCATTCTATGATACTCACCGTAATTCTGTTGGTTTGGTTTTAAAATCCAAGGTTTAAAGAAAAATTGTGGTTTTGAAAGAAGAATTTTGGGTTTCAAAAAAAATTATGGTTCGGTGTTAAAAGAAGTCTCTCATGGTGTAGCCATGTTTGAGGTCTTGACCAAGTCGAGCTTCTCGCTGACCTGTAACACCCCAACCGTTAATCTCATCATTACCTCTTAAACCTTCTCTAATTACTCTTACTCGCACAGCGGAACTCTAACTTACAACGAGGGGTGAAACAACGCCGTTAGCCACCCATGTGGCTAACCAGGCCTTTCTTACATACCGTAACGGTCTGATGAACTGGAATAACCGAGTACTTCATACAAATACAATACTCAATCATATCTCTACTATACCGAGTCTACAATATACGGATGCCGATAACATACTCGGACTTACACCTCATACAAACGCATAAGTAATTACAATCTAACTACCCATGCTCACAGCCGTCCCCGTCCTACTCTCTCGAACGGTGGTCAGCTTCAAGTACCTGCACACTAAAAACGTTCCCCCTAGGGGGTCAGCTTACGCTGCGCATGAAATTCGCATATACCGCGTGCTAACCGCGGTACGCCGACTACTTTGGGTCGGATATACATGGAGTTCATTTTAATCAAACAACATGCATCATGACAATACAATATATGTATATACACAAGGAATCTACTACATCCAGTCACGGAACACGATTCCTAACTAACATAAAATGTTGTTAGTGGTAACTGGTTACTCTTAGGCATTGAGGGTTATTCCTCACTATGCCTTGTTTACTTACTCAATACCTCACCCTCTCTCTCGGGTTACTTATCCTTATACTTACCCGTTCTCTCGGGTTCTCATTCGTATACACACCCATTCTCTTGGGCTACTCATACTTACACTTACCCGTTCTCTCGGGTTACTCATACATATACTCACCCTTTCTCTAGGGTTATTTATACTCGTTATCTCACCCACACTCTTGGGTTATTCATACTCAAGCTCTTGTAGATTCTCGAGACACTACAGGTCTCCTACGTCACGCTTGTTACTCTTATACATACTTAAGCCAAAACTCATGGCTCTCTAGCATAGTCTTACTTCCCCGGTTTCGACCCTACTCTGGGTCTAGCATGGTGGGAAGGTTCAACTAGCTCACGGAACTCTCTCTTAGTTCCTATCTCTTTTACTTAGGTCCGACTTCTCTCGGACTACTCGCTCCCATACACTCCTCTCTCGGAGTTATAATATATCATGTATATTAGTCAAGAAGCATCATTCTCGATGTTTCTAATGACTTTGGGAACTTTCCTTAAATTCGGGTAATCTTAGGTTTAAGGGTTACCCTCACAATCATATGCATATACATTCGGATACTTTCTTATACTGGGTAAAATCCTCATATAAGAGGTCGACCGTATCTCAAGGGAGTCACATAGTCCCTTAGGTCTCTTTTACCTTTCTTATATGTTTACATTATTGGACTAACTTCAATCCTCTCGATGGAGGTCATTTATCTCTCCACTCATATTTATTTCGTGGATTGTTTCACTAAGGTTCTCTAACCGTTATCGGGTATATACTCAACCCGTACATCTCCTCGCATTTTAGGGAGTTCATATGTTTTGTTATCGTTATACTTTAATCGATAGCTTGTGTGTGTTTGCATAATCCATTGGTTATGTGACTACCCTTCACGGGTTTCTAGTCAATCAATACTCACTAGAGTCGGTCTATGCACTAAGTTAGACCACACCGGCATACAAGTATGTTAGCTCATTCAACATACAACAAGCATGCATAATCAAACAAGGGATTATTTTCATGCTTTAATCTTGATTAAGCCGGCACACAACACACAAATCAGAGTAACTCGGTTAGCATACGGGGCATGAGAAAATCATACCTTTCACCGGGGTTTTTACTTTACCGGGGCATCTCACCATGCTCGGGTCACGCACGACTCTCTGATAATGTTTCAAACATTATTATTAATACTAAGATCATACGGTACATAATTAAATGCTACTTCCGTATTTACCCCGTTATCCCGTTATCTCGGTTTTACTTTTGTTAATTTGAGTTCTCACTTCTCAATCACTTCTAACACTTTCTTACACTTCCTAGGGCCTTTACATGTCACCAAACAAGGCCTTAACATCTTATAACATCATTAACATTCAAACCCCCATCATTTAAACCCTTTAAAACACTCTCTGTAGGTTTCTGGGGGTGGTCCGGGACTTGGTCCATACCCTAAGTCCCGGACCAATCACAAAACACACTCTCGGCCAAAAATATTGCATGGTCCGGGACCTTGTACCTAGGCCAAGTCCCGGACCAATGTGGTAGTTGGTTCTCGGCCTAAATTCTATATGTGGTCCGGGACTTGGGCATGGAGTTAAGTCCCGGACCAAACAAGCAGAACACTCTCGGGGGTAATTTTAGGGGTGGTCCGGGACTTGGTCCTGGACCTAAGTCCCGGACCCTGCTACAGATTTTGCAAATTTAGCATTTTACAATTCTGTTCAAGGTCTTCTCTTAGTCCTTTAATTATCCAATTTTCCCCACCTTAAATCCACATGATTAAGCACTTAAATACCCTTCTTAATCACCTTAAACTTAGCACCAAGTGCACTCACCAACTCTAGTTAATTTCACTTAGATTCTTTTACACTCACAACCTTGTTTTCTCTCTTGTTTTCTAACAGATTGTAACAGGTTTTGGCTATTACTTTAACCATTCAAACCTCTCATACTGAAGCCATTCCAAGCATTCACATGGCATTATTTTTACTCCTAACACACTCTCCTTCAAGCTTGGTTTTCCAAACCATTAACCACTCATTTAACACCTCTTGAACACCTAGTTTCATCCTTATAATAAAACACTCAAACTTATCCATTCCTAGGAAATTTTGACAGCACCTACTTGCTTTCCTTAGCATTTTCACCACGTTAATGTACTCACAAACACCTTCTTCACCCCTGTTTTGTTTAGGCACCAATAAACACATAAAATTCCCACGGTTCTCACATATGACTAGCTAGTTTCCTAGGTTTGTTTGCACACTTAAACCACATTAAAACATTCTCATTCAACTAACATTATTGTAGTATCATTACTACTCAAGTTCAAGGTTGTTTATACATCACCCACATAAGTTCCACAAGGAAAATAAAATCAACACAAGGTAAGCTCTTTACCTTGTTCATTTCGGTTTTCACCCCTCTTCTTCCTCCTTCTCTTATTCCCTCTTTCTCATCTTGTTTTTCCACACCAACAAGGGCTTTGGATTGCAAACTACAACCGTAGCCCATCACACATACAACAATCAATTCACTTTTCCTCCACAAAACCTTATACATATTTAGAGCTAGTTTACAAAGTTTAATCTTGGTTTTACCTTGAAGAACCCAAATGGTTGGATTAGCAATCAGTTGGAGAAGTTTCCAACACCCACAAAAACATATGCTCTCGGCTGAAATGAGAGGAAATTTTCCAACGTGAGGAAAAAGTCTCACAAATGGTAGATTAGGCTTGAAATGGTATAAATACTTACTTATATATACCTTAAGGCACTAAGGAAGAGAAGAAGGGTTGAAATCTACTCTTCAAGCTCCAAAAGCTCCCACGTCAATGGAGATGAAAATGGAGAAATCAAAACTTTGATGGGTGGAGATCGAAGCTCTCACCGATACGAGTCCAACGGTACCAATTTCGTGCGATTCGGTGGAGAAATGAGTAAGATGGAGGATGATGAAGGTGAGGCTTGTGAGCTCTCTCGGATCGCATTATACAGAGGAGGAAGAAGATGTTAACAGGGAGCTGGGGCGATACGTGAGAAATAAGGAAGAAGGAGGTGAGAGGTAAGTAACTCACTTTTTACTTTTGCTTTATACTATTTACTTTACTTATTTATTTACTTGTCTTGTTATTCCTTAATAGCTAGCAAGCTATTAATGAGTGTACACATTATAATTAAAACTGGCCCACATTAATTAATAGCCCGGGTCGTTTTTCGTCTTTTCGAATTAAACGCGTTTCGTCTCCCGGTTTCGTCACTATTCATTACCAGGTCCGTTTCCCGGAATTTTCTCGCTTAATTAATTTTAATGGCTATTAAGCTTCCATTAACACTTAATTATAGTTATTTAATCAACTATAATTTTTACGGGTCCATTTGACCACTTAAAGTCACGTTTTCGGGTTTTCTCGAAAAACGTGCTTTTATGCTTAATTAGCGTTTTAATCCATTATTTGGATCCGTTTTCTTCGGGAATCATTCCCGTATACTAATTAGGCCTAACTAAGCCTTAGGAATCCATCTCGGACCCTCTCGAGATCATATATCTCTTATACTCACTTAACGCGCATTTTAGCGTTTTTCGCTTTTCAAGCGTTTTCTCTTTTCTTTTGGTTTTATTCTTTTTACCAATACTCTTTAGGCACCATTAGGCCCTTAATAATTTTATTAGAGTAATTAAATCGCCATTTTTAGATCCGGGGTATTAAAATCTACCCCCCTTAGGAACTTTGTCCTCAAAGTTGGTGAACCTAGATGGTTACTCTCATGGCGTACTATGCCAAGGTTATAATACATGTATAACCTTACAGACTCCACAGGTCTGTCTCATTTCATACTACACATACCACACACATATCACAGCATGTATAGCAATCAAAAATACCCTTTTACTCTCTCCATGGAATCGGTCCGAAGACAAGAAGGCACTACAATCCTCGAATCCATATTGAGTAATATACTACTGATCCCTCAGGTACCGGTCACGTTGAACACTTACTCTTTCTGGTTCACGGCCGTTTCATGACAAATGGGCACTTACTCTCTCTGGCCCACGGTCCCCTCGGTTCTGATCAAAACGTTACACATATACATATCCTCAGGCACCCTGGTTGACTCACTCAACACAGGAACATCTCGGGGTACTCTCCCCGTCCCGCTGCCTTTGGAAAAATCACACACTGACACCGCCCCAACCGGTCACTTAGGACCGCCGCACGTACGGTGTAATGGTTTCAAAACTAATACACGCCCACCGTTCTACCGGTCATCAAGACTTAAGGCTCAGCCATCGGCGGGTGATAGCGGTTTCAAACCAGTTTCATTTCCATCTTCATACTTGAAGGAAATTCTTTTTCAAAATCTGTTTGAAAATTCTTTTTAAAACATCACACAACTCCAAATCAGATTTATGGTAGTTGTATCTTTCTTAGCGTGATTACTTGTGACCACTATAGGGAGCTTCAGGAATCATCTAACCCTGATGTGATCAGCATCAGTGTTGAACTATCCTTCCACCCCAATTTGTGTTCGGTTTCCCTTGATCGCTAGCAGATCAAGTTCCACCTCCCACGTCAGTTTCAAACAATCAGATAGTCAAACATTTTTGTTTTCTATCTTTTACTCTTTCTAGTCATATTCACGAAACAATTCGTTTCAATTAATCCCTAGTTCCTAGTACTTAGGTCATTTGTCATTCTCATTGCTTCACCACTTTACCTAGGTATTCCATACTTATGGCTTCATTTACTCAAATTGTTCCTCAATTTAAAACACATAACATACAACTCCAAAGGATGGAACTCACTCCATCTATCATTCTCAAATAAAATCACCTAGGGAACTCACTCCCTCTTAGGTTACACATCGGTTTCATGCGATTCATACTCATTATGTCTCATGTCTAATCTCACTAGACATATACTATAGGGATTCTCATTCCCCAGGAGTTTCTCTACTCCACTTTTCATATTTATTACATACACAATACTCGCATCTCTCATGCATAATACTCATACTTACACGATGAATGGGTAGACATGTTTACGTAACATGAGTTCCAATCATCAAAATAATTTCTTTTGTGCTATGCACATAGTAGTTTACGCACCAATACGTAAAACATACTCTAAGCGGTTTCTCGCCCTACCCCCCTTAAAAGGGGTTACGCCCGCGTAACCAACCATATGTTATCACTGAACATTGGTTAATGAACTCATAACCGGGTTCGGTTCTAGCCTCTAAGGCTTCAAGGGGTTTATGACATAGGTATACTTAACCCTGAATCACGGTCCACAAGCTTCTGCTGCGTGACCTGATAACTAGAGCTTACTCGCTCTTTGGTGTTCTCAATGTATTTCAATCGTCGCTTGGTATCTCTTACCGTATGCGAATTCGATGAATTTCAGATTGTCTCTCCAGTTCTCTGGGAATCTACTTCGTATAACACTGTATACCTTTGTGATTATTCACTTATTTTTCCCGACTTATTGTCGGTTGAGGTCAAGCTACTACTTAGCATGTAGTGCTTCCTCGTTTAATAGTGGCTCATGGATTATATTTGTTTCTTGGTTCTGTACCAGAGTTCCTCATTCATACTACTCTGCATTTACCATTCATCGATCCTGGGCCCTGTGGGTTACTGCTCACGATCATCGTGCAT
The DNA here is from genome assembly GCA_023374045.1 of Limonium bicolor. Lineage (NCBI taxonomy): Eukaryota > Viridiplantae > Streptophyta > Magnoliopsida > Caryophyllales > Plumbaginaceae > Limonium > Limonium bicolor. Next base: position 111,851,639 of record CM041783.1, read on the forward strand.
CTTTGGCCAATGGCCGCACGGTTATCTCTCTAGATTCTCACTCAACAGGCTTTGTTGACATTTCTCAATTCCTGGCTCTCCCACTCGATCATCACCGCACAAGTGCAATACCAAAACACTCAGTCATACAGAGTGCAGAAGCGTAAACCCTTGACAGTAAATCTCTCATGAGATAGGAATGAACATGTCTCCTTTACTACATTTCTTCATCAACTCTAATCACTATCCGAATATACTCTTACAATGGTCGCTTACTGCGTACCTTGTTCTACTCGTTACAACATTTGTTTACATGGCATCCGCTACTACTTTAGCTTCTGCTCATGTACTCCCGCCATTTATACTATGGCTTGCCATTCACTTGGATCAATGAAATACGTTACTCTTTAAATCTCTCTGCGCGCTTGCGCACTGCTTACTCTGCAGTTCATACTGCACACATACAGTGTTCACTACTCATCCGATTACTCTATCGGTTTCCTTTGTACTGCCATCAAGGTTCCTCTTTACACACTACTATAGTTCATATACTCCTTGGCAATATACACATGCTCAAGTTTTACTACACCGCTCTAGCGGTTTCACATTACATACTTAGATGGTAGCCTTTCTCTGGAGGATTCACGCAAATGCTGCTCCATAGGCCCCACAATAACAAGTGGTATCCCCACTCTAAGGTAGTGGTTCATTCTCCACTGTTCCTCTTATGCCTCTATGCATAGGTTTACAACGTTTAGATCTACGTATTGTAGTTGGTTTTATCGGCTTACAAGCCACCTTGCCTCGAGTCATGCTCCATGCGGGCTGTTTATATAGGTTTCTTCCTCTCCGTATGCCATTACATGGTTTGGAGGTATACTGGGCTCTTTAATATGGTTGACTCATCACGCTTCCGTACATGGAAGGTCCATTAAGTATCTCAATATTAATTCGTGCCCGCTGGCAATCTAGGGTGTCCCGTGTTACGTGGGATCCCTTCGGGTTCTACCCGAGTGTTCGATTTAACACTTGTGTTTTCAACACGATGTTTCGTTCAACTACTGTTGACTCCGGCACCCCTCTCGGATTGCTCCTGGGTGTTACTGAGTAATGCCATTACATCTGGCTTGTACTCATGGTTATGTTCAGTTGTGACTTCGCCTTGCGGCTATGTCCTTGACTATCCCATTTAGGGTTGTAGTGTCTCTCATTATTGGGTAGATCCTTGGTACCTTCTAATACCTTCTGGGTCAGGTCATTATTCTCTTCAGTGAGGTGTAAAGTGGGAATTCTATCCCGTTTATCGTACATTAATAAGTTCATTTAGGCATTCGCCGCATTATTTGCACTGGTATTCACCCAGTTATTAGGTATTTCCTGAGACATATCCAATGTCTGTATTTAATACTCTGTGCTTCTCGCACTTATTAACGCCTTATCCTTAGGTCCGTGACCTTACTGGATCTAGACTCCCTTAACTCGGTAAGCTTCCTTGTGTTCTTCGATCATCCGAGGTGTCTACTGTCTTGGTTTGGATTGGCTCTTTCGTCCGTAGTATGGAGTGGGCTACTTCCCGTGTACCGTACTCTACTTGTATACATACATGGAGTATCTTATTGATACGTTACCACTTACCCGACTAACTCATAACTGGTCGGTCAGGCCCGCAAGCTCCTTTGGAGTGCGGTTGTTCCATGTCTCGTTTGTGTACACTTGTAGTGTCGGTCACGCCTAAGTGAAGTATTCTGTTGCCAACTCCTCTTATATCGTCCTATGATAACTTACCGTCATTCTCTGGTTTGGTTTAAAAATTCGGGGGTTTTTGGAAAATTTCATGTTTGAAAGAAAAGTTTGAGTCTTGAAAGTAAACTCTTTGCGGCATTACAATGCCGGTTGATTCTTACCCAGTCCAGCTTCTTGCTGGCCGGTATGTTCTTTATACAGTGATTAGGCTGTTAGGCCTTTTCAAGGTTTCGTTTCAGAATTTTAGGGTTTGTGGTGCTATATTGGCTTCTCTTGCCGTCTTGGTACTTGCTAAGTACTTTTTATTGCAAAGGTTCCTCTTAATAATGCCGCTATTACTGCACTTGCCTTGGCAAGTGCGCGGTACTGGCGGTTTTTGGGTTTTTAACTCATACCGGTCACGGTATTGTTACATTGTATTTGGTAGCCTTGTTGGCTCTTCCTTGATCCTTTAACTGGATAACTGCTCCTTAGAGCTGCTTCTCATTCACTTGACATGACTGTCATTCAATTTAGGCGCTTCTCCACTCTCGGAGTTCCTTAATTACAGTGCTTTGTTCTACCTCGTTGCTCGTTCCCATGTCTTTACTGTGGTTACCGAGGTTAAAGTCATTTAGGCACTACTTCTGTAGTCCTATTCGGGTATATCCCGTAGTTATGCTTGTAGCTGTCTAAGCTGTGCCCGTTAGGTATTGCAGCCTCTTCGGGTGTGGTAGGGTGGGTGTACCTACTCTTGACTAGATTCTTAGTCGGTTAGTGTACCGATGTTGGTATTACTTACTATGGCGGTCCGTAGACTTGTGTCCCGGTTCCCGTTAGTTTTCATAAGTCCGCCTTCTTGCACGGTTGGTGCTTCCTTATTGCTGCTGCTCGGCCAGCTGGGTTCTCGCGACTGCTAAGCATGTCGCCCCAGGCTGCCACAAATTCTGGTCTCCTTGGATTAGGATGTCTCGACCTTCCGTCATTGCACGCAGTTTTTGTCATTTCAGCGGGATCCGTCTCCGGGATTTCCGGTTCTCGGGATCTACCGCATGACAGGTTCTGGTTCATATCGAAATATTAAATAACTGCCAGATTGGGTTTCCCCGTCTCTCTGGCGTTCTTTCCCAAGCTTTTAATGCGGGGGTTGTGGAGGGCGGGTCTGGTATTGTAGGTATCCAGAACATACTGGAAGTTCCTATCTAGCGCATCTCTCACGCTACCACTCAACCCATAGCCCTAAGTCTCTAATTTCCTAACTCGGTATCTCCTAAGCTCGGTATTTCCAGTCATCAGAGCGATACTTCGCTCTGATACCATTTTTGTAACACCCCAACCGTTAATCTCATCATTACCTCTTAAACCTTCTCTAATTACTCTTACTCGCACAGCGGAACTCTAACTTACAACGAGGGGTGAAACAACGCCGTTAGCCACCCATGTGGCTAACCAGGCCTTTCTTACATACCGTAACGGTCTGATGAACTGGAATAACCGAGTACTTCATACAAATACAATACTCAATCATATCTCTACTATACCGAGTCTACAATATACGGATGCCGATAACATACTCGGACTTACACCTCATACAAACGCATAAGTAATTACAATCTAACTACCCATGCTCACAGCCGTCCCCGTCCTACTCTCTCGAACGGTGGTCAGCTTCAAGTACCTGCACACTAAAAACGTTCCCCCTAGGGGGTCAGCTTACGCTGCGCATGAAATTCGCATATACCGCGTGCTAACCGCGGTACGCCGACTACTTTGGGTCGGATATACATGGAGTTCATTTTAATCAAACAACATGCATCATGACAATACAATATATATGTATATCACACAAGGAATCTACATCCAGTCACGGAACACGATTCCTAACTAACATAACAATGTTGTTAGTGGTAACTGGTTACTCTTAGGCATTGAGGGTTATTCCTCACTATGCCTTGTTTACTTACTCAATACCTCACCCTCTCTCTGGGTTACTTATCCTTATACTTACCCGTTCTCTCGGGTTACTCATTCGTATACACACCCATTCTCTTGGGCTACTCATACTTACACTTACCCGTTCTCTCGGGTTACTCATACATATACTCACCCCTTTCTCTCGGGTTATTTATACTCGTTATCTCACCCACACTCTTGGGTTATTCATACTCAAGCTCTTGTAGATTCTCGAGACACTACAGGTCTCCTACGTCACGCTTGTTACTCTTATACATACTTAAGCCAAAACTCATGGCTCTCTAGCATAGTCTTACTTCCCCGGTTTCGACCCTACTCTGGGTCTAGCATGGTGGGAAGGTTCAACTAGCTCACGGAACTCTCTCTTAGTTCCTATCTCTTTTACTTAGGTCCGACTTCTCTCGGACTACTCTCGCTCCCATACACTCCTCTCTCGGAGTTATAATAATATCATGTATATTAGTAGAAGCATCATTCTCGATGTTTCTAATGACTTTGGGAACTTTCCTTAAATTCGGGTAATCTTAGGTTTAAGGGTTACCCTCACAATCATATGCTTATACATTCGGATACTTTCTTATACTGGGTAAAATCCTCATATAAGAGGTCGACCGTATCTCAAGGGAGTCACATAGTCCCTTAGGTCTCTTTTACCTTTCTTATATGTTTACATTATTGGACTAACTTCAATCCTCTCGATGGAGGTCATTTATCTCTCCACTCATATTTATTTCGTGGATTGTTTCACTAAGGTTCTCTAACCGTTATCGGGTATATACTCAACCCGTACATCTCCTCGCATTTTAGGGAGTTCATATGTTTGTGTTATCGTTATACTTTAATCGATAGCTTGTGTGTGTTTGCATAATACCATTGGTTATGTGACTACCCGTTCAACGGGTTTCTAGTCAATCAATACTCACTAAGAGTCGGTCTATGCACTAAGTTAGACCACACCGGCATACAAGTATGTTAGCTCATTCAACATACAACAATGCATGCATAATCAAACAAGGGATTATTTTCATGCTTTAATCTTGATTAAGCCGGCACACAACACACAAATCAGAGTAACTCGGTTAGCATACGGGGCATGAGAAAATCATACCTTTCACCGGGGTTTTTACTTTACCGGGGCATCTCACCATGCTCGGGTCACGCACGACTCTCTGATAATGTTTCAAACATTATTATTAATACTAAGATCATACGGTACATAATTAAATGCTACTTCCGTATTTACCCCGTTATCCCGTTATCTCGGTTTTACTTTTGTTAATTTGAGTTCTCACTTCTCAATCACTTCTAACACTTTCTTACACTTCCTAGGGCCTTTACATGTCACCAAACAAGGCCTTAACATCTTATAACATCATTAACATTCAAACCCCCATCATTTAAACCCTTTAAAACACTCTCTGTAGGTTTCTGGGGGTGGTCCGGGACTTGGTCCATACCCTAAGTCCCGGACCAATCACAAAACACACTCTCGGCCAAAAATATTGCATGGTCCGGGACCTTGTACCTAGGCCAAGTCCCGGACCAATGTGGTAGTTGGTTCTCGGCCTAAATTCTATATGTGGTCCGGGACTTGGGCATGGAGTTAAGTCCCGGACCAAACAAGCAGAACACTCTCGGGGGTAATTTTAGGGGTGGTCCGGGACTTGGTCCTGGACCTAAGTCCCGGACCCTGCTACAGATTTTGCAAATTTAGCATTTTACAATTCTGTTCAAGGTCTTCTCTTAGTCCTTTAATTATCCAATTTCCCCACCTTAAATCCACATGATTAAGCACTTAAATACCCTTCTTAATCACCTTAAACTTAGCACCAAGTGCACTCACCAACTCTAGTTAATTTCACTTAGATTCTTTTACACTCACAACCTTGTTTTCTCTCTTGTTTTCTAACAGATTGTAACAGGTTTTGGCTATTACTTTAACCATTCAAACCTCTCATACTGAAGCCATTCCAAGCATTCACATGGCATTATTTTTACTCCTAACACACTCTCCTTCAAGCTTGGTTTTCCAAACCATTAACCACTCATTTAACACCTCTTGAACACCTAGTTTCATCCTTATAATAAAACACTCAAACTTATCCATTCCTAGGAAATTTTGACAGCACCTACTTGCTTTCCTTAGCATTTTCACCACGTTAATGTACTCACAAACACCTTCTTCACCCCTGTTTTGTTTAGGCACCAATAAACACATAAAATTCCCACGGTTCTCACATATGACTAGCTTAGTTTCCTAGGTTTGTTTGCACACTTAAACCACATTAAAACATTCTCATTCAACTAACATTATTGTAGTATCATTACTACTCAAGTTCAAGGTTGTTTATACATCACCCACATAAGTTCCACAAGGAAAATAAAATCAACACAAGGTAAGCTCTTTACCTTGTTCATTTCGGTTTTCACCCCTCTTCTTCCTCTCTTCTCTTATTCCCTCTTTCTCATCTTGTTTTTCCACACCACACAAGGGCTTTGGATTGCAAACTACAACCGTAGCCCATCACACATACAACAATCAATTCACTTTTCCTCCACAAAACCTTATACATATTTAGAGCTAGTTTACAAAGTTTAATCTTGGTTTTACCTTGAAGAACCCAAATGGTTGGATTAGCAATCAGTTGGAGAAGTTTCCAACACCCCACAAAAACATATGCTCTCGGCTGAAATGAGAGGAAATTTTCCAACGTGAGGAAAAAGTCTCACAAATGGTAGATTAGGCTTGAAATGGTATAAATACTTACTTATATATACCTTAAGGCACTAAGGAAGAGAAGAAGGGTTGAAATCTACTCTTCAAGCTCCAAAAGCTCCCACGTCAATGGAGATGAAAATGGAGAAATCAAAACTTTGATGGGTGGAGATCGAAGCTCTCACCGATACGAGTCCAACGGTACCAATTTCGTGCGATTCGGTGGAGAAATGAGTAAGATGGAGGATGATGAAGGTGAGGCTTGTGAGCTCTCTCTCGGATCGCATTATACAGAGGAGGAAGAAGATGTTAACAGGGAGCTGGGGCGATACGTGAGAAATAAGGAAGAAGGAGGTGAGAGGTAAGTAACTCACTTTTTACTTTTGCTTTATACTATTTACTTTACTTATTTATTTACTTGTCTTGTTATTCCTTAATAGCTAGCAAGCTATTAATGAGTGTACACATTATAATTAAAACTGGCCCACATTAATTAATAGCCCGGGTCGTTTTTCGTCTTTTCGAATTAAACGCGTTTCGTCTCCCGGTTTCGTCACTATTCACTTACCGGGTCCGTTTCCCGGAATTTTCTCGCTTAATTAATTTTAATGGCTATTAAGCTTCCATTAACACTTAATTATAGTTATTTAATCAACTATAATTTTTACGGGTCCATTTGACCACTTAAAGTCACGTTTTCGGGTTTTCTCGAAAAACGTGCTTTTATGCTTAATTAGCGTTTTAATCCATTATTTGGATCCGTTTTCTTCGGGAATCATTCCCGTATACTAATTAGGCCTAACTAAGCCTTAGGAATCCATCTCGGACCCTCTCGAGATCATATATCTCTTATACTCACTTAACGCGCATTTTAGCGTTTTTCGCTTTTCAAGCGTTTTCTCTTTTCTTTTGGTTTTATTCTTTTTACCAATACTCTTTAGGCACCATTAGGCCCTTAATAATTTTATTAGAGTAATTAAATCGCCATTTTTAGATCCGGGGTATTAAAATCTACCCCCCTTAGGAACTTTGTCCTCAAAGTTGGTGAACCTAGATGGTTACTCTCATGGCGTACTATGCCAAGGTTATAATACATGTATAACCTTACAGACTCCACAGGTCTGTCTCATTTCATACTACACATACCACACACATATCACAGCATGTATAGCAATCAAAAATACCCTTTTTACTCTCTCCATGGAATCGGTCCGAAGACAAGAAGGCACTACAGTCCTCGAATCCATATTGAGTAATATACTACTGATCCCTCAGGTACCGGTCACGTTGAACACTTACTCTTTCTGGTTCACGGCCGTTTCATGACAAATGGGCACTTACTCTCTCTGGCCCACGGTCCCCTCGGTTCTGATCAAAACGTTACACATATACATATCCTCAGGCACCCTGGTTGACTCACTCAACACAGGAACATCTCGGGGTACTCTCCCCGTCCCGCTGCCTTTGGAAAAATCACACACTGACACCGCCCCAACCGGTCACTTAGGACCGCCGCACGTACGGTGTAATGGTTTCAAAACTAATACACGCCCACCGTTCTACCGGTCATCAAGACTTAAGGCTCAGCCATCGGCGGGTGATAGCGGTTTCAAACCAGTTTCATTTCCATCTTCATACTTGAAGGAAATTCTTTTTCAAAATCTGTTTGAAAATTCTTTTTAAAACATCACACAACTCCAAATCAGATTTATGGTAGTTGTATCTTAGCGTGATTACTTGTGACCACTATAGGGAGCTTCAGGAATCATCTAACCCTGATGTGATCAGCATCAGTGTTGAACTATCCTTCCACCCCAATTTGTGTTCGGTTTCCCTTGATCGCTAGCAGATCAAGTTCCACCTCCCACGTCAGTTTCAAACAATCAGATAGTCAAACATTTTTGTTTTCTATCTTTTACTCTTTCTAGTCATATTCACGAAACAATTCGTTTCAATTAATCCCTAGTTCCTAGTACTTAGGTCATTTGTCATTCTCATTGCTTCACCACTTTACCTAGGTATTCCATACTTATGGCTTCATTTACTCAAATTGTTCCTCAATTTAAAACACATAACATACAACTCCAAAGGATGGAACTCACTCCATCTATCATTCTCAAATAAAATCACCTAGGGAACTCACTCCCTCTTAGGTTACACATCGGTTTCATGCCGATTCATACTCATTATGTCTCATGTCTAATCTCACTAGACATATACTATAGGGATTCTCATTCCCCAGGAGTTTCTCTACTCCACTTTTCATATTTATTACATACACAATACTCGCATCTCTCATGCATAATACTCATACTTACACGATGAATGGGTAGACATGTTTACGTAACATGAGTTCCAATCATCAAAATAATTTCTTTTGTGCTATGCACATAGTAGTTTACGCACCAATACGTAAAACATACTCTAAGCGGTTTCTCGCCCTACCCCCCTTAAAAGGGGTTACGCCCGCGTAACCAACCATATGTTATCACTGAACATTGGTTAATGAACTCATAACCGGGTTCGGTTCTAGCCTCTAAGGCTTCAAGGGGTTTATGACATAGGTATACTTAACCCTGAATCACGGTCCACAAGCTTCTGCTGCGTGACCTGATAACTAGAGCTTACTCGCTCTTTGGTGTTCTCAATGTATTTCAATCGTCGCTTGGTATCTCTTACCGTATGCGAATTCGATGAATTTCAGATTGTCTCTCCAGTTCTCTGGGAATCTACTTCGTATAACACTGTATACCTTTGTGATTATTCACTTATTTTTCCCGACTTATTGTCGGTTGAGGTCAAGCTACTACTTAGCATGTAGTGCTTCCTTCGTTTAATAGTGGCTCATGGATTATATTTGTTTCTTGGTTCTGTACCAGAGTTCCTCATTCATACTACTCTGCATTTACCATTCATCGATCCTGGGCCCTGTGGGTTACTGCTCACGATCATCGTGCATCTTTGGCCAATGGCCGCACGGTTATCTCTCTAGATTCTCACTCAACAGGCTTTGTTGACATTTCTCAATTTCTGGCTCTCCCACTCGATCATCACCGCACAAGTGCAATACCAAAACACTCAGTCATACAGAGTGCAGAAGCGTAAACCCTTGACAGTAAATCTCTCATGAGATAGGAATGAACATGTCTCCTTTACTACATTTCTTCATCAACTCTAATCACTATCCGAATATACTTACAATGGTCGCTTACTGCGTACCTTGTTCTACTCGTTACAACATTTGTTTACATGGCATCCGCTACTACTTTAGCTTCTGCTCATGTACTCCCGCCATTTATACTATGGCTTGCCATTCACTTGGATCAATGAAATACGTTACTCTTTAAATCTCTCTGCGCGCTTGCGCACTGCTTACTCTGCAGTTCATACTGCACACATACAGTGTTCACTACTCATCCGATTACTCTATCGGTTTCCTTTGTACTGCCATCAAGGTTCCTCTTTACACACTACTATAGTTCATAACTCCTTGGCAATATACACATGCTCAAGTTTTACTACACCGCTCTAGCGGTTTCACATTACATACTTAGATGGTAGCCTTTCTCTGGAGGATTCACGCAAATGCTGCTCCATAGGCCCCACAATAACAAGTGGTATCCCACTCTAAGGTAGTGGTTCATTCTCCACTGTTCCTCTTATGCCTCTATGCATAGGTTTACAACGTTTAGATCTACGTATTGTAGTTGGTTTTATCGGCTTACAAGCCACCTTGCCTCGAGTCATGCTCCATGCGGGCTGTTTATATAGGTTTCTTCCTCTCCGTATGCCATTACATGGTTTGGAGGTATACGGGCTCTTTAATATGGTTGACTCATCACGCTTCCGTACATGGAAGGTCCATTAAGTATCTCAATATTAATTCGTGCCCGCTGGCAATCTAGGGTGTCCCGTGTTACGTGGGATCCCTTCGGGTTCTACCCGAGTGTTCGATTTAACACTTGTGTTTTCAACACGATGTTTCGTTCAACTACTGTTGACTCCGGCACCCTCTCGGATTGCTCCTGGGTGTTACTGAGTAATGCCATTACATCTGGCTTGTACTCATGGTTATGTTCAGTTGTGACTTCGCCTTGCGGCTATGTCCTTGACTATCCCATTTAGGGTTGTAGTGTCTCTCATTATTGGGTAGATCCTTGGTACCTTCTAATACCTTCTGGGTCAGGTCATTATTCTCTTCAGTGAGGTGTAAAGTGGGAATTCTATCCCGTTTATCGTACATTAATAAGTTCATTTAGGCATTCGCCGCATTATTTGCACTGGTATTCACCCAGTTATTAGGTATTTCCTGAGACATATCCAATGTCTGTATTTAATACTCTGTGCTTCTCGCACTTCTTAACGCCTTATCCTTAGGTCCGTGACCTTACTGGATTCTAGACTCCCTTAACTCGGTAAGCTTCCTTGTGTTCTTCGATCATCCGAGGTGTCTACTGTCTTGGTTTGGATTGGCTCTTTCGTCCGTAGTATGGAGTGGGCTACTTCCCGTGTACCGTACTCTACTTGTATACATACATGGAGTATCTTATTGATACGTTACCACTTACCCGACTAACTCATAACTGGTCGGTCAGGCCCGCAAGCTCCTTTGGAGTGCGGTTGTTCCATGTCTCGTTTGTGTACACTTGTAGTGTCGGTCACGCCTAAGTGAAGTATTCTGTTGCCAACTCCTCTTATATCGTCCTATGATAACTTACCGTCATTCTCTGGTTTGGTTTAAAATTCGGGGGTTTTTGGAAAATTTCATGTTTGAAAGAAAAGTTTGAGTCTTGAAAGTAAACTCTTTGCGGCATTACAATGCCGGTTGATTCTTACCCAGTCCAGCTTCTTGCTGGCCGGTATGTTCTTTATACAGTGATTAGGCTGTTAGGCCTTTTCAAGGTTTCGTTTCAGAATTTTTAGGGTTTGTGGTGCTATATTGGCTTCTCTTGCCGTCTTGGTACTTGCTAAGTACTTTTTATTGCAAAGGTTCTCTTAAAATGCCGCTATTACTGCACTTGCCTTGGCAAGTGCGCGGTACTGGCGGTTTTTGGGTTAACTCATACCGGTCACGGTATTGTTTACATTGTATTTGGTAGCCTTGTTGGCTCTTCCTTGATCCTTTAACTGGATAACTGCTCCTTAGAGCTGCTTCTCATTCAACTTGACATGACTGTCATTCAATTTAGGCGCTTCTCCACTCTCGGAGTTCCTTAATTACTTAGTGCTTTGTTCTACCTCGTTGCTCGTTCCCATGTCTTTACTGTGGTTACCGAGGTTAAAGTCATTTAGGCACTACTTCTGTAGTCCTATTCGGGTATATCCCGTAGTTATGCTTGTAGCTGTCTAAGCTGTGCCCGTTAGGTATTGCAGCCTCTTCGGGTGTGGTAGGGTGGGTGTACCTACTCTTGACTAGATTCTTAGTCGGTTAGTGTACCGATGTTGGTATTACTTACTATGGCGGTCCGTAGACTTGTGTCCCGGTTCCCGTTAGTTTTCATAAGTCCGCCTTCTTGCACGGTTGGTGCTTCCTTATGTGCTGCTCGGCCAGCTGGGTTCTCGCGACTGCTAAGCATGTCGCCCCAGGCTGCCACAAATTCTGGCTCTTGGATTAGGATGTCTCGACCTTCCGTCATTGCACGCAGTTTTTGTCATTTCAGCGGGATCCGTCTCCGGGATTTCCGGTTCTCGGGATCTACCGCATGACAGGTTCTGGTTCATATCGAAATATTAAATAACTGCCAGATTGGGTTTCCCCGTCTCTCTGGCGTTCTTTCCCAAGCTTTTAATGCGGGGGTTGTGGAGGGGCGGGTCTGGTATTGTAGGTATCCAGAACATACTGGAAGTTCCTATCTAGCGCATCTCTCACGCTACCACTCAACCCATAGCCCTAAGTCTCTAATTTCCTAACTCGGTTCCTAAGCTCGGTATTTCCAGTCATCAGAGCGATACTTCGCTCTGATACCATTTTTGTAACACCCCAACCGTTAATCTATCATTACCTCTTAAACCTTCTAATTACTCTTACTCGCACAGCGGAACTCTAACTTACAACGAGGGGTGAAACAACGCCGTTAGCCACCCATGTGGCTAACCAGGCCTTTCTTACATACCGTAACGGTCTGATGAACTGGAATAACCGAGTACTTCATACAAATACAATACTCAATCATATCTCTACTATACCGAGTCTACAATATACGGATGCCGATAACATACTCGGACTTACACCTCATACAAACGCATAAGTAATTACAATCTAACTACCCATGCTCACAGCCGTCCCCGTCCTACTCTCTCGAACGGTGGTCAGCTTCAAGTACCTGCACACTAAAAACGTTCCCCCTAGGGGGTCAGCTTACGCTGCGCATGAAATTCGCATATACCGCGTGCTAACCGCGGTACGCCGACTACTTTGGGTCGGATATACATGGAGTTCATTTTAATCAAACAACATGCATCATGACAATACAATATATATGTATATCACACAAGGAATCTACATCCAGTCACGGAACACGATTCCTAACTAACATAACAATGTTGTTAGTGGTAACTGGTTACTCTTAGGCATTGAGGGTTATTCCTCACTATGCCTTGTTTACTTACTCAATACCTCACCCTCTCTCGGGTTACTTATCCTTATACTTACCCGTTCTCTCGGGTTACTCATTCGTATACACACCCATTCTCTTGGGCTACTCATACTTACACTTACCCGTTCTCTGGGTTACTCATACATATACTCACCCCTTTCTCTCGGGTTATTTATACTCGTTATCTCACCCACACTCTTGGGTTATTCATACTCAAGCTCTTGTAGATTCTCGAGACACTACAGGTCTCCTACGTCACGCTTGTTACTCTTATACATACTTAAGCAAAACTATGGCTCTCTAGCATAGTATTACTTCCCCGGTTTCGACCCTACTCTGGGTCTAGCATGGTGGGAAGGTTCAACTAGCTCACGGAACTCTCTCTTAGTTCCTATCTCTTTTACTTAGGTCCGACTTCTCTCGGACTACTCTCGCTCCCATACACTCCTCTCTCGGAGTTATAATAATATCATGTATATTAGTCAAGAAGCATCATTCTCGATGTTTCTAATGACTTTGGGAACTTTCCTTAAATTCGGGTAATCTTAGGTTTAAGGGTTACCCTCACAATCATATGCTTATACATTCGGATACTTTCTTATACTGGGTAAAATCCTCATATAAGAGGTCGACCGTATCTCAAGGGAGTCACATAGTCCCTTAGGTCTCTTTTACCTTTCTTATATGTTTACATTATTGGACTAACTTCAATCCTCTCGATGGAGGTCATTTATCTCTCCACTCATATTTATTTCGTGGATTGTTTCACTAAGGTTCTCTAACCGTTATCGGGTATATACTCAACCCGTACATCTCCTCGCATTTTAGGGAGTTCATATGTTTGTGTTATCGTTATACTTTAATCGATAGCTTGTGTGTGTTTGCATAATACCATTGGTTATGTGACTACCCGTTCAACGGGTTTCTAGTCAATCAATACTCACTAAGAGTCGGTCTATGCACTAAGTTAGACCACACCGGCATACAAGTATGTTAGCTCATTCAACATACAACAATGCATGCATAATCAAACAAGGGATTATTTTCATGCTTTAATCTTGATTAAGCCGGCACACAACACACAAATCAGAGTAACTCGGTTAGCATACGGGGCATGAGAAAATCATACCTTTCACCGGGGTTTTTACTTTACCGGGGCATCTCACCATGCTCGGGTCACGCACGACTCTCTGATAATGTTTCAAACATTATTATTAATACTAAGATCATACGGTACATAATTAAATGCTACTTCCGTATTTACCCCGTTATCCCGTTATCTCGGTTTTACTTTTGTTAATTTGAGTTCTCACTTCTCAATCACTTCTAACACTTTCTTACACTTCCTAGGGCCTTTACATGTCACCAAACAAGGCCTTAACATCTTATAACATCATTAACATTCAAACCCCCATCATTTAAACCCTTTAAAACACTCTCTGTAGGTTTCTGGGGGTGGTCCGGGACTTGGTCCATACCCTAAGTCCCGGACCAATCACAAAACACACTCTCGGCCAAAAATATTGCATGGTCCGGGACCTTGTACCTAGGCCAAGTCCCGGACCAATGTGGTAGTTGGTTCTCGGCCTAAATTCTATATGTGGTCCGGGACTTGGGCATGGAGTTAAGTCCCGGACCAAACAAGCAGAACACTCTCGGGGGTAATTTTAGGGGTGGTCCGGGACTTGGTCCTGGACCTAAGTCCCGGACCCTGCTACAGATTTTGCAAATTTAGCATTTTACAATTCTGTTCAAGGTCTTCTCTTAGTCCTTTAATTATCCAATTTTCCCCACCTTAAATCCACATGATTAAGCACTTAAATACCCTTCTTAATCACCTTAAACTTAGCACCAAGTGCACTCACCAACTCTAGTTAATTTCACTTAGATTCTTTTACACTCACAACCTTGTTTTCTCTCTTGTTTTCTAACAGATTGTAACAGGTTTTGGCTATTACTTTAACCATTCAAACCTCTCATACTGAAGCCATTCCAAGCATTCACATGGCATTATTTTTACTCCTAACACACTCTCCTTCAAGCTTGGTTTTCCAAACCATTAACCACTCATTTAACACCTCTTGAACACCTAGTTTCATCCTTATAATAAAACACTCAAACTTATCCATTCCTAGGAAATTTTGACAGCACCTACTTGCTTTCCTTAGCATTTTCACCACGTTAATGTACTCACAAACACCTTCTTCACCCCTGTTTTGTTTAGGCACCAATAAACACATAAAATTCCCACGGTTCTCACATATGACTAGCTTAGTTTCCTAGGTTTGTTTGCACACTTAAACCACATTAAAACATTCTCATTCAACTAACATTATTGTAGTATCATTACTACTCAAGTTCAAGGTTGTTTATACATCACCCACATAAGTTCCACAAGGAAAATAAAATCAACACAAGGTAAGCTCTTTACCTTGTTCATTTCGGTTTTCACCCCTCTTTCCTCCTTCTCTTATTCCCTCTTTCTCATCTTGTTTTTCCACACCACACAAGGGCTTTGGATTGCAAACTACAACCGTAGCCCATCACACATACAACAATCAATTCACTTTTCCTCCACAAAACCTTATACATATTTAGAGCTAGTTTACAAAGTTTAATCTTGGTTTTACCTTGAAGAACCCAAATGGTTGGATTAGCAATCAGTTGGAGAAGTTTCCAACACCCCACAAAAACATATGCTCTCGGCTGAAATGAGAGGAAATTTTCCAACGTGAGGAAAAAGTCTCACAAATGGTAGATTAGGCTTGAAATGGTATAAATACTTACTTATATATACCTTAAGGCACTAAGGAAGAGAAGAAGGGTTGAAATCTACTCTTCAAGCTCCAAAAGCTCCCACGTCAATGGAGATGAAAATGGAGAAATCAAAACTTTGATGGGTGGAGATCGAAGCTCTCACCGATACGAGTCCAACGGTACCAATTTCGTGCGATTCGGTGGAGAAATGGTAAGATGGAGGATGATGAAGGTGAGGCTTGTGAGCTCTCTCTCGGATCGCATTATACAGAGGAGGAAGAAGATGTTAACAGGGAGCTGGGGCGATACGTGAGAAATAAGGAAGAAGGAGGTGAGAGGTAAGTAACTCACTTTTTACTTTTGCTTTATACTATTTACTTTACTTATTTATTTACTTGTCTTGTTATTCCTTAATAGCTAGCAAGCTATTAATGAGTGTACACATTATAATTAAAACTGGCCCACATTAATTAATAGCCCGGGTCGTTTTTCGTCTTTTCGAATTAAACGCGTTTCGTCTCCCGGTTTCGTCACTATTCACTTACCGGGTCCGTTTCCCGGAATTTTCTCGCTTAATTAATTTTAATGGCTATTAAGCTTCCATTAACACTTAATTATAGTTATTTAATCAACTATAAGTTTTACGGGTCCATTTGACCACTTAAAGTCACGTTTTCGGGTTTTCTCGAAAAACGTGCTTTTATGCTTAATTAGCGTTTTAATCCATTATTTGGATCCGTTTTCTTCGGGAATCATTCCCGTATACTAATTAGGCCTAACTAAGCCTTAGGAATCCATCTCGGACCCTCTCGAGATCATATATCTCTTATACTCACTTAACGCGCATTTTAGCGTTTTTCGCTTTTCAAGCGTTTTCTCTTTTCTTTTGGTTTTATTCTTTTTACCAATACTCTTTAGGCACCATTAGGCCCTTAATAATTTTATTAGAGTAATTAAATCGCCATTTTTAGATCCGGGGTATTAAATGACCGGTATGTTATAAATACAGTGATCCGGCCGTTAGGCCTTTCTAAGGTTCCATACTTCTAGTTGTTAGGATGTGTGATCCTGTAGTTGCTTCTTGTAGCCACGGTACATTACTATGTACCTGTGGTGCGTTAGAGTTCCTTTACATATTTCTGCCCTTACTGCACTTGCCGTGGCAAGTGCGCGGTACTGGTGGTTTTTGGGTAATTCTATACCGATCACGGTATGGTTTCCATTCATAATTGGTAATCTTGCTTACTCTTCCTTTGATCTTGTTGATCATTTACTTGGGTTAATCACTCTTCTAAGTAACTTCTCAGTGAGTTTGACATAGCTGTCATTGATCAGGGTACTCCTCCAATACTTGGAGCTTCCCCTTTGACTTGGTTGTGTTGTTCCTTGTTGCTTATTCCCACACGTTTGTTGTGGTTACTGAGCCTGATTTGGTTTAGGCACTACAGTTGTAGTTACGTCAGATTTTATCTTGTGAATATTCCTGTAGCTGTCTGAGCTATGTTGGCCAGGTTTGTAACCTTTTTGGCGTTGTAGTTTTGGAGTCAGTCACTCCCGACTATGTCCTTAGCCAGCTAGCTCACCGTTGGTGGTGTTGCTTGGCTATTACTGTTGTCCCGTAGACTTGTGTCTCGGGTTTCATTACTGCTCCTGTTTCCATTTCGTTGCACGGTTAGTGCTTCCTTTCCTGTTGCGGGTTGTTTAGCTGGGTTATGCGACTGCTAAGCATGTCGCCCCATGCTATTGCATGTTATAGCCTCCTTGTGGTTGGAGTGTTTATACTACCGCTATTAAGTGTGGCTATTGTTGTTCAACCGGGATCCACTTCCGGGTCTTCCATTTCTTGGCATCTACCATACGTCGGTCCTTGTTTACTGTGTGATTACTTCACAACTGCCAGATCGGGTTTTCCCCGAGTATGAGAAGGCTTTTCTTCTCTCTAGCGTCCTTTCCCAAGTTATACAATGAGGTTTGCGGTGGGCGGGACTGGTATTGTAGGTATCCGGTATTCACCGGTAGTTCCTAACTAGCATATCTAATGCTAACACTCAGCCCTTAGCCCTAAGCTTCTAATTCCTAACTCGGTATTCCTGAACTCGGTATTTCCAGTCATCAGAGCGATACTTCGCTCTGATACCACTTTTTGTAACACCCCTACCATTAATACGGCCATTACTGTCCAATCTCCTCGTGCTTCCAGATTCACGCAGCGGATACATACTTACATACAGTGCGTGATACAATGCCGTTAGTCACCCACGTGACTAACAAGGCTACTACTTCTACATACAGCATCGGTCTGATGGACCGGAATCCCGAGTACTACACATCTACAATACATACTCCATTTACTAATAAATGCTACCATGTTCCATTCAATACTTTGCTCCTTTACAATACCATACAGTACAATGTACATAACCGAGTTCACTAAATTCCTTATACAAATACAATGCTTCTCCCAAGTTCATGTGTACTCATTAAGAGTCTACATCTACCCATTCCTCACTACTACTTACTTCCTAAGTACAAGGGTGTGTCATTTAGTACACCTCTACATTCCACTTCTAACTATTCAAGTGTAGTCACCGGTCTCTCACCTTGACCACATCCGCTTCGGTACCTGCACACTAAAAACGTTCCCCCGAGGGGGTCAGCTTTCGCTGAATATGATAACCGCATACCCCGCGTACTAGCGAGGGTACGCCGACCATTTGGTCGAATACATGCAATTCATTTTGCATTACATACATGCATACATACTTTCATACATACATACATGCTTTCATTCACGGTACCACAATACTACACAAGGTACACATACATACGTACAGTACAATACAATACATACTTGGAAGACAATACAAGTCAACCAATACTTACTTACCATCCTCCAGAATACACATACACAATACGTACTCGTTACATACTCAATACGCAATACGGAGATACACTTCTCCAATTCATACAGAAGGCTTGTTAGCTTCTTTACACACCCGGGTTAATCGGGTGTTCAATACTCATTTACTCAAGGTCAATGACTTACAACAGTCAAGACCAATACACATACGATACTTACTTCTTACATACTTTACTTCCTGTTAAGTCGGTATGACCTCCGGGCAGGGAATACTACTTCCCACCACGGGCTTTAGGGTGGCCCACTAATCCAGGATACTACCCATACAAAGGGAATTGGTCCAAGGAAAAGATCATAGCCAGGATTCGGTTCCAACCTCTTGTGGTTCCTTATCCTCACGCGTGGCCGAAACTATATCGGGCTTCTACTCATTCCATTTTACTCAATACTCATGTTAGGAGTTAGGTTGTTAGGAATTAGTAGAAGTCCATAATCACTTCCATACATACTTACATACACAAGTACTCATACTTACACATACACTTCATTTCCATTCATACATCTCATGAATTATACAAACTAAATGTTCAAGAGCATAAACAAGAACAATATAGTTCAAACACATATAAGTGCAATATAAATCCGATTCATGCATTTATCTTGTTGGTGATCACATAAGCACACAAATCGGGGTAACCAAGTTAGGATACAGGGCATGAGGAAATCATACCTTTTTACCGGAATTTACTTTACCGGGTGTTCCCTTGTCCCTTTAGTTCACTCTTGTTCCTCGATCCTTATTCTTGAACCAATGACTACATGTCAAATGATTCAATTAATACTAAGCATTACAATACATACATAATTACTACTCCCGTACTTACCCTGTTATCCCGTTATTTCGGTATAACTTAATATTCTTTATATTCACAACTTTCTTACCTTCTTTACTTTAGCATTAACGCCTTACTCATGCACACATATATATGTATGTATATATATATGTATATATATATTTATATATATATATGTATATATATATGTATGTATTTATATATATATGTGTATATATATATGTATGTATTTATATATATGTGT
Source organism: Limonium bicolor (assembly GCA_023374045.1). NCBI lineage: Eukaryota > Viridiplantae > Streptophyta > Magnoliopsida > Caryophyllales > Plumbaginaceae > Limonium > Limonium bicolor. The sequence continues at coordinate 111,871,341 of CM041783.1, forward strand.
ATATATATATATATATATATGTATTTATATATATATCTATGTAATTAAATTTTAATTTAAATTTTTTTTTTTATAAAGGCCGACCGACCCACTCTGGGTAGGTCGCCTGGGTAGGTCGGCTGCAGAGGGCACCCGAGTTACAGAATTCAGCCCGACCGACCCAGTCTGGGGTAGGTCGCCTGGGTAGGTCGGCTGCAGAACCCCTTTTAATTATCTACTTTGGGCTTCAAATTCACCTCAATTCTCACCCAATCTTTTCCTACTCATTTCCACATGTTTACTACATGTTTAAACACTAATTAAATCCTCTAATTCACCTTAGTTCATCCATCAAATTCATTTTTCACTTCAATCAACTCAACTTACATGATTTTTCTCACTTCATCTTCAACACATGCAATAGTTTTAGTTTCTCTTTTGCTACAGATTTTTAAAACTCAATTCTCCCATCCAATACTTTACTACCAATACCATTACTAGCATCCCAAATACATTTCCAAGCAATTACAACATCTATACCCAAGTCCAACATTCATTTTACTAAGTCTTGTACTCTCATTCTTCCTAATTCCTCCAATGAAATCCAATACCTCTTGCTACAGATTTGTTTTCTTCTCTCTGCTACAGATTTTTCCCTCAACTATTATACTCCAATACTCCCTTGCATAGTGCTACTATTAGCATCTTAAATACCTTACTCATATCCTAGTTCCATCCTCTTCACAACCTCATATCCAAATCTGTTTTCAAGATAAACACTCCTTTTAAACTCCCCAAATACACCTAGCTACCACCTAGGTTACTTCCTCTTCTTAAACACTTAAGTCCTCTCATCCCTACACAAAATTTGACATAGTCTCCCCTGTAATTCTTACTTGCTCACACACTACTTCAGCTCACAATGGCTCATTTTCACAACCTGTTTATACCACACATTATACTCACATTTCAACTCCACTACAACACCATAAAATTCCTGCACATACACATTCTATACCCAATGTTTTCCCAAGTTTTTAAACATCATTTAAAAACTTCAAAACTGTTACAATATCATTCCTCATTATACTACAACATACTTACTACTCATTACTCAATACATTACTCATTTTTTTTACTACTCAAAAACTGTTACAATACAATACACAAACCAACCCAAGGTAAGAGTATTTTACCTTGTCTTGTTAGTTTCTCTTTCTTTCCTTTCCTTCTCTTCTTCCTTCTTTCTTTCTTCCTTGTTCTCGGTTTTTGCTCAAGGAATGGGCAATGCTACAGCACCCCATACCAATACACACAACTACTTAGTACTCAATTTATACTAACCCTAGAATTTAGATGTTTTAGAGTTTAGAAAAGAGTATTACCTTCCCACCGATGAATGAAGTTCTTGACTAGTGGAAGAACAATATTTCTAGCCCAAGAGGGAGCCAGAATCGGCTGAAGCAACAAAGAGCCAAGAGTTCAAAAACATGGAAATTCTTATAATGCTAATGAGGGCTAGAAACGATGGATTTTCGAACTTCTTTTTACCTCAAGATGACAAGGAGGTGAAGGTGCTTCTAATGGTGGCTTCAAATCTCCAAATGGTGAACACCCATAAAAATGAAAGTGGAGGTTTCGGATTTTTGAAAGGAGGGAAATGTTCTCCTTTGCGAGGGGATTCCAATGGTGCTGTTTTTATAATTTTTGGACAAGTATTGAGCTAGAACAAGAAGAGAGAAGGAGGGAGTTTTGTGGTTTCTTTCATTTCTCCATGGCTGTCATGAGGTAGAAGAAGAGAGGAGATAGAGAGGAGGGCTACGTGAGTGAAGAGGGAAAAGTGAGGTTTAGGAGAGAGAGTGTGTTAGTTTTTACTTATTTCTTTGTCTTCTAGCTAATAAGAAAGAAATAAAGAGAGTGGGAGAGAGTGCTGTCCGCCCCCACACCCCACACAATCAGATTTTTACATTTTTATTTGTAAAGTGGACACACTAAGTTTGTTTATTTGCATTCTTACCCCACAACTTACCGGTTGTTATAGTTTTCACTAACCGGTACCCGTTTTCTGGAATTTTCTCATTTAATTAATTTTTATTGATTATTAAGCTTCCATAAATGCTTAATAATTATTATTTAATGATTCACAATTTTTACGGGTCTGTTTGACCACTTAAGGTCCCGTTCTCGGGTTTTCTCGAAAAACGTGCGCTAAAGTTCTATTAGCGTTTTAATGTATTATTTGGATCCATTTTCTTCGGGAATTGTTCCCATAAATTATTTAGGCCTTATTAAGGCTTTAAAATCCATATAATACGCTAACCGAGGTCTCATACCTCCTATGGTTATTTAACGCTTATTTAGCGTTTTTCGCTTTTTAAGCGTTTCTGTATTTCTTTTGGATTTATTTTTCCTTGCCAATATTACTTAGGCGTCATTAGGCCCTTAAATACGTATTGAATTAATTTTAATCCCTATATTTAAGTTCGGGGTATTTCATGGATGTGGGATAGAAATGGTGACGCTATATCTGGTATAGATATATGCAATCAAGGCATGGAACCCAGCGGGAATTGATCCCTAGTTGGAATTGATTGGCTTAACCCAGTAGAACTTGATTACCTAGGAATATTAACTTAATGATTATGACTTCGGGACGAAGTTCTTTTAAGGGGGGTAGACTGAAATACCCCTAAAGTTTATAAAATATAATTAGGGATATTAATTGGGCAATCATAAAGGCTAATGAGCCGTAAAATTGATTAAGGAATTATATAACCGCCAATATATTTTTATAAAAAAACTTCAAATATCCTCAAAAATTATAAAAAAATAATAATTAACGTGCAATTACATAAATTACTAAGACTAATAAGTCTTAATGAAATACCCCAAACCTGGATATGTTGTTTAAATGTTAAACTATAGTATTTAAAGGCTAAAAAATGCCTTAGAAACATCAGTGTACAATTTAAACCATAGTAAAAACACAATAAAACTCTAAGACACAGTTTGAGCAAAAACATGCTCTAAGCTTGGAGTGAACTTGGTTAGGACCCAAAGAGCCTACAAAGACTTAATAATATTCAATTATTATTTAATAAGGCTAATTAAGTCCTTAGGGAACGTTGGTGGACAATTAAACCAAACAAAACACAAGAAAACACCTTAAAGTCAATTTAAGCAAATACTTGCTCTAGACTTGGTGTAACCTTGTATAATACTTAAAGGTCATTCTTAGACCTAATAAATATGTTAATGAACATATTAAATCAATTACTAAAGAAAACCATGCTTGAAAACAAGTTAAAACACAAAATGTGCTTTAAGGAGTCTTAAAGCACATTTTTGAAAAATTGTCTTGTAAATGGGTTTTGAGTGGCTAAATGTCCATCATTACTCTTTAATTAACATTTGTACTACTTAGTATCACATTAGGAAGTCTAAATCAATGAGAAATCAAAAATTTCACAAATATGTGCCTTGTTTTGTGAATAGTAACAAAAATATGCTAGTTTATGACATAAGTCAATATAAGTAAGTTAATTGGTCAACAAAGACCAAAATACCCCTAAGTAGATGGGGGGGGTGGTTTTCAATATGGTGAGTCACCACCATGTAAAAATCAATTAAAGAAAGGAAGGAAAAGTAAGTAAAAAGAAGAAAGTTACTTTATAACATAAATATCTTGTAAAAGCAAACACCTCATTTCATTTCTTCCTTTCCCACTCACTTCCACCGTCTCCAACCTCCCTCTCTTCTCCATTCTCGGTTTGCTACAGCAAACAATACCATCTCCATATTTGAATGCTTGTAACTTCTAGCTCCATGATCCAAATCAAATTCTAAGACCATATTTGTCTTAGTTAGACCAAGCTCTACACTTCTATCTTTTCAAATCTTCAAGAACTCCATTTTGGTGCCATGAAGATTCACCATTGAAGGAGCTTGAGCTCACCTTTTCATGCCTTGTCATTCTCCTTAGCTTCAAGGTAAGGAAAATCAAAGAAAATCAATGTTTCCTCTTGTTTTATATGTGACCGAAAATACACCTTGTAATGGTGTTTTCTTTTTCCTTGGTCTAGCTTCATTCTAATGTTCAAAGAGCTTGGTGGAGTCCTCTCTTGATGCTTATTCAAGCTCTCTTTTATATCCAAGGTAAAACAACTATCCTAATGTGTTAAGACAATATATATAACCTAGGGTTTGTAAATGAGTTTAAGCATGAAGCTTGAATGCTCATTGGTTTTACTTGTGTATTGATTAGAACTTTGACAAGTAACCAAGTCCTCTTGCCGATTTCCAAACAAGGAAGAACAAGAGTGTTCAAGTAAAAATCTTGAAGAAAAGAGGTAAACAAACTATCTCAATGTAGTTTAAATGCCTTAGGAAAAATGAGCTTGATTTGCTTAATAAAATACCTAAGGAGCCAATGGAAAATGAGCTAGTGAATTATTCTTAAAGAGATTATTAAAGGGGCATATGAGATGTTGTGTGTATTTGCAGGTCAAAGGCAATATATATGTGGGAAATTCAGTGTTTAAGGTTTATGCAATTTAAGGGCCTAAGTGCCAAGCAATTTAAGTTATGCACTATATTGTGATGTAGTGTAGTTTAAAGGTTTAGTTGTGTGTAAAGAATGTTTCTTGTGAAGGTATATGTCTTTGATGGTTAAAGGATGTGTATGGAGACATTGAGTGTTCTTGGATGGTAGTAAAGTGAAAAACTATGTATTTTGGTGTATGGTGATACAAGAGAAGCTATGGCAAAATTTAGTTGATAAACAAAGGAGTTTATGTATTCTAATGAGATTTTATGACCTAGATTGTACTAGGAATTGTTAAGTGTTAAGAAGGTGGAAGAAAGTGAATTGAGATGCTCTTAAGTGTTAAGATGCCTTGGGCATAGTCTTGGAGGATTTAGAAATCAAATGGGTGTTTTGAACACACCAAGGTTATGTTATGTGAAGTGCTAAGTCTTGTGCAAATTTTGGTAAACAAAGGAAGTATAATACCTTGAGAAGGATTAAGTGTGAACTTAAGGAAAAACATTACAAGTGTTAGGAATTTTGAAAGGAAATGAGTAAGTGTTTAAGGAGTTATAAGATGAGATTTATGGATGTTATATGAGGGTTAAAGTGTGCCAAATGGTGTTAGAACATATTAGGAGGCTTGAGGAAAAATTTGGAGGAGGTTTGACAATTTTTGGGCATGTTCTGGTGTTGACCGACCCAGGGGACCGACTCAAGGTTGGGTCGGACGGCCTCTGTAAGACACCAGTAAGTGGTTCTGGAACAGTCCGACCCAGGGGACTTGGGTCGGACATGGGTCGGTCGGGTAAGTTTTAAAAGATGGGAAAATTTCTGGAAGGGACCGACCCAGTGGACTTGGGTCGGACTTGGGTCGGTCGAAGTGGAATTTTGAAAACCCGAGAGTTACTAGAATGGACCGACCCTGTTGGTTGGGTCGGTCGGTGGGTCGGTCGGACCCAAAAGTTTTTTTAAAAAAATGGAAAAGAATATGACTTATGTAGTAACCCTAGTGGGTATAATAAGAGCAATTGGATGTGAGCTAAGTTGTAAAACATGTCATATGGGTATATAATCACTTAGTGAAATTTGAAGACAAATACGGTAAATTAACCGATACTATTAATCATGTTTAGGGACCACGTTTGGCGGGTCACGTTTGCAGCAAGGACCAAGGTATGGTTTTCTTGCAACCTGTGTCCTACCGGATTACACCGGCTTGTATGCCAATGCGTTTTTCTGTATGTTTTCCACGTTATAAGATAAATCATGAAACGAGTTACAGTCGTTATTGTTGTTGTGTGTTTGCGTACCGATACCGGTAACCTCGAATGCGCATGAAAGGCTAGTTAACCATTACTAGGTAAACGTAAGAGAACGGTATCCGGTAATAACGTTTCCAACCTAAGGAACGTTCTAACCATGGCTATGCGTGAGTTAGTTGTGTGATGTTTGTGTGTGAATGTATGAACCTCCCTTGTGTGTCTAACCCAGTTGTAATACTGTAAGGTGTATGGATGTGATAGGTTCCACAGTGGAGCCCTTAACTATGTTTATATATATATTATGGGGGGTGAGGAATCCGGTAGTTCCGGTCGCGCGTTGTTTGGAGTTGTTGTATACAGTTTCTTCAACTTCCTCTCTGTTGGTTGTTTTCCTTCATTGGTCTTCAATCACCCCAGAGCTTAACCAAGGCTTTTGACTCACGTCTGTTTGGGATTATGTACGGTGTGTTTGGATCACTATGTCCGATCCATCTTTGTGTTAAGTTATCCGTTCATCTAATAGGACGGTAACGAGTTATGTAAACGAGCTTAGCATGAGTTTGGCAGCATCCTCTAGGCTCTCCCAGTGAACTAACTAAGTTTGGGGCGGTTCCTAAAGATATCCGTACCCGTTATGTTATGTGTTATTGATGTACTGCAATGCTTATTGCAATGTGATGTTATATGTTGTTAAAATGTGAAGTATGTGGATCATGGATATGAATCCCAGTTTATAAAAGAGATGTTTATAGATAACCCGACTAGTGGGTAAGTGTCGTCTATTGAGGAAATAGCTCCATTAGAGGAGAAACACTCTAGGGTCAATGAACACAAAGAGTGATTTATTAAGTGTAGATGTGATGTCTGTATTTGTTGTGACCATTGTTGTGGATTGTAATGTGTTGTGTGTTTATGGTGTACATGCATGATTTAAATGTAACCAACCGCATGCTAAGATGGTAAATAGTTGTGCGTGGCTTGGTAGCATGCGGGCTGCGGGATTACCATACCAGCAAAGGTGCTGAGCCCCTTGGGGGCCACCCTTTCTTCTCTTTCCTATTTCAGGTACAAGGAGCTGGAAGCCGTTCGAGAGTAGGACGGGGTAGTCGTTTGTACATGGGTAGCCATTTAAATTTTTTATGTATCGTAGGTGTAGTAAGACCGAAATTGTTATCGGCATTAGTTTGTAAATACTCGGTACAGTTGGAATGTTATGTATGTTGGTTGTTGTTAATGGAAAGGGATAGTAATGTGTAGATGCTCGGGAATCTAGTCCATCAGACCGATACAATGTATATGTATTAGCCTTGTTAGCCATGTGGGTGGTTAACGGCGTGTAACACCATTGAGTTAAGTAATGTGATGAGTTAAGTTTCCCGCTGCAAATGGTTATTAAGTGTATTATTGTAGTTGGGGTGTTACAAAAAGTGGTATCAGAGCGAAGTATCGCTCTGATGACTGAATTACAGAGCTTAGGAGGTACCGAGTTAGAATTTTAGTACTTTGGGTTAAGGGTTGAGTGATAGTGTGAGAGATACGCTAGTTAGGAATTACCAGTGTGTACTGGAAACCTACAATATCCACCCCGTCCTCCACAATCCCTGTTTTATAAATCGGGGAAGAACGCCAGAGAGATGAAAGTCCTCTCTTACTCGGGAATACCCGATCTGGCTGTTGTTAAGTATCTCTATAAGTACGGAGAACCTATCATACGGTAGATTCTGAAAACTGGGAATCCCGGAGACGGTTTCCATCTGAACAATGTTAACCGCATTTCATAGCGAAGAATGAAGAATCTTGTGTGTAGAAGAATGGAATTTCCGGCAACCTGGGTCGACATGCCGAGCATTCGAGAACAACCAGCTTGCAACACACCAACCATGCAACCGTCAATAAGTGAAGTAATAGAACCCGAGACGAGTGTCTACGGGACTACAAATGTTAAATAATGACACCAACGGTATACCAACCGACAAAGGAACTACAACGTAGTACCCAAACAAGAGACCAAACTCAGTAACCACGACAAATGCGTGGAACGGGCTACGAAGAAGATACAATACTAAGTGAAAAGGGGTCTCCCAGAATGGGAAACACCCTAGATAATGATTGTCATGTGAAGACGATGAGAAGTCGCCCAGAGGGTTTATTGTCAAGACTGTAAGATTAAAGTAAGAGCCAAGAAGGCCACTGAATACGGTGCAGATAAAAACAATACCGCAACCGGTAAATGTTGAACCGATAAGCCAGTTAGCATGGCGCACTTTCCATGGAAAGTGCTGCTATAACAAGGTTGTTCAGGAAAAATTTTAGCAAATACAAAGTACTTAGTGAAGTGACATGAAGTTAAAGGAGATCATCATAACCGTGGAAGGGCTTAACAGTCTAACCATTGTATGTGGGAATAAACCAGTCAGCAAGAAGCCAGACTTGGTTAAGGCAAGAAGGCGTTGTGAAACCATGAAAATTTTTCTTTTAAACTCAGATTTATTTCAAACTCTTTTCTTTCAAAACCAAATTTTCTTTCAAACCCATACTCATTTTCTACCTTCTTTTAAAAACCAAACCAGACGACCTACACCGGCCTCAGTCCCACACGGTAGGTAAGTTATACCCAGTTTACTTTTGAATAACCGGAAAGGAAACCGGTAAACCCAAGGGTAACAACCCGAGGGAATGGATTGAGTTCATGCTAATACTACAGTGGATAGACTTTCCCTTGATTAAGTTCGGGAAGCAAGGAATGCATATTGTCACAGGACAATATAAGGGAGTTGACAACAGAATACTTCACCTAGGCATGTGACGGACACTACGAGTGTACCAATTGAAATATGGGACGGCCGCACTCCGATAGGAGCTTGTGGGCCTGGCAGACCTACTTATGGGTTAGTTGGGTAAATAGTAATGTATCAGTATGGTACCCCACATATGTATACGAGTAAAGTCCGGAACACGGGAAGTAGTTGACTTCATACTACGGTCAGTAGTGAAATTCAAGCAAGAACAAAGGATTACCAAAAAAAATGGTTGGAATAAAAGAACTCAGTTAAGTCAACAAGACTAAATGAATTAGTGAATTTGTTTCAAGGAAATGTTTAAGTGTCAGGAAGTGCAAAGTGCACTAACTGGTATATAAAGACATAGCATGTGTCTTAAGGATCCTCAGGGATGAACATAATAGCTGGAACGGTGACCCAGCCTATATATGGTAAGGCAGATGCCTGATATGGACATGTTAACGTGCAACAAACGGGATGAAACTCCCGGAATGAACACTTGGATTACCAGGGGATATCGACAATTGCTGGATGAAACAATGTGACAGGAACACGAGAGTCGAAACAATTACTCGGTTTAAACACCGAAGGGAACCCACTTAATAGTAGAACCCTAAGTTGCCAAAGAGACAACTTGGAAGGAATCGTGACAGTAAGGCCTATAAGTCACAAGCAAAATGTGTTATGTAAATTTGATCGATTGCAGAAGAATATGTTATACAAGTAAATAGAGCGGAGAACGAACCACTGTCTTAAGAGTGGGGATACCTCTCGATATTGTAAACCGTGGAAGTGGTAGTAATGTGAACCAAGTTCAAGAAACATGTTAAGGATTGACCATGTTGTTATTGCGGGAGAGCAGCTATCTTGCTAGCATATGTGTATAATGTGAAGCACCCAGCTGAGTAATGCCGGCTTATAACTCGAGTGAGGGTAACTGAAATACCCGGGAAATGCAGGTTGGGAATGATATAGTATATAGTTCGGTTTATGAGGCTGAGGTTAGTATTAGGTTGGCCTAGAGAATTAAATGACAACTACTCCCAAATTAATCATTCACCTTAAAAGTGTTTACAACTATTCATAACGTTTGGCCTTATTTGATTTTTGATATCTTGCTTATGTCATACTATTTGGATACTATGTTATCCTCTTAACCTCGTTTTATTTATTTAAGCTATAAAATACTATTCTAGAATCTTCTTCCTAATTTTATTAACTTTAGATATATGGAGTTCGAATTCAATTTGGCTTTCTTTGTGGTATTTAATTTCAAGAGTTCAATTTCCGTTTGACTACTTAAATAATATTTATTATCTCTCCTTATTTTTCTCTCAGCAAATATATTATTAGTATTTTGATTCCTTCTTTTAACGTGATTGTCTTTCTTCCTATTGAACTTTGAAACCACTTACTATATATACATCTATTTGTTTTTTTAAACTACTTCCTTCCAAGCAGATGTTATTAATTAACTTCCTAATTATTTTATTTCCCATTCTCATCTTGTTACAAGGTTACCCACGTTCTTCTATTTTCAAGTGGGGATTCATTAAATTAATTATAAGTTCTACACCTTTTGAATATTGGCAAAACTGATTTCTCTTCTAATATTTAATATCTTCTCTCCTTAAAACCTAGACTTTTAATTACTAAATTTATGTTTTCTTTATTGTTTTACAATTAGTTCTCTATTTAAAACACCGATTCTCTCATCCATCTTCATCCTCAATACCGTTCTTGCACTCATACTCTTTTCAAACTCTTCACACTCTCCTTCTTCAATTCTTGGTGATTCCACGCCGGTTCCGTCGAGGTCTAATCAAATTCTCTGGTGCCAGTTAGTAAATTGTGGGGTAATGTATTCTAACTAGGGTTGTATAATTGTTGTATGCGTTGTTGGTTTCTTCTGATTGTTGTTTTGGTTACCTAGACGCCGATTACATCGACGAACGCTATCGATAGACTGGAGCAGTTGGGCTCTTGAGGGATTTTGGATTGTTCCAGGTAAATTCTATGCTCAATGATTGTTTTGACCGATGTTTTGTAAAACAATTGGAAAAGGTTTTGTTGTGCTTTTATGAGTTCTCGGTTGTGTTTTGGAATTGGGGATTGTTCCCACGTTTTGGAATTGAGGAAGTGAATGGTGCTGTGGATTTTGGGAGTCTTTCGTGGGTTGTATTCTATTGTTTGGGAGCCCATAGGTGCTCCCCATGGTTATTATTATTTGCGCTGCACACATTGTTGCAGTTAAGCCCTCTGATCTACTCTATGTTACTGCTGTCTCATAGGGGGTGTGCACACTTACGGACTTAGGGTGAGGTGGTTGTTTGACGGTCCCATAGGTGACTGTCCTGGAATTGTTGTTTGGGGCCCCCTAGGTGACACCGTGTTTGGAATTGTGGTTACCTCCTGTTGAAAGCTCCCTACTGTGGTTTCGGAATCGTTATGTTTTCTGGAAATTCATCAACTGTTCAGTAAAAACTTCGCATCTGTTTATTAAAGGCAAATAAGTTCTGAAATGTATTTTACAGGTTGAGGTGGAATTTACTCAGTTTTTCTGATTTGTGCGATCCTTTCTGTGTTTTGTCTATGTTTTATGATCGCAGGTATGGATGACTGATTATGGGGATTGGGGTGACGAATCATATAGTTTAGGGACTACGAATAATTAAGGCGATGTTTCAAATTTCAGTGATTGAGAGATGTTGTTATGTTCTCAAAGCTTTATACATTAAATGTTTGTTTTGCTTCCGAGTAACTTGAAGTTAACTTTGTTTTTAAGTGTTAATTGGTTCATTAGCCTGAGCACCCACGGGAATTGGGTGTGGCGGTAATGCCCTGGACGTTTGAGATTTGCTGCTGAGTTAAGGTTATGTTCATCTGAGTTTTGGTTAAATGAATTTATTGGCGTTTATGAATTGGTTTTATTTGAGTTTGAGCTTGTACTGAGTATTAATAATGATCTTATCTGTTAAAAGTTCCTCCTGTTGTTATTGAGTTTTACATGAGAGTTTCTAATGGTTTTTGGTTTCTGTTTGCATTTTAAAGCTGCACTTAAGGACCTGTCCGAACGTCCGTCCGGACATCAATGTTCGGACAGGCCCCGAAAGTTTCAAGGTCTTTGATTGTTTGGCTGTGTCCGAACATCTGTCCGAACTTCTATGTTCGGACAGCATGCGACGACGGGTTCAGCTTGCAAGTCTCGACCTATGTCCGAACTTGCAAGTTCGGACCAATGTTTGGACCACGTAAGGATTTTTTTCGAAGATTTGAAACTCGACTTGTGTCCGAACTTCGAAGTCCGGACACAAGTTCGGACGTTTGGTTTTCCTTAGTCTATTTCACTTCGGCTTGTGTTCGAACTTTCCATGTCCGGACACAAGTTCAGACCTACTATGTTTTGCCCTTTTAGAACTCTTGAGTTTCGTTTTAAATGCCGTTTGCGCCATTAGATTTGTATTTTCATAAGCTATGTTTTGAGGTTAAAATCCAGGGTGTTACAAGGTGGTATCAGAGCCGTGTTTTCGAAATAAGATAAGATTTGAGTAAACCGGATTAAAAATGTGGGGATAAGCCGCTTGGGAAAGTTATGTTGAGTTATATGCTATATTGTGTTCTACAGAGTTATATTGGACACCTCTATGTGGTGCTTGAAGGTCATACAGGGAATAATTGCTTACTTTACACATATGTATATTACATGATGGTATAACATGTTTGTTTAATTATGCATTCTGACTGTCTACCCGAGGATTGGGTAGTATGAGCATAGTAGGACTTAAGGGGATATTTGTAGGAAATTAAATTCCTTGAATGCGTGACTCATAATCAGGGGTCCATCTTGATAGAGTAGACTGGCAGGCCGACTGAATTCCTCCTACAACACCAGAAGTCGAAGCAGGAGCACTACCATGGCAGCCAACGACCCAATGAGACAACTTCAGGAGCTTGCCTTGAACCTGGGCCAGATTGTGCAACGCCAAGCCCAGCGAGACAACGTGCCAGAAGACTACACGAAGAGAATTGCCCACCTGAAGCCGACTGCATTCAAGGGGGAGGAGGACCCAGTACTACTGGAGGATTGGCTGCGTGAATTCGACAAGATCTTTGAGGTAGTCAACTGCCCTGCTGACAGGAGGGTCAATGCCGCCGTGTACTACTTCAAGAGCGAGGCAGACATCTGGTGGTCTGCCAACAAGGACGCTCTCCTGGCGGGACCTGATTTTGGATGGGAGGCATTGAAGGAGGCCATGCGAAGGCGATTCTATCCTGAGCATGTCCGGATGCAGAAATACCTGGAGTTCTCTGAGCTCAAGCAGCAGGCCCGGAGTGTGAAGGAGTACCACTCCAAATTTCTAGAGCTGGCGAGGTTCGCGCCGACGATGGTCCCTGACGAGGCGTCGAAGGTACAACGTTTTGTAGGGGGACTCAACTGGAGTCTCCAGGAGGCCTTGAGCGTACTGACGATACCTACCCTCCAGGACGCGTATGGTAAGGCTGCTAACCTGTTTAGGGTGCAGCAGAAGAGGAGAGGTCCAGTCGGGCCAAAAGAGGAAGACAGAGGATGTGGAGGAGTCCCGGAGTCGAGATGATCGACATCAGAGGCCCAACCAGGACAAGAGGTGGAGGCCTAACTCAGAGGATAGGAGGAGGTTCGATGGGAACCAGAGGAATGACCAGAGGAGGAGTGATAGACCCAGGGGCAGTTTCAAGGGGAGAGATCGGGAGAGACAGGCACTTCCACTGCAGGAGATGCCACAAGGACCACCCGGGGAAAGACTGTGAAGGAAACCTGGTGGCGTGCTTCCGGTGTGGCAGGAAAGGCCACAGAGCTTTTGAGTGCTTCCAGACCCTCAGGAGGCGCTCAGCAGAGGGGTAATGGCGGGGATCGAACCTACAGACCAGCAGACTCCCAGCCTCGAGGCAGAGATCAGCACCAGGGCCAGAACCAGCGCGGGGATGCTCCCCAGCGTGGGAATGGCGGGGGTGGAAATGGAGGCAACAGAGGTCAAGGGGAGAACCGAGACAACAGTCGAGCTCCTGGAAGAATCAATGTTATGAGTCGGGCCGAAGCTGAGGCCGAAGCAGAGGTGTTAGCAGGTACCTTTTCTTCATGGTACTCCTGCTCGTGTTTTGTTTGATACTGGGGCTTCGTATTCGTTCATTTCTGAGAATTTTGTTAAGAGACTGGGTCTAGAAACTTGTAAATCCCCTACCATAGCAGTATCCATACCCTCAGGGCGGGTTATTTCTTGTAATTATGTATTGAAAGATGTGGGGGTAGACATAAAGGGGGAAACTTTTATACTGACCTGATCCAGTTCGTCCTCCCCGACTTCGACATCATCTTGGGGATGGACTGGCTAAGCAAGTACAAAGGGAAGATCGATTGTGGTGAGCAGAAGATCACCTTGAGAGGACCATCGGGCCAAAGAGTCTCCTACAGTAGCATGGAGAAAAACCGGGAGTAAAGATAGTCTCAGCTATGTCGATTCTCTCCCAAGTGAGGAAGGGACAACAGGCATACCTTTGCCATGTCCAGGACCTGAGCCGAGAGCCAAACCCATTAGAAGAGATCCGAGTGGTGAATGAGTTCCCTGACGTCTTTCCAGATGAGATTCCTGGCATGCCGCCAGACAGGGAGGTGGAGTTCAGTGTCGACCTTGTGCCAGGAGCAGCGCCTATTTCTAAGGCCCCATACCGTATGGCGCCCTCAGAGTTGAAGGAACTGAAGGTCCAGTTGGAGGACCTCTTGGATAAGGGATACATTCGTCCGAGTGTATCGCCTTGGGGAGCTCCTGTGTTGTTCGTAAAGAAGAAGGATGGGAGCATGAGGCTGTGCATAGACTACCGGGAGTTGAACCAGATCACGGTGAAGAACCGGTACCCCTTGCCCAGAATCGACGACCTTTTTGATCAGCTACAGGGTGCAGGAGTCTTTTCCAAAATAGACCTGAGGTCGGGATACCACCAGCTTCGTGTTGCAGAGAAGGACATCCCGAAGACTGCCTTCCGGACCAGGTATGGGCACTTTGAGTTCCTGGTGATGCCCTTTGGATTGACGAATGGCCGGCAGTCTTCATGGACCTCATGAACCGGATCTTTAACCCCTATTTAGACCGGTTTGGTGGTATTTATACGATATCCTCATCTACTCCAAAGATGAGGAAGAGCATGAGGGCACCTGAGATCAGTCTTACAGATCCTGAGGGAGCAGCAGCTTTACGCCAAGCTGTCCAAGTGTGACTTTTGGTTGGACCGAGTGGCCTTCCTGGGCCACATCGTTACTAAGAAGGGAATCTCAGTGGACCCGGCCAAGATCCAAGCAGTAAAAGAGTGGCCAAGACCGAACAACCTGACAGAGGTTCGTAGCTTCCTGGGTCTAGCGGGTTACTACAGAAGATTTGTGAAGGATTTCTCGAAGATTGCTAGACCCCTCACAAACCTCATGAAGAAGGTAACCAAGTTTCATGGGACGAGGATTGCGAGAAGGCGTTCCAGATGTTGAAGGATAGGTTGACCACAGCCCAGTGCTAACCTTACCCTCAGGGACAGACGGATTCGAGGTTTTCAGTGACGCTTCTAAGTATGGCTTGGGGTGTGTCTTGATGCAGCACGGAAAGTTATAGCCTATGCATCGAGACAGCTGAAGGAATATGAGACCCGATACCCGACGCATGACTTAGAGCTTGCAGCAGTAGTCTTCGCCCTTAAGATCTGGAGGCACTACCTCTACGGTGTCACCTGCAAGATCTACACCGACCACAAGAGCCTCAAATACATCTTCACCCAGAAGGAACTTAATATGAGGCAGAGGCGGTGGTTGGAATTGATCAAGGGCTACGACTTGGAGATTTTGTATCATGAAGGGAAGTCTAATCTAGTGGCTGATGCTCTGAGCAGAAAGAAGAGTCATTCTGTGAATTCAATGTGGGTTCTTCCAGACGAACTAGTTCGTGACTTTCAGAGACTGAATCTGGAGGTGATGGAGGCTGGAGGAGTAGAGCGCGAGGTGAAGTTGTACCACATGAGTATTTCTTCCGACATCTATGGGGAGATACTCAAAGGGCAGTCTGGTGACGCGAAGTTAGGGCGGATCTGAGAAAAGATGAAGGAAGGTAAAGCAGAGGGCTTCGAGATCCACAACGATGGCAGCTTAAGATTCAGAGGTCGATGGTGTGTGCCACAGGGGTGTGCCGAAGTAAAGGAGAGACTGATGAGGGAGGCCCACAATACTCCCTATTCGGTCCATCCTGGTGGTGACAAATTGTATAAAGACTTGAAGAGGATGTTTTGGTGGCCTAAGATGAAGAGGGAGGTGGCGGAGTTCGTATCAAAGTGCCTTACCTGTCAGAAGGTCAAATTCGAGCATAAGAGGATGGGAGGTTTATTGCAGCCGGTGGAGGTCCCAAAGTGGAAGTGGGACTCCATTTCCATGGACTTCGTGATGGGTTTACCACCGGCGAGAGGAGGAGTCGACCAGATTTGGGTAATAGTGGACCGCCTCACTAAGTCTGCACGATTCATACCCATGAAGAAGACGTGGTCCATGAGTCAGTTGGTGGATGCCTACATCAGGAATGTGGTGAGATATCATGGAGTACCTGAGACCATTATATCAGACAGAGACTCGAGATTCCTAGCCCATTTCTGGCAGCAATTTCAGAAAGCAATGGGCACCAACTAAAGTTGAGCACTGCTTTTCATCCAGCCACTGATGGCCAGACCGAGAGAACCATCCAGACCTTGGAGGACATGCTTCGAGCATGTGTGATGGACTTCCAGGGTTCATGGGCTGATATGCTGCACTTGGTGGAATTTTCGTACAACAACAGTTACCATACCAGCATCAAGATGGCCCCTTATGAAGCTTTGTATGGGAGAAAGTGCAGAACACCGTGTGTTGGAGCGACATTAGTGAAACTGTTGTTTTGGGGCCACAGTTGATTGAGGAGACTATGGAGCAGGTTCGAGTGATCCAGAGTCGGATGAAGGCAGCTCAGGACAGGCAGAAGTCCTATGCCGACCTCAAGCGTAGACCAGTTGAGTTCGAGGTGGGAGACAGAGTCTTCCTGAAGGTATCTCCTGTGAGAGGGGTAACCAGATTCGGGAAGAAAGGGAAGCTCAGTCCCAAATTCGTTGGGCCCTACGAGATCTTAGAGAGGATTGGAGAGGTGGCATACCGCCTGGCACTTCCTTGTGAGCTGGAGAAGGTTCACAACGTCTTCCATGTATCCCAGCTGAAGCAGTACGTCCCCGACCCTTCGCATGTTGCAACCAGAGGTCTTGGAGTTAGAGCAGGACCTCTCTTACGAGGAGTATCCCATCAGAGTCATGGATACTAAGACAAGAGAGACCAGATCGAAGTCCACCCGCATGGTCAAGGTCTTATGGTCAAATCATGGGACGGAGGAGGCCACGTGGGAAGTGGAGGAGGAGATGAGGAAGAAGTACCCACAACTCTTCGATCAGGTAATCGTTTCAGCCAGTACTTAGTTAGCAGTTTTCGCTGTAAGGATGAGTTTTAGCTTCGAGGGTGAAGCTTTCTTTTAAGGGGGATGAGATGAAATACCCGGGAAATGCAGGTTGGGAATGATATAGTATATAGTTCGGTTTATGAGGCTGAGGTTAGTATTAGGTTGGCCCAGAGAATTAAATGACAACTACTCCCAAATTAATCATTCTCCTTAAAAGTGTTTACAACTATTCATAACGTTTTGGCCTTATTCGATTTTTGATATATTGCGGATGTCATACTATTTGGATACTATGTTATCCTCTTAACCTTTTTATTTATTTAAGCTATAAAATACTATTCTAGAATCTTCTTCCCAATTTTAAACTTTAGATATATGGAGTTCGAATTCAATTTGGCTTTCTCTTGTGGTTATTTAATTTCAAGAGTTCAATTTCCGTTTGACTACTTAAAATAATATTTATTATCTCTCCTTATTTTTCTCTCAGCAAATATATTATTAGCATTTTGATTCCTTCTTTTAACGTGATTGTCTTTCTTCCTGTTGAACTTTGAAACCACTTACAATATACATCTATTTTTTTAAACTACTTCCTTCCAAGCAGATGTTATTAATTAACTTCCTAATTATTTTATTTCCCATTCTCATCTTGTTACAACGGTTACCCACGTTCTTCTATTTTCAAGTGGGGATTCATTAAATTAATTATAAGTTCTACACCTTTTGAATATTGGCAAAACTGATTTCTCTTCTAATATTTAATATCTTCTCTCCTTAAAACCTAGACTTTTAATTACTAAATTTATGTTTTCTTTATTGTTTTACAATTAGTTCTCTATTTAAAACACCGATTCTCTCATCCATCTTCATCCTCAATACGCCGTTCTTGCACTCATACTCTTTTCAAACTCTTCACACTCTCCTTCTTCAATTCTTGGTGATTCCACGCCGGTTCCGTCGAGGTCTAATCAAATTCTCTGGTGCCAGTTAGTAAATTTGGGGTAATGTATTCTAACTAGGGTTGTATAATTGTTGTACGCGTTGTTGGTTTCTTCTGATTGTTGTTTTGGTTACCTAGACGCCGATTACATCGACGAACGCTATCGATAGACTGGAGCAGTTGGGCTCTTGAGGGATTTTGGATTGTTCCAGGTAAATTCTATGCTCAATGATTGTTTTGACCGATGTTTTGTAAAACAATTGGAAAAGGTTTCGTTGTGCTTTTATGAGTTCTCGGTTATGTTTTGGAATTGGGGATTGTTCCCACGTTTTGGAATTGAGGAAGTGAATGGTGCTGTGGATTTTGGTTCTGGATTTTGGGAGTCTTTCGCAGGTTGTATTCTATTGTTTGGGAGCCCATAGGTGCTCCCCATGGTTATTATTATTTGCGCTGCACACATTGTTGCAGTTAAGCCCTCTGATCTACTCTATGTTACTACTGTCTCATAGGGGGTGTGCACACTTAAGAACTTAGGGTGAGGTGGTTGTTTGACGGTCCCAGAGGTGACTGCCCTGGAATTGTTGTTTGGGGTCCCCTAGGTGACCCCGTGTTTGGAATTGTGGTTACCTCCTGTTGAAAGCTCCCTACTGTGGTTTCGGAATCGTTATGTTTTCTGGAAATTCATCAACTGTTCAGTAAAAACTTCGCATCTGTTTATTAAAGGCAAATAAGTTCTGAAATGTATTTTACAGGTTGAGGTGGAATTTACTCAGTTTTTCTGATTTGTGCGATCCTTTCTGTGTTTTGTCTATGTTTTATGATCGCAGGTATGGATGACTGATTATGGGGATCGGGGCGACGAATCATATAGTTTAGGGACTACGAATAATTAAGGCGATGTTTCAAATTTCAGTGATTGAGAGATGTTGTTATGCTCTCAAAGCTTTATACATTAAATGTTTGTTTTGCTTCCACGTAACTTAAGAGTTAACTTTATTTTTAAGTGTTAATTGGTTATTAGCCTGAGCACCCACGGGAATTGGGTGTGGCGGTAATGCCCTGGACGTTTGAGATCCGCTGCTGAGTTAAGGTTATGTTCATCTGAGTTTTGGTTAAATGAATTTATTGGCGTTTATGAATTGGTTTTATTTGAGTTTGAGCTTGTACTGAGTAATTAATAATGATCTTATCTGTTCAAAAGTTCCTCCTGTTGTTATTGAGTTTTACATGAGAGTTTCTAATGGTTTTTGGTTTCTGTTTGCATTTTAAAAGCTGCACTTAAGGACCTGTCCGAACGTCCGTCCGGACATCAATGTTCGGACAGGCCCCGAAAGTTTCAAGGTCTTTGATTTTTGGCTGTGTCCGAACATCTGTCGAACTTCTATGTTCGGACAGCATGCGAGGACGGGTTCAGCTTGCAAGTCTCGACCTATGTCCGAACTTGCAAGTTCAGACCAATGTTCGGACCACGTAAGGATTTTTCCGAAGATTTGAAACTCGACTTGTGTCCGAACTTCGAAGTCCGGACACAAGTTCGGACGTTTGGTTTTCCTTAGTCTATTTCGCTTCGGCTTGTGTCCGAACTTTCTATGTCCGGACACAAGTTCGGACCTACTCTGTTTTGCCCTTTTAGAACTCATTTGAGGTCCGTTTTAAATGCCGTTTGCGCCGTTAGATTTTTATTTTCATAAGCTATGTTTCGAGGTAAAAATCCAGGGTGTTACAGTAACAAAGTAATGGTTCGCTCGAGGAGCATAAAGACTCGAGGGATAGCGTATTCAGCAATCAGCCAAATAAGTGGCGAAACACAGTGTAATGGCGGAAGCTAACATAATAGCGGATGCAGTGTAAGTTGATGTTGTATAATGAGTAAGGATATGGTGCGCAGTAAGCGACCGTTGTATAAGTATTGTTAAATGATAAAATGGCGAATGAGCCGAGTTATGAGTTAGACCCAGTGGTGATACAACGATAAGTGATAGCAAATGAATCAGGCAGTAAGCCAGTAGCCAGTATTACGAGATAAGAATCTTAGTGAAACATAGTGTAAATTCCTATTACGATCGCATAAGAGATTTACTGCCAAGAGTTTACGCCTCTGCACTCTGTATGACTGAGTGTTTTGGTATTGCACTTGTGCAGTAATGATCGAGTGTGATAGTTAGGATTTAGGGAAATGTTAATTGTGATAGAATAACGCAATAATGACCGATGCATAGGAAATGCAAGGTCGCACCAATGAAATGATAATGGTACAGAACCAAATGTGGAGGTGTGATTAGCAATAAGTGACTGCAGTAGCACTGAATACCAAAAACCGGTATGCAATATACCTCAAGTGTGGGAAATAACCGAGAGAGCACTACACATTAGGTAGTAGCTCAACCTCAACCGACAGTAAGCCAGAAGAAATTAAGTCAATCATTGTGAAATACATAGCTGTATACACAGTAATTGTTAGAGAAGTAGATAGAAAGTGTGTAACTCACCGAATTTGCTCATGGTAAGAGATACCATGCGTCGGTGGAGAAACCGTTATTACCAAGATAAAGGTGATAAATGGGAGATGTACAATACTGTAAGAATAACGAATGGGGCAAACTAAGCTCTAAGTTATCAGAGTTGTGCAGCAGAGGCCAGTGAACCCATGCTTCAGATATCGAATATGCATTGTGAATACGAATAAATGGCTAATTATTAATGCTTAGAAGCCTAACAGGCTAGAATCGAAACCAGTTAAGAGTTAAAGCAAACTCCAATGAGAATTCTTGGTTTAGGGACTAAACCGCCAATGTGGTTAAGATCCTCTAACCAGAACACATTGTATAACAGACCGCGTGGAAGTTAAAACACTTCACGACGGTACAACTTTTTTAAACTAATATTCAGTGGTTGATTACGTGGGCGTAATCCCTTTTAAGAGGGGTAGAGCGCAAAACCGCTTAGTGTGTTTTACCGTACAAGTGTACGTGAACTATGTTGTGCATAGCACAAAATAATTTGTTTGGATGATTGGTGTGTGCGTTACATAAACATACGCATTCATTCATGGTTCAATTGTGGTAATTTTGCACGGAAGATGCGAAATACCATACTTTGTTAATTGTTGTGTGGTAGTACAAGTATAAGGGAGTAAAGAAACTCCCGGGAACAAGAACCTCGACAGTGTATAAATGTAAAACCGTGTGTTGTATTTTGATAAAATATATGTATATGAGTAATATAGTGATTCATGAAAGGGTATGAAACCGACATAGAACCTAGTGAGAATAAGATTCCCTAGGAAACAGGATTAAAGTGAATGGAGATAACTGATAGACGGAGTTCTATCCCTTGGAGATGTAATGATCATGACTAGCAAGACTAAAAGATAGAAAATTGGAAATGAGTGTATTATTTGATGCTTGAAAATGAAGTGGGAGGTGGAACTTGATTTGCATGTCATCAAGGGAAGCCGAACACAAATTGGGGTGGAAGGATAGTTCAACACTGATGCTCATCACATCAGGGTTGGATGAAACGAAACAGTATATCAATCCTAGTATCCTTCGATCTGATCCTAGTGAAACAACAGTATATCAATCCTAGCATGGTCCAACCCGATCATCTGTCCTGCATTACCTGGTCTCAGTTCCAGAGTCTCACAAGAGGAGAGAGAGAGAAAGAGAGATTCTATTGGAATTGTATGTAAGTTTGACTGCCAAATGTTGCGTATCTTATTTCATGGGGATACACCCTTATTTATAGTGTTTTGGGCCTGGTTTTTATGGTGCCAGCCTGTATTTTACATGTATAAGTACGGTTCTACCCTCTCCTATTATCTTTGACTGACCACAGACGGTCAATCGTACAATACTTTGCTTTGCCTAAGTCCTATCCTCATCCGGCTGGAGACGGCCGGATGCCCTATGCGCTTCCACTTCCATCCGGCTAAAGCGGCCAGATGCTCTATGCGCTTCCACTTCCATCCGGCTAAAGCGGCTGGATGCTCTATGTAACTCGTTTTGGCTTGACACCATTTCTTCCCTTCTCATCAATCCCACAAGTTCTATCTTTCTGAATTTTGGTGAAGAAAATAGAACTTCTGTGTCTTGTATTTTGACGAAAAATTTTGCGACTGCAGATAACTCCGAGGCTTTTTGGTCCGTATGTGCTTCATCTTTTCCTTATCCCAGTCCCACAAGTTCTTTTTCTTCATACTTGGAGAAAAGGAACTTCTTATCGGTCACATGCATAGGTCGTGGTTCGAACCTGCTTCGTACCCCCTTTTTGAATTTGCTCCGCCTGTTCCCGGTGTAGAATACGCAGGGTCTTTCTTTCGACTAAAACATCGGAAGCGTCTTTAGGAAGCGTATGGCTCTTTCTCTTCCCCTGCAAAGAAAGGATACTTTCTGTTCGCACATGTATATATTATTTATTTGAGCGGGAAAAAACTTTCCTTAAAGCCCGATTTTTGAGCTTCCTCTTCTTTCCTCTACTGCCCCTTTGCTTCGACTGTTCTTCTTCTCTCGCCTCCCTGTCATCGTGTGCTACCTCGTCTTTCATTGCCGCCGCCCTCTGATCCTTCGTCAAGCTTGAAAATGTCTTCTTCCTCCGCAAAACAGAGTAAACTCGCTGCCAAATTTCCGCCCGCCATCGAGGCAA
Organism: Limonium bicolor; assembly: GCA_023374045.1. Classification (NCBI taxonomy): domain Eukaryota; kingdom Viridiplantae; phylum Streptophyta; class Magnoliopsida; order Caryophyllales; family Plumbaginaceae; genus Limonium; species Limonium bicolor. The sequence goes on from CM041783.1 coordinate 111,893,954, forward strand.
TTAAGGGCTCTCGCTCTTCTAACGGCTTTCGCCCCTCGTATCTGAAATCCACAAGACCCTTCCTATCTGGGCGTCAACCTTCTCCTTCTTCGCTCAATTACTCCTCCCTTTGCGATTGTCTCAGGGATGTCGAAGCCCCGCTTGGCACGCAGATTTTCCTGCCATCCTCCGACTCTCACCCTAATGACGACTTTGGCCGTGGGTACGTAGTTTTCGCTGATTTTTTCCGCTCCGGTCTGACCATTCCCCCGCACCCTTTTGTTCTGGGCTCCCTCCTTTGCCGCTGCTGCACTCTCGCTCACCTTCACCCAAAGGCCATTTCGCACCTCCACACCTTTGTCTCTCTTTGCGAGGGAAGCAAAATCCGGCCGGAGGGTACTGATTTCGTCTGATTCTTCACAGTTAGGGTTGACCCGGATAGCTTAACCCTCATCGCGAAGGCCGGATACTCCCTCTTCGACTACAAGAAGGCTCATGAGTGCGGGTCACGGTGGTTCGACATTGTTCCTCCATCCGACCGAGTATTGGGCGTCCCATACTGTGCTGAGGTTATCAAAGGTCAGCTAATCAGTCCCCAAACCCCTCTGGCTGAGCTGCCCATTTTAAAGATTCTGAGGGCATTTAGCAAGGAACCGCCGACTGTCGAGGCGTTTTTTACAAAGGGACGTTTGTCTTCTCTGAAGACATATCACAGTAAGCATCTTTAACTCTTAGTACAAATTCTGTCATTCCTATCGGTCTTCTTATTGTTTGACATGTTGTATGTAGATTTCTTCCAGAAGGGGGACAAGATCGGCCTCTTTCATAGCTGGAACTTCGTCACCTTCAAGAGTGGAGACGGAAAAATCAATTACTACGACACGCTGAATGCTGCTACTGATGCGGCCGAGCAGCTTTTGGAGAGTGCTCCTCCGGCAAAGCGCTCCAGGCAAGAAGCCGGGGATGAGCAAGCCGGTCTCTCAAAGAAAAAGAAGAGGCTAGAGTCTTCTGAACGTGCTGACGCCGGGCTGTCAGGTACATGGCACGTGAGCCCCAAGTCTGGGCGCCGTGTCTTCCTTCCCCTCACCCCTGGTTCGGGTTTAGACCTTGGTTCTAGCCTGGGGCGGGAGTCCGGTCATCCGACTCCTATTTGCAGCAATTCCCTGATTTGACAAGTTACTTTTCCTCAGATCCCGCTCAGGAAAATACCCTGGAGGCCACAGGCTTCCGCGCCGGTCCTTCGGCTGAAGAAGGTTTTGGTTGCTCCCTTTTTTAGTATCCTTCCATTTCCAGTTTCATCCTTCTTGTCCTAACTGTTTTTATTATTGCGGCAGTCCCTGCTCCTGCCAAGAAAAGACTAAAAAAGAAAATTACATCAAAGCCGAAGGCCACAGAGCCAGGGGTATCAGGGCAAACCTCTGGTGATCCCGAAGTTTCAGGATCATTCTTCATTGATGTTGCTGCGGCCACGGACGCGGCAAGGGATAGAGCAATGGAGTATCGTCAGGTGCCGGAGGATCCTGAGCTCCGGAGTAAGCAGAGAGAGGACTACATAGCCTCTTCTTTGCCGGAGGATCCTGATCTCCGGAGTGAGCAGAGGGAGGACTACATAGCTTCTTCCTCTTCCTCCCCTCCTCCTCCTGCTTAGGAATCCTATACTGGACCCTCCCAAAAGGAAGGGTGGTTCTACCATTGCGGGCACCCTCTTCCTTTAATAACCTGCGACGCTGCCAAGTACTCCTCTGTCTGGAAGGAGGCAATAAAGAGATCCGGTCATCCAGACGGGATCTTTGCTCCTCCGGCCACCTTTACTGCTACCAAAAAAGGCTGCGGATCGGAGATGGGGGGGCAGATGCTATCATGCGGCATTCCCTCCCAGCAGACGAAGTGTTTGACATGATGTGGGGGGGAATTTTTCAGGTTGACATGCGTATTTCTTTTGTGTTTCTCTTCTGTTTTGGCTTGGCTTTTTTCTTGATTTTATGAATTATGTTGTTTTTTAGGTGATGTCCATGGCCCAAAGTGCTGAGGTTCACTTTGGCAACCTCCAATCGAGGCTTCGCTATGAGGAAAGCCGAGCCAATAATGTTGAAGAGGAACTGAAGCTGTCCCGCTCTTCTCATGATGCTTACATTGACCAGGTCGAGTATGAGATCGACCGTAAGGCAAAGGAGAGAACTGAGGCACTAAACAAAGACCTGCAGTTGTCCCGGCGGGAATGCGAGCGTCAGCGTGATGAGTATGAGCTGCAGCTGAAGAAACTCCGGGAAGAGAACTTTTCTTTAAGAGGCCGGATCAAGGAAGCTGACAAAACTTTGATAGAGGTATAAAACCATCTCTTTTTCCCTTGTTAAAGATAAGCTGGTTTGGTCCTTCTTTGATCTAGATATTATGCTGGATTAGGTGCGCTCCATGCACCGGAACGAAGTGAACAATCTTCAGGCTGAGAAGACCTTCTTCTATCAGGAGAGGAACTCTTTCAAGCAAGAGGCTGAAACGCTCGAGCTGGAGAAGCAAACTCTTCAACAGGAGAATGAAGCCCTTGTGAAGGAAAAAGAAAAGCTTATGCAGGAGCTTGATCACTTGTCGGAAGAAAAGGCCATGCTGGAAGAGCAGTCGAGGTCCTCCTTTGATCAAGAGAAGCAGTCTCTGCTCCGAGATTGCTCTCTTTTGGAAGAGGAGAAGAAAACTCTTGCTGCGGACAAAGCTGCCCTGATAGAAGAGAGGACCAGGCTGGAGGAGAAAATAAAAGAGCTGGAGGAAGCCAAGTCTCGCTCTCAAGTAGAGAATACTGAGCCATCGGGCCATGGTAAACTTTCAGGCCTTTAACTTTTGTTTCTCCTTTTGCCCTTTCTTTTTCTTATTCTTTTTTTGTTCCGGCTAGGCTTGAGTTCTGCCAACTTACTGAAGCACGTCACTCAGTTGAGTGGTCGGATAGCCCGTGGTAAGGAGGAGCTGTCATCTACCAACTCTGAACATGACAAGTATCGAGCCCAAGTCCTGACCCTTGAATCTCAAGTGGCCAGGCTCAAGTCATTCTCCTGGCAATCCCAGGAGGAGATACAGAAGCAAGGCACCATCAACGCCCATTTAAAGGAATCCTTTGCTTCTCAGTGTCGCCGGATAGTTGATATTTGCCAGCAGATTGTCTCGGATCACTCTCTCGAAAAAGGAGAGTTACTGGACGATGACCTGTACAACAAGCTGGAATTCAAGGCTGTTGCCCAGAAATCCAACTTCTTCTTGGAGCTCGAGAGGTTCTGCCGTAGTCCTGGAGAGACATGTTTTGGCGCCGGCGAAGCCTCTTTCCTTCCAGCTGGAAGCAACATTCTGCCGTCTGCCGGAGGGATGCAGCGTCTTTCCATGAGGTCCAAGTCTTCTGAGAGTGTGGCTGGTAGCGGTGATAGATTATTAACTGGCGAAAAAGAAGCCGTAGAGAAAGAAGCTGCAAAGAAAGTAGAATAGAAGTTTTTTTTATCTTTAGAGGAGTTTTTGTTTCGGCCTGTATTTTTTGTGTCTACCGAATGATCATATTTTGTAACTGTTGTTACTCCACACCTTGGGACAAATATAAGCTATATTTTTCACCATCTTTAGTTTTTATTGCCATGATATTTCTCTCTTTTTTTAATGGTGCGCATATGATTATCTTATGCGAGTTATGCCAGTGTAGTATTCATTTTTTATAACACAAGGGGCTTGCGGTTTTGGACTTTTGTTCCGGCCGGACCTTTTTCCTTTTAAAGTATGGTCATCTATGGCTTTTAGCTGGATTTTTTAGGATATGGAGTTTAGGAACCTGCGGCCTGTTGGCCGACGCCTATTTTCAAGGCAAGATAGCCTGCGGCTCATTAGCCGGATGTTTCTTTCAAGACGTGATAGCCTACGGCTCGTTGGCCGGATGTTTCTTTCAAGGCATGATAGCCTGTAGCTCGTTGGTCGGTGCTTTCTTTTTCTTTCAAGGCATGATAGCCTGCGGCTCGTTGGCCGGATGTTTCTTTCAAGGCATGATAGCTTGCGGCTCGTTGGCCGGATGTTTCTTTTAAGACATGATAGTCTGCGGCTCGTTGGCCGGATGTTTCTTTCAAGGCATGATAGCCTACGGCTCGTTGGCCGGTGCTTTCTTTTTCTTTCAAGGCATGATAGCCTGCGGCCCGTTGGCCGGTTCTTACTTTCAAGGCATGATAGCCTGCGGCTCGTTGGCCGGTGCTTACTTTCAAGGCATGATAGCCTGCGGCTCGTTGGCCGGTGCTTACTTTCAAGGCATGATAGCCTACGGCTCGTTAGCCGGTGCTTACTTTCAAGGCATGATAGCCTGTGGCTCGTTGGCCGGTGCTTACTTTCAAGGCATGATAGCCTACGGCTCATTGGCCGGTGCTTACTTTTTCTTTCACTTTTCCAAAAATAATACCTTTTATTGAAGAGTTATAAATTTTACAATAGAACTTTTTCAGACATTCTCCATGCCAAGAAAGCGGCAATTCGTACCCTCACCATCTTTCAAGCGGTAATGAAGCTGTCCCGTCTTCTGTGTATGATGTATGGTCCTTCCCATTGGGTTCCAGCTTCTTGGGTTTTTAACCTCTCAGAGGACTAATTCTGGGGCAAAACTTCGTTCTTTATCCTTCTGTTGAAATATCTTTCTACCTTGGATTTATCTTTCGCCATCCCTTACTGCTGCGGCCATCCTGGTTTCTTCAAGGAGGTCTAGGTGATCCTGTACTCCCGATTGTTGACCTCTTCGTCATATGATTCCCATCTTATGGATGGCACCACAGATTTCCGCCGGAATGACGGCTTCCAAACCATATTCAATCTGTAAGGTGTTTCTCTCATCTCCGTCGTCCCTTTTTGTCGCTATACGACCAAAGGACTGGGGTAACCATTCTGCCACTTTCCCTTTTTCCTCATCGAGTTTCCTCTTATATATATCGCCCTTACTATTTGCCCATTCGCATTCTCACCTGCCCATTTGCCTGAGGGTGGGCTACTGAATGCAAATCTTAAGTCGATCTTCCATTCTTCACAGAATTCTCGGAAGCTTTCGCAATTGAACTGTGTTCCATTATCAGTTATTATTGCTTTTGGTATTCCAAACCTGCATACCACATATTTCCAGATGAATTCTTGTGACTTCCTTGTCGTGATGGGAGACAGTAGGCATTGCTTCGACCCACTTTGTGAGTCGATGGCAACGTACATGAATTTGAACCTCCCTGGTGAAGCTTCCGGGAATGGGCCCACAATGTCCAACCCCCACATAGCAAAGGGAATTGGGCAGAGAATAGATTTTTGCTCCGCCGGAAGAGTATGTATTTTGTTTCCATGCTCTAGACACTTGCGACATTTTCGTATATATTTCCTTGCAATGCTCCATCATTTTCGGCCAAAAATATCTGGGTCTCAAGATTTTGTGGGTTGTGGTCCTTTCTCCCTGGTGATTTCCACAAGCCCATCATGTATCTCTCTTATGAACCTACTCCTTCAGCTATGGTAACACACTTCAATGCTGGCCTTGCACAAGACGCTTATACAGCTGGTTATCCTCAATAAAAAATGATGCGCCCGCCTTTTTATTATCTGGCCTCCTTTTCTCCTCCCTTCCGGCAGCTTTCCTTGCGCACGTAATCTATGATTGAGTCATCCAGGATTCTTCTTTTGTCACCTGCCTCCACCGCAAACACCTGAGTTCCTTCTATACTTGGGGAAGTTCTGATTTCTAGCCATATGCTTCATTGGGTACCTTTTTCGGCCATACTTGCCAATTTGGCTAAGGCGTTAGCTCGACATTCTCTTCCGGGAAGGTGTTTTAGCTCGCATCTTTGGAAGTTTGCTTTAGCTCCTGGACCTTGAGCAAGTACCTCCATAGTTTTTCCTCTTTGACTTCATAGATGTTGTCGTTTTGTCTCGCCACCAACATAGAGTCCGAATACACCTCTAATTCTGTTAAAAATAGGTTATATTCTCATAAGTCTTACTTCAGACAAGATTTTATAAGAACGAAAAAACAGAGAAGGCATCTTTTCTATGAACCTGTCGCCCCGAGGGCTGTAGCTACTTCCAGACCCTGGATAAGGCTTCGTATTCGGCTTCATTATTAGTAACATCAAAGTTTAGTCGAAGGCATAATTCAAGCTTTGCCCATCCGGCGCCTGTACCACTATCCCAGCACCTGCCCCACTTTTGCATCGAGCTCCATCAACCAAGATGATATATGGACTCTGAGTCTGCTTCTTTTCTTTTGCAAAGCTTGTTTCCGTTATGAAGTCTGCTAAGCCTGAGCTTTAATCCCGTTCTGGGCAAGAAGTGAATTTCATATTGTGTCAGCTCTACTGTCCAGCTTACCATCCGGCCGGAGGCATTCGGATTGTTTGCAATTTGTTTGAGCGGCCAATTGGTCCTGACAAAGATTCGATGTGACTGGAAGTAGGGTCTAGTTTTCTTGACGCCACCACCAGTGCAAACAAGATTTTCTCTATGTTAGTGTACCGTCCTTCTGTCGGGCTTAAGATTTTGCCCGTATAGTAAACTGGTATCTCCCTTTTCTCTTCCATGATTAAGACAGCTGCAACCGCCCAATCCGTTGCGGACAAGTAAAGATATAGATCCTGTCCCGGGGCAGGTACACCCAATTTAGGTAGATCCCGAAGCATCTCCTTGATCTTTTCAAATGCGTCTACACACTCTTGTCCCCACTGGAACTTGCTGTTCTTCCTTAGAATATTGAAGAACGGTATTGACTTTTCTTGAAGCTTAGAACAAAACCTACTTAAGTGTGAGTCTTCCGTTCAAAGCTTGGACATCTTTGATGTTTCTTGGAGGAGAAAGGTCGAGGATTGCCTGACTTTTTTCCAAATCGACCTCAATACCTCGTTGCCCAACAATGAAACCAAAAAACCTCCCTTTGGTTACACCAAACACACACATTTTTGGATTTAGTTTGATTTGGTATTTATCCAGAGTGTCGAATGTTTCTTCTAAATCCTTCATGTGTTGTTCCTTTGATGGACTTTTTACAACTATATCATCAACGTAAGCCTCCACATTTCGAGCAATTTGCTGACAAAATACTTTGTCAATCATTCGTTGAAAAGTGGCCCCTGCATTCTTTAGGCCGAAGGGCATTACCTTGTAACAGAATGTTCCGGCTGAAGTAATAAAGGATGTCTTTTCCGAATCGTCTTCTTTCATTTTTATTTGATTATAACCGGAGAAAGCATCCAGAAAACTTAACACAGAACTCTGGGCAGTTGAAACCACCAATCTATCTATTGATGGTAGGGGATAGAAATCTTTAGGACATGCCTTATTTAAGTCTGTGAAATCCACACACATTCTCCATTTTCCATTTGCTTTTTTCACCATGACAACATTAGCCAACCATCGCGGGTACGCAACCTCCCTGATGAATCCGGCCTTGAGGAGTTTTTGGACCTCGGTTCTTCGGCTAAATCTCTTTCTTCCCCTATTACCCTTTTCCTTTGCCTGACCGCCGGATGTTTAGGGTCTACCCTGAGCTCATGCCGGATAACGCTTGGGTCTATACCAGGCATCTCGTCCGTGCTCCAAGCGAATGTTGCCCTTCTTTTTTCCAGGAACCTCATTAAGTGAGTTTGCTCTCCACTGTCAAACGCAGTTCCTATTTTAAAAAATTTAGAAGGGTCAGATTTTAAATGTACCTCTCTGGGGGGATCCTGGGCTGCTCGACATCCTTCCTTTTCTTGACTCGGCCCTGGGGAAGAAGGCAATTTCCCTTGAACTCCTTGTCCGATCCCACAGTTTTGACCACCTCCTCACTAGGAAGGCTGTCCATAATGCGGACTTCACACATTCGGGCCATCTTTTGGCTTCCTCTGTAACCACCTTCCCGTGTGAGGTTAAATATTTCATTTTTAAGTGATGAGTGCTGTGGATGGCTTTGAAAGCATTGATTCCTGGCCTTCCAAGGTACATGTTATATCCAGAAAGACCTGGCACAATAAAAGCCGTGAGTCTCTCTGTCCTTCTTTCGTCTCCTTGGCCCAGGGTCATTGTGAAATCTATACTGCCGGAAGACGTGGTAGAGACGCCTCCTACAAATCCTCCCGAACCGCCGAATAGGGCTTGATCCGGTCCTCAGGCACCTCCAACTTCCTAACCGCTTCGGCTGATATAACATTTGCTTCCGGCCCCACTATCGATTAAAATTCCCTCCATCATCCGATCGTTTACCTGTGCACGAATGACAAGTGGATCGTTGTGCGGGTATAGCACTCCATCTTCATCCTCGTCGGAGAAGAAAATTGGAGGAAAACTTTCTTTTTTGGCGATTTTCTTCTCCGGGAGTTCTTGATGTACTTGATGAATGTGCCTTTTTCTTTCATTAGGGGTTAGTGGTCCTACCTCTGAAAAAAGTCCTGTGAGTTTCCTTAGAGAAAGTTTTGTTAGCCTTCCCTTTGGGAAAAGAAGGGGGTTGCTAAAGTAAAAATGCAAAAAGAATGGGAATTTTATTTCTCCTTTGGTAACATGATTTTTGACAATCTATGTGATAAAATTTTCATCTTAAAGCAGGTACAAATTGTAACTCCGAATGTTATCCTGAATGAAAGGAGAAAAAATTTACTTTCCTTCTTCACAAACCTGTTATCATTCCCACTGATTTGCTGGGATCAAGCCTGAGGTGAACCTCTTCCTCTTGTCGCCCTCGAGGTGCATTCTGGGTACTACCCTGTTGGCCGTCGTACTGCCTTTGTGCTCCGGCTGCCTGCTTTCCTTTCTTCTTATTTTCCTCGATGATTCGAAGTTCTTTGGCCAAGGTAGCACAGTTTACAGTCCGGTGGCTGCGGTTCCCGTGGTACTCACAGAATGCAACCGGAATTTCCCCCTGCGGCGGCCTTCTAGGCTGGGGAAGGTACCCTTCTCTTACGGCAGCAGCATACTTCCCCGGGTCAATGTAGAGAATGGCACTTGCCCCCTGGTGCTGTGCTCCCTGAGAGGAAGATCCGGCGGTAGACTTGCCATAATATGGCTTGTACCTTGACCCTCCCCTTCCGGCATTTCCTCCATGCCCCTCCTTTTTTTCCGGCGCCCCTGCGGTTTTGAAGCTGTCCGCTAGCTCTTTAGCCTTATTTTCCGCTATCTCAGATTTCAAAAAATCATGGATCATTTCAGCTAATTCTCCATGAGTTTTCGGCGCCTTCGTTGCGATCTTTCCAGCAAGTCGAGGCTGAGCTAGGCCGTTACCAAAGGCTTTAATCCAGATTTTCTCGTCGACATCATCAATCTCCGCGACCTTCTTATGGAAGCGCTCGTTGTACTCCTTCACGGTTTCCCTCTTTCGCTGCTTAACGTCCATCAATTCTATTGTTTCTTTTTTAACCCTCTTACTCGCAGCGAAGTATTGCTGGAAATCCTCGGTCAGCTGCTTGAAGCTAGTGATGGACTGTGGCGGTCTCGTGGAGATCCATCCCAACGCTCTCTTCGAAAGCGTTCCGGGGAACAAATTGTAGAGGGCGAGGGAGCTGATCCCCTGAGTGTTCATGGCAAACATGAACTTCTTAATATGTTGGGCGGGATCTCCAGTCCCATCATATTTCTCAATCGCCGGGGCGACGAAGTGCGGCGGGAGTTTTGCTTTTCTAATCCGCTCTGAGAAGGGGTACAAGCTCATGTCTATCTGGTCATCTTCTTCCATCTCTTCTTCGCTAATGATTGAATTGCGCTTCCTATCCTTGCTTTCCTCGCCATTACTGCCTTTGGAATCTCTGTTTCTCAGCTGTTCAATGGCCTCAGTCATTTCGTCCCATTTTCTCTGATACTCCTCGTCCCTTTGCATTAGTTCCTGCTGCAAAGTCTCATTTCCTTCTACAATTTTTTCATCGATGGATCTGACTAGCCCCTTTAGCATGTCCTCGAGATCTTTTTTGGAGATGGCTTCTGGCATCTCCGAACTCATTCCTTCTTCAGAGCGATTGTTATCTTCGGTAGCGTTCTTCAGTGTTTTCTTCGATCTTGGAGCCATCTTTCGTGTTCCGATCCTGCAAAAAATGTCATTAGTTATTTCAGAACTTTCGCTACAAATCATCGCAGATTACTCCCCTGTTTCTAGGTGGTCTCGTGGTTGCTTCTTGCTGTTCGTTTCCCACAGACGGCGCCAAATGAAACGAAACAGTATATCAATCCTAGTATCCTTCGATCTGATCCTAGTGAAACAACAGTATATCAATCCTAGCATGGTCCAACCCGATCTTCTGTCCTGCATTACCTGGTCTCAGTTACAGAGTCTCACAAGAGGAGAGAGAGAAAGAGAGCTTCTATTGGAATTGTATGTAAGTTTGACTGCCAAATGTTGCGTATCTTATTTCATGGGGATACACCCTTATTTATAGTGTTTTGGGCCTGGTTTTTATGGTGCTAGCCTGTATTTTACATGTATAAGTACGGTTCTACCCTCTCCTAGTATCTTTGACTGACCACAGACGGTCAATCGTACAATACTTTGCTTTGCCTAAGTTCTATCCTCATCCGGCTGGAGACGGCCGGATGCCCTATGCGCTTCCACTTCCATCCGGCTAAAGCGGCCAGATGCTCTATGCGCTTCCAGTTCCATCCGGCTAAAACGGCCGGATGCTCTATGTAACCCGTTTTGGCTTGACACCATTTCTTCCCTTCTCATTGGATGATTCTTGAAACTCCCTTAAGTGGTCATAAATAACCAGGCTAAGTAAAGAGCATAAGTTGGACTTGGAGTTGTATGCATTTTCAAAAAAATTGGAATTGGTATTTATAAAACCTTCGATAGATACTTTAAATAAAGAAATTTCTTATACGTAATTGATTGATTTGATCTCCCAAAGGAATCTGCTGGATAACAGTGTATATAAAAGATATGTTGATTGTTATACATGCTATGACATGTTGTGTGGTATATGTGATAAATATTATTTTGACCTTGAGTCTTAATGCAGTTGAGTTACAGAAGTTGTTATGTTACCCAGACCTAAGAGTCTGAGGGTTGTTATGTAAGTATAAATGTTGTTAAGGTACCCGGACCATTGAGTCCGAGGTTATCATGTAAGTATGTTATGTTATGTATGGACGTGGAGATGTTGCCCGGACCGTTAAGTCTGAGGTTGTGATGTAAAGTGTGTTTGGTTATGGAAGTTTATTTTGAAAGTAATTCCCGTATTCTAATCCAATGATGCGTGGGAAATGTGAACTTCGAGGACGAAGTTCTTTTAAGGGGGGTAGATTGAAATACCCCAAACCTTGATATGTTGTTTTAATGTTAAACTATAGTATTTAAAGGCTAAAAAGTGCCTTAGAAACATCAGTGTACAATTTAAACCATAGTAAAAACACAATAAAACACTAAGACACAGTTTGAGCAAAAACATGCTCTAAGCTTGGAGTGAACTTGGTTAGGACCTAAAGAGCCTACCAAGACTTAATAATATTGAATTATGATTTAATAAGGCTAATTAAGTCCTTAGGGAACGTTGGTGGACAATTAAACCAAACAAAACACAAGAAAACACCTTAAAGTCAATTTAAGCAAATACTTGCTCTAGACTTGGTGTAACCTTGTATAATACTTAAAGGTCATTCTTAGACCTTATAAATATGTTAATGAACATATTAAATCAATTACTAAAGAAAACCAAGCTTGAAAACAAGTTAAAACACAAAATGTGCTTTAAGGAGTCTTAAAGCACATTTTTGAAAAATTATCTTGTAAATGGGTTTTGAGTGGCTAAATGTCCATCATTACTCTTTAATTAATATTTGTACTACTTAGTATCACATTAGGAAGTCTAAATCAATGAGAAATCAAAAATTTCACAAATATGTGCCTTGTTTTGTGAATAGTAACCAAAATATGCTAGTTTATGACATAAGTCAATATAAGTAAGTTAATTGGTCAACAAAGACCAAAATACCCCTAAGTAGATGAGGGGGGGCTGGTTTTCAATATGGTGAGTCACCACCATGTAAAAATCAATTAAAAAAAGGAAGGAAAAGTAAGTAAAAAGATGAAAGTTACTTTATAACATAAATATCTTGTAAAAGCAAACACCTCATTTCATTTCTTCCTTTCCCACTCACTTCCACCGTCTCCAACCTCCCTCTCTTCTCCATTCTCGGTTTGCTACAGCAAACCATACCATCTCCATCTTTGAATGCTTGTAACTTCTAGCTCCATGATCCAAATCAAATTCTAAGACCATATTTGTCTTAGTTAGACCAAGCTCTACACTTCTATCTTTTCAAATCTTCAAGAACTCCATTTTGGTGCCATGAAGATTCACCATTGAAGGAGCTTGAGCTCACATTTTCATGCCTTGTCATTCTCCTTAGCTTCAAGGTAAGGAAAATCAAAGAAAATCAATGTTTCTTCTTGTTTTATATGTGACTGAAAATACACCTTGTAATGGTGTTTTCTTTTGCCTTGGTCTAGCTTCATTCTAATGTTCAAAGAGCTTGGTGGAGTCCTCTCTTGATGCTTATTCAAGCTCTCTTTTATTTCCAAGGTAAAACAATTATCCTAATGTGTTAAGACAATATATATAACCTAGGGTTTGTAAATGAGTTTAAGCATGAAGCTTGAATGCTCATTGGTTTTACGTGTGTATTGATTAGAACTTTGACAAGTAACCAAGTCCTCTTGCCAATTTCCAAACAAGAAAGAACAAGAGTGTTCAAGTAAAAATCTTGAAGAAAAGAGGTAAACAAACTATCTCAATGTAGTTTAAATGCCTTAGGAAAAATGAGCTTGATTTGCTTAATAAAATACCTCATGAGCCAATAGAAAATGAGCTAGTGAATTATTCTTAAAGAGATTATTAAAGGGGCATATGAGATGTTGTGTGTATTTGCAGGTCAAAGGCAATATATATGTGGGAAATTTAGTGTTTAAGGTTTATGCAATTTAAGGGCCTAAGTGCCAAGCAATTTAAGTTATGCACTATATTGTGATGTAGTGTAGTTTAAAGGTTTAGTTGTGTGTAAGGAATGTTTCTAGTGAAGGTATACGTCTTTGATGGATAAAGGATGTGTATGGAGACACTGAGTGTTCTTGGATGGTAGTAAAGTGAAAAACTATGTGTTTTGGTGTATGGTGATACAAGAGAAGCTATGGCAAAGTTTAGTTGATAAACAAAGGAGTTTATGTATTCTAATAGGATTTTATGACCCAGATTGTACTAGGAATTGTTAAGTGTTAAGAAGGTGGAAGAAAGTGAATTGAGATACTCTTAAGAGTTAAGATGCCTTGGGCATAGTCTTGGAGGATTTAGAAATCAAATGGGTGTTTTGAACACACCAAGGTTATGTTATGTGAAGTGCTAAGTCTTGTGCAAATTTTGGTAAACAAAGGAAGTATAATACCTTGAGAAGGATTAAGTGTGAACTTAAGGAAAAACATTACAAGTGTTAGGAATTTTGAAAGGAAATGAGTAAGTGTTTAAGGAGTTATAAGATGAGATTTATGGATGTTATATGAGGGTTAAAGTGTGCCAAATGGTGTTAGAACATATTAGGAGGCTTGAGGAAAATTTAGAGGAGGTTTGACAATTTTTGGGCATGTTCTGGTGTCGACCGACCCAGACCGACTCAAGGTTGGGTCGGACGGCCTCTGTAAGACACCAGTAAGTGGTTCTGGAACGGTCCGCCCCAGGGGACTTGGGTCAGACATGGGTCGGTCGGGTAAGTTTTAAAAGACGGAAAAATTTCTGGAAGGGACCGACCCAGTGGACTTGGGTCGGTCGAAGTGGAATTTTGAAAACCCGAGAGTTATTGGAATGGACCGACCCAGTTGGTTGGGTCGGTCGGACCCAAAAGTTAAAAAAAACGGAAAAAAATATGACTTATGTAGTAACCCTAATGGGTTTAATAAGAGCAATTGGATGTGAGCTAAGTCGTAAAACATGTCATATGGGTATATAATCACTTAGTGAAATTTGAAGACAAATACGGTAAATTAACCGATACTATTAATCATGTTTAGGGACCACGTTTGGCGGGTCACGTTCGCAGCAAGGACCAAGGTATGGTTTTCTTGCAACTTGTGTCCTACCGGATTACACCGGCTTGTATGCCAATGTGTTTTTCTATATGTTTGCCACGTTATAAGATAAATCATGAAACGAGTTACCGTCGTTATTGTTGTTGTGTGTTTGCGTACCGATACCGGTAACCTCGAATGCGCATGGAAGGCTAGTTAACCATTACTAGGTAAACGTAAGAGAACGTTATCCGGTAATAACGTTTCCAACCTAAGGAGCGTTCTAACCATGGCTATGCGTGAGTTAGTTGTGTGATGTTTGTGTGTGATGTTTGTGTGTGAATGTATGAACCTCCCTTGTGTGTCTAACCCAGTTGTAATACTGTAAGGTGTATGGATGTGATAGGTTCCACAGTGGAGCCCTTAACTATGTTTATATATATATATATTATGGGGGGTGAGGAATCCGGTAGTTCCGGTCGCACGTTGTTTGGGAGTTACTGTATATAGTTTCTTCAGCTTCCTCTCTGTTGGTTGTTTTCCTTCATTGGTCTTCAATCACCCCTGAGCTTAACCAAGGCTTTTGACTCACGTCTGTTGGGGATTATGTACGGTGTGTTCGGATCACTATGTCTGATCCATCTTTGTGTTAAGTTATTAGTTCATCTAATAGGACGGTAACGAGTTATGTAAACAAGCTTAGCATGAGTTTGGCAGCATCCTCTAGGCTCTCCCAGTGAACTAACTAAGTTTGGGGGCGGTTCCTAAAGAGATCTGTACCCGTTATGTTATGTGTTATTGATGTACTACAATGCTTATTGCGATGTGATGTTATATGTTGTTAAAATGTGAAGTATGTGGATCATGGATATGATTCCCAGTTTATAAAAGAGACGTTTATGGATAACCCGACTAGTGGATAAGTGTCGTCTATTGAGGAAATAGCTCCATTAGAGGAGAAACACTCTAGGGTCAATGAACACAAAGAGTGATTTATTAAGTGTAGATGTGATGTCTATATTTGTTGTGACCATTGTTGTGGATTGTAATGTGTTGTGTGTTTATGGTGTACATGCATGATTTAAATGTAATCAACCACATGCTAAGACGACAAATAGTTGTGCGTGGCCTGGTAGCATGCGGGCTGCGGGATTACCATACCAGCAAAGGTGTTGAGCCCCTTGGGGGCCACCATTTCTTCTCTTTCTTATTTCAGGTACAAGGAGTTGGAAGCCGTTCGAGAGTAGGACGGGGTAGCCGTTTGTACATGGGTAGCCATTTAAATTGTTTATGTATCGTAGGTGTAGTAAGACCGAAATTGTTATCGACATTAGTTTGTAAATACTCGGTACAGTTGGAATGTTTATGTATGTTGGTTGTTGTTAATGGAAAGGGATAGTAATGTGTAGATGCTCGGGAATCTATTCCATCAGACCGATACAATGTATATGTATTAGCCTTGTTAGCCACGTGGGTGGTTAACAGCGTGTAACACCATTGAGTTAAGTAATGTGATGAGTTAAGTTTCCCGCTGCAAATGGTTATTAAGTGTATTATTGTAGTTGGGGTGTTACACTTAATTTGTTAAGGATTTATGGAACCTTAATTATATTTACATATAATTAATTATATGTTTCAAAAGGGGTTATTAAACCTTCAATGAAATAATGAAATTAAATGATATAATTTACTAAGATGAATTAAATAATTATAAGGGTAATATGTCCTAATAATGAGTTAGGTAAATATTCATATAACCTAAGAATTTATGGAACCGTTATTGTTGATTATATAAATAATATAAGGTTCAGGAAGGTTATAAAACCTAAAATGGAATAAATAAATTTAATATATATTTCAAAGCGTTAATTCATTAATAAAGTTAGTATAACATGTATTTCACATTATTACATTAAATAATAACAGAGACATTAGTAAATGGATGTAACATGTGATATATATAAATACGCAAAATTATAACAGAAATTAATACGTTTAGTGGTGAGGAAGTATATAAAGTTAAAAGATTAGTTAAATAAATCAAAGAGATTGGAAATTAATGAGTTTGACATATTAATTCATTTGAAAAAAATAATTAATTACAAGGTAGAAAATAGTGCCACGTTTACTTATCTTCCTCTCCACTTCTTTTCTTTAGCATCCACATTCTCTTCACGTTAATTTTGTAACCCTTAGTGAAGAACCAGAGAGCTCTACACTCTCTCTTCATTATCTTCTATTCTCTTCACGTTTCACTCTCCCCACATCTGCAACTGGTTGGGAAACAAGGAACATACCTCTGTTCCTCTTCTTGTGATGCATCTCTGCCTTCACGGCAGTTCTGTACAAAAAAAATGAACAGGAAGGTCATGTACTCCACATTCCTACTCTACTTGTGTCGGCACCTCTGAAATGATAAATCCATAACAGGTTGCTCGCAAACCAGACTCAAGCGGGTCTGAAAACGTTTCATTCAATGGCCAGTAATTTACCAACTCATCTTCTTTTTCTGATAACAGTGGAAGTTTTTGAGATTTCTGTCGCACCATAAGAAGCATACAAACACTGCCTTCTTCCCATTCTCTTCTTCTTTAATTTCTTTCTTATTCATCAATCTTTCTCTTTCGGTCAACAACCTTAACTGGTGACAAACACCACCCCACTTCATTCGTCTATCTTGAACCGTAAACTGGAGTCTGGAGAACATATCCTTCAACGCCTCTTCTGTACTGCACACCAGATTTTGAATCTGAGCAGGGATATGGGTATGATTTGATTCCTTCTCTGTAATACTCGTGTATGATTTTGAAACCAAATCTAAACCCTTTATTGTTCTTCCTTGCTTCATCTCTGCAAGTACTTCAAATCAAAACCTGAGATTGGAAATCGAACGATGCTCCATTTTGGTCCAAATAGAAATGAAATTGTGAGGTATGGGCTCTCAATGTTGTTTTTTTTAGTTATGAGTTTCTTACAATATATCCTAAACTTCCTGCACTCTACTTTCCTCAGCATACTGAAAGAAAAAAAAAATGTCGACCTCGTGTAGTATTGGTTAACAGCTGAAAACAGAAAGGGTTTTCTATGTTCGGTTACAGAAAAAAAATAATGTGAAGCTAAACTCCTTTCAAAATACCAACCTTAATATGTTGTCTGTTCTTGTTCATTCTCACGGTAATTTTGCAAAGTAAATTGCTCTTCTCTTGTTCTATTTTCATCCTCTACATTTCACGGCAATTTGGCACTAGTTAAACACAAACACATACTTGTTTGTTCTTCCTTTCTAAACCCACGGTAATCTGCAAAAAGAAAAAAAAATTGTACCATGTTTTTTCCTTCAGTCAATTCCTTATTCTCAGGTAATATTGAACATGAATAAAACAAGTTGCTGCTCTATTGTGTTGCTCTCCTACGGTTATTTGTCCTACTATTCTCCCATGGTAATTTTGAATTCCAAAGAAATAGATACCTTATCTACTTCTTCTTGCTTCTCGTCAACTTACAGCAGTGTTACAAAAAAAAAAACAGAAGCAACAAGCCCTTATGCTTACTCACGCTAATGATCCATGAAAACAAAAACTGCACCTCTAATCATTCCGCACTGATAATTTTGCAAACCCACTGTCAAACAATGAACAACAGACATCTCTGCACTTCTTTCATTTCCTTCTTTTAATGCAAGCATAACCTACTTCCTTCTCTTCTATTCTATTCACGGTAATTGCAATGGACTCTGTATGCTTGCCTTTCCTTCTGGTGAAGACTGATTCCGGCAATTCTGTAATACCCTGAACTTAAATATGGTGATTAAATTATTTTAATATGGTATTTAAGGGCCTAATAGTGCCTAAGTAATTTTGGTAAGGAAAATAAATCCAAAAGAAATAAAGAAACGCTTAAAAAGCGAAAAACGCTAAATAAGCGTTAAATAACCATAGGAGGTATGAGACCTCAGTTAGTGTATTATATGGATTCCTAGGGCTTAATAAGACCAAAATAATATATGAGAATAACTCCCAAAGAAAATGGATCCAAATAATGTATTAAAATGGTAATAAAGCTTTAGCGCACGTTTTTCGAGAAAACCCGAAAACGCGACTTTGAGTGGTCAAACGAACCCGTAAAAATTATAGTTCATTACATAACTATAATTAAACATTAATGGCAGCTTAGTAACCATTAAAAATAAAGAAAAGAGAAAATTTCGGAAACGGGCCCGGTTAGTGAATAGTACCTAAACCGGGTAAAATAACTAGCGTTTTCTGTAAAAGACGAAAAACGCTCTACCTTATATAAACATGTGGGGCCGGTTTTAATATGTAAATCAGCCCTCACACACTCACACACACCTACCTAGAAAACAAAAGAATAAAGCAAAAAGTAAAAAGTAAACAAAAAGGTAAAAGCACTCTCACCTCTCTCCTCTATCTCTCTCTCATTTCTCCTCTCTCTCTCATGAGTTCCCTCCTCCCAGCCGATTTTCCCCTTCTTCTTCCTCTGCTGGGCGATTTTGAAGCTCCAAAGAAGGCTTCAATGGCTACCACACTTCTCTTGCATGCTCCACCTTCATTTGAACTACAAATGCTAAAATAAGGACATATTCTTCATCCCCTCAACATTCTCTATCATTCTATATTTTCAAAATTCGAAAAGGGAGAACTTCATCTCTATGGGTTTTCCCCACTCAAAGAGAAAATAGCACCAATGGGTAGCTTGGAGTCCCCTCTCTCCATTAAGGTAAAAATTTACATGAAAAACTCGTGTTTCCTTCATCTTCTTTTGTAACTGATTTCCACCCCCTTGTAATGCTCTATTTTTCCTCTCTCTTTTGAGCATAACTCCAACATTGCAATGGTGGTGGAATCACCTTGTTGAATCAAGGGCTAAAACCCCTCCTAAAAGCTTCAAAAGGTAAACCCTAGAAATTTTGTTTACACATCCCAATGAATTAGCATTAATTTAAGGGTTAGTATGTTAATTGCACTTGTTTTGTTTTCATTGGGTAATGGGAATGGAGTTTGGCAACTCCATTCCCCATGTGACCGATTGTGCAAGAAAGAGAGAAGAAGGAGTAGGAAAAGGAAGGAGAAAATAAGAGCTTTAAGGTAAGAGCTCTTTCTCAATGCTATATTTTAATGCGTTAGAGTAATGGGAATGGGTGAACAAATAAAGAACCTAAACTATTGTATTAGTATTGTAGTTTGTGAAAGTTTGAGTACTTATGAGCTTGTATTTGGATTGTAGGCCTTAGAGCCAAATAAATTGTGTATGTGTACTAGTATGGTGGATTGAGGAAGAGATGATGAATTGGTATTGTAATTGAGGAAGTATTGATGTATTGAGATTTTGTATGTGTGCTGGTAGAACCCTTGTGGTTTGGCTAGAATAGGGATGAATTTGATGAGAAAGGATATGTGTGGATAAGTAAGGAAAGTAGGTGAACTATGGCGAAATTTTAGTAGGAATTGTGCATTAAGAATGACTTGGTGAATGGGAGAACCAAGGTGTGTATTGGGTTTAGTAGAGATGATTTTGTAACTAAGGAGTAGTAGTTGTGGTAAGAGAATGAAAAGATATAAAATCTGTAGCAAGAGATTTTTGAATGTGTTGGAGAAACAAGGAAGAATTAATGAGTAAGACTTGGGTTGAGTATTAATGCGAATGAGGCAAAGAAAGAGCCATAGGATTAGTGGGAAAAGAAAGGGAGAAATTTGACAGTGAATGGTGTTTTGTAACAGATTGGTATAGTGGTGGATTAGGCTAGTTTAAAGTGCTTAATCAATGCTAAAATATGCTAGATTATATGTAGGAATATTGGGGAGGAGATTGAAAGAAGTTTGGAGTTGAAACATAATAAAAAACTGGCATATATGTAAATACTACAACTGGTCCGGGTTTGTAAACAAGTACAGAAACCCAGACCAGTCAAAAATCTGTACAGAGTGTAATGCGTGAGGAGTGGTCCGGGTTTGCAAACCAGAACCTAAACCCGGACCACCCCAAAATTATACCCGAGAGAATTGCCAATGAATGGTCCGGGTTTGCAAACCAACCCCTAAACCCGGACCACCCAAAATTTGTACCCGTGAGAAACTACAAGTGCATGGTCCGGGTTTGTAAACCCAGCCCTAAACCCGGACCACACACAAAATGCACCCGAGAACTAACCAAAGGCATTGGTCCGGGTTTGTATCCCCGGACACAAACCCGGACCACCCTAAAAAGTGCCCAGAAATCATTTTAAAGCCATTCTAAGGTAGGGGCTTGATGGGTAATGATAGTATAAGATAATTAAGACTTAATTAATGATGTTTAAAGGTCAATAAGGCCATGAACAAGTATGAGAAGTAATTAAGAAAGTTGTAAGTATATGAACATTAAGTTAAACCGAAATGACGGGATAACGGGGTAAGTACGGGAGTAGTAGTTATTGATGTACCGTACGAGCATAGCATTAATAACAATGTTTGAAACATCACCAGTGGAACAAGTGTGAACCAAGGAACAAGGGAACACATGGTAAAGCTAACTCCGGTGAAAGGTATGATTTTCTCATGCCCCGTATGCTAACCGAGTTACGTTGATTTGTGTGCTGTATGCCGACTAATCAAGACTAAAGCATGAAAATGGTTTATTGCCTTTCATTGTATGTCTTGCTGTATGTTGTATGGGCTAACCCTTCTTGATTGATTGTGTGGCTTCACTTAGTGCGTAGACCGACTCATAGATGAGTCTTGTGTATAGTGACTCGTAGTAAGAGTCATGTTGTGAACTAACGGGAACGTAGAAACGCACTAAACCAACGAACCAACAAACGATAACGCAAACCAATGAACTCACTAGAATGTGAGAGAGTGCGCGGGAGAAGTAACCTCCCGATAACGGTAGGAGAACCAAAATGAACAATCCACAAACCATAAGTAGTGGAAGTATATAAATAAACCCTATTAGAGGAATTAATGTTGGTGCAAGTCATGAACCATGAGAGTAGTAAAGAATGACGAGGGATCTTCAAACCCCTTAGTAACTAGTCAACCCACTATGAGAGGACCCGACTGATGTAAGTAATGTCCCGAACATGAGAGTATTCGATATGTTGGGGAAACCAAATCTGAGAATACTAGACAGTGGTAATTCCCTAAGCTAGTGGATGTTATCGAGAGAGATACTTCTAGGCTAATCCATGAGATTGTAAGATACTCCGAGAGAGGAGTGTTGGGAATTTGAGTGATCGGGTAAAAACGGACATTTGTATATTTGAGGAGCTAGGAGTATAGCCCTTTGTATTTGTAGGCCCGGTGGCGAGTCTTGTGTATGACTCCGCCCAGAGACCAAAAGTAATGAGTATTGAGTATTGCGTATGTATGAGTAAAGTAATGAGTAATGAGTAAGTATGAGTATGTAATGAGTATCGAGCAATGAGTAAGTACGAGTAAGGAGAAGAGTATGGGTACTGAGTATGCGAGAACAAGTGATGAGTACTGAGTACGAGTAAGTAATAGTAGTAGTGAGTACGGAGTAGAGCATGAGTAAATAATGAGTAAGGTAGTGAGCGCAACGTGAGTAAAACAACGAGTAAGTAAGATCCAGCTTGGTGGAAACATTACGAACAAATAGCTAAATGAACGGTTGACTGACAACTTGTCTTCCTTGGAAGGTAACGAACCTTGTACAGGTATGTAAGTATTGTTGATTGTATTGTTGTAGTATTAGTATGTATGTATGCATGTAAAACGAACTCCATGTATATCCTACCCAAAGTAGTCGGCGTACCGCGGTTAGCATGCGGTATATGCGAATTTCATATGCAGCAATTTTGCTGAGCCCCTAGGGGCACCGTTTTTATTTTACAGGTATTTGAAGCTGACCGCCGTTCGAGAGTGTAGGGCGGGGCTGCTATGTAAGCATGGGTAGTTGAATTATAGGATTTGTATTTGTATTGTAATGCGAATTTGGAAGTCCAAACTGTATCGGTAAATTAAGGATTGTGGTAGACTCAGTATAGTATTGTATTGGAGTTGTAATTGAATTATGGTTGAGTATGCAAGGGAGAGTAATGTTTTGTGTAGAGTACTCGGTATGTTCAATTCATCATACCAATAGCATGTAGTAGTGTAGCTGGCCTTGTTAGTCACTTGGGTGACTAGCGGCATTGTACACCCGCAGTTGTGTATGTATTGTCCACTGTGAAGGTAAGTATTTGTACAGTAATGACGGTATTAGCGGTAGGGGTGTTAGAAAAAGTGGTATCAGAGCGATACTTCGCTCTGATGGATAAAATACCGAGTTAGGAATTAGAGACTTAGGGCTAAGGGTTGAGTGTTGGTGTGTGAGGTACGCTAGATAGGAACTTCCGTGTGAACCAAAAACCTACAACAACCATACCCGCCCACCGCAACCCACGGTATTAAGTTGGGAGAAGAACGCCAGAGAGATGGAAAGACCTCTCACACTCGGGTAAGACCCGATCTGGCAGTTGCAAAAACAAACCTTATTAAAAAAAGAACCTGTCATACGGTAGAGTCCAAGAACTGGAAGTCTCGGAGATGGTTCCCGTTGGATGACGATGACCGCGCTTAATGGTGGAGGATTGAAAATCCTAAATAAAGGATAATGGAATTTATGGCACCATGGGACGACGTGCTACGCAGTCGCGAGAACCATGCGCAGCCGGCGAGAAGGGAAGCACAACCGCGCAGTGGAGCGAAAAGGACAGAGTAACGAGCCAGAGACAAGAGAGTCAACGGATTGTAATGTTTGCTAATACCAATAACGGTATACAAACCGACTAAGGAATTAGTCGAGGTTAGATTAACGCCAAACCCACACACCAGAAGGCCGTAATAACCGAACAACATAGTTCAGATAAGTATGAAAGTATTCATAAAACATACACCTATAGGACTACAACGTGGTTCTTAAGGATAAGTCAAGTCTCGTTAACCATAGTGAAGGTGTGAGACACCCGGATTGACGACAACCAGGTCAAGTACACTGAGAAACGACTCAGGAGAGTGATCACCAAGATCAAAAGGTCAAAGGAAGATCTAATAAGACCACCAAATATGGATGGAAACGATACCGTAACCGGTATATGTTAACCGAAAAACAACCTACCCGCGCACTTGCCAGGGCAAGTGTAGCAACTAAAAGACTGTTAGAAGACTTTTAACAAACTGCAAATACTTGCTAAAGTACCGCTATGACGAATGGAGCAAATATAGGATCACCAATCCTCAAGATTTTAAATAACGAAACCTTGGAAAGGCCTAACGGCCCGACCATTGTACTTAGAACATACAAATCAGCGAGAAGCTGAACTTGATCGAGACCTCAGACATGGCAACGCCATGAAGAATTTCTTTTAACACCAAATTGTTACTTCAAACCCAAAATTTTTTTTCTTTCAAAACCACAAACCCTTTTTTTAAACCTCAGATTTTAAAACCAAACCAACGGAATTACGGTGAGTATCAAAGAATGATACAAGAGGAGTTGACAACATAATACTTCACCTAGGCGTGTGATGAGCACTACGAGTGTAAACAAATACGGGATGTGGGACGACCGCACTCCGATGGAGCTTGCAGGCCCGACAAATAGTCAAGTAAGTGGTAACGTACCAACAAGGTACCCCACATATGTATACATGTAGTGTACGTAACACGGGAAGTAGTCAACTTCGTTCTACGAACCGTAAGTAAATTCAAACCAAAATAGTTGGATACCTCAAACGAGCAACAAGGGATCTTAGATAAGCTTACAAGCTAAGGAGTCAGAAACTCACTCCAGGAGAACCATTAAGAGTTAAAAGTGCGAGAAGCACTAACAACGGAATAAGACATTGGATATGTCTCGAAGATATCGAAGTAAGAAATGATAACTGGGAGGAATACTAGTCTAAACACTGTATGGCAAATGCCTAAACATTAACATATCAATGTTCAAGGAACGGGATAGAATTCCCAGGACAACTACCACAAACACACAGGGTGATCACATAAGGTACCAAGGAATACCATTCATCACCGAAGGGAATATCAAACCTGTTACACTTATTGTACTAAGATCATACGAATATGTGTAACAGGTTCCAACATTTATTTGGTACAATTATATTATGGTAAAAGATGAAAGTTCTAACGTAAAAATGCTGATTTTAGGTACCTTTTTGATGATAAAATCGCCCCCACTGCCATTAATTGATTTAGGTGGTCAATGTATCCCCTTTTAATATTATCAACTCGTGGCTCCTCAAATATTTCAAGGCAATTGCTTAAAACGCATTTTTGTGACACCCGAAGGTGTGTTTTTGTGCTTTAAGGATGTTTCCAAAAACTAATTAGTCGCTATGAGTTCCAAGTGTTTATTGACATTTTTTATAGTCAACAATAATATGTTAAGGTGTTACATTGAGTTATAAGGGGTTATATAAACTCGTAACTCAATTTTCGGGCTACCGGGACACTCCTAGGGCAAAAAGGTACGTTAAGAAATTTGTCTGAGCACTTTGTTTATTTTTGAGAAACTAGCTTGAGAATTCTATTTAGAATGCTGAATATTTATGATAGGAACTCTTAGAATAATTTATATTGGAGTTTGTGCCACTTCGGTACCTCTCCGGGGCACTCCTAGGGGTTTATGGGGCCCTCATCGGGAACCTCTGAGCACTTTGTCATTAACTGAGAATTTATCTTGAGAACTTCATCTTAAATGTTCATTAAAGTGTAATTGTGCATTTAGAATGAAGTGTAATGCTCTATTTTATTTTATTAGGTATTTCCGGGACTTTCAGGCCTTAAGGGGCCCTTAAGGAAACTCCCGGGCATATTGTATTTTTACTCAGTTCTAACTGAGGACTTGTGTTTTAAAGGTCATAAAATGATCCTTTATTAACTTCATATGAGTTTTATAGCTTATATAACTTGTTTAGCTTAAGGTCAGGCTTTAACGCACGTTTTTGACCTTAAGGAGTTTAGGTGCGTTTAAACGCCCAAGTGTTTATATACTTTCTTAGGGTTTAATAATCCCCTAAATAATACTTATTTATCATTATTTAATTATTTAAATGTTAGGGGTATTTCAGTCTACCCCCCTTAAAAGGAGTTCGTCCCGAAGTCATAACTTATACTTATTCATCCTATGGAATCAAGTTCCTCATATCTATTCTGTATACTTATCATTCCTGGGTGTCAATGCTATATTGACACCTCTACATTCCATCTGTAATCCAAGTGTATGCAATTCGTACATATACATAACCTTACTCATGACATTCAATATAATCGTAGCACAAATAACTTGGTAAATACTGTAAAGCAAATAAGTGTCTCAACTTCCTAGCTATCCCACTCGGTCATCACTGCACAAGTGCAATACCAAAACACTCAGTCCTACAGAGTGCAGAGGCGTAAACCCTCGGCAGTGACTCTCTTGTGTGATTGTAGGAATTAATATACTGCAAGTAAATAAGTGTACTTTTATTAATCAACCAAGTGTTACATAGAACACATAAATATCAAGTGTTACATAGAACACAACCATAACCATTCAAGTGTCACATAGGGCACAACAATAACCAACCAGTGTCACATACAACATATCATTAACCAACCAGTGTCTCATAGGACAACCATCCAACCAATTGCACACATGCGCAACAATCAAGCACAAACAACCAATTACAAAACCAGTATAGACTGCAGATATGCAAGTCGCATGTGGTGCTCTACCCCCCTTAAAAAGGGTTACGCCCACGTACCCCCCATAAGTATACACAAAACTAAGAGAAAAGTGCGGCATACTAGTCTCGCATGGAGTCTTCTAACTCTCATGTCGCCTCCTCAATGTCGTGGTTTGACCACAGAACCTTAACCATTGGTCTTGTTCCTTGTCTCCCTAGTTTTGAAATCTACAATGCGAACTGGGGTCTCCTCATATCTAAGTGTAGGATCTAGCTCGAGTGTCTCGGGCTCTAGAATATATGATGGGTGAGGCACATACTGCTTTAGCTGTGAAATGTGAACACATTGTGCACTCTCTCAAGCTCAACAGGTAAATCTAATTTGTAAGCTAATGGGCCCACTCGCTCCATAATAAGGTACGTTCCTACATACTTCGGGCTAAGCTTGCCCTTCTGCCCAAATATAAAAATTCCCTTCATAGGTGAAACTATAAGGAAGACTCGATCGCCTACTGCGAACTCGAGGTCTCTCCTACGGACATCAGTATAAGACTTCTGTCTGTTTATGGGGTATAGCCCCCAAGAATCTATGCATTCTATGATATGTTCCATAGTGCATTAGTATGCTTTTATATTTGAATCCCGTATGTATGGGTGAAGGTGATCTATTATCTTGTACGTTGCCAATATTATCTCATGGCTTGTTTAACTATTTATGTATAACACACTTCCATTAATCGCCTCTTGTAGTTGTAATCGTCGGCGCTCGGGTCTAGTATTAATATTGGGTTTACTTAAAATCTCTTACCTTGGTTTTCAAGTTATCACCTTGTGATTCTGGTATTTGAGTTTACTGTCACCATATTCGGTTTTTATTTTCAATGTAAAGTATGAGCTATGGTCGAGCCATGTGAAGAGGGGAAAATATGCCCAGAAGCCCCAAAGAAAAAGCAATAGCCCAGTAAAGCTAAAGAGGAAGGAGGAGGAAGGCCGAGGAAACGACCGGGCGTCCCTTTCTAGGCCCAAACAAGCCACAAGCAGTGACCGGTCGCTTTCGACCAGTCACCACGAGTCCAAGAGCATAGCATAGGAAGTGACCAGTCGCCTGTGACCGGTCGCCAAAGGCGTCGCTACGACCAGTCATTTATGACCGGACGCCAGGAATACAAGATGCAGTGTAAAAGGCGACTGGTCGTCTCTGACCGGTCATCAAATACGTCAAATATGGCACGAATAGTGACCGGTCATCTGTGACCGGTCGATAGGGGAACAAGGCAAGCATAGGGAGCGATCGAAAGCAGGGAAATTAGGGTAAGATATTTATTAGATATTTTGTAGGCCTATCAAGATATTTATGTGCCAAGCTGGCGCAATGTGATAGGCCAAAGCGTCTGTGAGAAACACTATAAATAGGGGTTCACCCCCTCAATAAAAGGCACGCGACCCATACCTGAAAATTTCCACTATTGCATTGTTATTGCGAATCTCTCTCTCCCCCTTTTTCTTTGTACTCCCCTTATTCGGTAACTAGGTAACTCGACAGAACTTAAAGAGCTTGATGATAGATTAGGATTCCGACTAGTGAATTACACCAGAGGATTGTTTGGGAACTTTGGGATTTGTACCATTTCATTTGGCGCCGTCTGTGGGAAACGAACAGCTCAGATCTAGCAACCACGAGTCCACCGACGAGAATAATAACTTTGGAAAACATACGAAGTCGACACATCTAAGAACGAAACTGTGTGTTTGCAAGTTAGGTACGAAGATGGCACCCAGAACAAGGAAAAATCCGCAAACCAACGACGGAAGTACCGGAACCGAGGTAACCCACGACTCCATTTCCAAAAAAGACTTGGAGAACATGCTGACGAGCCTCACCAGATCCATCGACAAAAAGATCGTGGAAGGAAACGAGCTCCTGCAACAGGAATTGATGCAGAGAGACGAGGAATTCCAGTGAAAGTGGGAGGAAATGTCGGACGTGATAGATCTCCTGAAAGGTCGAGATGTGGCCGGAAGCAATGATGGGAAAAGAGGCACCCGAGGGGAGGCCTTAATCACTATCGAGGAGGAAGAAGATGACGCCATCGACATGAGCCTATACCCCTTCCCCGAAAAGATCCGTAGAGCCAAACTCCCGCCCCACTTCGTCGCCCCGGCGGTGGAGAAGTACGACGGTACTGGGGATCCTGCTCAGCACATTAAGAAGTTCATGTTCGCCATGAACACCCAGGGGATTAGCTCACTCGCATTGTGCAACTTATTCCCCGAAACACTCTCCAAGAGAGCCTTGATCTGGATCTCATCTAGACCACCCCAATCGATCTCCAGTTTTAAACAACTAACCGAGGAATTCCAGCAATACTTCGCAGCTAGTAAAAAGGTAAAAAGGGAAACGATAGAGCTCATGGATGTGAAACAGGCGAAGGGAGAGACTGTAAAAGAGTACAGCGAGCGGTTCCAAAAACAGGTGGCTGAAATCGACGACATCGATGAAAAGATACTGATCAAAGCCTTTGGTAATGGCTTGGCCCACCCCCGCCTCGCTGGAAAGATAGCCACCAAGGCGCCAAAATTGCATGGTGAGTTAGCCGAGATGATCCACGACTTCCTCAAATCAGAAGTTGCGGAGAATAAGGCTAAGGAACTCCTCAATAGCTTTAGAGCCCCCGCCGCGGGTGAGAAGAAAGAAAGCCAGACAGGAGGGGTCGTTACGACCGGAGGATCACACCAAGGGGGGAGCCGATACAAGCCTTATTCCAAGACCCCGGCCCCCCAGGGACAGTAGGCCTCAAGCTCTAGAGCCTTCCCAACAGTGCAAATAGACCCAGGGAAGTATGCTGCTGCCGTAAGGGAGAGACTCTTGCCCCCACCAAGAAAGCCCAACACGGGAGAGGTGCCAGTGGCCTTCTGTGAGTATCATGGACACCGCAGCCACAAGACAATCAATTGTGCGAACCTCGCCAAGGAGCTAAGACTGATTAAGGAGAACAAGAAAAAAGGAAGGGGAGCCCAGCATAGGAAGCACTATGGTAGCCAGTCCTCACGGCCTAAACCAGAAGAAGAAGTCCACCCAGAGTTGGATCATAGCAAGTCCTTCGGGGTAATCACAGGTCTGTAGATTGCCTAGGGTAATTCTCTAGGGAAGGGGGCGAAGTCCCCCTTTAGAAAGAAAGAATCACCTCTGTACCCCGCGGGAGGCTGTAGCGCGTTACTACTTTATTAAAGCATTTTTTATATATATATAAATGCTTGCATCCCGATGAAGTTTCACGTACCCCAAAACTTACAAATAAACAATGCTAACAAAACAAGATAAAAAGACTAATAAAACTCTCCTTGAGAATGTTCACAGGACTATTCTTAGAAGTGGGGCCCGTGACCCCCAATGAAAGTAAAAGACACGTCCACGAGGTTCACCGAGAACTCCCAGATAAAAGGGACGTGAAACACCAAAAGCTTCCTCCAATCTACTTCACTGAGGATGATGAAGATGGAGTCCTGTACCCGCATAACGACCCGCTGGTCATAAGGGCTCAGGTGAACGACCGCATGATGGAAGGAATCCTGGTCGACAGCGGAGCAGGTGCTAATGTCATTTCTACCGAGGCGGTAAAGAAACTCGAGATACCGGGAGATATGATCAAACCCTATTCAGCTGTATTGGGTGGTTTCGTATGAGGGATCTCGGCTAAGTCAACAGGGAGCATCGACTTCACCATCACCCTAGGACAAGGGGATGAGAGGCGCACAGAAAAATTGACAGCCTTCATCCTTCCCGGGCTCTCTGGGTACAATATGTACCTCGGGCGACCAGGAATAAACGCCTTCAGAGCCATTTGAAGCACCCACCATCTGAAAATGAAGTACATGACTAGGTCAGGGAAGCTCGTTACGGTGAGAGGAAGCCAGAAAGTCGCGCGGGTATGCTAGGTGCGGATCATGGAGAACCTACCAGGAAACGAGACCGTCAAAACCGTGGGGTCCGAGAAGGAATTCAAGGGAAAGCTCCCCCTCCCCGAAGAAACAGCGGAGTGGTACGAGGCTCCCGCTGATCTCCCGAAAGAGGTACCTCTACGAACTGACCCCAACAAATTCTTTAAAATTGGAAATGCCTTTGACAGCAAAGAACAAGTCCATCTAACAAGATTCCTGGAAAAAAGAAGGGCCACATTCGCCTGGAGCATAGAGGAGATACCCGGAATAGACCCAAACGTTATCCAGCATAATCTCAACGTAGACCCAGCGCACCCGGCAATCCGCCAAAGAAGAAGGGTGATCGGAGCAGAGAGGGACCAGGCTGCTCGAGAAGAAGTCCAAAAACTCCTGCAAGCAGGTTTTATCAGAGAGGTGTCATACCCCAAGTGGCTGGCGAACGTAGTTATGGTAAAGAAACCTAATGGGAAATGGAGAATGTGTGTGGATTTTACCGACCTAAACAAGGCATGCCCCAAAGATTTTTACCCGTTGCCATCGATAGACCGACTGGTCGTCTTGTCGGCCCTAAGCTCCGTCTTGAGCTTCTTGGATGCATTCTCCGGGTACAACCTGATAAAGATGAATGAGAAGGACTCCGAGAAAACTTCTTTCGTCACCTCAGCAGGAATCTTCTGCTACAAAGTGATGCCATTCGGATTAAAAAATGCCGGCGCGACTTTCCAACGAATGATAGACAAAGTGTTTCGGGAGCTACTCTCGAGAAATGTGGAAGCTTATGTGGATGACATAGTCGTGAGAAGCCCGTCCAAAGAACAACACATGAAAGACTTGGAAGAGACATTCACCACGCTCGACAAATTCCAGATCAAGCTAAACCCGGAGAAATGCGTATTCGGGGTCACCAAAGGAAAATTCCTTGGTTTCATCGTTGGGCAACGAGGAATAGAGGTGGATCCGGAAAAGACCCAGGCGATTCTCGACATCAGTCCTCCCAGAAGCATCAAAGACGTCCAAGCTCTCAACGGGAGACTCACGGCCCTAAGCAGGTTCTGCTCAAAGTTATAGGAAAAGGCAATCCCGTTTTTCAACACTTTGAGAAAGAACAGCAAGTTCCAGTGGGGGCAAGAATGCAAAGAAGCCTTCGAGAAGATCAAAGAAATGCTTCGAGAGTTACCCAAGCTGGGAGTCCCAATGCCCGGTCAAGACCTCTACCTGTACCTGTCCGCATCGGCATGGGCGGTGGCAGCGGTCCTAATCATGGAAGACGAGAAGAAGGAGATTCCCGTCTACTACACAGGAAAGATCCTGACTCCCGTAGAAAGACGCTACACCAATATTGAAAAAGTCTTTCTTACTCTAGTGGTGGCATCCCGGAAGCTACGACCGTACTTCCAATCACACCGAATCCTTGTAAGGACTAACTGGCCGTTGAAGCAAATAACGAATAATCGAAATGCGTTAGGATGCATGGTAAGCTGGGCAGTCGAACTCACCCAATACGAAATCCACTTCCTACCGCGAACGGCGATCAAAGCTCAGACCCTAACGGATTTCATAACGGAGACCAGCTTCGACCAAGAAGAAGGAAAGCCACCCACCCCCTTTATCATTCAGGTAGACGGTGCTCGGAGCAAGACAGGAGCGGTAGCAGGGATTGTAGTCCAAACTCCCGATGGACGAGACATCAACTACGCCTTCCGGTTGGAGTACGAAGTAACCAACAACAAGGCCGAATACGAAGTTCTCATTCAAGGCCTAGAGGTTGCCATTGCCCTAGGCGCAACGGACCTGGAAATATACTCAGACTCCTTACTGGTCACCCAGCAGCATGACAACATATATGAGGTAAAGGAAGAGAAACTCTAGAAGTATTTACTCAGAGTCCAAGAGCTAAAAACAAGCTTCTCGAGATGCGAACTGAAGCACCTTCCCCGGACAAAAAACACCGAGGCAGACGCGCTAGCGAAATTAGCAAGTATGGCCGAAAGGATACCAAGTAAGGTATGGTTGGAAACCAAGACAAATCCAAGCGTAGACGAAGCCCAAGTCCTGGCGACTGAGCCCCTCGCATCTGAGGAATCTTGGATGACTCCGATCATGGAGTACATCCTTGAAGAAAAGTTGCCGCCGGAGGATAAAGAGGCTAGAAACGTGAAGCGGCGGGAGGCATCATTTTTCCTCGAAGGGGGGCGCCTCTACAAAAGATCGTTCGCAAGGCCAGCCCTCAGATGCATCACAAATGAAGAGGGAAGTGAACTCATAAAGGAGGTGCACGAAGGGGTCTACGGAAACCACCAAGGGGAAAGAGCCACGACCCACAAAATCATGAGGCTCGGTTACTACTGGCCGAGAATGCAGGACCACTGCAAGGAATACATTCGGAGGTGCGCAGATGCCAGGAACACGGCAGCAAGATACACAACCCCCCGGCCATGCAAAAAGTCATACTGTCCCCGGTACCGTTCGCGATATGGGGGCTGGATATCATTGGCCCCTTCCCGGAAGCATCTCCCGGAAGGTTCAAGTTCGTGTACGTAGCCATCGACTACTTCACGAAATGGGTCGAGGCAATGCCTACCGTGTCCATCACAGCCAAAAGGTCACAAGAGTTCGTATGGAGGCACATCGTGTGTTGATTCGGATTGCCGAGGACCATAAAATCAAAAAAAAAAAAAAAAAAAAACAAAAAAAAAAAAAAAAAAAAAAAAAACTGACAATGGGACACAGTTCAATTGCGACAGTTTCCGGGAGTTTTGCGAGCAATGGAAGATAGAGATAAGATTCGCATCGGTGGCGCACCCCCAGGCCAACGGGCAGGTCGAGAACGCAAACGGGCAGATCATAAAAGCTCTAAAAAGAAGGTTAGGAAGCAAAAAGGGAAGTTGGGCCAAACTACTACACCAAGTCCTATGGTTCTACCGAACGACGGAAAAGGGACCAACTGGAGAAACGCCCTTCAGGTTGACCTATGGCTTGGAGGCAGTTGTCCCAGCTGAAATCATGATCTCGTCAATCCGCTGGGAGTCATATGACGAACAGCTCAACAACGAAGGAATAAAAGACTGCCTAGACCTGCTTGAAGAAGAGAGAGCTGTAGCGGCCGCCCGGATGGCAGAAGACAAAAGGAAAGTAGAAAAGTACTTCAATCGTAAAGTCAGGGAACAAAGCTTTGTCCATGGCGAGCTGGTCCTAAGAGAAATCAAGCAGCCCAAAAAACTCGACCCCCAGTGTGAAGGTCCTTACATTATCCATCAGAAGGTTGGGCGAGCTTCATATCACCTAAAGAATGTCGAGGGATACGAATTGCCCCATTCCTGGCACGTAGAATGCCTCAAGAAATTTTATGTGTAAAAATCGAAGTAATGCTTTGACAACATCAATAAAGAGGATTATTTTTGGAAAAATCCGCGCACTAAAAAGACACCCGGGCCAAGGCCAACAGGATGTAATGCCCTGAAAAAGAAACACCCGGGCCAAGGCCAACAGGATGTAATGCCCTGAAAGAGAAACACCCGGGCTAAGGCCAACAGGATGTAATGCCCTGAAAAAGAAACACCCGGGCCATGCCCTACAGGATGCAATGCCCTGAAAACCTTGTTATGAGTCGTCGCACTCAAGCAAGAACAAAAATAAAAAAAAAAACCATCTCCGAAAGCCCCGGGAGCTCTGGTCGCCTGTAATCGGTGAATCATTAGGTGTGGGACGCCACACCGTACCCTGGTTTAATCCCCCTCGAGACTCTTTCTCCCTCTCACGAGAAAAAGATAAGATAGGGGGAACGACCACGAGTACCATCGCTTGGCTACCGAAAGCAAGGATAGGGAAAGGACAATCAGAAACGCCCGGTCACTGAGTGCGACCGGGCAAGAGCATGAATGACCAGTCGTAAAAAACGACCAAGTCGCATCCTTAAGACCAAAACGGAACGACCGGTCGTAGTCGACCGGTCGCGCCCATAAAATAAAGACAATTGACTAAGGGAGCGCAATCGATGGCAAAAATGGCATTAATTAACGAAACAACTGACAAATAATTCCGTTAACTACTGAAAGCATATACACATCAAAACCAAAAAAGGGAAGGAGAACTAAGACTAATCTAAATTTCCTCTGGCCTATCTAAGTCTCCTTTACATTGTCGAGATTCACGGCAGCAGCCCCCTGTACACTCTTCGAAGACCCAGACCTCCCAGTAGAGGACCGGAGGCCTACACCACCCTGATGCGCGGTGCTCCCGGGAGGAAGAAAAGACGTCTGGCCAGGAACAAAGCACGTCTCCCCCGGAAGGCGCCTGAACTTCTCAAGCACCTCGTGAAAGGAGGTCTTCTGTGCAACCTCCTTAAAAGACAACTCCCGGTAAAGGCCGTCGTCCATAACCTCCCCCTTGCCAGTAAAAAACCTCGAGACAATTTGGCGGCATGATTTAACCATCCTCCTGCATTGAGAGGTGAAGGATTCCTTTAGGTGGGCAAGCTTCGTGCTCTACTGCTGCAGGTCCTCTCGCACCTTCCGAGAATAAGCCTCGAGACCGGTCACCTGTTGCTTCAGGGTGTGAACATAAGCCCGGTACCGATCGCGGTTAGCGTTTGCGGCAATCAACTCTTCTTCGAGGTCATCGATCCGCAGGTTCAATTTCTCTAGCCCCTCGACAGGATTCCCAGGCCTCGAGCCTAAGTAAAGAAAAGGAGAGGAGAAAAACTTTTAATAAAAAGGCGAGAAAAGCAACAAAGGATGATTAGGAAAGTGAAGAATCACCTCTCGTGGCCAGCTCGGAGTTTTCTAGCCACGGCTTAGCAGACTCCACCTCCAGCATTCTTACTTTCTCTTCAGAGGAAAGTCGTTGCTCCACGGAGGCCGCAAGCTCACCAGACAGCTTGTGGAGCTCGGCAGATAACTTCTCCTTTTCAGAGGCCAGGACCTCGCCCGCCCGGGCCACCTCTGCCGTTTTCGCCTCGGAAGACGACAACTCCCTTTTTAGGAGAGCATTCGCCTCAGAGGTAGAGTGAAGCTCTTGGGAAAGCTTAGCCTTATCCTCAGCAAGCAATGCCTTCTTATGCGCTAAAATGGCCTTCTCGGCACGAAGACTCTCGACCTCTTGATCGTGGGAAGCTCGGGCATGTCCCACCAAGGACTCCAAGTCAGAAAAGGCAAAGGACCGGGCATCAGCAAACTCACTTCGTACCTTTTTAAGAGACGCGGCTTCCGTCTCCAGCGACCGGACCTGACCCTTGAGGGAAAGGTTCTCCTCACGCAGCCTCTTCAACCGCTCCTCATACTCGTCGCCCTGCCTTGTGCACGCCCGACGAGCATCGCCCAGCTCTTTCTTTATAGTCGCGGTCTGCTCGTGCACCCGCCTCGAGATCTCCTCTTGAACGGTGTCAACAAAGATGCTGTTGGAAGACCGCTCTATCCTTAACTCATCTTGGGTATTGCGGGCCCGGCATTCCTCGAGGTGGAGCTTTGAGCGGAGAGTCCGTATGTGCACATCCACACTTTGAGCAAAAGTCACCGTCTGTACAGAGTAAAATAGTGAACATAAGAAAATTAAGAAGAGGCATGCAACATCGGCATTAAGGCGAATCACTCACCCGGTAGATCCCCTGCCACATAAAGTCGAGCGAGTTGTCTGGAGGGAAAGAGTGACGCATGATGGTGTCCGCTCCGCCCCCTCCAATCCTCAACCTCTCCTTCGCCGCAGTCACAGTCTTCATAGGAGCAAAGAGACCATCAGGAGAGTTAGACTGGCGAATTGCCTCTTTCCACAGCTCGAAGTAGGACGACGAGTCGGTCATGGGCAATACAGGAAGGGGCTGACCACGGTGGTAGAACCATCCATCCTTTTCAGACTGCCCACAGAAAGAATCACCGGTGGGCGGAGGAGGTGAGGACGACGTGGCGGTATCAGTAACCCTCGTCGCCTTCAGGTAAGGCTCCGGGCCCATGGGAACCCCCTTAGCTGCGCCCGGCGTAGCGCCCGCTCCATAGACGCCTCCCCCAGGTAGTGAAGCCTCGGGCCCAGAAGGAACGGCCTCCTCCAAAGGCTCCCGTTGTGGAGCTGTATCTGAAGCACCTGACTCATCAAGGTGCACTATGTCAGAGGCCTTCGTCCTTTTAGCCATATGCTTCACCTTACCCTTCGAAGCAAGAGTCTTCTGACGATGATGAGTAAGAGACGGCTGACTGGGCGCCTCGCCCGGGCCAGATTGTCCTACTCTCTCCCCGACCCTGACCTTGCTGGCCTCGGGAGCTGCAAACAGAGAAACACGTACAAGTGAATAACCTCAAAAGAGAAAAAGAGCAGATAGCAGCCAAGGCGAAGAAGAAGACAGCGAAAGCCGGAACAGATAAAGCACGAAGAACGAGACCGCACATGCACACCCTCTCTCGTCCCATGGACTAAGATTGAGATCTGACCTAGGCGTAAGAGGAAGAAATACCCGACGACCGGAACCTGGACTAGTGTACCAAGTACCTGGTTAGCTTGAAGTGTCCGAGGAGACCCCTTTTCTCTGCCCCTCGCCGGTCTCTACTTCTTTTCCGGATGTTCATCTTCACCCCCGGACCTCTTCCTACCAGCAACAACCGCCTCTTCCTCACGAAGAGCCGGCTTCTCCACAGCGTTCAGGGTGGCGTAGTAATCCACCTTCCCTTCCCCAGTCTTGAAGGACACCACTTGCCAACTATGGAAGGGACCCACCTTCGCCCCAAGCTGTGGAAAATCTGCTACAAGAGAGAGGAAATAAATAAGAGCCGAGACAAAGCGAAAGCGAGAAAGAGAACAGGAAAGGGGGGGAGAAAACTCTTACCCTCAGAATGCACAAGCGAAGCCAGGCGCGGGCCGGTGAAAAAGTCCTCCACACTCGGATGAAGATCACTCACCACCTTCACAACCCGGGACATGGGGAGCTCCGATTTGGGCAACGTAGGGCAGTGTAAGGAGCCCTTGATAATCGAAGGGCAGTAGGCAACCCCGAGGAACCGCCCGGTAGGCGGGATGATGACAAACCACCGCGCATTCTAGCACTGGGCAAGCTTCTTGTACTCGAAAAGCTAGTACCCAGACCGGCCGGATATGGTCAAGTTGCCGGAATCAACCCTGCCGGTGAAGAACTAGCCAAAATCCATAGCACAAAGCGCAACCCCCTCCTCGGCGCAGAGAGCAATATAGGCATGGAGTTGACATACAGCCTTCGGGTGAAGCTGAGCAAGCGTGCAGCAGCGGCGAATCAAAATCCCCGTTACGAATGGGTGGGGAGTGACTGCCATTCCACGAAGAAAGAAGTCGGAATACACGACGTAGCCGCGACCGAAATCATCGAGGGGATGCGAATCGTCAGAAGGAAGGAAAATCTGAGTCCCAGTGGGAACCTCCACCTTCGCAAGAAGGGAGTCAAGAGCTTTAACTAGAATGCTAGGGAACAGCTCTCGATTACTGGAATAAGCAGACTTAGGTTTCAAGAGCGTCGGGCGGAATCTCCCCCTCGATTTGGAGCCCATGATGGCGTCTAAAGCAGAGGTGCGAGACGATTTAGAGCTGGAGGACGCCATTGAAGTAGGGAGATACGGAAGCGAGATTAACAGGGAAGACGAAGCAGAACGAAGAGAGAAAGTGCGGAGGTAGCAAAGCGAAAGAAAGCTCAAAAACTAGGGCAATGAAAAAACTGGAAGAAAGAAAAAGCGTCGCCTTCCCAAGGCCTTTTAAAAGCGGTAAAATAATTTCGGAAATATTTAAAATAAAAAGAAAACAAACAAAACAACGCTTTTTGCAGGAAAAGTACAGAGACTCTGCACATTCTGCGGTGACGGCTGGCATGCGTGAGACGATAAAAATTACGCAACGGTCACTCCGTGAGGCACAGACGCGAGTGTGGCACAAGCGTGGCACGCACATCGCACGGACCGTAAGAAGTCCCATCCTTTTGTCAGAAAGAAAAAGGTGGAACTTGTGGGACTGGGAGATAGGGAACAAGAAGGCAAGGGCCGACGCAAAAGCAAATTTTTTTTCATTCGCCAAGCCAGACTGGAAGAGTCAAGATTCTAAGTTATACTTTCTTCGCTAAAGGCTCCAAAAGTATAACTTGTGGGACTGATGAAGAGGGGAAAATATGCCCAGAAGCCCAAAGAAAAAGCAATAGCCCAGTAAAGCTAAAGAGAAAGGAGGAGGAAGGCCGAGGCAACGACCGGGTGTCCTTGTCTAGGCCCAAACAAGCCACAAGCAGTGACCGGTCGCTTTCGACCAGTCGCCACGAGTCCAAGAGCATAGCATAGGAAGTGACCGGTCGCCTGTGACCGGTCGCCAAAGGCGTCGCTACGACCAGTCATTTATGACCGGACGCCAGGAATACAAGATGCAGTGTAAAAGGCGACCAGTCGTCTGTGACCGGTCATCAAATACGTCAAATATGGCACGAATAGCGACCGGTCGTCTGTGACCGGTCGATAAGAGAACAAGGCAAGCATAGGTAGCGATCGAAAGCAGGGAAATTAGGGTAAGATATTTATTAGATATTTTGTAGGCCTATCAAGATATTTATGTGCCAAGATGGCACAATGTGATAGGCCAAAGCGTTTGTGAGAAACACTATAAATAGGGGTTCACCCCCTCAATAAAAGGCACGTGACCCATACCTGAGAATTTCCACTATTGCATTGTTATTGCGAATCTCTCTCTCCCCCCTTTTTCTTTGTACTCCCCTTATTCGGTGAAATACCCCAAACCTAAGTATGCTAAGTAAACATCAAATCATGATGTAGTAAGGCTAAAATATGCCTTAGAAAGATTGGTAGACAATTTAAACCAAGGAAAACACAAGAAAATGCCTTAAGGGCAATTAGGGCAAAAATGTGCTCTAAGCTTGGAGGGACTTGGGTGAGTACCCAAATATCATGGTAAGACCTTAGTAATATTCTAATGGTCATTTTAAATCAATTAGCAAAGAAAACCAAGCTTGAAAACAAGTTAAAACACAAAATGCGCTTTAAGAAGTCTTAAAGCACATTTTTGAGAAATTGTCTTAGAATTGAGTTTTGAGTGGCTAAATGTCCATCATTACTCTTTAATCAACATGTGTACTAATTAGTATCACATTAGGAGGTCTAAATCAATGGGAAATCAAAAATTTCAGAAATATGTGCACTGATTAGTGAATAGTGCCAAATAGTGACTAGTTTAAGTTTTAATCAATATAAGCTAATTAGTTGGTCAACAAAGACCATTACTAGCCTTATTTAAGGTAGGGGGCCGGTTTTCTAAAGGAGGGTGAGTCACCATAAGTAGTCAAATAAGGAAGAAAAGAAGAGATAAGTAAAAGAGTACTATTTGCTTTATTAAAGCAAATATCTCTTATAAGCCACCTTTTCTTCTTCTCTCTCTTCATTTCTCTTCTTCACACGATTTCTTCTTCTCTTCTTTTGCTCCAAAACCGTGAGAGCTCCATCCATGGTGCCTCCACCTTCAATTGCTCACCAAATGTTCATCTTTGCTCCAAATCAAAAAGTAAGCATAGATTTCTCTTAGTTAGATCAAAGCCTTCATTCCTATCTTTTCAAATCCTTCAAAGCTCCATTTTGGTGCCAAGAGGAAACTCCATTGATGGAGGAAAACCAAGTTTGAAGAGCTCATTAGCTTCTCCATTCTCTTAAGGTAAAGAAAATGTAAGAAAAACCAAGTTTCCATCATTTCTTGTACATGGCCGAAAATTCCTTCTCATGGGGCTATGTTTTTATGCCTTGATCTAGCTTGATTTATTCACCAAGGACTAGTGGAGGTCCTATTTCATTCAATGCCAAAGTCTACCTTGAGACTTCAAAGGTAATCATCCACTTTTATGCCTTAGAACACATTTCTAACCTAGGTTTTTATTCCTTGGGGTTAGTGTATTGTTTAGTACTCATATGAGTCATTGAATATTGATTAGAACATTGGCAAGGGGAATTTAAGTGGTGGCCGAGATTCATGCAAGAAGAAGGTCTAAGGAGGAAGTTAAGATAAGCTTGAGAAAACAAGGTAAAATGCTTACCTAATGGTGGTTTAAGTTTTAAGGGATGAGTTTAAGTGGATACCAATGTGGCTTAGAGCTTACATTGTGTATTGGGTTATATAACCTAAGAAAAAGAACTTAAGTAAGCTTGTGAACTTGTGACTAAGGAGCCAATGGGAATGAGTTAGTAATATAAGTTTAAGATGAGTTTTAAGAACACTATAACTACTATGAGATTGATGGGTGTATTTGCAGGTTGAAAGCTTTTATATGTGGGAAATTCAGTGTTTAAGTTTAAGTCATTTAAGGGCCTAAGAGCCATGTCATTTAAGAGCCTTAGTGCTATGCAATTTAAGATTATTGCAATATATTGAGTTGTTGTGAATGAGTTGGTTTGGGTGATGAGATATGATGAGAAAAACTTGATGAGTGTGAGATGGTTGAATGAGGAAAAATAATGTGTTTGGGCATGATAATATACTAGAGGAGCTATGGCGAAATTTGAGTAGAAAATAAGTGTTTAGGTGATGGTGGTGAGCTAATATGCCCTAGGGTTTACTAGGGAGCATGAAAAGAAAATTGGGTGGAAATGAGTTAACTAAGGAGTTCTTGAGGTTTAGAATGACCTAGAGATGTCTAGGAGGAATTAGAGGATTGGTGAGTGTATTAAACACACCAAAATCATGATATGAGGAATGTAAGACTTGTGCATAAGTTTTAAGGAAATGATGTATAATGCTTCGAGATGATTTAGGTATGAACTAAGAGAAGAACAATGAGAGTTCGGGAAGTTTGTGTAAGAGGTGGTGATGTTAGTGGTGGATTAGTAAGGTTTAGTTGAATGGTAATGTGAGGACTTAGGTGATGGAAGTGAAAATGGAAGGAGGATGTTGTAAGTCATCAAGGAAAATGACTAGAAACGTATAAGAGGGTATGATCATGAGAATGGTGAGTAAGTTGCATAAGAGGAGTGGAAATGTCTAAGGAGGGTGTTGCATGGTTAAGGTAAATGAAGAACAATGTCAAGGTATTAAGATAATGGAAAGAAATGTATAAGCAAGCTTAAGAGCTTAAGAGTGATGAGTAACAAGTGAAAAGAAGAGAAATTGTGCATGGACATGCAAGATAAGCTTGGAAGGTTTAACAAGCAAAGAAGGAGTGCAATGATGTTAAGAAGGAGTTATATGGGTAGAAAAGAAACACTTTGGTTAGTTGAAGTTTTAGGCAAAATGTACATGTTAGAAATATAAGGAATTAATTGACAAGTGTTAGGAATTTCTTGTAAGAATTGAGTAAAAGTTTGAGAAGATCTTTGGAAGTTGTTTTAATGAGTTTGGTGGAGGTTATAAGGTAGGTTTGATGTGCCAAATGATGTTAGAACACATTAGGAGGCTTGAGGAAAAATTTGGAGAAAGTTTGACAATATATGGGAAGTTTCTGCAGCCGACCTACCCAGGGGACCGACCCCAGTCTGGGTCGGTCGGGCTGAAACTGTGAATTTGGATGTTCTCTGCAGCCGACCTACCCAGGGGGTGGGTCGGTCGGACCATAAAAAAAAAAAAAAAAAAAAAGAAAGAAACCCTAAGAGAGTTTAGTGGTATTAATGGTACCCCATTAAGGGGCAATGATGATTAGAGGTATAAAGACCTAAGGGATTAAGTTAAGAATAAACTTAAAAGTTTAAGATTAAGTTTGTAAGATTAAGTTGTAAGACTTAAGAGGTGTTAGGTGGGGATCATTAAGGGTTAAGTAAGTTAAGTAAGTTAAGTAAAGTAAGTTGAATTAAGTTAAGTGATTAACAACCTAAAACTGAATGAATGTTTTAGGACTTGGAAATTGGACTCCGGAAGATATTAAGCAACTGAACGGCCAACGGTGAACGGTACAGTTCTCTTGTGACCTGCTTGCTAACGAGGTGTCCCTCGGCTTGTGTGCTATTTGTTTGTGTGCTCACTAAACTAGATAAAGCATGCAACCGGAACATATTATATATATTGTATTGTTGTGTGATGTTTGAAAACTAACACAACCGTGAGAACTTACTAACCAATGTTTAGTAAGGAATTGAGTGAGACTAAGGAACGCCCCTAATAAGGGACGATATGAACCGAAAGAGGTTAACCAACAAACAGGGTTTTGAGATTACTACTAACTGGAACTTGAGTGAGGAAACCCGGGACCGATCTCCGGTCATGCATGCTAAGGAAAAAGGGGGACGGTATCTGAATCAGATCCGCCCTCCGCTTAAGGACTTGTCTTCGGACTTGTAGCCTAGGGCCGGTTGCCGGCTCAGCTACGCTGGATTCCCGTCCAGGGTAGGTGGCATTAAGATGGTGCGGTGGGATCACCTAAATCCCAGGTTTGGACTTAGGCTACAACCATTCCCCTCCAGGAACGGTTTGTATTCTGAGAATTTAAGATTAAGATAAGTTACAATCATTCCTTTTTAAAGGATGATTTGTATTGTTAAGATTAAGTTAAGTTACAATCATTCCTTTTTAAAGGATGATTTGTATCGTTAAGATTAAGATTAAGTTAAGATTAAGATTAAGTTAAGGTTAAGATGAGTTGCAACCATTCCTCTTTAAAGGATGGTTTGTATAATTAAGATTAAGATAAGTGACATCCACTCCTTATTAAAGGATGGTTGTTTCTAAGATTAAGATAAGACTAAGATTGAGGTGAGATAAGGTTGGACTAAGATTAAGAGGGAACATTACTTAAGGAGTTAAATAATTAACTCTCTAATTAAGGGAACGCATTTAAGTCGTTCATTGTGTGTGAACTTGATTGTTCATATCTGAGTTGTTGTTTACTGCACTTACTATTATATTGTGCATCTAATCAACCTCCATGCTATCGACAATTAGTCGTCGTAGCCACGTTAGCTTGGGGGCCATGAGGGGATCGTACCAGCATTCGTGCTGACCCCCTTTGGGGCTGTTTTTACTACACAGGTACATCAGGAAGCGGCCGTCGCAAGAGTAAGAAGAGGATACAAGTGTTAAGGATTAAGTGTGACCTACGAGTTGTGCATGTACACTCGTATGGCAATTGAGTTAGTAAGATGTATAGGTTGTGAGAGGTTTGTAAGAAAGATATGTAAATGGTTAAGGTTGTTGGACTAATGTTCGGTATATTCTGTAGTCAGACCGTGGCAAGGTCCTGGATTGTAAAGAATTCCGCTGTGACATGTTTATATATATACTGTTAAGTTGCGAGACCACATTTGGATTGAGTTGGGGTGTTACAAAAGTGGTATCAGAGCGTAGTTACGCTCTGAAGACAAGAAATACCGAACTTAGGAGAATGATGAGGTTGAGATTGAGTTATGGGTTATGGGTTGAGAGATAGAGTGAGAGGTGCGTTAGTCAGGACTTCCCGGTGTTTACCGGATATCCATAGTACCTAGACCCGCCCTCCACATCCCTAACCCTGAATATGTGGAACAAATGCCAGAGAGAAGAAAGCCTTCTCTTACTCGGGGAAACCCGATCTGGCAGTGAGTTAATAGTAAGCAATACAAGAAATAACTTGTTGTACAACAGTTACGGAGAACTTGGAGGTTTTTAACGGAGCGCAACAGAAAAACAGGCGCTACCTATGGAATTCTATCAATAAAGGAGCGGAAATTACCGGCAACATGGGTCGACATGCTACGCAGTCGAAATAACCCGCGATACCAATGGTAAGGAAAGCACTACGCGTGCAATGGATAAGGAAATTATAAGAGACATGAGTACCGGACAGCGGTCCGAGTGAGCATAACAGTGGGATAATACAAAGCATGAGGATTGAGATTACTGGAAAGTCCGGTTAGAAACGGGAACTCCAAACCCCATATAATGAAAACGGTTACAAACCTGGCCAACATAATGCGGACGACGATAGGAACTCATATAAATTGTATACCGAAATAGGGCTACGAAGTAGTGCCTAAAGGAGAATCATTACTGAGTAACCACAACAAAATGTGTGGAGACAGGAGCGAGGATTAAGACACAAGAAAATATTAAGGGGTTCCCTCAGAAAGAGGAACGCCCTGGTAGATGACAGTACTGTCAAACAACAAGGAAACTGCCGGATGGTCAGTTATCCAAAATAGGAGATTATCAAAGGAGTCCCGAGGACTACCAAGTACATGGGAATTAGAAGGAAGTATCACTACCAATGTACCTTGTACCAATAGCCCATCCTGCATGGCGCACTTGCCATAGCAAGTGCTACTACGGTTAAGCTACACGGAAAGCCATCATGGCGAGGTAACCGAACGCTACAGTCGTAGTACGCATTAACATCGGAATGCAATCTAAAGGACAGAAAAATAAGACCTTGGAAAGGCCCGACGGCCTGACCATGATGAGATGAGGTGAC
The DNA here is from genome assembly GCA_023374045.1 of Limonium bicolor. NCBI lineage: Eukaryota > Viridiplantae > Streptophyta > Magnoliopsida > Caryophyllales > Plumbaginaceae > Limonium > Limonium bicolor. Next base: position 111,937,892 of record CM041783.1, read on the forward strand.
ACACCAGTCAGCCGGGAGCGGAACTTGGACAAAGTATTAAACCGTATAAATATTAGCAACGGTATAACCCACTACAACAACAACCGACAGTACGGTAAGAACACAATCCCGAACTCCAAGGGGAAAACCTAAGAGATCGCTCGGTAATGCGAGCAAAAACACTATATAAGCAATGATATACAAGGGATGTATTATAAGATACTATTGAGACTGTTGAAGCATCGACTTACAATGAAAACGGGATAAGACTCCCAGAGTGACCATTAAGGATACCAATAACAACATTCTTCAATGAAGATGTTGGACGACCCAGAAAACAAGGACAAAAGAAATAAATGTAAGCTATAACCTACTAAGGATTAAAGTCGTACAACCCTGGAAAAGGAAAGCTCAGAGGACTACCCCCATAGAGCGGGCATAGTCGAGCCGAACAACTGATGAATGACAGTTAACACTGTTTGTTTAACTCATTAACACCCAAGTATGATTGATCATCAACGGGTGGCATAGTCAACGGAAGTTGAACGAGCGTTGAGATGGGAGTATAAGATAACAGGATTATATCCAACTTGGACACCTTAAGGCGAACGCCTAATACGAACCTAACCTTGACTATTAAAAGACATAAGTCTAGTAAAATGACAGCATTGTCAAAGACATTAAGTAACCTCAGATCACCTGAACAACTTCCCTAGCGGGAAGCAGGATGCAGCAACTTATCATGAAATCCGATACTACATTTAGTATGTAACCTAACGGTGGATAGTGCTCAAAGAACTAGAATCTTATAGGGATGACCTGCAGATGAGTAAGAGTACAAATAATGAACTGAGACATTAAGCATTAAGAGCCTACGAGCCAAGGATGTTAACCACATCAGAGCCCGAGGCGCGGTAAGTTATAAGAGAGCTTGTTTAAGCCACGAAGGGACTACAATTTGTAGATATGAACGGTTACCAAACCTATAACTTAGATTGGGAAGAACATTACCAAGAAAGGGTACCAATGAGAATATTGAGATAATGCTAAGGACAGGAGCGGAGAACGAACCATGCCTTTTAGGGTGGGAATACCTCTCCTCGTTGTGAGGCCATGAGTGGGAATGAACCCCTCAAAAAGGGCTTTCACCTATTAGGGATAAAATACACTTTATTTAGGAAATGGAAACTATGAACCTTGAGATTACCTTAGAACATACCAGATACACTTGAGTAATAAGGAAGGTGGCACAGATAGACCCCATATCCAACACCCAGGATGTAAGAATTAGTAATAGTCAGAGATAAACATGGTGACTGCACATTATGGCACGTCAATTAATCAACGCTCAGAAGAGCTTGTGATTCAGTGGATGACTTCTTCAGTAACCAGTTAAAACTACATGGTAGATAACATCTAAGGATGAAAGAAAGCGAAAGAAATTAGCCTACTTACAAATCTGAGATTGGAGTAGAACATCTTCATAACAATAGTCAACTATTTTACAACGCGGTACAGCAACCACCATACACCGGAATGAGAGAACTCCCAGTGTGTTTACACCCAGAAGGGATTCAGTATAAGGTAAGACATGAGAATAAGTGAATAAGAGGTTGCACCATTAATGGGCAACATGGTAAGGGCCAACTACCACGGTAGCAATGGTCGTTAGTACAATATTTATATAAGGGGATTAAATCATGGTGTGCGATAAGCGACCATTGTGTATGAGCCGTCAAATATTGACACAGAGGCAATGAGATTTATGAGTTAAGACCAATATAAGTAAGGAAATAAGATGATAGACGAACTGAGCAGTGATGCCAGTAGTCTGGACCTGGTGAGGTAAGACTTCACAGGAAGCACACTACCCATTCCTTAAGGAACTGGAAGTGCATTCCCAGTGAGAGCAATATGAAAAACAAGATAAGAGGCTCTACGGAAGAGACCTCAATTATTAAGAGACCGAATCAGTACGGAATACAGAAAGGAGCTGGAGCATACCATACCCAAGAACGCAGTAAATGGATTTCCCTTGATTAACTTCAAGAAGAACAATAAATGTTATTATGGAACGATGAAAGAGGAGATCGACAACAGAATACTTCATAATTAGCAATAGCTAAACGTGTGACGGACACTATGAGTTTACTAAAACGAGACGTGGGACGACTGCACCCCACACGGGCTTGCAGGCCTGACACGCTCATTTATGAGTTAGTTGGGTAAGTAGTAATGTACCAGTAAGGTACCCCATGCATGTGGACGAGTGGTGTAAGGAACACGGGAAGTAGTCGACTCCGTACCACCGACAACGACGCAAGATCAGACAAGTACAGCTACTACCACAAACAGTCGAGGAGAAGAATTTAGTTGAACCAGCAACACAGAGGAACCAGAGAACAAATAATTAAGGACTATGAAGTGCGAAGAGCACGGATTGTTAAGTACAGACATTGAACATGCCTTAAGATGTAAGAGATTAAGACTGTAAAGCGCATTATGCACTAAACAGTAGTTTCAGACTAAGAATCATCCTCAGACCAAAGGTCAGTTGGGGAGAACAATTTAGACATTCGAGAAAATACTAAGAGTATGAGCATAAGATCTTCAAGGAGAATAAATAGATGAGTTACAACTCATTAAGGCCGTGTATATATAAAGATAACACGTGTCCATTGAGACAATTAAGCCTAAGATTATCAGAGTCGCGCAGCGGAAGCTAGCAGACCACTACCTTTGAGATTAGACCAAACTAAGTTAAGGAAACGGTATAGGTACCGTTAAGAATCCTTGATACAGAGACTAAGTCATTTCTGACCGAATTATAAGTAAGATAGATGACGTGGAAGCTAGAATGCTTGGTGAGAATTAGACATCTTGAACTTATGTCCAAGAATGTGATGGTGTTGATTACGTGGGCGTAATCCATTTTAAGGGGGGTAGAGCGAAAACCGCTTATCGTATATTTGAGTACTTAGTACATAAACTACGGTGTGCATAACACACAAAAGAATATGAGAATATGTTTTACACAAACATTTTGAGATAAATCATGGTTATTGCACACAGAAGATGTGAATGCCATACATATTAAGTACCTGTCTTGTTAACTCCGGTGTGAGTACAAGTTAAGAGAATTAAGGAAGAGGATTAAGGAGACTTAAGAAATAAGGAATATATGAGGTATGAGTCGATATGAGACTATGTGTGATATAAGAATAAGATAACATTACGAGATACAATTTGATATGTGAGGAAGGAAATGGTAATGCTATGAGATATAAGATGGTGAGAATTGGTATGGGACAGTTATAGAACTTAGTAGGAATTTAAGTCTTGAGGTAATTACTAAGAGATGAATCGGGAATGTTTGATGGAATGAGTCCACACTTTGGAGATGTATTGATTATGATTAGAAGAACTAAAAAGATAGAAAATTGGACATGAGTGAATTATTTGGATGTTTGAAAATGACGTGGGAGGTGGAACTTGATTTTCTAGGGATCAAGGGAAACTGAACACAAAATGGGGTAGAAGGATAGTTCTACACTGATGCTGATCACCTCAGGGTTGGATGATTCCTGAAACTCCCTACCAGTGGTCACAATTAAATCACACTAAGGGTAGAGGCCTTAGGATAAAATGAAATTGGAGTTGATTGTATTTTTAATTAGAGGAATTATTCCTCACATGACCTCATAAAAAGGATTACCTTTTTACTGAGTCTCGCCCATGAAGTCGAGGACGCACGAGCCTTTGTCTTCGGACCGGTGACATGGGGAGAGCAGCGTGTTTTGTATTCTGGCCCATGGTGATGAGGACGAATGAGCCATTGTCTACGGACCGGTGACATGGGAGAATGCGTTGGAAAGAAAATTATGTGAATGTTTTAATCATCAAAAGGAACAAAAGGAATTTTGAGTGCTACACATGCTTAAGCATGTTGTGTGATATTTAAGTATAAGAATATGGCGGATCTAATGATCCAATGAGATTAAGTATACATAAGTATGATCTATATGATCTAAGGAATGAGGTAAGACATGTATTCTAATAAGATAAGATGCATGGGAACTTCGGGGACAAAGTTCTTTTAAGGGGGGTAGATTGAAATACCCCAAACCTAAGTATGCTAAGTAAACATCAAATCATGATGTAGTAAGGCTAAAATATGCCTTAGAAAGATTGGTAGACAATTTAAACCGAGGAAAACACAAGAAAATGCCTTAAGGGCAATTAGGGCAAAAATGTGCTCTAAGCTTGGAGGGACTTGGGTGAGTACCCAAATATCATGGTAAGACCTTAGTAATATTCTAATGGTCATTGTAAATCAATTAGCAAAGAAAACCAAGCTTGAAAACAAGTTAAAACACAAAATGTGCTTTAAGAAGTCTTAAAGCACATTTTTGAGAAATTGTCTTAGAATTGAGTTTTGAGTGGCTAAATGTCCATCATTACTCTTTAATCAACATGTGTACTAATTAGTATCACATTAGGAGGTCTAAATCAATGGGAAATCAAAAATTTCAGAAATATGTGCACTGATTAGTGAATAGTGCCAAATAGTGACTAGTTTAAGTTTTAATCAATATAAGCTAATTAGTTGGTCAACAAAGACCATGACTAGACTTATTTAAGGTAGGGGGCCGGTTTTATAAAGGAGGGTGAGTCACCATAAGTAGTCAAATAAGGAAGAAAAGAGAGATAAGTAAAAGAGTACTATTTGCTTTATTAAAGCAAATATCTCTTACAAGCCACCTTTTCTTCTTCTCTCTCTTCATTTCTCTTCTTCACACGATTTCATCTTCTCTTCTTTTGCTCCAAAACCGTGAGAGCTCCATCCATGGTGCCTCCACCTTCAATTGCTCACCAAATGTTCATCTTTGCTCCAAATCGAAAAGTAAGCATAGATTTCTCTTAGTTAGATCAAGGCCTTCATTCCTATCTTTTCAAATCCTTCAAAGCTCATTTTGGTGCCAAGGGAAACTCCATTGATGGAGGAAAACCAAGTTTGAAGAGCTCATTAGCTTCTCCATTCTCTTAAGGTAAAGAAAATGTAAGAAAAACCAAGTTTCCATCATTTCTTGTACATGGCCGAAAATTCCTTCTCATGGGGCTATGTTTTTATGCCTTGATCTAGCTTGATTTATTCACCAAGGACTAGTGGAAATCCTATTTCATTCAATGCCAAAGTCTACCTTGAGACTTCAAAGGTAATCATCCACTTTTATGCCTTAGAACACATTTCTAACCTAGGTTTTTATTCCTTGAGGTTAGTGTATTGTTTAGTACTCATATGAGTCATTGAATATTGATTAGAACATTGGCAAGGGGAATTTAAGTGGTGGCCGAGATTCATGCAAGAAGAAGGTCTAAGGAGGAAGTTAAGATAAGCTTGAGAAAACAAGGTAAAATGCTTACCTAATGGTGGTTTAAGTTTTAAGGGATGAGTTTAAGTGGATACCAATGTGGCTTAGAGCTTACATTGTGTATTGGGTTATATAACCTAAGAAAAAGAACTTAAGTAAGCTTGTGAACTTGTGACTAAGGAGCCAATGGGAATGAGTTAGTAATATAAGTTTAAGATGAGTTTTAAGAACACTATAACTACTATGAGATTGATGGGTGTATTTGCAGGTTGAAAGCTTTTATATGTGGGAAATTCAGTGTTTAAGTTTAAGTCATTTAAGGGCCTAAGAGCCATGTCATTTAAGAGCCTTAGTGCTATGCAATTTAAGATTATTGCAATATATTGAGTTGTTGTGATGAGTTGGTTTGGGTGATGAGATATGATGAGAAGAACTTGATGTGTGTGAGATGGTTGAATGAGGAAAATAATGTTTGGGCATGATAATATACTAGAGGAGCTATGGCGAAATTTGAGTAGAAAATAAGTGTTTAGGTGATGGTGGTGAGCTAATATGCCCTAGGGTTTACTAGGGAGCATGAAAAGAAAATTGGGTGGAAATGAGTTAACTAAGGAGTTCTTGAGGTTTAGAATGACCTAGAGATGTCTAGGGAATTAGAGGATTGGTGAGTGTATTAACACACTAAAATCATGATATGAGGAATGTAAGACTTGTGCATAAGTTTTAAGGAAATGATGTATAATGCTTCGAGATGATTTAGGTATGAACTAAGAGAAGAACAATGAGTTCGGGAAGTTTGTGTAAGAGGTGGTGATGTTAGTGGTGGATTAGTAAGGTTTAGTTGAATGGTAATGTGAGGACTTGGGTGATGGAAGTGAAAATGGAAGGAGGATGTTGTAAGTCATCAAGGAAAATGACTAGAAACGTATAAGAGGGTATGATCATGAGAATGGTGAGTAAGTTGCATAAGAGGAGTGGAAATGTCTAAGGAGGGTGTTGCATGGTTAAGGTAAATGAAGAACAATGTCAAGGTATTAAGATAATGGAAAGAATGTATAAGCAAGCTTAAGAGTTTAAGTGATGAGTAACAAGTGAAAAGAAGAGAAATTGTGCATGGACATGCAAGATAACCTTGGAAGGTTTAACAAGCAAAGAAGGAGTGCAATGATGTTAAGAAGGAGTTATGGGTAGAAAAGAAACACTTTGGTTAGTTGAAGTTTTAGGCAAAATGTACATGTTAGAAATATAAGGAATTAATTGACAAGTGTTAGGAATTTCTTGTAAGAATTGAGTACAAGTTTGAGAAGATCTTTGGAAGTTGTTTTAATGAGTTTGGTGGAGGTTATAAGGTAGGTTTGATGTGCCAATGATGTTAGAACACATTAGGAGGCTTGAGGAAAAATTTGGAGAAAGTTTGACAATATATGGGAAGTTTCTGCAGCCGACCTACCCAGGGGACCGACCCCAGTCTGGGTCGGTCGGGCTGAAACTGTGAATTTGGATGTTCTCTGCAGCCGACCTACCCAGGGGGTGGGTCGGTCGACCATAAAAAAAAAAAAAGAAAGAAACCCTAAGAGAGTTTAGTGGTATTAATGGTACCCCATTAAGGGGGCAATGATGATTAGAGGTATAAAGACCTAAGGGATTAAGTTAAGAATTAACTTAAAAGTTTAAGATTAAGTTTGTAAGATTAAGTTATAAGACTTAAGAGGTGTTAGGTGGGGATCATTAAGGGTTAAGTAAGTTAAGCAAGTTAAGTAAGTTAAGTAAGTTGAATTAAGTTAAGTGATTAACAACCTAAAACTGAATGAATGTTTTAGGACTTGGAAATTGGACTCCGGAAGAGATTAAGCAACTGAACGGCCAACGGTGAACGGTGCAGTTCTCTTGTGACCTGCTTGCTAACGAGGTGTCCCTCGGCTTGTGTGCTATTTGTTTGTGTGCTCACTAAACAAGATAAAGCATGCAACCGGAACATATTATATATATTGTATTGTTGTGTGATGTTTGAAAACTAACACAACATACCGTGAGAACTTACTAACCAATGTTTAGTAAGGAATTGAGTGAGACTAAGGAACGCCCCTAATAAGGGACGATATGAACCGAAAGAGGTTAACCAACAAACAAGGGTTTTGAGATACTACTAACTGGAACTTGAGTGAGGAAACCCGGGACCGATCTCCGGTCATGCATGCTAAGGAAAAAGGGGACGGTATCTGAATCAGATCCGCCCTCCGCTTAAGGACTTGTCTTCGGACTTGTAGCCTAGGGCCGGTTGCCGGCTCAGCTACGCTGGATTCCCGTCCAGGGTAGGTGGCATTAAGATGGTGCGGTGGGATCACCTAAATCCCAGTTTGGACTTAGGCTACAACCATTCCCCTCCAGGAACGGTTTGTATTCTGAGAATAAGTTAAGATTAAGATAAGTTACAATCATTCCTTTTTAAAGGATGATTTGTATTGTTAAGATTAAGTTAGTTACAATCATTCCTTTTTAAAGGATGATTTATATCGTTAAGATTAAGATTAAGTTAAGATTAAGATTAAGTTAAGGTTAAGATGAGTTGCAACCATTCCTCTTTAAAGGATGGTTTGTATAATTAAGATTAAGATAAGTGACATCCACCCTTATTAAAGGATGGTTGTTTCTAAGATTAAGATAAGACTAAGATTAGGTGAGATAAGGTTGGACTAAGATAAGAGGGAACATTACTTAAGGAGTTAAATAATTAACTCTCTAATTAAGGGAACGCATTTAAGTCGTTCATTGTGTGTGAACTTTGATTGTTCATCTCTGAGTTGTTGTTTACTGCACTTACTATTATATTGTGCATCTAATCAACCTCCATGCTATCGACAATTAGTCGTCGTAGCCACGTTAGCTTGGGGGCCATGAGGGGATCGTACCAGCATTCGTGCTGACCCCCTTTGGGGGCTGTTTTTACTACACAGGTACATCAGGAAGCGGCCGTCGCAAGAGTAAGAAGAGGATACAAGTGTTAAGGATTAAGTGTGACCTACGAGTTGTGCATGTACACTCGTATGGCAATTGAGTTAGTAAGATGTATAGGTTGTGAGAGGATTGTAAGAAAGATATGTAAATGGTTAAGGTTGTTGGACTAATGTTCGGTATATTCTGTAGTCAGACCGTGGCAAGGTCCTGGATTGTAAAGAATTCCGCTGTGACATGTTTATATATATACTGTTAAGTTGCGAGACCACATTTGGATTGAGTTGGGGTGTTACATTCGGTAACAAGGTAACTCGACAGAACTTAAAGAGCTTGATGATAGATTAGGATTCCGACTAGTGAATTACACGAGAGGATTGTGTGGGAACTTTGGGATTTGTACCATTTCACCATGCATCTTATGTATATATAGAAAGATTTCTTGATATTATTGATTCACCAATTGTCGGTAGCATATACACGATTACTATCGTCTATTCATCAGGTATACCAGAGTAGGGTTACCGCGAAGGTTTCTAACAAGGTATAGTTTTCTCTCCATTGAACATGTTCTTGCGGTTGTGAATCAACTCATGTGAGTATTAGTATAATGTTTCTACTCTTTATATTCTACCATGTTTATAGGTAGGTTTCCATTTAATATATTAGGTTTGAATTCATAAAGAAAGACATGGGAGTCGATCTTTCCTTCCAGGTGGCAATTTGGCCATAACTTAGAAGCTAGCTTGGGAATACACTTATTATAGGTAATTGTTTCTTGATCTAATATTTAATTTATTAACGTGGTTCATGAAATAATAATAGTTAGTATTTCCCTCGCAATTGACTATTTTTCCGACATACGCGGAGTTGTTTTAGGTATTTAATCTCTTCAGGTTAACTTGGACAACTTAACTCTTAATTTACACTTTCTACATCTCGCATACTTATTAGCCAAACTTTATATTAGATTTTAAGAATAAATACGTACGTATCGCAGAAATATTTGTGACCACTTGTAGGGAGTCTCGGGAATCATCCAACCCTGATGGGGTCAGCGTCAATGTTGAACTATCCCTCCACTCCATTTTGTGTTTGGTTTTCCCTGATCTGACCACGATCAAGTTCGACCTCCCACGTCAAATATCAAACAATCACATAATTGTCTTTTTCCAAATTTTATCTTATCGAACTTTGTGACGTGGTGATTACTACGTATACCATTTTCCTTGACTGTTATACAACTATTCCAATAACTGTCATAACCTATACTTGAATCTAGTGTATTACCAAATCCCCGGAACCATATCCCTTTGATCAAATCATCAAGGGGGAAGCCAGTTTTTCCTCTGGCATAAAAGGTAAATTCTTATCAAAGCATCTAGGCTCATACTATCTAATACTTATATCCATCAATCATTTTAACTTTTAAGTCCGTCATACAAGTAAAATATTCAGTTATGGACTTGGATACCTTAGAATACTCTCTTCTCTTTAAAAGGCTCATCTAGTATTTAACTCACTAGGGCTTGATCAGTGCCTACTCTTTGGTTATCATCTTGGAACAAGGACAGTCATAGTTATTACTAAATTTGGGTAAGACTACAAGGAAAAGTTTTCATAACTCCATCAACAATGACAGTTCCATAATGTATTATTTCCTCTGTCTTTAAAGCTTGGCATTTCTTATTTCATCTAAACTCCATAAATCAGGTGAACCATATGTTCAGCCTAGGTTAAGTATCTCTTAATATTAGTACCTTCTCAAACTAAGGGTTTCCAGTTTGAATCGTATGGTTTGGTAACAGGACATTCAAAGCTTATTGTTTGTTTCTATCTCTTAGAAACGTGGTTAATTCCCAAGCTCAATGGCTTCTAAAAATAGGTCGATTAGGTGTATCAAGTAGAGGATTTAGAATCCCAGGGATTAGTATATAACATTAAGAAGGTTCACGTGTAAAACAATTGTTACAAGCCAATGGGTATGTTTCCTACTTTTGAATTTAACTTCCACTCACTTTTAGTGTATATATTAATTTAAACTCTAATATAACTTATACTACCTTCATTGTAAGTGTGAATGAGAGGTATTAGTTACCACGTTTATATTAAAATTTATATTACATGGGGGTTAACCTTTTTGTCTTGTGTTCTTTATTCGCATTCATAACTTGAGTTGTCATAAAGACATAGCTCGTATAAACCATAAGGATAGTGTAGGACGTGAGCCTCAAAATAGGGTAGGTACATTATACTCCTCAACGTTTTAGGTTTACAACCTCCAATTTATATGTATATATAGCACTTGGTATTGCTAATTTAGGTAGTCCTCTCGACTTTTAGAAAATATAGATTCAAAGTTTGTCCTCTCCCCTTTACTAACTAGGAGTCCAGGACTGTCACTATATTGATACTAGCTGAGGCCCTTGGTATTTGCTCAGGTATTTAAAACTGTGCTTATCCATGTTGGATGTTTAGTACATATTTTGAGATTCCGTTTCTCTATTGTCATAATTCAAGGTTTCGCACTATCTCCTCGCCAAGTTAATAAGGAATTTTAAGATTTTATAGTCCCGCACTGAGCGGTAAGCTCGGTGCCTGGGTATCCCATTAAATTTTAGTGTTTGCTCTTTATGTGCAGGTCTTCATCAAACCCTTTTGACAATTTATGTTGTCTTAAGTATTTTATATTAATGTATCCCTTTCATGACGTCTGTTCGTCATTTAGGCAGGTCATAATTTGTAGTTACTGTAAGTTTGGACAGTTGATAACGCCCTTCGGCGGTCCAAGCAGAAACCAACTTATTATTCCTCACAGTACTATCTCACCCCCTTTATCCCAAGGCTAATCTCGGTTTGTATTCGGTTGAATACTCTTAATCCTATGGTACATTAATCTGGATTCTCCACTATACATCAACACATCTCTTGACCTCAAAATAATCTTGTTCACCTTATTCATCCTCTTCTGATCACCGTATATAAACTCAGCATCATCTCCTATGGAGAATGATACAACTACTATCCTAGGAACTCATGCTCCATCTACCTTTCTCACTTCACTATATAACCTAGCCTGTGGATCCCAATCCTTACCCATACGCATCATATATAATTTAAGTTTTGATCCACTCCCATATCCTGGAATATAAAATCCTCCAAGGCCAATCCCCAAAGTTCTACATTCATTTATAATGGCTATTTGTTCATTTATAGTTAAGTATTTCTTGAGTAGGATCATACCGGGTCAAAGTACTTGGCATTATGCCTCTGGATATTCCCAACCTTCGCTCATAGGCTCAGGTGGCCTCGGTCTCATAGGTAAGGAAAAAAATGTCGAAGTATCCTATTAGGTGAGAGGTTACCTAAGTTAGGTCTCTCTAAATTTTGATACTTACTAACAAAAAAGGCTCATCGACTGATAATTATAAACACACATTCAAGCATCATGCATTTGGTTTAAGTTCTAGGCTTACAGGTTTCGCGCTGAGCGCTAGCCTCAGCGCCTGAAGTTCCCACTGTGTACAGGGTATTTCTTCATGGATCTATCTCCTTTCCCTTCTGACTCCTGGATGAGGATGGTTGTCCTCCCGGTCCTCTAGTGTAGGTGTTGTTCTGCGCGGTCGGTGGCCTCCTCCTGGTCCTCCCGGCATAATAGCTGGTGTTCTCTGTGAGCCTCTAGCTCCCTTGTATACTCGGCTCCCTGGATTGGAAAAACATTCATACTCCCTGTGACCTTCCTTTCAGCAATAACGGCACTACACCTTCCTTTCTGAGCAATCTACGCCTGGGTGATCCTTTCCACAGCGTTTACGGTAATAGTGACGTTGGGTTGGCTTATTGCCTCTAGGTGGTGCTGATCTTAGTGGCTGAGCATCAATAGCTGGGCCGGTCAGACGGGGACCTGCTCCTTCGTCTTCTGACCATGGAAATCCTTCCGCCCCTTCTTGTAGTAACCGCCAGAGGTTGCTCCACCATCATCTCCTTCAGTACTCTTTCGCTTCTTTCTTCCTGCACTTCTTCCCCTAAACTTTTGAGTCTTCACAGTGTCGGAGTAGTCGACTCCTAGTATGTAGTCCAACAAACTGGTGAACCGTGCGTAGTGCTGGTCAACTGTTTGACTCCCTTGGATTAAGGTCTCAATCTCCTGCCTTTTTCTCTGCTTTAGGTGTTTGGGGTAGTATTTCTCCCACAACACTTCTACAAACGCTGTCCATCCAAAGTCTGGTGTAGCTCTACGGTGGCCCTCCATAGACCGCCACCAAATATCAGCTGCGTCCTTCAGGTTGTACGCAGTGATGTCGACCTTCTGGTCTTCTGGAACTCTGATAGCCTTGAACGCCTTTTGGTGCTCTTCAATGAACTTCTCCAGTGCGGCGGGGTCTGGTTCCCCTGAATAAGTCGGTACTCTCGCGTCTGCAACGCTCTTCAACTAGTTGGTTTCCATGGGCTGCGGCGGGTGGGGTAAGGCTCCCGTAAGTTGAGCTCCTAGTTGCTGCGCGAAGACTGCATGCCATGGCTGCTGCTAGGTCTGGTACCTCTGGAACATCTGTCGGTGTCTCGCCACCGCGTCCACTGCTGCCTCCATGTGGTCTTCCTCTTGTCGACATCTATGGTATATTATTATTACTACTCGGTTGCTACAATGTTTTACATACACAATCACAAATATATAAGAAAGTTAACTACTAGCAATAAAGATATTCCTAGAATCTTTCTAGGTCACGAATCCTCACAGACGTTTCCCCGTATTCCCAAATATCCTATGCTCATTGTTCTTGAGTCAGTATCTTGTCATCAGAGCGGTACTCCACTCTGATACCACTTTTTGTAACACCCCTAATCCTAAACCTGTAATAACGTCGCAAGCCGTAGCATAATAAATAACAATTCGCAGCGGAAAATAAAACTATCTACCTTGGTGTTACACGCCGTTACTCACCCTTGTGAGTAACTAGGCATCCTTACTCTTTCCAATAATACAACTCCTCAGGCTGTGATGAACAGATACCGAGCACTCTAATTATTACAAACCAAATCCAACTAAATGAGCAACTAACTGAATACAACAACCTCCTGAATACAATACAAAATAAAACCAAAGGTGTTTGTTGGAAAACACATCAGCTACCCCCGTGTCCCGCACTCTGGCTTGAGTCTTCTTCAATAACCTGGAATGTTTGGCCCATTGAAGGGCTCAGCAATCAAAATGCTGGTATGCTAAATGTAGTCTTATATCATCTAGATTGCTTAAGTCGTTTTAGCCATCTTGATACTAGATTCTTTACATGTAATACCGGTTTACAATAACAACAGTAATAACTGTAAACGTTAAACAATCACATAACAAGTCACCTGTAAACATTAATGTACAATAGTACACAACACCAATAACCACAAATCAATAATCCATAGCAATAACCAATAATCTCACATCAATAACAATAACCATTAATCACACATCAGTAATTCAAACAAGATACGCGTATTAAACTGTGCTTGTTAGTTGGCCACCTGGCCCTTATCCTTTAAACCAATCACTTAACCTTTTCCAATTAAATTCCACCTCAGGCGTCATGATAAGACAACCTTTATTAATTTATTAATGGACGATAGTCCCCTGGGTTCCAATGGAACCGTTACCAGCTGATCTTATGACCCTGAATAATATATTGACCGATCCGGTCGAACCTGAGCACCAACGGCAGTGCCCTCCGCCATCCTCAAATGTGACTTATGGATTCCCTTGAGTGACTTCCCATTGAAGTCTCTCGTAGTGATCACGATGCGCAACCAGAAAGTTGAAACAGTCTGGATTCCTCTCTTTATAAGTTAGCCCTTTTTGTCAGTGACATAATAACCAATCCTTGAGTTAAGACTATAACAGTTGACCATCAGTTAGGTTTAATAATACCTAAAGGTCAGTTAGTCTTGTACTAGTTTAGATGTGTAAACTTCCAGTCATAAGACGTTCGCGTAACAATAGAACTCAACAGTGTTGAACAATACAGTGTACAATATCATATACATAAAATCACAAATATCGCTCTTAAACAATTAAACATATAATGTCTGGACCTTAGGAAAATACTTAGGACATTTAGACCACACAATCAACATTCCGTTCACCAAGTAACTGCTAGCTTGACAAATCCTGTTCAGTAGTTCCTTCCCGTACGCTGTTATATAAACATGCAATACCGGGTAAAATTAATATAACTATTCACTAAATATTACAGTACTGTTACTGTAGCGTTTATACTCGGTGTATAATAACTCTGTATGTTCTTTATTTCCCCCTGTTATTTAACAGTGGTTCTAGATAGTTCACTAGTTCATTATTTTATGTAGTATCCACATGTGATAATGAATTCCCATATTATGATATTTCTTCATCTCTTTAATTATATATCCATAATTATTTCTCTTATTCCATATACCAATATAATTTGGTTATCTTTATTATAACCACAATTATTTCATAAACTCTATATTATATTCTTTTGGTTATTTTTATTACACCCACATTTTTTATAAACTTTATATTATATCCTATAATTGTTTCCACTTATTCTTTATACTATACAATTTGGTTATTTTCATTATAACCACCTTTATTTAATAAACCTTATTTTATACTTCATAACATACCATAATACATTATATTACTTGGTTTTAATTCCTTTCTTTATTAAATTATAAAACCAGCTGTACTAATTCGGTATTTATATTTTTACCCAACAACCTTTATAAATTACCAAATAACCATATAACTTTTATGATTCAACAATTATCCATATTAACTTTTGAAAATTGCAAAACAATATATTAATCTTTATAAATTACCAAATGACCACATTAACTTGTAAATTATCAATTAACCACTTACTTTTACAATGTACCAAACACTCTTACTAATTTTCGGTAATTACAAATTAATCTCACCAACTTTTATAAATTACTAATTAAGCCCATAAACTTTTCGGTTTCAACATATAATTTTCTATATTTACACTTTTAACCCCAAAACTTTATATAAGTTACATATTAACTTATAAACTATAGTTTAATATTTAATTATCTTTAATTCCTAAAAGACCCATATAAATTCACAAATTATATTTGCGTCCCTTAAACAATTCGGTATTATACCTATACTTTCATAAATCACATATTCACCCCAAAACTTTTATAAACTTAATATTTTATGTCATAAACCATTTTAACCCAAAGTTTTTGGCCAACACTTTGACCAAGACTTAATTTCACAATTAATACTTTAATATACCCATAAAATCATATAAGTTTCGGTTTTAACCCAAACTTTCCATAATTTACCAAATAGCTCCAAAACATTGTAAAATGTTATTTTAACAATTAAACACTTATTTAAATTTGCCAAAATTCATAATATTAATTCCTACCTTATATTATATCATAATTACACCAAATTAATCCTTAAACTCTCGGCTTTTATATTTAGCACACCAACCTTTTCAAAATTTACATTTTAACCACATAACTTTATAAACTAGCCATTTAAATACTTGTAGCTATTTTTAATACTCTTAAAATTTATAATATAAGCTAATATACTTATACACTTCATAAATCACCAAATAATACATTAAGCCCTCGGCTTTAATTTTATTTTACCATATAGTTTTCAAAAATTGATTTAAACTTTATAATAAATACATATAAATGTATATAAGCCATATAACACTTCTAAAAATTATGCTAATGACTTAGGATGATTATAAACTCAAAATAGAACATTTAGTCCTTAGATAATTCGGTTTAACTATATATGTATCATAATTAATTTTTGTGACACATAATCATACCTTAAGGTAATAATCTTACCTTATATGTTATAATTTCATTTCCTTGATATTTTAACCCAATATTTTCGGCCTTAATTTATTTAGGGGTTATACTTAATTTTTATACCAAAGTTTGAAGCTTAAATCAAGCTTAAACTTAATAAACCTTAATTATATAAACTTACTCCTTAAATCAAGACAATTCTTGTACTTGATTTCTCCTTGAATTCCAAGCTCTCTAAATGCTATTTTGATGAAGAGAATTCGGCCTCCTTGAATATATTTAGGAGATCCATTTGTTAGACTTCTAACAAGTATTCATAAATAAGATTTGGAGTAGTTTTACAAGGGTTTACCATAGGAATTTTTCAAGGAATTTTTGGTAGACCTCGAGATGATTGTAGATCTAGATTTCCTTCATGAATTAATGAAGAGAATATAGGTTTAGAAGTTTATAAATTTTCGGTAATAACCTTAGGTATTTTGCTATGATTTTCAACATGAAAATATACCTTAACTTGATCTTGTTGTTCCTTGTGTTGTTGTTGAATCTAGGAACCTCCTTGGAACATTAAAGCTTGGCGAAAATAGCAAGATTTTCTAGGATAATTTCTTGCTTCAAGACTTAGTAGAATTAACTAGGAATTTACATAGAAATGATGTTAGAACTTAGAACACCATTAATGGAGCTTTGAAGCTCTAAGGAATGAACTAACAAATGAAGAAAGAAAAGAGAGGAAAGAGAGCTTACTCATTCGGCCAAGGAGTTGACAAAGGAAGAATGAAGCTCATGTATGATATTAGAAGAAGGCTTAGGATTGAATCAATTTCTTTTGATAAACAGTTGTCAAATTTGACTAGCTTTTTCCTTTGATTATTGGCTCAATAATATCCTTAATTGGAGCTAGACTTTCGGCTGGTTACAAGAAATAATGGAGCCTTTGTTTGTTAATTGAAAGAAGAAGACAAGAGTAGATATAGGTAGGTGTTTTCTTTTGAATTTCTACATTGAATTGTCTTTGTTCTTCTTGTATCTTACGGTATTATATGTGCATATAGAAGACTGATTTCTTTGATAATTGAAGACAATATATCATTGCTAGATAGGTAGGTATTTACTTTGATTTTTATAAGGCAATCAAGGCCTTGTTTTCGTACATGAAATCGGCTACATGTGCTGCTACAAGACACTTGTTTTTGTCTATATTTGACCATGAATTATGCTTAGTAAGTAGTGTATTCTTTTGACTAATTAATGAGGCAATCATCCCCCCTTATTCCTGCATAAATCGGCAGCCCATGAGACACACATGGTTATTTTGTTTGTTTGCTTGCAACTTGTATAAAGTAGATTCTAGCTTGTATTTAATTTCCTTGCTTTTACATAAACTAATCTCTTCTTGCTTTTCCTCTTGTAAGTACACGGTAGTGGGAACCTTCTTTTGGCTGGGTTATTTGACATAGTATAACATATGACACATGGGAAGTGAGTCACCATTCCATAAGGCAAATTTTGAATTAAAACTAGTCAATATTGACCACAAATGGTGCCCACAATGGAGGCTAGATGGGGTTGATTTTTAATTTGATTTTTGTTACAATATATTTTTCTAAGATCATAATAATATGTGTAATAGGTTCCAGCATTTATTTGGTACATTTATATTATGGTAAAAGATGAAAGTTCTAAGGTAAAAATGCTGATTTTAGGTACCTTTTTGATGATAAAATCGCCCCCACTAATACTATGAATTTAGCACTGCCATTAATTGATTTAGGTGTTCAATTTATCCCCTTTTAATATTATCAACTCGTGGCTCCTCAAAAATTTGAAGGCAATTGCATAAACTGCATTTCTGTGACACCCGAAGGTGCGTTTTTGTGCTTTAAGGATTTTTCTGAAAAATAATTAGTCGCTATGATTTCCAAGTGTTTATTGACATTGTTTATAGTCAACAATAATATGTTAAGGTGTTACATTGAGTTATAAGGGGTTATATAAACTCGTAACTCAATTTTCGGGCTACCGGGACACTCCCGGGGCAAAAAGGTGCGTTAAGAAATTCGTCTGAGCACTTTTTGTAACACCCCTACCGCTAATACTGTCATTACCATCCAATCTCCTTATACAATCCAGACTCACGCAGCAGATACTTACATACTCAACGGTGGGTGATACAATGCCGTTAGCCACCCACGTGACTAACAAGGCTACTACTACTAGATACAGCATCGGTCTGATGGACCGGAATATCCGAGTACTACACACTTACAATACATACTCCAATTACCAAATCAAATACTAGAACTTCCCATTCATTACAATACTCCATAAGTTCAATACAATATAATACACCGAGTTTACTAAGATCCTTATACAAATACAACATGAAATACCCCGGATCTAGGAATGGCGATTAAATTACTCTAATATGATTATAAAAGGCCTAATGGTGCCTAAAGAGTATTGGTAAAAAGAATAAAACCAAAAGAAAAGAAAAACGCTTGAAAAGCGAAAAACGCTAAAATACGCGTTAAATGAGTATAAGAGATATTGATCTCGAGAGGGTCCGAGATGGATTCCTAAGGCTTAGTTAGGCCTAATAAGTATACGGGAATGATTCCCGAAGAAAACGGATCCAAATAATGGATTAAAACGCTAACGCAGTTTAAAGCACGTTTTTCGAGAAAACCCGAAAACGTGACTTTAAGTGGTCAAATGGACCCGTAAAAATTATAGTTGATTATATAACTATAATTAAGTATTAATGGAAGCATAATAGCCATTAAAAATAAAGAAACGAGAAAAATCCGAAAAACGGGCCCGGTTAGTGAATAGTGCCAAACCGGGTAAAATAACAAGCGTTTTCTGTAAGAAAACGAAAAACGCTCCAGCTTACTAATATAGTGGGGCCGGTTTTAATTAGTGAGTCAACACACTCACACACACTCTAAGCTAGTAATAAAGAAAGAAAAGAAAAAGAAAGAGAAAAGCAAATAGTGAAAAGGGGACTTATACCCCACTTTATTCTCTCTCTCCTCATTCTTCCCATTCCCCACCGTGTGACTCCCCCTCTCTTTTCTCTCTTCTGGTTCTTCTCCTTCCTCCACGGTTTGGAGCTTCTCCAATGGCTACCCCACCTTCCTCACCTTGTACAAGCTTCGTTAAAGCTCCGATTCAAAACCGAGCATAGATTCTTGCTCCTCTCACCAAGGCCTATCTTCCTCTCTTTTCAAAATTCGAAAAGGAGGAGTTTGATTTTCATGGGTGTTGCCCATTTGAAGAGAAAAGCACACTATTTTGAAGCTTGAAGCTTCCTCTTCCATCCAAGGTAAAAATATCCAAAGAAAGTTGCATATTTCTTCACCTTCTTGTGTGGCCGATTTTGGCATGTGTTAATGCCTTGCTTCTCTTTGTTTTGAGCTACTCTCCAAGTCTCCAATGGTGGGTTGGAGCTCCTCCTTTGATTCTTGGCAAATCAATTCTAGGGTTTCCAAAGGTAATGTTCAAATTTAATGCCTTGAACCCTCCTCTTGAATTCATGAGTTATTTTCGTAGTTAGGAGAACTAATGAGTACTCCTTATATCCATTGGTATATTGGTCTAGAGAATTGGGCTAGTGATTGGCCATGACCGATTTTGGATGAAGAGAAGAGGAGAAGAATGTCTAAAAGAAACTTAAGAGAAATTAAGGTAAGAAACCAACCCTAATGTGTATCCTATGTGTTTTTGCATTTGGGAAGGGTTAATTAAATGAATGAACCCCACTTGAGTTGTGGTGATAATGTGCTTGCTTAGAAATAATGCAAGTGAGAAAACATTTGTGTGTTAATGCTTGTTTGGGAGCTATGTATTTGATGAATTATGCTATATGGTGTAATGAGTTTTGCTTGATTAATGAGGAGATATTGAGTGCTGATAGAACCCTTGTGGTTTGGCTAGTTTTAGGATGATTTAAATGGTGGTATGAGTTTTGGGCAATGTTAGAGAAGTAGCCAAGTTATGGCAAAATTTATGTGGAAACCTAAGTGGTTTAAGTGATGTTTTGTGTGGAGAATAACCTAGGGTTAGCTAGGTGTTGTTGGAGTTTGAATTGGGTAAATGATCACCCAAGAATATGAGAGGATGAGTGTGAGATTTGTGCAAAAATCTGTAGCAAAAGAGGTTGTTTAAGTGCTTGAAGAGTTGTAGAAAAATAAAGAAGATTTAAGGTTTTAAGAGAGAGTCTTGGAACTTGGTATGAGGTGTGCATTATCTTGGAAGTTTTGGAATGGTTAAATGAAGAGAGAACAATAATGCAAGTGTTAAGAGAGGTTAGAAAATGCACAAGTGTGCATTAGTGCAAAAGGGAGAATGCAAAATGTGTGAATTTGAGCAAGAGTTTGAGTAAGGTTTGAGCCTATGATTTGAAGAGTTTTAGAGCATGTTTTAAGGTGATTAAACATGTGGAAAACTTGTGGAAAGTTTATGGAAAGATTAAGGGTGGTTAAAGGATTGATTTGGAGTGGAAAAATCAAGTTTGGAGCAGGTTTTAGCAGGGTCCGGGACCTAGTCCATGGACAAGGACCCGGACCACCCCATTTATTTAGGCCGAGAGTGCAAGCCGTGTTTGGTCCGGGACTTGGGATAGGGACAAGGTCCCGGACCAGTGTTGAAATTCCACCCGAGAGTTGTGATGAGTATTGGTCCGGGACTTAGGGTAAGGACCAAGTCCCGGACCACCCCCAGAAACCTACAGAGAGTATTTTTAAGGCTTTAAATGGTGGGGGTTTAAATGTTAATGATGTTATAAGATGTTAAGGCCTTGTTTGGTGACATGTAAAGGCCCTAGGAAGTGTAAGAAAGTGTTAGAAGGGATTGAGAAGTGAGAACTCAAATTAACAAAAGTAAAACCGAGATAACGGGATAACGGGTAAGTACGGGAGTAGCATTTAATAATGTACCGTATGAGCTTAGTATTAATAATAATGTTTGAAACATTATCAGAGAATCGTGCGTGACCCGAGCATGGTGAGATGACACGGTAAAAGTAAAAACCCCGGTGAAAGGTATGATTTTCTCATGCCCCGTATGCTAACCGAGTTACTCTGATTTGTGTGTTTGTGTGCCGGCTTAATCAAGATTAAAGCATGAAAATAATCCCTTGTTTGATTATGTATGCCTTGATGTATGTTGTATGAGCTAACATACTTGTATGCCGGTGTGGTCTAACAGAGTGCCTAGACCGACTCATAGTGAGTATTGATTGACTAATAACCCGTAGTACGGGAAGTCTCATAAGCAATGGAAATATGCAAACACACATAAACTATCGATTAAAGTATAACGATAACACAAACATATGAACTCCCTAAAATGTGAGGAGATGTACGGGTTGAGTATATACCCGATAACGGTTAGAGAACCTTATTGAAACAATCCACGAAATAAATATGAGTGGAGAGATAAATGAACCTCCATCGAGAGGATTGAAGTTAGTCAAATGATGTGAATATATAAGAAAGGTAAAAGAGACCTAAGGGACTATGTGGTTCCCTTGAGACATGGTCGACCTCCTAAATGAGGATTTTACCCGGTATAAGAAAATATCCGAATGTACAAGCATATGATTGTGAGGGTAACCCTTAAACCTAAGATTACCCGAATTTAAGTAAAGTTCCCAAAGTCATTAGAAACATCGAGAATGATGCTTCTAGACTAATATACATGATATTATTATAACTCCGAGAGAGGAGTGTATGGGAACGATAGTAGTCCGAGAGTAGTCGGACCTAAGTAAAAGAGATAGGAACTAAGAGAGAGTTCCGTGAGCTAGTTGAACCTTCCCACCATGCTAGACCCAGAGTAGGGTCGAAACCGGGGAAGTAAGACTATGCTAGAGAGCCATGAGTTTTGGCTTAAGTATGTAAAGAGAGTAACAAGCGTGATGTAGGAGACCTGTAGTGTCTCGAGAATCTACAAGAGCTTGAGTATGAATAACCCAAGAGTGTGGGTGAGATAATGAGTATAAATAACCCGAGAGAAAGGGGTGAGTATATGTATGAGTAACCCGAGAGAATGGGTAAGTATAAAAATGAGTAGCCCAAGAGAATGGGTGTGTATACGAATAAGTAACCCGAGAGAGCGGGTGAGGTATTGAATAAGTAAACAAGGCATAGTGAGGAATAACCCTCAATGCCTAAAAGTAACCAGTTACCACTAACAACATTGTTATGTTAGTTAGGAATCGTGTTCCGTGATTGGATATAGATTCCTTGTGTGATATACATATATATTGTATTGCCATGATGCATGCTGTTTGATTAAAATGAACTCCATGTATATCCGACCCAAAGTAGTCGGCGTACCGCGGTTAGCACGCGGTATATGCGAATTTCATATTCAGCGTAAGCTGACCCCCTAGGGGGAACGTTTTTAGTGTGCAGGTACTTGAAGCTGACCACCGTTCGAGAGAGTAGGACGGGGACTGCTATGAAGCATGGGTAGTTAGATAGTAATTACTAATGCATTTGAAAGAGGTGTAAGTCCGAGTATGTTATCGGCATCCGTATATTGTAGACTCGGTATAGTAAAGTAAGGAATTGAGTATTGTGCTGTATGAAGTACTCGGTTGTTCCAGTCCATCAGACCGTTACTGTATGTGAGTCAGGCCTGGTTAGCCACGAGGGTGGCTAACGGCGTTGTATCACCCTCTTTGTATTAGAATTCCGCTGCGAGCTTAATGGTAAATTGTAACAGTTTAAGAGGTAATGATGAGATTAGCAGTTGGGGTGTTACACAACACCTCTTTCAATTTCATAGATACTAATTAAGAGTCTAACCACTACACATTCCTCACAACCTACTTACATTCTAAGTACAACGGGTGTGTGACTTAGTACGCTTCTACATTCTACTTCTAACTATCCAAGTGTAGCCACCGGTCTCTTACCTTGACCATATCCGCTTCGGGTACCAGCACACTAAAAATGTTCCCCCTAGGGGGTCAGCTTACGCTGAATATGACTTCCGCATACCCCGCGTACTAGCGAGGGTACGCCGACCACCATACATACTCAATACACCGTACTTGTTAGCTTCATTGGTCCACCCGGGTTAATCGGGTGGAGATTATCTTTTACTCGGGGTCAATGACTTACACCAGCCAAGACCATTACACATACAATACAATTACTTTACTTTACTTTACTACTTACTCAAGTCAAGTCGTCAGGACCTCCAGGCAGGGACTACACCGTCCCACCATCGGGCTTACTTGGTTCACCAATCCAGGATGCTACTCATTTAAGGGGTTTGGGCCATGGACCAGTTAAAGAACCAGGAATCGGATCCAACCTCTTGTGTCTCCTCATCCTCACTCGTGGCTGAAACTATATCGGACTTCTACTCATTCAAATTTACTCAATACTTACGTTAGGAGTTAGGTAGTTAGGAATTAGTAGAAGTCAATCACATTCAAGCCACACAATAAATACATTACTCCCATACACATTCTCACAAGTGCAATACAATATACAAATACACTACAAAGTACAAACACACTTATTATCATTGATACATTTCATGAATTATACAAACTGATTGTTCAAGACAAAATATCAAGAACAATTTAAACAAGCACAAGTAAGTGCAATATAGTCTGATTCATGCATTTATCTTATTTAGGTGGTCAAATAAGCGCACAAATCGGGGTAACCAGGTTAGGATACAGAGCATGAAGAAATCATACCGTTCACCATCGACTTGGACTCACCAACTCCTCTTCGGTGTTCGACTAATCAAATTCTATCACATACATGTGATCGAGCGGTTAATTAACTATAATTAACTTAACTCGTTTCATCTTTTATATTTCCTGACTTATAGTTACTATGTCTTTACAGTTCTTACACTTACACATTGTTTACTTACTCTTCATTACTTTTAAAACTTGTTCATACCCTTAATGACCTTTAAACATCATTAATTAAGTACTAATTACCTTATACTATCATTACCACTCAATTCCCCATCTTAAAATTCCATTTTTACACTTTCTGTAGCATTTTTGTGTTGGTCCGGGTTTGTGTCCGAGTTTTTAAACCCGGACCAACACTTTGGGAACGTTCTGTCAAGTTTTTCTGGTGGTCCGGGTTTGTGTACCAGTTTACAAACCCGGACCAT
The DNA here is from genome assembly GCA_023374045.1 of Limonium bicolor. NCBI lineage: Eukaryota > Viridiplantae > Streptophyta > Magnoliopsida > Caryophyllales > Plumbaginaceae > Limonium > Limonium bicolor. The sequence goes on from CM041783.1 coordinate 111,962,185, forward strand.
CACTTTAGAAAACTTTCTATCGTATTTTTAAGGTGGTCCGGGTTTGTGTACTTGTTTGCAAACCCGGACCATCCTTCGGCGATACTTTCTGTCAAGTTTTTGAGGTAGTCCTGGTTTGCGTACTTGTTTGCAAACCAGGACCATTCCAGCGAGAAAGCATTCTGCCAAGTTTAAGAGGTGGTCCTGGTTTGTGTACTTGTTTGCAAACCAGGACCAATCCAGTCTGTTGCAAATTTCCAGTTTTAAAGCTTTGTTTCAACTCCAAATTTCTACCAATCTCTTCCCCAATATTCCTACATATAATCTAGCATATTTTAGCATTGATTAAGCAATTTAAACTAGCCTAATCCACCACTATACCAATTGATAAGCCGTAGACTTATCATGTTTTATAAGCTAGATTTGTAGTATTATTAGTTAAAATAAGATTATAATAGATAGTATTTACATTATTTTGTATAAAAAGCCATTTTATATGATCAGACTTATGCTTTGAGTGTTTTCCATGCAAAGGACAATGCCTACCGGATATGGAGCCGGATCCCTGATGCACGGCATGAATGCGCAACTGGAAGGAGTCTGTGTCGGGCATAATGTCGGGTGTTCTATAGCCGGCATAAGTAAACATCGCGCCTATTCGCCAAATGATAACGGTTATTTACCGTTAGTAAAATAATCAGAGCCGGACATGGTGCCGGATATTCACTATCCGGCATAGGTGACTTTTCGCGCCAGGCGGTTTTCGGCCGTTACTGAAAAGCGCGTGTTTTATTCACATGCCGGATAACTTTTACCCGGCATGGGACCCGGCATCTGAAGATTTTTAAGTCTATAAAAGGGCCAAGAGTCTACACTTGGAGGATACTTCTAGCATTACTTTACATTCTAAATCTCTCAAAAAAATCATGATGATCTGCTGCCAAGGAAGTGCTGCGAATCCAACCTGAAGAAAGAAGACATTATCGAGTTCAAGGGAATTCTCATCAAATTGTACTCTTGATCCTCCTTGTATCTTCTCTCAATGTTCTGGTTGGTTTGGTAGACTCTTTGGCTGCCTTGATTAGATGATTACATTGTAAACACTCTTTGATCATTAATTGAATTCTCAAGTTTCTTAACCCGAGTTTTAATCTCCTTACAAATAGAATAAGGGTTTTCTTTTGTTCTATCATCTCAAAGTTATATTTATGGCTTTCAACAGCAAGAATGGAATATGTTATAATTTTGGTAATCTTTAATATTGTTACTTTGAGAAGTAGGTAACAAATGCTAAGGTTTAGGAGTATTTCTCTTATTTCCCCATTGTTCTGTTCCTATTCGCGGCATTATTTATGCATGATACGAATATGGGTAATGAGTTCCTTTTGTCATAATTGAAACTGGAAGTGTTATTTACGAAATGTACGATGCCGGACGCGATGCCGGATGAAATGTCCGGCATATTCAAAGTGTTTGAATACACCGGGTATTCGTAGTCCGGCACAACACCCGACATATACATTTTGCGAGAAAGAGAATCCTTTTCGAGACTTGCCACTTTTGATTCGTGATCATATGAGTTCTTACATTGTTAATTGACCTTAATCGAGGTTAGTTCGTTGTGAATAGTTAGTTTAATTAGTTTAGAAATACTTATACACTTTTCCCCCTCTTTTACTTAGTAATTACCAAGGCTAGGACTAATTTTGTATTCAAGTCCCTAGGGTTCGACTTGCTTGGTCTTAATTTGCTCCCCTGCTACTTTTGACCGGGTTTTTGTTTGCTACCCGTTGTAGATTAAGTAGGTTTTCCTTCAGTTTTATTTATGTCGTGCTTGGTGCCGGGTATTATTGACCCGGCACATTCTTGATTCTTTTCCTATATTTCTGTTTAATCTGTTGTACATAAATGTGTATATATTACCTACTAAATTTTCTGTTAGCAAAATGGCGCCGTTGCCGGGGACTTGGAATTAGTCCAAGTCCTAAAATTGGTAATAGCCTATTCTGTGTTCACTAATTTTTCATTAATTTCTGGTTCATTGAATGAGCCGAACCTAAGGTCGGGCAACCTTAACCCGGCATATTCGGAGGAACTCCTAGCCGGGTAGAATATTTCCGGTATTACACTCGGCGCATTCTTTGTCTGCTGATTTTGTTTTGTATTTCTCTACGAATTTTTTTTATTTGTTCTATTTTTTGGTTAATATAGTTCCCGCCATATGTGATTATGCCTTGTTTCGTTGTATAAATTCGAACATGCCGTGTAGGGTGCCGGGTTCCTTGTTCCGGCAGAAACAGAAGAAGTCTGAAGCCGGACACATTTTTAACCAGCATTCCATCCGGCGCGTTTAACTTATAATTTTTTTTCTTTCTTTTCCTTTTTCTTTTATATGAATTCCTTGCTCTTATAAATGTCTCACCCTTTGTCTAACTTTGAACTCAGGATGCCTAGAAACATTTGGATGGCAAAGTTACAAAGTGGGGAGTCCAACCTTTTCCATTTTCTGCATATATATGTAGTCAATGAGCTCTACCCCCGTACAGGGGTAGAAATCTTTATTAAGAGGAATAAATTAAGACCCGTCCTTGCCTATCACTGCCTTAGGACCACAGCTCGCATGAGGGTCCTGCCCGTGGATGAACTTAGGTGAAGATTTCCTCACATGGGTATCTTCACCAATAGGGTTCACCAAAGGCCCCCCTCCTATGCGATTTTCACTAGTAGAGTTAGGCGTACTAGGTTTAGGGCTATCTACAAGTTATATTTTAGTATCTTTTAAATATTGTATTGTAGTTCTTTTATATGTTTTATGTAATGACAATATTATCTCTTTAAATAAAAGCATATATTAATACAATTCTTTTTCATATTACATTAAAACAATTCCTTTTGCTATCTCTTAGGTACTTGCCCTCTTTTAGTGAATGCTTCTTCGGTCACACAATCTTTTTGACGAAGTAACGCCTTACGATCCAGAAATCGAAAGAACACTGCTTCGAACCTTAAGACAAAAGAAGAACCCACTTTACATACAAGAAGATCCAAGTACTTCAAGCAAGATGGCAACAATACGCAACATCAATCGGCCCTCAAACCAAGGCCAGAAGCCGGCCATCAATCTTCCTCAACTTCCTCAAGCCGATAATGATGAATGACAAAAGTTAAAGCCATATCATCAAATCCGCTGGGTCAAAGAATTGGGAATGTTCGATGGTTCCAACCCTGACGAGGCATTGCTCCACGTGACAAAATTCCTACAGTATGTCAATAGTCTCACCGCTACTGACACAGTTCTGCAATATGCTCGCCTCTCGCTCTTCCCACACAGCCTTACGGGGAGCGCCATCAAATGGTATCACAGCCTGACACCAAACACCATCTCTACATGGGACGACATGGCGACGAAGTTCTACGACAAATTCTTACCGCCAAATCGCACTTTGGAAATGATCGCTAAAATCTACAACTTCAAGCAACCAGGATCAGAGAATATTTGTGAAGCTTGGGATAGATTTAAGGGGTTACTTCTGAAGTATCCCCACCATGGTCTCACGAAGGAGCAACTCTCTCAGTTGTTCTACAAAGGACTCGTGAACCAGTACAAAACGATGGTGTTGTCCTCCCTTGGCGCCGACATCCTCAAGAAACCAGGGGAACAATTTCGGGACGGTATTGAGTCCCTTTACGAGGAGATCCGTGATTGGGCTACCGGAGGAACACGAGGTAATACTCCAGGTCTGTATCACATTGGAGATAGTGATAACAAATTTGAAAAATTGATGAAGAGTCACGAGCAATTGCTAGAGAGCAGTGCCCAACAATCTACAAAGGTAAGTACTCTACAAAAAGTTGTGGAGCAACTGGCTATGAGTACTCTCCCTCAGTAGGCCAATATGGCCAATGCAAGACCAACCACTCAGGTAACTCGCTCTCCCATGTTTTCTTTACCACATTCTGACGTGTCTTGTACACAGTGTGGAGGGTCACATGACTTTGAGCAGTGTCCTGAGTTACAAGAACTTAAGGCATCTGAGGAGGTGAACTACGTCGCCAACAATCAAGGGTACCGACAACCTTAGCAGAGGTGCCCAACCACACCAAAACTTTCAGAACAATTTCGGCTTTCAAGGAGGCCAGAGGCAATTCGCCCAACCTCCCTATAAGAGAATGCCTTCTCATCAATCACCACAACCCCCAACCAACTCGAAGCAGAGATGGCCGAGATGAGGGATATGTGAAGGCCCTTATGAATAAATCTAGAGATACACAAGAAGAAATCTCTACATTGCGCAAGGAAAAGAAGTCCCTGCAAACTCAATTGCAACAAATCTTTACCCAACCTAGGCCTAAGTGCCAATTCCCTTCCCAAACACAATTAAATCCAAGAGAGCAGGCGAAATCAGTTATCCTAGGGAGCCAAGATGCAGGCGCCGTTACTCTTCGAAGTGGAAGGGAGGTGGGTCAAGATCAAGAAAAAGAAAAAAAGTGGCATCTGATGATGTAGAGGAGGCAATTCCTTTTATGCCCTTACAGGAGACACAGGCTTCTATCTCTTCGCCCTCTACTTCTAAAATTCCTTCTATTGTTTCCACTTCTCCAGCAAAAGAAAAATTGCCATTTCCAAATAGGCTCAAAAAGAAACATATGGATGAGCAATTCAAGAAATTCTTAGGAATTTTTCAACGCTTAACTATTGACATTCCTTTAATAGATGCTCTAAAACAGATGCCTACATATGCTAAGTTCCTCAAGGAACTAATGAGCAACAAGAGAGGAATGGAAGACGTGGAGACAGTTGCACTAACAGAAGAATGCTCAACGACACTGTTGAGAGCAATGCCACCCAAATAGAAGGACCCAGGATTGCCAATAGTGCATTGTTGTATTGGAAATATCGATTGTAGCCATGGGCTATGTGACCTTAGCGAAAGCATTAATATCATGCCTTACTCTATCTTCACAAGGATCCATGGCATTCAACTGAAGCCCGTTTCCTTCTACCTCCAATTGGCAGATAGATCCTCCATCATGGCAATAGGAATGGTTGAAAATTTGGTGGTGGGAGTTGACAAATTCATCTTCCCTGCCGACTTCGTAGTCTTGGATATTAGTGAGGATATGAGGTCCCACTGATCCTAGGGCGGCCATTCTTAAGTACTTCTAGGGCAATCATTGATGTTTATGATGGGAAGGTTACCTTCCATTCGAGGACGAGAAAATAGAATTCAACATGGCATAGATGGCAAGAAAAAGTATTTCTGCTCACACCGTTTGTTGTGTTGGTCTACTAACAGATGACGGCATGGACGAATTCATAAATGATGATGAGACTTTCTCCGTCCCCTTGATCGAACTGCATAAGTTAGAGGCCTTGGAGCAAGTGCTGGTTTCATCCATCGAAGAATCTCCACAGAAAGAGATCAATGCAATCGTTGAGCAACTTGACATGGGTAAAAAGAAAAGTTATCAACTACCACTAGAGAGGCTCGATTACCTGCCTCAACAAGCTGTACACTCCATAGAGCAACCACCTGAGGTAAAATGAAGGAACTCCCTTCTAATCTAAAGTACGCCTTCCTTTCAGGTACAAACTCTCTTCCTGTAATCATTTCCTCTCTTCTTTCTCCTGAGCAAGAAGTTAAACTGTTAGAAGTCCTAGGAAAGCATAAGAGAGCGATAGGTTGGTGTCTGAAAGATTTAAAGGGTATTGATCCTAGTTTTTGCACCCACCGTATATGTATAGAGGATAATCATAAACCTATGAGGCAAGCTCAAAGAAGGTTGAATCCCAAACTAAAAGAAGTTGTCAAAAATGAGGTCCTAAAATTATTGGATGCTGGTATCATGTACCCCATTTCTGACAGCCCTTGGGTAAGCCCTGTCCAGGTGGTACCCAAGAAGGGTGGTATCGAAGCAGTTCCAAACGAAAAAGGGGAGTTGATCCCCCAACGAAAAACTACGGGATGGCGCATGTGCATTGATTATAGGAAATTAAATTCCGCCACCCGGAACGATCATTTCCCTTTGCCATTTATAGATCAAATGTTGGAGAGATTGGCAGGTCAAGAATTTTATTGTTTTCTGGACGGATATTCGGGGTATTTTCAAATCCCAATTGCACCTGAGGACCAGGAGAAGACCACCTTCACCTGCCCTTATGGTACTTTTGCATATACCCGAATGCCTTTTGGACTCTGCAATGCACCTGCTACTTTGCAACATTGCATGCAGGCAATTTTCGCTGATTTTATCGAAACAAGTGTCGAAGTATTCATGGATGATTTCTTTGTATATGGCCCTAACTTTGATGAATGTTTGCAGCAACTAGATCTAATATTAGCCAGGTGTGAAGAAACCAACCTGGTGCTGAGTCGGGAAAAATGCCACTTTATGGTAAAGGAAGGCATTGTGTTGGGGCATCGAGTTTCTAAAGAAGGTATTGAAGTTGACCAGGCCAAGGTCGAGGTCATCCAAAAGCTCCCTCCTCCTACCTCAGTTAAAGAAGTAAGGGCATTTTTGGGTCATGCTGGCTTCTACCGAAGGTTTATTGCTGATTTTTCGAAGGTTGCGAAACCGTTAAGTGATCTGTTGGCCAAAGATACAAGATTCAACTTTACAGAGGAATGTCTTGAGGCTTTCGAGATCATAAAAGAGAAGCTTGTCTCAGCCCCTGTGGTCGTTGCCCCTAATTGGTCTCTCCCCTTTGAGATCATGTGCGACGCAAGTGACTACGCTGTGGGGGCTACACTGTGTCAAAAGAAGGGTAAGGTACTAAGGATTATAACTTATGCAAGCAAGTAACACCCCAACCGTTAATCTCATCATTACCTCATAATCCATTTACTAATTACACTTACTCACGCAGCGGAACTTCGATTACAACGAGGGGGTAACAACGCGTTAGCCACCCATGTGGCTAACCAGGCTAAACTTACATACCGTAACGGTCTGATGAACTGGAACAAACCGAGTACTCATAAATATACAATACTCAATTCGCTTCTTTACTATACCGAGTCTAACATTATACGGATGCCGATGATAACATACTCGGACTTACACCTCTTTCAAATGCATAAGTAATTACAATCTAACTACCCATGCTCACAGCAGTCCCCATCCTACTCTCTCGAACGGTGGTCAGCTTCAAGTACCTGCACACTAAAAACGTTCCCCCTAGGGGGTCAGCTTACGCTGCGCATGAAATTCGCATATACCGCGTGCTAACCGCGGTACGCTGACTACTTGGTGGGTCGGATATATACATGGAGTTCATTTTAATCAAACAACATGCATCATGGCAATCAATATATATGTATATCACACAAGGAATCTACATCCAATCACGGAACACGATTCCAACTAACATAATAATATTGTTAGTGGTAACTGGTACGCTTAGGCATTGAGGGTTATTCCTCACTATGCCGTGTTTACTTATTCAATACCTCACCCGCTCTCTCGGGTTACTTATTTGTATACGCACCCATTCTCTTGGGCTACTCATTTTATACTTACCCACTCTCTCGGGTTACTCATAATATACTCACCCCTTCTCTCGGGTTATTTATACTCATTATCTCACCCACACTCTTGGGTTATACATACTCAAGCTCTTGTAGATCTCGAGACACTACAGGTCTCCTACGTCACGCTTGTTACTCTTATTACATACTTAAGCCAAAACTCATGGCTCTCTAGCATAGTCTTACTTTCCCGGTTTCGACCCTACTCTGGGTCTAGCATGGTGGGAAGGTTCAACTAGCTCACGGAACTCTCTATTAGTTCCTAACTCTTTTTACATAGGTCCGACTACTCTCGGACTACTCACATTCCCATATACTACCTCTTCGGAGTTATAATTATATCATGTATATTAGTCTAGAAGCATCATTCTCGATGTTCTAATGACTTAGGGAACATTACTCAAGTTTGGTTAATCTTAGGTTTTAAGAGTTTACTTTACAATACATATACTCATACTTTCGGTTATATTCTATACGGGTAAACCCTCTTATAAGGAGGTCGACCATGTCTCAAGGGAGTTACTAATCCCCTAGGTCTCTTTTACCTTCCTTATAAGTTCACATTATTGGATTAACTTCAATCCTCTCGATGGAGGTTCATTTATCTCTCCACTCATATTTATTTCATGGTTGTTTCAGTAAGGTTTTTCTAACCGTTATCGAGTATTTACTCAACCCGTACATCTCCTCACGTTCTAGGGAGATCATATGTTTGCGTTATCGTTATACTTTAATCGATAGCTTGTGTGTGTTTGCATGTTTTCGTTATCATATGCATCGATCCGTTCTACGGATCTCTAGCCGAACGTTACTCACTATGAGTCGGTCTTTACACTATGTTAGACCACACCGGCATACAAGTATGTTAGTTCATTCAACATACAACAAGACATACAAATCAAACAAGGGATTATTTTCATGCTTTAGTTGATTAAGCCGGCACACAAACACACAAATCAGAGTAACTCGGTTAGCATACGGGGCATGAGAAAATCATACCTTTCACCGGGGTTTTACTTTTACCGTGTCATCTCACCTTGCTCGGGTCACACACGATCCTCTGATAATTTTTCAAACATTATGGTTAATACTAAACTCATACGGGACATAATTAAATGTTATTCCCGTAGTTACCCCGTTATCCCGTTATCTCGGTTTCACTTTTGTTACTTTAAGCTCTCACTTCTCAAACACTTCTAACACTTTCTAACATTTCTTAGGGCCTTTACATCTCACCAAACAAGGCCTTAACATCTTATAACATCATTAACATTCAATCCCCATCATTTAACCCTTTAAAAACACTCTCTGTAGGTTTCTGGGGGTGGTCCGGGACTTGGTCCTTACCCTAAGTCCCGGACCAATTCATTAACTAACTCTCGGGTGAAAAAACATTACCTGGTCCGGGACCTTGTCCTGGAGTATAGTCCCGGACCAAAGCAGGATGTGCACTCTCGGCCTTAATTTAGGTGTGGTCCGGGACTTTGTCCAAGGACCAAGTCCCGGACCCTGCTAAAACCTGCTCCAAACTTGATTTTCCACTCCAAATCAATCCTTAAACCACCCTTAATCTTTCCATAAACTTTCCACAGTTTTCCACATATTTAATCACCTTAAAACATGCTCTAAAACTCTTCAAATCATAGGCTCAAACCTTACCCAAATTCTTACTCAACATCACTTATATTCCATAACTAGTTTTCTTGTTTGTTCAACTCTTGTAACAGATTTTGGTTGCATCATTATACCATTCAAACTTCCCTCACCAATGTCATTCTTAGCACTCAAATGACATTATCTTTACTCCTAATACACCTTTCTCCTTAGCTTGATTTTTGCAAACCATCACCACTCACTTAAACCTCTTAAGCACACCTAGTCTCTTCCTCATCATAGAACACTCAAGACTTTCCATTCCTAGGTAAATTTTGACAGCACTTACTTGCTTTACTAAGCATTTTCACCACACTAAAATCAACTCACAAGCACTTCTTCCCACCTGTTTGGTTTAGACATCAACAATCACATTAAATTCCCACTTGTTCACATATAAACTAGCTTGGTTTCCTAGGTTCATTTTACACACTTAAACCCATTGAAACATTCCCATTCAACAAACAACATTATAGTATCATGACCACCACAATTCAAGGTCCTTAATTCAACCTATCATTTAACTCACAAGTCACATAAAAACTAGCTCAAGGTAAGTTTTACCTTGCTCCTTTTCGGTTTTCTCCCTCTTCTTCCTCTTTCTCTTTTCCCTTTTCTCTTCTTGTTTTTCCACACCACACAAGGGCTTTGGATTGCAAACTACAACCGTAGCCCATCACACATACAACAATCAATTCACTTTTCCTCACAAAACCTTATACATATTTAGAGCTAGTTTACAAAGTTTAATCTTGGTTTTACCTTGAAGAACCCAAATGGTTGGATTAGCAATCAGTTGGAGAAGTTTCCAACACCCCACAAAAACATATGCTCTCGGCTGAAATGAGAGGAAATTTTCCAACGTGAGGAAAAAAGTCTCACAAATGGTTAATTAGGCTTGAAATGGTATAAATACTTACTTATATATACCTTAAGGCACTCAGGAAGAGAAGAAGGGTTGAAATCTACTCTTCAAGCTCCAAAAGCTCCCACGTCAATGGAGAGAAAATGGAGAAATCAATACTTTGATGGGTGGAGATCGAAGCTCTCACCGAGAGGAGTTCAACGGTACTAATTTCGTGTGATTCGGTGGAGAAATGAAATGAGTAAGATGGAGGTGAGGCAAGGATGGGGTTTGTGCTGTTGGTGTCGCGACTTACAGAGGAAGAAGAAGGAATTGCAAGTCTCTGGAGCAAATCGTGAAATGAGGAAGAAGGTGAGAAGGTGAGCTCTTTTATTTTACTTTTTACTTTATACTATTTACTTTACTTATTTATTTATTTGTCTTGTTTTTACTTAATAGCTAGCAAGCTATTAAGGGGCGTACACTTATTAATTAAAACCGGCCCACATTAATTAATAGCCCGGGTCGTTTTTCGTCTTTTCGAATTAAACGCGTTTCGTCTCCCGGTTTTGACACTATTCATTTACCGGGCCCGTTTTCTGGAATTTTCTCGTTTAATTAATTTTAATGGTTATTAAGCTTCCATTAATATTTAATTATAGTTATTTAATCAACTATAATTTTTACGGGTCCGTTTGACCACTTAAAGTCACGTTTTCGGGTTTTTCTCGAAAAACGTGCTTAAAACTCCGTTAGCGTTTTAATCCGTTATTGGGATCCGTTTTCTTCGGTAATCATTCCCGTATACTTATTAGGCCTAACTAGCCTTAGGAATCCATCTCGGACCCTCTCGAGATCATATATCTCTTATACTCATTTAACGCGCATTTTAGCGTTTTCGCTTTTCAAGCGTTTTCTCTTTTCTTTTGGTTTTATTCTTTTACCAATACTCTCTAGGCACAATTAGGCCCTTAATAATTTTATTAGAGTAATTAAATCACCATTTTTAGATCGGGGTATTAAAATCTACCCCCCTTAGGAACTTTGTCCTCAAAGTTGGTGAATCTAAATGGTTACTCTCATGGGCACGCTATGCCAAAGTTATAATATGTACAACCTTACTGACTCCACAAGTCAGTCTCATTTCATACTACCACATACCACACAAATAACACAGCATGTATAGCAATCAAAAATACTCTTTGTATTCTCTCCATGGAATCGGTCCGAAGACAAGAAGGCACTACAGTCCTCGAATCCATGTTGAGTAATATACTACTGATCCCTCAGGTACCGATCACGTTGAACACTTACTCTTTCTGGTTCACGGCCGTTTCATGACAAATGGGCACTTACTCTCTCTGGCCCACGGTCCCTTCGGTTCTGATCAAAACATTACACATATACATATCCTCAGGCACTCTGGTTGACTCACTCAACACAGGAACATCTCAGGGTACTCTCCCCGTCCTGCTGCCTTTGGAAAAATCACACATGACACCGCCCCAACCGGTCACTTAGGACCGCCGCACGTACGGTGCAATGGTTTCAAAACTAGTACACGCCCACCGTTCTACCGGTCATCAAGACTTAAGGCCGTAGCCATCGGCGGGTGATAGCGTTTTAAAAACCAGTTTCATTTCCATCTTCATACTTGAAGGAAATTCTTTTCAAAATCTGTTTGAAAATTCTTTTTAAAACATCACACAACTCCAAATCAGATTTATGGTAGCTGTATCTTTCTTAGCGTGATACTTGTGATCACTTATAGGGAGCTTCAAGAATCATCCAACCCTGATGTGATCAGCATCAGTGTTGAACTATCCTTCCACCCCAATTTGTGTTCGGTTTCCCTTGATCGCTAGCAGATCAAGTCCACCTCCCACGTCAGTTTCAAACAATCAGATAGTCAAACATTTTCGTTTTCTATCTTTTACTCTTTCTAGTCGTATTCATAAAACAATCTGTTTCAATTTATCTTTATCATGGAACTTAAGTCATCCATTATTCTCTATTTGTTTCACTTACCTTGCCTAGGCATTCCATACTTGTGCCTCATTAGTCAAATTATTACTCAACTTAAAACATACAACATACAACTCCAAAGGATGGAACTCACTCCATCAATCATTCTCAATAAAATCCTAGGGAACTCACTCCCTCTTAGGTTACACATCGGTTTCATGCCGATTCATACTCATCATAACTCATGTCTAATCTCACTAGACATATACTATAGGGATTCTCATTCCCTAGGAGTCTCTCTACTCCTCTTTTCATAAATATTACATACTCGTTACTTGCATCACTCATGCACAATAATCATTATTACACAATGAATGGGTACATATGTTTATGTAACATAAGTTCCAATCATCAAAACAATTCCTTTTTGTGCTATGCACATAGTAGTTTATGCACCAATACGTAAAACATACTCTAAGCGGTTTCTCGCCCTACCCCCCTTAAAAGGGGTTACGCCCGCGTAACCAACCATATGTTATCATTGAACATTGGTTCATTAATTCGAGTACTATGAAGTGTTTTAACTTCAGTACGGTTAATTAACTCATAACCGGGTTCGGTTCTAGCCTCTAAGGCTTCAAGGGGTTATGATATAGGTATACTTAACCCTGAATCACGGTCCACAAGCTTCTGCTGCGTGACCTGATAACTAGAGCTTAATTCGCTCTTTTGGTATTTTCAATGTATTTCAATCATCGCTTGGTATCTCTTACCGTATGCGAATTCGATGAATTTTAGATTGTCTCCCCAGTTCTCTGGGAATCTACTTGTATAACTCTGTATACCTTCGTGGTTATTCGCTTACTTTTCCCGACTTATTGTCGGTTGAGGTCATGCTACTACTTAGCATGTAGTGCTCCCTCGTTTAATAATGGCTCAAGGATTATGTTTGTTTCTTGGTTCTATACCAGAGTTCTTCATTCATACTACTCTGCATTTTTCCACATATCGATCCTGGGCCCTGTGGGTTACTGCCCACGTTCCTTGTGCATCTTTAGCCAATGGCCGCACGGTTATCTCTCTAGATTGTCACTCAACAGGCTTTGTTGACATTTCTCAATTCCTGGCCTCTCCACTTGATCATTACCGCACAAGTGCAATACCAAAACACTCAGTCATACAGAGTGCAGAAGCGTAAACCTTGACAGTAAATCTCTCATGAGATAGGAATGATCATGTCTTCTTTACCACATTTCTTCATCAACTCTAATCACTATCCGAATATAGTCTTACAATGGTCGCTTACTACGCACCTTGGTCTTCTCATTTCTATGGCACTTATCCGCTACTACTTTAGCTTCGCGCCGGGTGTTTCGCCATTTACACGATGGCTTGCCATTCACTTGGCTCAACAACATACGCTATTGTTCAAAATCTCTCTGCTGCACTTGCGCTCTGCTTACTTGCATATTCACACTCACACTACAGTGTTTACTACTCAACTGATTACTCTACTATAGTTCGTATACTCATTGGCAATATACACATGCTCAAGTTTTGCTACACCGCTCTAGCGGTTTCACATTACATACTTAGGTGGTAGCCTTTCTCTGGAGGATTCACGCAAATGCCGCTCCATAGGCCCCATAATAACAAGTGGTATCCCCACTCTAAGGTAGTGGTTCATTCACCACTGTTCCTCTTATGCCTTTATGCATATGTTTTACAATGTTTGGATCTACGTATTGTAGTTGGTTTTATCGGCTTACAAGCCACCTTGTCTCGCCATGCTCCATGGGCGGGTTTATACAAGTTCTTCTTCTCCGTACACCATTCAATGGTTTGGAGGTATTACTGGCTTTTCGATAAGGTTGTCTCAACACACTTCCATACATGGAAGGCCCTTTTTAATAACTTGATATTTGTTGATGCCCTCTGGCAATCTAGGGTATCCCGTGTTACGTGGGATCCCTTCGGGTTTTACCCGAGTGTTTGCTTAAACACTTGTGTTCTCAACACGATGTTTCATTCAACTACTGTTAACTCCAGCACCCTTCTCGGATTGCTCCTGGGTGTTACTGAGTAATGCCATTACATCTGGCTTGTACTTATGGTTATGTTCAGTTGTGACTTCGCCTTGCGGCTATGTATAACTCAAACTATCCCGTTTAGGGTTGTAATGTCTCCGTTATTGGGTAGAGTATTAGTACTTTTCCTTTACCTACTTAATTAGGTCGTTATTCTCTTAGTGAGATATACTGTGGGAATTCTATCCCGTTTATCAAACATTGATATGATCAATTAAGGCATTCATCTTATTGCTTACACTGGTATCCATTCCAGTTATTAGGTATTTCCTCCTTGGTTCCTGAGACATATCTCATGTCTGTGCTTAATACTCTGTGCTTCTCGCACTTATTAACGCCTTATCCTTAGGTCCGTGACCTTACTGCATTTTAGACTCCCTTAACTCGGTAAGCTTCCTTGTGTTCTTCGATCATTCGAGGTGTCTACTGTCCTGGTTTGGATTGGCTCTTTCGTCCGTAGTATGGAGTGGGCTACTTCCCGTGTTCCGTACTCTACTAGTATACATACATGGAGTATCTTATTTATACGTTACCACTTACCCGACTAACTCATAACTGGTCAGTCAGGCCCGCAAGCTCCTTTGGAGTGCGGTCGTTCCATGTCTCGTTTAGTACACCGTAGTGTCGGGCACACGCCTAAGTGAAGTATTCTGTTGCCAACTCTTCTTATATGGTCCTATAATAACTTATCGTGGTTCACTGGTTTGGTTTTAAAACTTTGGGGTTTTTTGGAAAATTTTATGTTCTGAAAGGAAGTTCAAGTTTTAAAAGTAAGTTCTTCATGGCATTTCTGTGCCGGCTGTTCCTTACCGAGTCCAGCTTCTCGCTGACTGGCATGTTCTTTATATAATGATCAGGCCGTTATGCCTTTTCAAGGTTTCGTTTCAGAATTTTTTGTGCTGCTATGTCGGCTTCCTTAGCCATCCACGTACTCTGCTAAGTACTTATTGCGTGTCAAAGTTCCTCTTAGCTGTCCGTTATACTGCACTTGCCGTGGCAAGTGCGCAGTACAGGCGTTTTTAGGTTAACTAATACCGGTCACGGTATCGTTCACGTTGTATTTGGTAGCCTTGTCGGCTCTTCCTTGATCCTTTAGTTGGATAACTACTCCTTAGAGTTGCTTCTCCTTCATCTTGACATGACTGTCATTCATTTAGGAGCTCCTCCACTCTCGGAGTTCCTTAATCACTTAGTGCTTTGTTCTACCTCGTTGCTCGTTCCCACATCCTTACTGTGGTTACCGAGGTTAAAGTAATTTAGGCACTACTTCTGTAGTCCCATTCGGGTATATCCCGTAGTTATGCTCGTAGCTGTCTAAGCTGTATCAATTAAGTATTGCAACCTCCTTGGGTGTGGCAGGGTGGGTGCCTCTACTCTTGACTAGATTCTTAGTCGGTTAGTGTACCGTTGATGGTATTATTTAGTTATGGCGGTCCGTAGACATGTGTCTCGGTTTTCGTTATTCTCATGAGTCCGCCTTGTTGCACGGTTGGTGCTTTCTTCTTGCTGCTGCTCGGCCAGCTAGGTTCTCGCGACTGCTAAGCATGTCGCCCCGAGTTGCCACAGATTTCGGTCTCCTTGGATTAGGATTTCTCGACCTCTCGCCATTATGTGCGGTTATTGTCATTCCAGCGGGATCCGTCTCCGGGCTTTCCGGTTCTCGGGACTTACCGCATGACAGGTTCTGGTTCATATTGAAATATTTAACCACTGCCAGATCGGGTTTCCCGCTTCTCTGGCGTTCTTTCCCGAACTTTTAATGCGGGGGTTGTGGAGGGCGGGTCTGGTATTGTAGGTATCCAGATCATACTGGAAGTTCCTAACTAGCGCATCTCTCACGCTACCACTCAACCCATAGCCCTAAGTCTCTAATTCCTAACTCGGTATTTCCTAAGCTCGGTATTTCCAGTCATCAGAGCGATACTTCGCTCTGATACCATTTTTGTAACACCCCAACCGTTAATCTCATCATTACCTCATAATCCATTACTAATTACACTTACTCACGCAGCGGAACTCTAATTACAACGAGGGGTGTAACAACGCCGTTAGCCACCCATGTGGCTAACCAGGCTAAACTTACATACCGTAACGGTCTGATGAACTGGAACAACCGAGTACTCATACATATACAATACTCAATCGCTTCTTTACTATACCGAGTCTACATTATACGGATGCCGATAACATACTCGGACTTACACCTCTTTCAAATGCATAAGTAATTACAATCTAACTACCCATGCTCACAGCAGTCCCCATCCTACTCTCTCGAACGGTGGTCAGCTTCAAGTACCTGCACACTAAAAACGTTCCCCCTAGGGGGTCAGCTTACGCTGCGCATGAAATTCGCATATACCGCGTGCTAACCGCGGTACGCCGACTACTTTGGGTCGGATATACATGGAGTTCATTTTAATCAAACAACATGCATCATGGCAATACAATATATATGTATATCACACAAGGAATCTACATCCAATCACGGAACACGATTCCTAACTAACATAATAATATTGTTAGTGGTAACTGGTTACGCTTAGGCATTGAGGGTTATTCCTCACTATGCCGTGTTTTACTTATTCAATACCTCACCCGCTCTCTCGGGTTACTTATTTGTATACGCACCCATTCTCTTGGGCTACTCATTCTTATACTTACCCACTCTCTCGGGTTACTCATACATATACTCACCCCTTTCTCTCGGGTTATTTATACTCATTATCTCACCCACACTCTTGGGTTATACATACTCAAGCTCTTGTAGATTCTCGAGACACTACAGGTCTCCTACGTCACGCTTGTTACTCTTATTACATACTTAAGCCAAAACTCATGGCTCTCTAGCATAGTCTTACTTTCCCGGTTTCGACCCTACTCTGGGTCTAGCATGGTGGGAAGGTTCAACTAGCTCACGGAACTCTCTCTTAGTTCCTAACTCTTTTACATAGGTCCGACTACTCTCGGACTACTCACATCCCATATACTCCTCTCTCGGAGTTATAATTATATCATGTATATTAGTCTAGAAGCATCATTCTCGATGTTTCTAATGACTTAGGGAACATTACTCAAGTTTGGTTAATCTTAGGTTTTAAGAGTTACCTTTACAATACATATACTCATACTTTCGGTTATATTCTTATACCGGGTAAACCCTCTTATAGGAGGTCGACCATGTCTCAAGGGAGTTACTAATCCCCTAGGTCTCTTTTACCTTCCTTATAAGTTCACATTATTGGATTAACTTCAATCCTCTCGATGGAGGTTCATTTATCTCTCCACTCATATTTATTTCATGGATTGTTTCAGTAAGGTTTTCTAACCGTTATCGAGTATTTACTCAACCCGTACATCTCCTCACGTTCTAGGGAGTTCATATGTTTGCGTTATCGTTATACTTTAATCGATAGCTTGTGTGTTTGCATGTTTTAGTTATCATATGCATCGATCCGTTCTACGGATCTCTAGCCGAACGTTACTCACTATGAGTCGGTCTTTACACTATGTTAGACCACACCGGCATACAAGTATGTTAGTTCATTCAACATACAACAAGACATACATAATCAAACAAGGGATTATTTTCATGCTTTAGTCTTGATTAAGCCGGCACACAAACACACAAATCAGAGTAACTCGGTTAGCATACGGGGCATGAGAAAATCATACCTTTCACCGGGGTTTTACTTTTACCGTGTCATCTCACCTTGCTCGGGTCACACACGATCCTCTGATAATTTTTAAACATTATTGTTAATACTAAACTCATACGGGACATAATTAAATGTTATTCCGTAGTTACCCCGTTATCTCGGTTTCACTTTTGTTACTTTAAGCTCTCACTTCTCAAACACTTCTAACACTTTCTAACATTTCTTAGGGCCTTTACATCTCACCAAACAAGGCCTTAACATCTTATAACATCATTAACATTCAATCCCCCATCATTTAAACCCTTTAAAACACTCTCTGTAGGTTTCTGGGGGTGGTCCGGGACTTGGTCCTTACCCTAAGTCCCGGACCAATTCATTAACTAACTCTCGGGTGAAAAACATTACCTGGTCCGGGACCTTGTCCTGGAGTATAGTCCCGGACCAAAGCAGGATGTGCACTCTCGGCCTTAATTTAGGTGTGGTCCGGGACTTTGTCCAAGGACCAAGTCCCGGACCCTGCTAAAACCTGCTCCAAACTTGATTTTTCCACTCCAAATCAATCCTTAAACCACCCTTAATCTTTCCATAAACTGTCCACAAGTTTCCACATATTTAATCACCTTAAACATGCTCTAAAACTCTTCAAATCATAGGCTCAAACCTTACCCAAATTCTTACTCAACATCACTTATATTCCATAACTAGTTTTTTCTGTTTTTGTTCAACTCTTGTAACAGATTTTGGTTGCATCATTATACCATTCAAACTTCCCTCACCAATGTCATTCTTACTCAAATGACATTATCTTTACTCCTAATACACCTTTCTCCTTAGCTTGATTTTTGCAAACCATCACCACTCACTTAAACCTCTTAAGCACACCTAGTCTCTTCCTCATCATAGAACACTCAAGACTTTCCATTCCTAGGTAAATTTTGACAGCACTTACTTGCTTTACTAAGCATTTTCACCACACTAAAATCAACTCACAAGCACTTCTTCCCACCTGTTTGGTTTAGACATCAACAATCACATTAAATTCCCACTTGTTCACATATAAACTAGCTTGGTTTCCTAGGTTCATTTTACACACTTAAACCCATTGAAACATTCCCATTCAACAAACAACATTATAGTATCATGACCACCACAATTCAAGGTCCTTAATTCAACCTATCATTTAACTCACAAGTCACATAAAAACTAGCTCAAGGTAAGCTTTTTACCTTGCTCCTTTTCGGTTTTCTCCCTCTTCTTCCTCTTTCTCTTGTTCCCTCTATCTCTTCTTTTTTCCACACCACACAAGGGCTTTGGATTGCAAACTACAACCGTAGCCCATCACACATACAACAATCAATTCACTTTTCCTCCACAAAACCTTATACATATTTAGAGCTAGTTTACAAAGTTTAATCTTGGTTTTACCTTGAAGAACCCAAATGGTTGGATTAGCAATCAGTTGGAGAAGTTTCCAACACCCACAAAAAACATATGCTCTCGGCTGAAATGAGAGGAAATTTTCCAACGTGAGGAAAAAGTCTCACAAATGGTAGTAGATTAGGCTTGAAATGGTATAAATACTTACTTATATATACCTTAAGGCACTCAGGAAGAGAAGAAGGGTTGAAATCTACTCTTCAAGCTCCAAAAGCTCCCACGTCAATGGAGATGAAAATGAGAAAGGAGAAATCAATACTTGATGGGTGGAGATCGAAGCTCTCACCGAGAGGAGTTCAACGGTACTAATTTCGTGTGATTCGGTGGAGAAATGAGTAAGATGGAGGTGAGGCAAGGATGGGTTTGTGCTGTTGGTGTCGCGACTTACAGAGGAAGAAGAAGGAATTGCAAGTCTCTGGAGCAAATCGTGAAATGAGGAAGAAGTGTGAAGGTGAGCTCTTTTATTTTACTTTTTACTTTATACTATTTACTTTACTTATTATTTATTTGTCTGTTTTTACTTAATAGCTAGCAAGCTATTAATGGGCGTACACTTATTAATTAAAACCGGCCCACATTAATTAATAGCCGGGTCGTTTTTCGTCTTTTCGAATTAAACGCGTTTCGTCTCCCGGTTTTGACACTATTCATTACCGGGCCCGTTTTCTGGAATTTTCTCGTTTAATTAATTTTAATGGTTATTAAGCTTCCATTAATATTTAATTATAGTTATTTAATCAACTATAATTTTTACGGGTCCGTTTGACCACTTAAAGTCACGTTTTCGGGTTTTTCTCGAAAAACGTGCTTAAAACTCCGTTAGCGTTTTAATCCGTTATTGGGATCCGTTTTCTTCGGTAATCATTCCGTATACTTATTAGGCCTAACTAAGCCTTAGGAATCCATCTCGGACCCTCTCGAGATCATATATCTCTTATACTCATTTAACGCGCATTTTAGCGTTTTTCGCTTTTCAAGCGTTTTTTCTTTTCTTTTGGTTTTATTCTTTTTACCAATACTCTCTAGGCACAATTAGGCCTTAATAATTTTATTGAGTAATAAATCACCATTTTTAGATCCGGGGTATTAAAGCAAGACTCTTGTAGATGCCCAAAAGAATTACACAACTACAGAAAAAGAGCTTCTTGCTGTTGTCTTCGCCTCGATAAGTTCCGTTCTTATCTATGGGGGAGTGAAGTTATAGTACACACCGATCACTCCGCTATAAAGTACCTGTTCACCAAGGCAGACACTGAGCCGAGATTGTTGCGTTGGATTCTTCTGCTGCAAGAATTTGACGTTCTAGTGGTAGATAAGAAAGGATGCCATAATGGAGTTGCTGATCACTTTTCCCGCATAACAAGACCTTATGATGGAATTCCTATTCAAGAATATTTTCCAGACGAGACAGTGTTCAGCATCCAGCAAATAGAAGACATGGTTGAGAAGAGAACTTTTTCCAATTGGGTTGAGTTATTTTTTGCACTGACAGTAAGCAATGAGGAACCATGGTATGCTGACATCACCAACTTCTTAGCCTCTGGAGTAGTTCCTCATGGACTCTCCTTTCAGCAAAAGAAGAGATTCCTCTCCCAGATCAAGCACTTCTTCTAGGATGACCCTTACCTTTTCAAAGTATGTGTTGATGGGGTCATCCGGAGGGTATCCCTGAAATGAGGCTACTTCAGTTCTCTACATGTGTCACTCGAAAGAGGCTGGACGACATCATGGTTCCACACGGACGGCCGCGAAAGTTCTAGAGTCTGGTTTGTTTTTGGCCTACATTACATAAAGACGCTCACAAATTTGTCTCACAGTGTGACAGTTGCCAACGGATGGGAAACATCTCCAGAAGACACGAGATGCCGTTGAACAACATCCTGGAATAGAGTTGTTCGATGTTGGGGTATCGATTTCATGGGTCCATTCCCTCCATCCCAAGGCCATCAGTACATATTACTCGCTGTGGATTATGTTTCAAAGTGGGTAGAAGCGATCTCATGTTCTTCTGCATTCGCCAAAACAGTCCTGAAGTTTTTAAAGAAAAAATTTTTCACCAGATTCAGGGTGCCTCGGGCAATCATTTCTGGTGGTGGTTCCCATTTCTGCAATCGCCAATTTGATGCCCTACTACATAAATATGGAGTTCATCATAAAGTAGCACTTCCCTATCATCCACAAAGCAATGGACTGGCCGAGGTCTCCAACCGAGAGTTAAAATGGATTTTACAGAAAACAGTCGGTTCATCTCGGCGAGATTGGTCACAAAAGCTCGACGATGCTTTGTGGGCCTATAGGACTGCCTTTAAAACTCCTATTAGGACCACTCCTTTCCGTCTGGTGTTTGGAAAAGCGTGTCATCTACTAGTAGAACTCGAACACAAAGCTTATTGGGCATTAAAGTCTCTTAATTTTGATATGAAGGCTGCTGGCATCAAAAGAAATTTCCAGCTCTCTAACTCGAGGAGTTACGCCACAGCGCGTACGAGAATGCCAGCCTGTACAAAGAGAGAACCAAGAAGTGGCATGATCAAGTCATTCTTCCACGCCACTTTCAAATTGGTGATCAAGTACTCCTTTATAACTCCGGCTACGACTTTTCCCCGAGAAGTTAAAATCACATTGGTTTGGACCTTTCACCATCACTGCCATGACACATCAGGTGCCTTTGAAGTTGAAAATGCAAAAGGTGAGCGCTTTAAAGTCAATGGTTCTCGCTTGAAGAAGTATTTATGCAGTAAGCCTACCACAGCCCAGGCCGTCTACCTCGATGACTTTATGCCTTCTTCCTCAACAACTTCCCCCGCAACACACATGAAGCCCACGACTAAAGGCCAAGTGTAGGGCCTTGCTTAATCAAGTTCGTATCATAACAAGGGAGCAATTCTACAAACTCCCCTTCTAATTAATTTTTTTCTATGTATTATTTTACTTTTTATATTATTTTATTATTATTATTATTTATTTTATTTTATGTTCTTTGTGTTTCATTTAATATATATATATATATATAAATCGAGAGAGATCAATATGCCATGTGCTAAGCTGGGTAGGAATAACCCGACAAAAGAATATTCAACGCGCTGTGCCCGAAGCCGGGTGGACCATATCCGGCTTTCCAAAATTCACTATGCCGGACAGGCCTAACCCGACACTCCACCCGGCACGTCATGTTTCTGAAAAAGAATAACCTCGGGTAAATGGGGTTACAGCCCCCACTTTCACCCTACGCAAAGCGCCGCACCCCCAGCAGCTTCCACCACAGGCGACGCCACCGTGCACACCAAAGCAACACTCCAGCGCAATCCAGTCGACAATCATACCCCCAACCACCAGAGCCCCCTCGTCGCTCTACTAGACAGGCAGGTAAGGAGCCTGCCTCAAGTAGTGCTCAGCCTCCACGGAAATCTATGTCGGGGCTGAAGAAGAAGAAGCGCCTTCTCTCTACAGCTTAGAGTGGGTCGGGTTCGACATCCTCAGCACCAGAGCTCGACGACTTCGGGATTCCTCAGCCCCTACGTTCTCGTATCCAAGAGGACCCGCAGTTCGATTCGGATGGGTTTGTTAGTGCAGAGGCTGCCCACTACTACAATCAATCCAAGCAAAAGGGCAAGTGGGTGCATGAGCGGCGAATTGACCAGACAGTGAGCCTGCTATCTCAGATCTTCTCCCCATTTCAGAGGCATGGCTGGTCGGGATTACTAGAGATTGGTCAGAGGCACTTCTACGCTGACCTAGTTCATGAGTTTTATGCCAATGCTGAGTTCCTTGGGCCACCCCAAGTCTCCAAGGTACAGATCCGTTCTTATGTTTCCTGTACACGTATTTTGATTTCGCCTCGTAGCATAGCGGATGCCTTAGGCATAGAGTATGACCAGAGGCAGAGCTCATTCACTAGGCAGTATCTGGCCACTGTCCATGCTGCTATTACTGCTCAGTTTGGATCACGGACCCGATATATGAATCGGGCCCATTCTAAGTCTCACCCTGTGCTCCCTATCACCTTCATCACGGACTTGCAGCTTAGAGTGGCCATGGAAATCATTAGACATAACATTCGGCCCTGTAAGCATGACGAGCTCAATGACATGGATTGTGCCCTTCTTGAGTATCTTCGTGGGCCACCACCGAGTGATGTTGCAGCTCGATTTCCGGTGCACCGGCTGATGTTTGCTCAGTTGGTTAGGGTGATTCTTCATCAAGATACTCAGCGCCTTGTCTTCCCGATGCTACTTCATCACCATATCACTCAGACTCTGAGGGAGGATCAGATTCCATGAGGTCTACAGTTTCACCTAGAGTCCTCCCTCATTGACCTCGTACTCATTAGGCGATGGTGGTTTCGTGAGTCTGCACCAGGAGAGTACCGGTTTGTTCCTTCAGCGCAGAGGCCTAGGGCCAATGCCACTGCTCAGGACTATCCGAGCTATGAGAGATCTGAGCCCTAGTTGATGCTACCCCTCCTACCTCCTCCGCTTCTCAGCCTTCTGCCCCCGCTCTTGACTTGGGTCCCCTTTATGAGAGGATGGATCATTTTCAGAAGACCCTTGATCAGCAGCGGCAGTCCTTCGATGTCTACCGACAGTCTCAGCAGGATACCTGGACTGATTATGAGGCCTTCCGGGCCAGCTATGAGGGGTATCGTTCTGAGGTTACCAGCCGAGTTGAGACAATGGAGCAGCGCCAGCAGGAGATGGCCGCAGGTCAGCAGGTATTTCGGGAGCAGGTCACCCAGCGCCAGGAGGAGCATGAGCGGTGAGTGGATGACCGCTTTCTGCTCGCAGTTGACAGACTTGATCGTGCCCGGGCTGAGGATAGGAAGACGTTAAAGAAGACGATGGAGTGTTCGATGAAGGCATTTTTCAAGAGTATTCTCAAGAGGGATAGGAAGAAGAGAAAAGCCCGCAAGGAGGCGAAGAAGCAGGGGCTCCCTACTTCTAGCTCCTCCAGCTCTTCAGACTCCTCAGAGGCTCCTTCTGACTCGCCCCCACCACCACCACCTTCATCCACGCCGGCAACAGCTAGATAGTTCTTTCTCTCTCTTTCTAGTTTTCTTTACCTTCATTTTCTTTTTTTATGTTCTTTCTTTATATTTTTCATATACACTTAATGCTTAACTACTCTCCTTGTATTATGGAAGCTTGGCACTTTATGAGTTCTTGATTTCAGTTGATCTTTGTATTATTGAATTCTGCTGTGAACAACTCCAATCATTGGCTCATCACAAGTGTAGGGCATTCTACCATCTGCCATAATCTGGGGAGTATATTGTTCTTTCAATTTCGTTTAGTTTCTTGTCGCCTTATTTCTTTCGGACACTAGGGACAGTGTTCCTGCCTAGTGTAGGGCAGGGGGACCCCCCTTTTTTTGAAAAATTTTGAAAAAAAGATTTTATTAGTTTTCAAATAAAAAAAGAGATTTATATACATATAGCATGTCTAGTTTATACAATATAATAAGTTTTAAGTTTATTAACCTTCCACTCAGCTTTTTGTATGTCTCTGATTAAAGTTAACATTAGGGAAGACTAAATATTTGTTCTCTCAAGAGGTAAGCTTTCTAATGACCTTTAGATATTATTCTCACTTCATGATTCCTTCTGTTCAACATGAGTATATGACCTTATTTTACTTTTGTCCTTGATCTACTTGTGGGTAATATATTTCTTTCCTTTTTAAAATAGTTCAATTCTTATGGGTGAATATCTTAGAAAAGGGTGATAAAAAAAAGAAGAAGAAAAAAGCTTCGAAAAAAAAGAAGAAGAAAAGAGAAGAAAACCTCTTCCAAAAAAATATATGAAGCATTATGAGGTTGCAAAAGTGCCTCAAAATAAAAGCAAGAATTGAGAGTTTTTCCTTTGTTTTTCTCCTAAATTCCCCTTTCTTTAAATGCAAAAAAACAATCATGGTTAGATTCAGAAACCCTTGAAAAATAGGGCTGAACCATTCAAAACCATTGATGAGTGTCTTGGCCGCATTCAGAAACTCTTGAGAAATAGAGCTGAATGTCGGAAACCGGAAAAAGGAGAGATACAAAAAAAAATCCCCTATGCACAATAACCCATGAGTCCTTGTTCCGTTTTGAAATGGATTGTTTTACTTTTACCCACTTGTATATTATTGATAGAATGGGAAGAACTAAGTGATGCTTATGAGTAAGAGTCAAGTTGTTAGGAAAGGAATATCTCATTGTCATTCTAGAGTTTATTTATTTTGTGCATAAGTAGTTACTCTTTTCTGATTTAATTTTGCTCGAGGACTAGCAAAAGATAAGTGTAGGGCCTTGATAAGCCGTAGACTTATCATGTTTTATAAGCTAGATTTGTAGTATTATTAGTTAAAATAAGATTATAATAGATAGTATTTACATTATTTTGTATAAAAAGCCATTTTATATGATCAGACTTATGCTTGAGTGTTTTCCATGCAAAGGACAACGCCTGCCGGATACCTGATGCACGACATGAATGCGCAACTGAAGGAGTCTTTGTCGGGCATAATGCCGGGTGTTCTATAGCCGGCATAAGTAAACATGCGCCTATTCGCCAAATGATAACGGTTATTTACCGTTAGTAAAATAATCAGAGCCGAACATGGTGCCGGATATTCACTATCCGGCATAGGTGACTTTTCACGCCAGGCGGTTTTCGGCCGTTACTGAAAAGCACGTGTTTTATTCACATGCCGGATAACTTTTACCCGGTATGGGACCCGGCATCTGAAGATTTTCAAGTCTATAAAAGGGCCGAGAGTCTGCACTTGGAGGATACTTCTAGCATTACTTTACATTCTAAATCTCTCAAAAAATCACGACAAACTACTGCCAAGGAAGTGCTGCAATCCAACCTGAAGAAAGAAGACATTATCGAGTTCAAGGAATTCTCATCAAGTTGTACTCTTGATCCTCCTTGTATCTTCTCTCAATGTTCTGGTTGGTTTGGTAGACTATTTGGCTGCCTTGATTAATGATTACATTGTAAACACTCTTTGATCATTAATGAATTCTCAAGTTTCTTAACCCGAGTTTTAATCTCCTTACAAATAGAATAAGGGTTTTCTCTTGTTCTATCATCTCAAAGTTCTATTTAAGGCTTTCAACAGCAAGAATGGAAAAGGTTATAATTTTAATAATCTTTAATATTGTTACTTTGAGAAGTAGGTTACAATTGCTAAGGTTTAGGAGTATTTCTCTTATTTCCCCATTGTTCTGTTCGTATTCGCGGCATTATTTATGCACGATACGAATAAGGGTAATGAGTTCCTTTTGTCATAATTGAAACTGGAAGTGTTATTTACGAAATGTACGATGCTGGACGTGATGCCGGATGAAAGATGTTCGGCATATTCAAAGTGTTTGAATACGCCAGGTATTCGTAGTCCGGCATAACACCCGGAATATACATTTTGCGAGAAAGAGAATCCTTTTCGAGACTTGCCACTTTTCATCCGTGATCATCTGAGTTCTTACATTGTTAATTGACCCTAATCGAGGTTAGTTCGTTGAGAATAGTTAGTTTAATTAGTTTATAAATACTTTTACACTTTTCCCCCCTCTTTTACTTAGTAATTACCAAGGCTAGGACTAATTTTGTATTCAAGTCCCTAGGGTTCGACTTGCTTGGTCTTAATTTGCTCCCCTGCTACTTTTGACGGGTTTTTGTTTGCTACCCGTTGTAGATTGAGTAGGTTTTCTGTAACACCCCAACTCGGTCCAATCGTGGTTATCGCAACCTTATCATCATATATATAAACTCTGCAGCGGATTTGAAAACATTCCAGGACCTTGCCACGGTCTGACTACAGAATATACCGAACATTAGTACAACAAATCTTAACCAATACATAACCTTCTACAATCCCCTCACATCCTATACATCTCACTAACTCAAATTGCCATACAAGTGTACATGCACAACTCGTAGGCCACACTTAACCCATAACACTTGTACCCCATCTTTCTCTCGCGACTGCCGCCTCCTGACGTTCACCTGTGTAGTAAAAACAGCCCCCAAAGGGGGTCAGCACGAATGCTGGTACGATCCTCTAATGGCCCCCAAGCTAACGTGGCTACGACGACTAATTGTCGATAGCATGGAGGTTGGTTAGATGCACAACATAATAGAAGGTGCAATAAACAATCAATCCAAATATGAACAATCAAAGTTCAAACACAAAGAATGACTTAAATGCGTTCCCTTAATTAGTGAGTCAATTAATTCACTCCTTAAGTTACATTTCCTCTTAATCTTAGTCCATCCTTATCTTACCTCAATCTTAGTCTTATCTTAATCTTAGAAAACAACCATCCTATAAAAGGAATGGATGTAGCTTATCTCAGTCTTATAATACAAACCATCCTTAAAAAAGGAATGGTTGCAACTTATCTCAACCTTATCTTAATCTTAGAATACAAACCACTCTTTAAATGGAAATGATTGTATCTTATCTCAATGTTTATTTTTGTCGGGTCAAAAGCAACCCTAGCCAATGAGCTATTAACTCCATTGGTTGAATAAACAACTTATCTTATAATTTAGGATTTAGGTGATCCTACCGCACCATCTTAATGCCTCCTACCTTGGACTGTATGTCCAATGTAGCTGAGCCGGCAACCGACCCTAGGCAACAAGTCCGAACACAAGTCCTTAAACGGGAGTCGGATCTGCTATAGATTCCGACCCCCTTTTTCCTTAGCATGCATGACCGGAGTCAGTCCCGGGTTCCTCACTCCCCCCATTATTCCACTTAGTAGAAGTCTCAAGACATTGTTTGTTTGGTTAACCCCTTTCGGTTTATAACAAACTAATATTAGGGAGCGTTCCTTAGTCTCACTCAATTCCTTACTAAACGTTGGTTAGTAAGTTCTCACGGTAGGTTGTATTAGTTTTCAAACATCACACAACAATACAATAACATAATGTTCTGGTTGCATGCTTTATCTTGTTTAGTGAGCACACAAAAACAAATAGCACACAAGCCGAGGGACACCTCGTTAGCAAGCAGGTCAAAAGAAGAACTGTATCGTTCACCGTTGGTCGTTCGGTTGCTTACTCTCTTCCGGAGTCCAAATTCCAAGTCCTAGAACATTCATTCAGTTTTAGGTTGTTAATAACTTATCTCAATTCAACTTACTTAACTTACAAAACCCTTAATGATCTCCACCTAACACCTCTTAAGTTTTACAACTTAATCTTACAAACTTAACTTTAAACTTTTAAGTTTATACTTAACTTAATCCCTTAGGTCTTTATACCTCTAATCATCATTGCCCTCTTAATGGGGTA
This sequence comes from Limonium bicolor, assembly GCA_023374045.1. Lineage (NCBI taxonomy): Eukaryota > Viridiplantae > Streptophyta > Magnoliopsida > Caryophyllales > Plumbaginaceae > Limonium > Limonium bicolor. Next base: position 111,990,618 of record CM041783.1, read on the forward strand.
CCCTTAATACCACTAAACTTCTTAGGGTTTTCTTTTTTTTTAAGTCTTAAGGATCGTCTGACCCATCGTCCGACCCAACCAACTGGTCGGACCATTCCAGAAATTTTCCGTCTTCTATGCTTCACCTGTCCGACCCATGTCCGACCCAACCAACTGGGTCGGACCGTTCCGAACCCTTCACTGGCGTCTAACAGAGGCCGTCTGACCCAAACTTGGGTCGGACCCCTAGGTCGGACGCCACCAGAACATGTCCAAAATTGTTAAATCTTCACCAAACTTCTCCTAAAGCCTCCTAATGTGTTCTAACATCATTTAGACCCTTCAGCCCGCCTTTAATGATCCTCCAAACTCATTAAAATAACCTCCAAAGATCTTCTTAAACATTTACTAAATTCTTGCAAAAACTCCTAACGCTTATCATATAGTTCCTTATATTCCCAACTTGCAACCTCACCAAAACTTCAACCAACCCTAGTGCTCCCTCCTTAACAGTTTGACCACTTCATAAACATCATTTTTCCATCTTTAATTCATCCATCTTTCTTTGCTAAACCTTCCAAGGTTATCCTGCGTTTCCATGCACCAATTTCTCTTCTTTTCATTTGTTACTCATCACTCCTAAACTCTTGAGCTTACTTATACATTTCTTTCCATTACCTTAACACCTTGACATTGTTCTTCATTTACCTTAACCATGCAACACCCTCTTTAGACATTTCCACTTCTTTTATGCAACTTACTCCCCATTCTCATGATCATACCCTCTTATACGTTTCTAGTCATTTTCCTTGACGACTTACAACCTTCTCCTACAATTTTCACTTCCATCACCCAAGTCCACACATTACCATTGAAACCAAACCCTACTAGCCCACTACTAACATCACCACCTCTTACACAAACTTCCCGAAACTCTCACTGTTTTACTCTCTAGTTCATACCTAAATCATCTCAAAGCATTTTACCTCATTTCCTCCAGGTTTTGCACAAGTCTTACATTCCTCATACCATGATTTTGGTGTGTATAATACACTCACCAATCCTCTAATTCCTCCTAGACATCTCTAGGTCATTCTCATCCTCAAGAACTTCCTAGTTAACTCATTTCCACTCAAATTCCTCTTAATGATCCCTAGTGAACCCTAGGTAATATCAATTCACAACCATCACTTAAACACTTCTTTTTCTACTCAAATTTCGCCATAGCTCCTCTAGTATATTATCATGTCCATAAGCATTGTTTTCCTCATTCAACCATCTCATACACATCAAGTTCTTCTCATCATATTTTCTCACCCAAATCAACTCATTCACAACAAACTCAATATATTGCAATAATCTTAAATTGCATAGCACCAAGGCTCTTAAATGACATGGCTCTTAGGCCCTTAAATGACTTAAACTTAAACACTGAATTTCCCACATATAAAAGCCTTCAACCTGCAAATACACCCATCAATCTCATAGTAGTTAAAATGCTCTTAAAACTCATCTTAAACCTATATTACTAACTCATTCCCATTGGCTCCTTAGTCACAAGTTCACAAGCTTGTTTAAGTTTTTTTTCTTAGGTTACATAACCCATTACCTAATGTAAGCCCTAGGCTACATTGGTACTCCTCTAAAACTCATTCTTTAAACCTTAAACCACCATTAGGTAAGTAATTTACCTTGTTTTCTCAAGCTTATCTTATCTTCCTCCTTAGACCTTCCTCTTGAATGAATATCGGCCACCACTTAAATTTCCCTTGCCAATGTTCTAATCAATATTCAATGACTCCCATGAGTGCTAAACAATACACTAACCTTAAGGAATGAAAACCTAGGTTAAAATGTGTTCTAAGGTAGAAAAGTGGATGATTACCTTTGAAGTCTCAAATAGACTTGGGCATTGAATGAAAGAGGACCTCCACTAGTCCTTGGTGAATAAAACAAGCTAGAACAAGGCATAAAAACAAAGCCCCATGAGTGATGATTTTCGGCCATCTAAGAAAAAGGATGGAAAGTTGATTTTTTCTTTCATTTTCCTAACCTAGAATGAAGGGAGAAGATAATGAACACCTCAAGCTAGCGTTTCCTACGCCAATGGTGATTTCCCATGGCTCCAAAATGAGGCTTTTCAGATTTTGAAAAGATAGGAAGCAAGGTCTTGGTCTAACTAAGAGATATGTGTTTAGTTTTTGATTTGGAGCTAAAATGAGTAAGTTGTGGACCAGGCAAGGTGAAGCAACAATGGAGGCTTCTCTTACGTGAATGGAGAAGAGAGGAGGTGAAGAAAACCGTGTGAAGAGGAGGAATAGAGAGAGAGAGAAGAAGAAAGGTAGGCTAAAGAAGATTTTATGTTGTAAAAAGGTAAATAGTACTATTCTCTCTTTTTCCTCATCTTTTTCATTACTTGCTTAGTCATGTGGTGACTCCCCACATCCAAAACCGGCCCCCTCTTATAATTGAAGATATTTATGGTCTTGGTTGACCATCTTATTGACTTATATTGACTTCACTTTAATTTGGGCACTATTTGGCACTATTCACTAATTAGTGCACATATTCGTGAAATTTTTGATTTCCAATTGATTTAGGCTCCCTAATGTGATACTAATTAGTACACATGTTGATTAAGATGTAATCATAGGCATTTATCCACTCAAAACTCAATTCTAAGACAATTTCTCAAAAAGGTGCTTTAAGAAGTCTTAAAGCACATTTTGTGTTTAAGCTTGTTTTTGAGCTTGGTTTTCTTTGATAATTGATTTAAAATGTCCATTAGCATATTAATAAAGTCATATAATGATATTTGGGTGCTAATCAAAGTCACTTCAAGCTTAGAGAATGTTTTTGCCCAAATTGCCCTTAAGGCGTTTCCTTGTGTTTTCCTTGGTTTAAATTCTCTACCAATCTTTCTAAGGCTTATTTTAGCCTTACTACATCATTATTTGATGTTTACTTAGCATACTTAGGTTTGGGGTATTTCATTTTCCTTCAGTTTTATTTATGCCATGCTTGGTGCCGGGTATTATTGACCCGGCACATTCTTGATTCTTTTCCTATATTTCTGTTTAATCTCTTGTACATAATGTGTATATATTACCTACTAAAATTTCTGTTAGCACCAATATTACAAAACACACTCCACTGTCAACTTTTCTCACTGTTACAGTTCCTTCTTCAACAATTGCTATGATTTTTCCTTTCCTCTTTACCATCAATCCCTCTACTAATGCTACTCCTAACATCCTCCATGCATTACCTCTATCCTAGTTCCACCCATTACCTAGCTCTTCTCCAAATCGTTTCAAAATACTAAACTACTCACCTAAACTCTCCAAATACACCTAGTTACCACCTAGGTTATCCCTTTTCTTCCACATCTAAGTCCTCCAATTTCCATACAAATTTGGGCAGAGGTTCCCCTATATTTTAACATTGCCCACATACATTTTTCAGCTCACACATTCATCCCAATGCCCATATCAAGTCACACATCATTCTACACACTATACCACAATATTTTTCCTGCACATACACATACATTACCCAATGTTTTACCAAGCTTTTAAACATCTTTTAAACCTTCAAAACTCTTAAATTCTCTTCCTCATTATACTACAACATACTTATTTTTCATTCCCATATACGCTACTCATTTCCAATACTCAAGACTGTTACACTACACCATACAAATTTAGCTCAAGGTAATGCATTTACCTTGTGATTTTAGTTCCTCTTTCTTTCTTCCCCTTCTCTTCCTTTCTTCTTTCTTTTCCTTCCTTTCCTTCTTGTTCTCGGTTTCCAAATGGAGTCCACACCCTAATGCTACAGCCCATACAAGAACTTAAGGCATCTGAGGAGGTGAACTACGTCGCCAACAATCAAGGGTACCGGCAACCTTGGCAAAGTGGTGCCCAACCACACCAAAACTTTCAGAACAATTTCGGCTTTCAAGGAGGCCAGAGGCAATTCGCCCAACCTCCCTATAAGAGAATGCCTTCTCATCAATCACCACAACCCCCATCCAACTCGGAAGCAGAGATGGCCGAGATGAGGGATATGATGAAGGCCCTTATGAATAAATCTAGAGATACACAAGAAGAAATCTCTACATTGCGCAAGGACAAGAAGTCCCTGCAAACTCATTTGTAACAAATCTTTACCCAACCTAGGCCTAAGGGCCAATTCCCTTCCCAAACATAATTAAATCCAAGAGAGCAGGCGAAATCAGTTATCCTAGGGAGCCAAGATGCAGGCGCCGTTACTCTTCGAAGTGGAAGGGAGGTGGGTCAAGATCAAGAAAAAGAAAAAAAAGTGGCATCTGATGATGTAGAGGAGGCAATTCCTTTTATGCCCTTACAGGAGACACATGCTCCTATCTCTTCGCCCTCTACTTCTAAAATTCCTTCTATTGTTTCCACTTCTCCAGCAAAAGAAAAATTGCCATTTCCAAATAGGCTCAAAAAGAAACATATGGATGAGCAATTCAAGAAATTCTTAGGAATTTTTCAACGCTTAACTATTGACATTCCTTTAATAGATGCTCTAAAACAGATGCCTACATATGCTAAGTTCCTCAAGGAACTAATGAGCAACAAGAGACAAATGGAAGACGTGGAGACAGTTGCATTAACAGAAGAATGCTCAGCGACACTGTTGAGAGCAATGCCACCCAAATAGAAGGACCTAGGATTGCCAATAGTGCATTATTGTTTTGGAAATATCGATTGTGGCCATGGGCTATGTGACCTTGGCGCAAGCATTAATATCATGCCTTACTCTATCTTCACAAGGATCCATGGCAGTCAACTGAAGCCCGTTTCCTTCTCCCTCCAATTGGTAGATAGATCCTCCATCATGGCAATGGGAATGGTTGAAAATTTGGTGGTGGGAGTTGACAAATTCATCTTCCCTGCCGACTTCGTAGTCTTGGATATTATTGAGGATATTGAGGTCCCACTGATCCTAGGGTGGCCATTCTTAAGTACTGCTAGGGCAGTCATTGATGTTTATGATGGGAAGGTTACCTTCCGATTCGAGGACGAGAAAATAGAATTCAACACGGCACATATGGCAAGAAAAAGTATTTTTGCTCACACCGTTTGTTGTGCTGGTCTACTAACAAATGACGGCACGGACGAATTCATAAATGATGACGAGACTTTCTCCGTCCCCTTGATCGAACCGTATAAGTTAGAGGCATTGGAGCAAGTGCTGGTTTCATCCATCGAAGAATCTCCACAGAAAGAGATCAATGCAATCGTTGAGCAACTTGACATGGGTAAAAAGAAAAGTTATCAACTACCACTAGAGAGGCTCGATTACCCGCCTCAACCAGCTGTACCCTCCATACAGCAACCACCTGAGGTAAAATTGAAGGAACTCCCTTCTAATCTAAAGTACGCCTTCCTTTCAGGTACAAACTCTCTTCCTATAATCATTTCCTCTCTTCTTTCTCCTGAGCAAGATGTTAAACCGTTAGAAGTCCTAGGAAAGCATAAGAGAGCGATAGGTTGGTGTCTAGAAGATTTAAAGGGTATTGATCCTGGTTTTTGCACCCACCGTATATGTATGGAGGATAATCATAAACCTATGAGGCAAGCTCAAAGAAGGTTGAATCCCAAACTAAAAGAAGTTGTCAAAAATGAGGTCCTAAAATTATTGGATGCTGGTATCATATACCCCATTTCTGACAGCCCTTGGGTAAGCCCTGTCCAGGTGGTACCCAAGAAGGGTGGTATCGAAGCAAATCCAAACGTAAAAGGGGAGTTGATCCCCCAACGAAAAACTACGGGATGGCGCATGTGCATTGATTATAGGAAATTAAATTCCGCCACCCGGAAGGATCATTTCCCTTTGCCATTTATAGATCAAATGTTGGAGAGATTGGCATGTCAAGAATTTTATTGTTTTCTAGACAGATATTCGGGGTATTTTCAAATCCCAATTGCACCTGAGGACCAGGAGAAGACCACCTTCACCTGCCCTTACGGTACTTTTGCATATACCCGAATGCCTTTTGGACTCTGCAATGCACCTGCTACTTTCCAACATTGCATGCAGGCAATTTTCGCTGATTTTATCGAAACAAGTATCGAAGTATTCATGGATGATTTCACTCTATATGGCCCTAACTTTGATGAATGTTTGCAGCAACTAGATCTAATATTAGCCAGGTGTGAAGAAACCAACCTGGTGCTGAGTCGGGAAAAATGCCACTTTATGGTAAAGGAAGGCATTGTGTTGGGGCATCGAGTTTCTAAATAAGGTATTGAAGTTGACCAGGCCAAGGTCGAGGTCATCAAAAAGCTCCCTCCTCCAACCTCAGTTAAAGAAGTAAGGGCATTTTTGGGTCACGCTGGCTTCTATCGAAGGTTTATTTCTGATTTTTCGAAGATTGCGATACCGTTAAGTGATCTGTTGGCCAAAGATACAAGATTCAACTTTACAGAGGAATGTCTTGAGGCTTTCGAGATCATAAAAGAGAAGCTTGTCTCAGCCCCTGTGGTCGTTGCCCCTAATTGGTCTCTCCCCTTTGAGATCATGTGCAACGTAAGTCACTACGCTGTGGGGGCTGCACTGTGTCAAAAGAAGGGTAAGGTACTAAGGATTATAACTTATGCAAGCAAGAGTCTTGTAGATGCCCAAAAGAATTACACAACTACAGAAAAAGAGCTTCTTGTTGTCTTCGCCCTCGATAATTTCCGTTCTTATCTATGGGGGAGTGAAGTTATAGTACACACCGATCACTCCGCTATAAAGTACCTGTTCACCAAGACAGACACTAAGCCGAGATTGTTGCGTTGGATTCTTCTGCTGCAAGAATTTGACGTTCTAGTGGTAGATAAGAAAGGATGCCATAATGGAGTTGCTGATCACTTTTCCCGCATAACAAGACCTTATGATGGAGTTCCTATTCAAGAATATTTTCCAGACGAGACAGTGTTCAGCATCCAGCAAATAGAAGACATGGTTGAGAAGAGAACTTTTTCCAATTGGGTTGAGTTATTTTTTGCACTGACAGTAAGCAATGAGGAACCATGGTATGCTGACATCGCCAACTTCTTAGCCTCTGGAGTAGTTCCTCATGGACTCTCCTTTCAGCAAAAGAAGAGATTCCTCTCCCACACCAAGCACTTCTTCTAGGATGACCCTTACCTTTTCAAAGTATGTGTTGATGGGGTCATCCAGAGGTGTATCCCTGAAAATGAGGCTACTTCAGTTCTCTACATGTGTCACTCTAAAGAGGCTGGACGACATCATGGTTCCACACGGACGGCCGCGAAAGTTCTAGAGTCTGGTTTGTTTTGGCCTACATTACATAAAGACGCTCACAAATTTGTCTCACAGTGTGACAGTTGCCAACGGATGGGAAATATCTCCAGAAGACACGAGATGCCGTTGAACAACATCCTGGAAGTAGAGTTGTTCGATGTTTGGGGTATCGATTTCATGGGTCCATTCCCTCCATCCCAAGGCCATCAGTACATATTACTCGCTGTGGATTATGTTTCAAAGTGGGTAGAAGCGATCTCATGTTCTTCTGCATTCGCCAAAACAGTCCTGAAGTTTTTAAAGAAAAATATTTTCACCAGATTCGGGGTGCCTCGGGCAATCATTTCTGATGGTGGTTCCCATTTCTGCAATCGCCAATTTGATGCCCTACTACATAAATATGGAGTTCATCATAAAGCACTTCCCTATCATCCACAAAGCAATGGACAGGCCGAGGTCTCCAACCGAGAGTTAAAATGGATTTTACAGAAAACAGTTGGTTCATCTCGGCGAGATTGGTCACAGAAGCTCGACGATGCTTTGTGGGCCTATAGGACTGCCTTCAAAACTCCTATTGGGACCACTCCTTTCCGTCTGGTGTTTGGAAAAGCGTGTCATCTACCAGTAGAACTCGAACACAAAGCTTATTGGGCATTAAAGTCTCTTAATTTTGATATGAAGGCTGCTGGCATCAAAAGAAATTTCCAGCTCTCTGAACTCGAGGAGTTACGCCACAGCGCGTACGAGAATGCCAGCCTGTACAAAGAGAGAACCAAGAAGTGGCATGATCAAGTCATTCTTCCACGCCACTTTCAAATTGGTGATCAAGTCCTCCTTTATAACTCCCGCCTACGACTTTTCCCCGAGAAGTTAAAATCACATTGGTTTAGACCTTTCACCATCACTGCCATGAACACATCAGGTGCCTTCGAAGTTGAAAATGCAAAAGGTGAGCGCTTTAAAGTCAATGGTTCTCGCTTGAAGAAGTATTTATGCAGTAAGCCAGCCACAGCCCAGGCCGTCTACCTCGATGACTTCATTATGCCTTCTTCCTCAACAACTTCCCCCTCAACACACATGAAGCCCACGGCTAAAGGCCAAGAGTAGGGCATTGCTTAATCAAGTTCGTATCATAACAAGGGAGCAATTCTTACAAACTCCCCTCTAATTTTTTTTTATTTATTTTTTTCTATTTATTTTCTTATATTATTATTATTATTTTATTTTATTTATTTTATTTTATGCTCTTTGTGTTTCCTTTAATATATATATATATATAAATCGAGAGAGATCAATATGCCATGTGCTAAGCCGGGTAGGAATAACCCGACAAAAGAATATTCAACGCGCTGTGCCCGAAGCCGGGTGGAGCATATCCGGCTTTCCAAAATTCACTATGCCGGGCAGGCCTAACCCGGCACTCCACCCGGCACATCATGTTTCTGAAAAAAAATAACCTCGGGTAAGTGGGGTTACAACCCCCACTTTCACCCTACGCAAAGCGCCGCACCCCCAGCATCTTCCACCACAGGCGACGCCACCGTGCACACCAAAGCAACACTCCAGCGCAATCAAGTCGACAATCGCACCCCCAACCACCAGAGCCCCCTCGTCGCTCTACTAGACAGGCAGGTAAGGAGCCTGCCTCAAGTAGTGCTCAGCCTCCACGGAAATCTACGTCGGGGCTGAAGAAGAAGCGCCCTTCTCCAACAGCTCAGAGTGGGTCGGGTTCGACATCCTCAGCACCAGAGCTCGACGACTTCGGGATTCCTTAGCCCCTACGTTCTCGTATCCAAGAGGACCCGCAGTTCGATTCGGATGGGTTTGTTAGCTGCAGAGGCTGCCCCTACTACAATCAATCCAAGCAAAAGGGCAAGTGGGTGCACGAGCGGCGAATTGACCAGACAGTGAGCCTGCTATCTCAGATCTTCTCCCCATTTCAGAGGCATGGCTGGTCGGGTTACTAGAGATTGGTCAGAGGCACTTCTACGCTGACCTAGTTCGTGAGAGTTTTATGCCAATGCTGAGTTCCTTGGGCCACCCCAAGTCTCCAAGGTACAGATCCGTTCTTATGTTTCCTGTACACGTATTTTGATTTCGCCTCGTAGCATAGCGGATGCCTTAGGCATAGAGTATGACCAGAGGCAGAGCTCATTCACTAGGCAGTATCTGGCCACTGCCCATGCTGCTATTACTGCTCAGTTTGGATCACAGACCGATATATGAATCGGACCCATTCTAAGTCTCACCCTGTGCTCCCTATCACCTTCATCACGGACTTGCAGCTTAGAGTGGCCATGGAAATCATTAGACATAACATTCGGCCCTGTAAGCATGGCGAGCTCAATGACATGGATTGTGCCCTTCTTGAGTATCTTCGTGGGCCACCACCGAGTGATGTTGCAGCTCGATTTCCGGTGCACCGGCTGATGTTTGCTCAGTTGGTTAGGGTGATTCTTCATCGAGATACTCAGCGCCCTGTCTTCCGGATGCTACTTCAACAACATATCACTCAGACTCTGAGGGAGGATTAGATTCCATGAGGTCTACAGTTTCACTAAGAGTCCTCCCTCATTGACCTCGCACTCATTAGGCGATGGTGGTTTCGTGAGTCTGCACCAGGAGAGTACCGGTTTGTTCCTTCAGCGCAGAGGCCTAGGGCCAATGCCACTGCTCAGGACTATCCGAGCTATGAGGGATCTGAGCCCCAGTTGATGCTACCCCTCCTACCTCCTCCGCTCCTCAGCCTTCTGCCCCCGCTCCTGACTTGGGTCCCTTTTATGAGAGGATGGATCATTTTCAGCAGACCCTTGATCAGCAGCGGCAGTCCTTCGATGTCTACCGACAGTCTCAGCAGGATACCTGGACTGATTATGAGGCCTTCCGGGCCAGCTATGAGGGGTATTGTTCTGAGGTTACCAGCCGAGTTGAGACAGTGGAGCAGCGCCAGCAGGAGATGGCCGCAGGTCAGCAGGTATTTCGGGAGCAGGTCACCCAGCGCTAGGAGGAGCATGAGCGGCGAGTGGATGACCGTTTTCTGCTCGCAGTTGACAGACTTGACCGTGCCCGGGCTGAGGATAGGAAGACGTTAAAGAAGACGATGGAGTGTTCGATGAAGGCATTTTTCAAGAGTATTCTCAAGAGGGATAGGAAGAAGAGAAAAGCCCGCAAGGAGGCGAAGAAGCAGGGGCTCCCTACTTCTAGCTCCTCCAGCTCTTCAGACTCCTCAGAGGCTCCTTCTGACTCGCCCCCACCACCACCACCTTCATCCGCGCCGGCAACAGCTAGATAGTTCTTTCTCTCTTTCTAGTTTTCTTTACCTTCATTTTCTTTTTTATGTTCTTTCTTTATATTTTCATATACACTTAATGCTTAACTACTCTCCTTGTATTATGGAAGCTTGGCACTTTATGAGTTCTTGATTTCAGTTGATCTTTGTATTATTGAATTCTGCTGTGAACAACTCCAATCATTGGCTCATCACAAGTGTAGGGCATTCTACCATCTGCCATAATCTGGGGAGTATATTGTTCTTTCAATTTCGTTTAGTTTCTTGTCGCCTTATTTCTTTCGGACACTAGGGACAGTGTTCCTGCCTAGTGTAGGGCAGGGGGACCCCCCTTTTTTTGAAAAATTTTGAAAAAAAGATTTTATTAGTTTTCAAATAAAAAAAGAGATTTATATACATATAGCATGTCTAGTTTATACAATATAATAAGTTTTAAGTTTATTAACCTTCCACTCAGCTTTTTGTATGTCTCTGATTAAAGTTAACATTAGGGAAGACTAAATATTTGTTCTCTCAAGAGGTAAGCTTTCTAATGACCTTTAGATATTATTTTCTCACTTCATGATTCCTTCTGTTCAACATGAGTATATGACCTTAATTTTACTTTTGTCCTTGATCTACTTGTGGGTAATATATCTTTCTTTCCTTTTTAAAATAGTTCAATTCTTATGGGTGAATATCTTAGAAAAGGGTGATAAAAAAAAAGAAGAAGAAAAAAAGCTTCGGAAAAAAAGAAGAAAAGAAAGAGAAGAAAACCTCTTCCAAAAAAATATATGAAGCATTATGAGGTTGCAAAAATGCCTCAAAATAAAAGCAAGAATTGAGAGTTTTTCCTTTTGTTTTTCTCCTAAATTCCCCTTTCTTTAAATGCAAAAAAACAATCATGGTTAGATTCATAAACCCTTGAAAAATAGGGCTGAACCATTCAAAACCATTGATGAGTGTCTTGGCCGCATTCAGAAACTCTTGAGAAATAGAGCTGAATGTCGGAAACCGGAAAAAGGAGAGATACAAAAAAAAATCCCCTATGCACAATAACCCATGAGTCCTTGTTCCGTTTTGAAATGGATTGTTTTACTTTTACCCACTTGTATATTATTGATAGAATGGGAAGAACTAAGTGATGCTTATGAGTAAGAGTCAAGTTGTTAGGAAAGGAATATCTCATTGTCATTCTAGAGTTTATTTATTTTGTGCATAAGTAGTTACTCTTTTCTGATTTAATTTTGCTCGAGGACTAGCAAAAGATAAGTGTAGGGCCTTGATAAGCCGTAGACTTATCATGTTTTATAAGCTAGATTTGTAGTATTATTAGTTAAAATAAGATTATAATAGATAGTATTTACATTATTTTGTATAAAAAGCCATTTTATATGATCAGACTTATGCTTTGAGTGTTTTCCATGCAAAGGACAACGCCTGCCGGATACCTGATGCACGACATGAATGCGCAACTTGAAGGAGTCTTTGTCGGGCATAATGCCGGGTGTTCTATAGCCGGCATAAGTAAACATTGCGCCTATTCGCCAAATGATAACGGTTATTTACCGTTAGTAAAATAATCAGAGCCGAACATGGTGCCGGATATTCACTATCCGGCATAGGTGACTTTTCACGCCAGGCGGTTTTCGGCCGTTACTGAAAAGCACGTGTTTTATTCACATGCCGGATAACTTTTACCCGGTATGGGACCCGGCATCTGAAGATTTTCAAGTCTATAAAAGGGCCGAGAGTCTGCACTTGGAGGATACTTCTAGCATTACTTTACATTCTAAATCTCTCAAAAAAATCACGACAAACTACTGCCAAGGAAGTGCTGCAATCCAACCTGAAGAAAGAAGACATTATCGAGTTCAAGCGAATTCTCATCAAGTTGTACTCTTGATCCTCCTTGTATCTTCTCTCAATGTTCTGGTTGGTTTGGTAGACTATTTGGCTGCCTTGATTAGATGATTACATTGTAAACACTCTTTGATCATTAATGGAATTCTCAAGTTTATTAACCCGAGTTTAAATCTCCTTACAAATAGAATAAGGGTTTTCTCTTGTTCTATCATCTCAAAGTTCTATTTAAGGCTTTCAACAGCAAGAATGGAAAAGGTTATAATTTTAATAATCTTTAATATTGTTACTTTGAGAAGTAGGTTACAATTGCTAAGGTTTAGGAGTATTTCTCTTATTTCCCCATTGTTCTGTTCGTATTCGCGGCATTATTTATGCACGATACGAATAAGGGTAATGAGTTCCTTTTGTCATAATTGAAACTGGAAGTGTTATTTACGAAATGTACGCTGGACATGATGCTGGATGAAAGATGTTCGGCATATTCAAAGTGTTTGAATACGCCAGGTATTCGTAGTCCGGCATAACACCCGGAATATACATTTTGCGAGAAAGAGAATCCTTTTCGAGACTTGCCACTTTTCATCCGTGATCATCTGAGTTCTTACATTGTTAATTGACCCTAATCGAGGTTAGTTCGTTGAGAATAGTTAGTTTAATTAGTTTATAAATACTTTTACACTTTTCCCCCCTCTTTTACTTAGTAATTACCAAGGCTAGGACTAATTTTGTATTCAAGTCCCTAGGGTTCGACTTGCTTGGTCTTAATTTGCTCCCCTGCTACTTTTGACCGGGTTTTTGTTTGCTACCCGTTGTAGATTGAGTAGGTTTTCTGTAACACCCCAACTCGGTCCAATCGTGGTTATCGCAACCTTATCATCATATATATAAACTCTGCAGCGGATTTGAAAACATTCCAGGACCTTGCCACGGTCTGACTACAGAATATACCGAACATTAGTACAACAAATCTTAACCAATACATAACCTTCTACAATCCCCTCACATCCTATACATCTCACTAACTCAAATTGCCATACAAGTGTACATGCACAACTCGTAGGCCACACTTAACCCATAACACTTGTACCCCATCTTTCTCTCGCGCTGCCGCCTCCTGACGTTCACCTGTAGTAAAAACAGCCCCCACAGGGGGTCAGCACGAATGCTGGTACGATCCTCTAATGGCCCCCAAGCTAACGTGGCTACGACGACTAATTGTCGATAGCATGGAGGTTGGTTAGATGCACAACATAATAGAAGGTGCAATAAACAATCAATCCAAATATGAACAATCAAAGTTCAAACACAAAGAATGACTTAAATGCGTTCCCTTAATTAGTGAGTCAATTAATTCACTCCTTAAGTTACATTTCCTCTTAATCTTAGTCCATCCTTATCTTACCTCAATCTTAGTCTTATCTTAATCTTAGAAAACAACCATCCTATAAAAAGGAATGGATGTAGCTTATCTCAGTCTTATAATACAAACCATCCTTAAAAAAGGAATGGTTGCAACTTATCTCAACCTTATCTTAATCTTAGAATACAAACCACTCTTTAAATGGAAATGATTGTATCTTATCTCAATGTTTATTTTTGTCGGGTCAAAAGCAACCCTAGCCAATGAGCTATTAACTCCATTGGTTGAATAAACAACTTATCTTATAATTTAGGATTTAGGTGATCCTACCGCACCATCTTAATGCCTCCTACCTTGGACTGTATGTCCAATGTAGCTGAGCCGGCAACCGACCCTAGGCAACAAGTCCGAACACAAGTCCTTAAACGGGAGTCGGATCTGCTATAGATTCCGACCCCCTTTTTCCTTAGCATGCATGACCGGAGTCAGTCCCGGGTTCCTCACTCCCCCCATTATATTCCACTTAGTAGAAGTCTCAAGACATTGTTTGTTTGGTTAACCCCTTTCGGTTTATAACAAACTAATATTAGGGAGCGTTCCTTAGTCTCACTCAATTCCTTACTAAACGTTGGTTAGTAAGTTCTCACGGTAGGTTGTGTTAGTTTTCAAACATCACACAACAATACAATAACATAATGTTCTGGTTGCATGCTTTATCTTGTTTAGTGAGCACACAAAAACAAATAGCACACAAGCCGAGGGACACCTCGTTAGCAAGCAGGTCAAAAGAAGAACTGTATCGTTCACCGTTGGTCGTTCGGTTGCTTACTCTCTTCCGGAGTCCAAATTCCAAGTCCTAGAACATTCATTCAGTTTTAGGTTGTTAATAACTTATCTCAATTCAACTTACTTAACTTACAAAACCCTTAATGATCTCCACCTAACACCTCTTAAGTTTTACAACTTAATCTTACAAACTTAACTTTAAACTTTTAAGTTTATACTTAACTTAATCCCTTAGGTCTTTATACCTCTAATCATCATTGCCCTCTTAATGGGGTACCCTTAATACCACTAAACTTTCTTAGGGTTTTCTTTTTTTTTTAAGTCTTAAGGATCGTCTGACCCATCGTCCGACCCAACCAACTGGGTCGGACCATTCCAGAAATTTTCCGTCTTCTATGCTTCACCTGTCCGACCCATGTCCGACCCAACCAACTGGGTCGGACCGTTCCCGAACCCTTCACTGGCGTCTAACAGAGGCCGTCTGACCCAAACTTGGGTCGGACCCCTAGGTCGGACGCCACCAGAACATGTCCAAAAATTGTTAAATCTTCACCAAACTTCTCCTAAAGCCTCCTAATGTGTTCTAACATCATTTAGACCCTTCAGCCCGCCTTTAATGATCCTCCAAACTCATTAAAATAACCTCCAAAGATCTTCTTAAACGTTTACTAAATTCTTGCAAAAACTCCTAACGCTTATCATATAGTTCCTTATATTCCCAACTTGCAACCTCACCAAAACTTCAACCAACCCTAGTGCTCCCTCCTTAACAGTTTGACCACTTCATAAACATCATTTTTCCATCTTTAATTCATCCATCTTTCTTTTGCTAAACCTTCCAAGGTTATCTTGCGTTTCCATGCACCAATTTCTCTTCTTTTCATTTGTTACTCATCACTCCTAAACTCTTGAGCTTACTTATACATTTCTTTCCATTACCTTAACACCTTGACATTGTTCTTCATTTACCTTAACCATGCAACACCCTCCTTAGACATTTCCACTTCTTTTATGCAACTTACTCCCCATTCTCATGATCATACCCTCTTATACGTTTCTAGTCATTTTCCTTGACGACTTACAACCTTCTCCTACAATTTTCACTTCCATCACCCAAGTCCACACATTACCATTGAAACCAAACCCTACTAGCCCACTACTAACATCACCACCTCTTACACAAACTTCCCGAAACTCTCACTGTTTTACTCTCTAGTTCATACCTAAATCATCTCAAAGCATTTTACCTCATTTCCTCCAGGTTTTGCACAAGTCTTACATTCCTCATACCATGATTTTGGTGTGTATAATACACTCACCAATCCTCTAATTCCTCCTAGACATCTCTAGGTCATTCTCATCCTCAAGAACTTCCTAGTTAACTCATTTCCACTCAAATTCCTCTTAATGATCCCTAGTGAACCCTAGGTAATATCAATTCACAACCATCACTTAAACACTTCTTTTTCAACTCAAATTTCGCCATAGCTCCTCTAGTATATTATCATGTCCATAAGCATTGTTTTCCTCATTCAACCATCTCATACACATCAAGTTCTTTCTCATCATATTTTCTCACCCAAATCAACTCATTCACAACAAACTCAATATATTGCAATAATCTTAAATTGCATAGCACCAAGGCTCTTAAATGACATGGCTCTTAGGCCCTTAAATGACTTAAACTTAAACACTGAATTTCCCACATATAAAAGCCTTCAACCTGCAAATACACCCATCAATCTCATAGTAGTTAAAATGCTCTTAAAACTCATCTTAAACCTATATTACTAACTCATTCCCATTGGCTCCTTAGTCACAAGTTCACAAGCTTGTTTAAGTTTTTTTTCTTAGGTTACATAACCCATTACTAATGTAAGCCCTAGCTACATTGGTACTCCTCTAAAACTCATTCTTTAAACCTTAAACCACCATTAGGTAAGTAATTTACCTTGTTTTCTCAAGCTTATCTTATCTTCCTCCTTAGACCTTTCTTGAATGAATATCGGCCACCACTTAAATTTCCCTTGCCAATGTTCTAATCAATATTCAATGACTCCCATGAGTGCTAAACAATACACTAACCTTAAGGAATGAAAACCTAGGTTAAAATGTGTTCTAAGGTAGAAAAGTGGATGATTACCTTTGAAGTCTCAAATAGACTTGGGCATTGAATGAAAGAGGACCTCCACTAGTCCTTGGTGAATAAAACAAGCTAGAACAAGGCATAAAAACAAAGCCCCATGAGTGATGATTTTCGGCCATCTAAGAAAAAGGATGGAAAGTTGATTTTTTCTTTCATTTTCCTAACCTAGAATGAAGGGAGAAGATAATGAACACCTCAAGCTAGCGTTTCCTACGCCAATGGTGATTTCCCATGGCTCCAAAATGAGGCTTTTCAGATTTTGAAAAGATAGGAAGCAAGGTCTTGGTCTAACTAAGAGATGTATGTGTTTAGTTTTTGATTTGGAGCTAAAATGAGTAAGTTGTGGACCAGGCAAGGTGAAGCAACAATGGAGGCTTCTCTTACGTGAATGGAGAAGAGAGGAGGTGAAGAAAACCGTGTGAAGAGGAGGAATGAAGAGAGAGAAGAAGAAAGGTAGGCTAAAGAAGATTTTATGTTGTAAAAAGGTAAATAGTACTATTCTCTCTTTTTCCTCATCTTTTTCATTACTTGCTTAGTCATGTGGTGACTCCCCACATCCAAAACCGGCCCCCTCTTATAATTGAAGATATTTATGGTCTTGGTTGACCATCTTATTGACTTATATTGACTTCACTTTAATTTGGGCACTATTTGGCACTATTCACTAATTAGTGCACATATTCGTGAAATTTTTGATTTCCAATTGATTTAGGCTCCCTAATGTGATACTAATTAGTACACATGTTGATTAAGATGTAATCATAGGCATTTATCCACTCAAAACTCAATTCTAAGACAATTTCTCAAAAAGGTGCTTTAAGAAGTCTTAAAGCACATTTTGTGTTTAAGCTTGTTTTTGAGCTTGGTTTTCTTTGATAATTGATTTAAAATGTCCATTAGCATATTAATAAAGTCATATAATGATATTTGGGTGCTAATCAAAGTCACTTCAAGCTTAGAGAATGTTTTTGCCCAAATTGCCCTTAAGGCGTTTCCTTGTGTTTTCCTTGGTTTAAATTCTCTACCAATCTTTCTAAGGCTTATTTTAGCCTTACTACATCATTATTTGATGTTTACTTAGCATACTTAGGTTTGGGGTATTTCATTTTCCTTCAGTTTTATTTATGCCATGCTTGGTGCCGGGTATTATTGACCCGGCACATTCTTGATTCTTTTCCTATATTTCTGTTTAATCTCTTGTACATAAATGTGTATATATTACCTACTAAAATTTCTTTTAGCACCAATCTATTACAAAACACACTCCACTGTCAACTTTTCTCCACTGTTACAATTTTCCTTCTTCAACAATTGCTACTGATTTTTCCTTTCCTCTTTACCATTCAATACTCCCTCTACTAATGCTACTCCTAACATCCTCCATGCATTACCTCTATCCTAGTTCCACCCCATTACCTAGCTCTTCTCCAAATCTGTTTCAAAATACTAAACTACTCACCTAAACTCTCCAAATACACCTAGTTACCACCTAGGTTATCCCTTCTTCTTCCACATCTAAGTCCTCCAATTTCCATACAAATTTGGGCAGAGGTTCCCCTATATTTTAACATTGCCCACATACATTTTCAGCTCACACAGTCATCCCAATGCCCATATCAAGTCACACATCATTCTACACACTATACCACAATATTTTTCCTACACATACACATACATTACCCAATGTTTTACCAAGCTTTTAAACATCTTTTAAACCTTCAAAACTCTTAAATTCTCTTCCTCATTATACTACAACATACTTATTTTTCATTGCCATATACGCTACTCATTTCCAATACTCAAGACTGTTACACTACACCATACAAATTTAGCTCAAGGTAATGCATTTACCTTGTGATTTTAGTTCCTCTTTCTTTCTTCCCCTTCTCTTCCTTTCTTCTTTCTTTTCCTTCCTTTCCTTCTTGTTCTCGGTTTCCAAATGGAGTCCACACCCCAATGCTACAGCCCATACCAACACACAATTCTAACTTAGCATTCATTCTTAACTAACCCTAGAATTTAGATGTTTTTAGGGTTTAGAAAGAACATTACCTTACAACCAATGAGTGAGCTCCTTGGTTAGCAAGAGAGTAAGATTTCTAGCCCGTGGAAAAAGCCAAAATCGGCTGGTGCATAAGAGACAAGGAGTTCAAAATCTGAAAATTCTTATAATGCAAACAAGGGCTAGAAATGGTGGATTTTCGAAATTCTTTTTACCTCAAAACATCAATGTGGAAGAAGAGCTTCTAATGGTGGACTAAAATCTTCAAATGGCTTCCACCCATGAAAACGAAATTGGAGCTTTTGGATTTTTGAAAGGGGGAAGATGTTCTCCTTGGTGAGGGGATTTCAATGGTATGGTTTTTATTGCATTTGGAGTTGTTTTGGGTACTCAACAATAGGAGAGAAGTGGGGTGTTATGTGGGGGTTGAAAAATCTCCATTGTTGGTGTTGGGAGGAAGAAGAGAATTTAGAGAGAGAGGAGGGAGTGCAGTACGTGAGGGTGTGAGGGAGTAGAGGTGAGAGAGTATCCCCCTCCCTTTTCTACTTTATTTTTGTTCTTTGCTTTTTGATTTATTTATTAGGTAGTTGTGTGAGTGTGTGTGTGAGGGGGTTAATTAGCTTATTAAAACTGGCCCCCTCTAATATTACTAGTTGGAGCGTTTTTCGTCTGTTATAGAAAACGCTCGTTCTTTTACCCGGTTTTGGTACTATTCATTAACCGGGCCCGTTTCCCGGAATTTTCTCGTATCTTTATTTGTATTGGTTATTAAGCTACCATTAATGCTTAGTTATTGTTATTTAATGATTTATAATTTTTACGGGTTCGTTTGACCACTTAAAATCACGTTTTCGGGTTTTCTCGAAAAATGTGCGCTAAAGCTCAATTAGCGTTTTAATTCATTATTTGAATCCGTTTCTTCGGGAGCTGTTCCCATATATTATTTAGGCCTTATCAAGGCTTTATAATCCGTATAATACGTTAACCGAGGTCTCATACCTCCTATGGTTATTTAACACTTATTTAGCGTTTTTCGCTTTTTAAGCGTTTATTCATTTCTTTTGGATTTATTTTTCCTTTCCAATATTTCTAAAGCATTATTAGGCTCTTAAATACGGATTAGGATAATTTTAATCACTATATTTAAGGTCGGGGTATTTCAATCTACCCCCCTTAAGAACTTTGTCCCCAAAGTTGTTCGAGGTTATAAGATTACTATACTTACTTATTTATGCTTGCCTAACACCAAAGCCATACATTCCTCCTCCTTACAATTCCCAAATTCATTACTCAAGGTTTCTACATACAATACCATACCAATGTACAATAATTACTCCAATCCGTATTACTACCGCTCATCCGGTTCCTCGTTACAAGTTTTATACATACATACAGTGCAAAGCTATCCCCAAAGCAATGCAGCACACAAAACAATCCCGCAGGCACTCAGGTCATCTAGACACAGGACTCCTCTATGTCCTGCTGCCCTTGGAATAATACAATTTGATATACTACTATCTTCTCCGGTACAAGCTTCTAACAAATCCTCATTTTCATGTCTAAGAAAATCCTTTCACAGCTACTAGTTAAAAATCTTATAAAACACACAACTCCAAGTTCCAATTTATATTCATTACTTCTATCCTATGTGTGATTCTTGTGACCACTTGCAGGGAGCTTCAAGAATCATTCGACCCTGATGTGATCAGCATTAGTGTTGAACTATCTTTCCACCCTAATTTGTGTTCGGTTTCCGTTGATCTGATCAGGATCAAGTTCGACTTCCCACGTCAGTTTCAAACAAACAAATAATTTAATTATTTTCATTTTCTATCTTTTTACTCTTTCTAGTCGTGATCACAAATTCATACATCTCCAAGGGATGGAATCAGTCCATCAATCATCCTCACTCTACTTCCAAAATGCTTTACTCCGGGATTCAATACCTAAATGCCCATTTCCTCAACCTTCACTACTTTCATCCATTACTCTCCATCATCTCCGATATTCTAACTAAGGAATACTATATGTAACACCCCTCTCAATCATGACGTAATAATCACTCACATGAACAGGAAATAAAGGCGTCTCACAGCGGAAGAAATGACAGTAATAGAACTCACATGGGTGTTACTTGCCATCACTCGCCCATACGAGTGATGTAGCAATACAACAACTTAACAAAATGAAAACATAATAATACAATCCGCGGTGACAACGAGATACCGCCTACATGTCTATCTAGGTCTCAAAAACACAACTACTGTGAGCGGCTAAACATACTCCAAATCTTACAACCCCTTTCCAGTGAAATAACTTAATACATAACGAGGTATGAACGGTAACTCCGAAATCCACAACATCCTAACTACCCAGCCCCACATTCCGGCTTCGTCCGTGATCATCAACCTGCATAAAGCCATAAAGGCTCAGCAATAAACACTGAGTATGCCGAGTCTGTACCCTAATGGTCAATTTGGTCGTATTAACCGTCTTTTTATTAGGTTCGTTACATGCAACATCGGTTTACAGAGTATAACAGGAAACTGTAAGGCATAATTTAAGCATGTAACAATCAGCACAGATATACACAGAACAGCAGCACATTGTACAGTACAATAACATCGGTAAGTCACACGCTGTTCTTGGTTTAACATCGTCACGTATTACAACACTCGGCCCACCGGGCCATCACATATTGTTGGTTAGGTTAGCACTGTCGGGAGTCAGTTAGGACAACCCGAGATATATACTCACTTGGACAGTAGTCCCACGTACACACAAGGTGCTCACTGCCCTGATCATCCGAAGACTCTGGGACTAATTCACTTTGCCTTTGTAAAGGCGTCCATTTAGGTAGCCAAGGGCCTGGTGCCAACGGTAGCACACTCCGCTTGACGATCTATCTAGGCTCGTTCAGGATTAACTAGGGAAAACCCGACACAGGTTAATCCAAGAGATCTCTACGCGCGACCAGTAGCCAATGACTGTCTGGATTAAGGTTCACAACACTTTCATTCACACACCACTGTTAGCTTCGTTAGTTAGTGATCCAGTTACAGTTTTAAACATGGAGTACATCACTTACTTGTTGGCTGCCCTATGGGTCTTACGCATGCCTAGAATGATTCTAGGTAGTATTTATGTTTGAGTTGAAGCTCTAGGGACCGACGATGTCGTGTCCCGTTCCTAAGTGTCTTACTTAGGTTATAACTACATACTTGTAATACTTAGTGTATTAGGTCAAGCAACGGTTATCACAGTCACACAACTCGTATATGTAGTTTTATATAAGTCGATCTATAGTCGACATAGTATTAGTTCGTGCATAAATAAGTAATGCAGTAAAACACATATTCATCACACATAATCATACATGTTATCAAACAAATCCAAGCCCGAGGAATTCCTCAGGACAACTCGGATCAAACTCCTTTACATACCGTACACCGTGTCTAGATTCGTACAGTGCATACCACTAGAGCTTTCGAGCGCGTACGTCGGAAGTGCGACCTAGTAATACAAGGAACACTAAGCGTCAATCCACATGACAGTACAATTCGGTATTTCCGAATAACGTTTGAAATCCCAGTACTATGCCCCTAGATTTTCTTACAATTGTTATTAGTTAGAGTACCGTTATTTTAACAACCCCATACTCATCGTGTGAGTTAATACTCGGTTACAATAGAGTATGAAGCTTACGTTATATACTCGTGATACTTCGTTTGGGATTTATGTATCATACCAAGGTTATATTTTGACCTTAGTATTTTACGTCATTATATATAGCTTATGTCGTTATTCTTGACAGGTATGTATATATGTATGTATTCGTTTAGTATAATAGTTTTAATAAGCTATTTATTTAAGATTATTTTATTTTAGTTTACTTGCCACATAACATTGTTTAGTGCTACGTTTTTTTCATGATGTTATGTAGCATGGTCATTTACATGTCATTAGACTTCATAGTATATGGTTTGGTGACTTTATGTACCTACCGCAAGTAATACTCTCATAAGGTACGCTTAAGCTCCCTCATTATATAATTCACCTTAATTATAATATAACCGTATAACTTATTTTGTGTAGTAGATATCTAATCTTATAGCATCAAAACTTTGTAGTAAAATACCACCCAAGGTTTTATAAGGTCGCTTAAGGATGTTGGGGATGTTTTAGGTTCTTTAATAGCTCAATATCGCCCTCTGTGACATGGTGGTACAGAAGTTTATATGTTATCAGTATCTAAACAGCAACCTTTACATTCCTTCCCATTTCTTGTTTATAGTTAGTCCAAGTGCTGTTAAATTTTTCCTTACTGTACCTACCTAACCATCTATGGTGTTATTGATGCTTTAACCCAAGATTGAACCTCTAAAACATCCTCCTAGCTTCTGCACTTAAGTGTACAGAGACCGCCTGTTATGCCCCAGATTTTTTTATTTCCTTTCTGATTCGCAAAGGGAGTTTGTGCTATTTTGTAATCTTATATTAGATTGTCTATGACATTCTTCTAATGTTAATATGCTAGCTTGAGGAAGGAGGGTTACAATTGTCTTCTTCCTTGTTGTTATTTAATATTCTCTTAAGAGAGAGAGATATTAAACTATTTTATTTCCTCCTTCTCTCTTATTCTAATTCACGTTCAATTATTCCCCTTCCTTCATCTCTCTCATTGACGGTTCTCTCGACATTCTCTACGCGTTCAAGTTCTCCTCCCTTCACTCATTCTCTTCTTTAACTATCTCTCAATTATTAATTGCTGGAGATCCGCCTGTGGAATTCTGTTCGTCTGTCAGTCGTCGGTCAGGTTGGTTTGTAGATTTCGATTTCGTTCTTCATTGAGTCTTCCTCTCCTCTTTTCTGATTTTGGTTTTGTATTTTGGGAGCGGTTCAATTCGAGGGATTGTCATTTGATTGGAGATTCGGGAAGGCGATTTGTAGAGTCCGCAGAGATGGCTTAGCTACAGATGTGAGGTAGGTGGTGAATGGATTCGGTTGTGTGCGTTCACCCACGGGGGTTTTGGTTAAGTTGTTTTCCGTATATGTTTGTGTGGTTTCTGATTTGTGGTAATTTTGTGTGTGTTCCGGATTTGCGTTTTGATATGTTACAACCCCGTGGGATTTGTATTTGTTTTGCGTATTTTGATATGTAAGTATACTTTGACAATGGTAAATCTACCTCTATGGTTCCCTTCTGTTTTGTGAACTTTGAGTGCTTCTGATTTGAGAGTTCGGATTGTTTAATCGCCCTATGTTTGGTGATCGATCTCTGTCTGATTTGTTTTGGTTTTGACCTTCTAAAACTTCCATGGTTATGGTTTAAAGACTTTGGTTTCGTACTGCATTTTTGACATTGTTTTGAGGACTCTGTTCGCACCTGTTTTCGTTCTGGAAATTGAACTTTTCGGCGCGTCCGAACTTCCGTCCGAACTTGGAAGTTCGGACACGCTCTGTTGCGTCTGGATCTTCTGAGAGTTTCACTGAGTCTGAACTTCCATCCGAACTTGGAAGTTCGGACACACCCCGTTTTGCGCCCTCTGATTTTCTCTTCGACATGTGTCCGAACTTTGAAGCTCGGACACATGTTCGGACTTCCCACGAGTTGTTTTCCGAAGGACGTCCGAACATCCGTCCGAACTTGGATGTTCGGACACCTTGAAATTTTCTGCGGATTTGAGTTCGACTTGCGTCCGAACTTTGACGTCCGGACACAAGTTCGGACAGCTCTCTGACTTGACCATAACTTGTTCGTTTGAGCTCCGTTTTGAGTGCCGTTTGCGGCATTGGTTTCTCCTTCTGAGTACCATCTGTTTTCATGTGTTTTAGTATGTGTTTAAGTGTTTTCTGATTTTATGGTCTCCGTTAATCTTTTGAACTCTGTTTTGCTCTGAAAATGTGATTCAACCTCTGATTTCAGCTTGCTTTCGTATTTACTAGTCGGGTTACGACTTCTGTCTTGCTAAGGCTTTCCGTTGGTAAGCTTGTGCTCTGATTTCGTTAAGCTTCTGCTTTCTGTTATGATCTGACAGGACTTTTGTCCTGTTCTGTATAAAGCTTTGGTCTGTTCTGAAAGCTTCTGTTTTGGGACCTCGTCTTCTCTGTGTCTGAACCTTTGGATGGCTGGTCTCGCTGTCTCGTAGCGCGCTATGTAGGATATCCTTCTGTTTCACGGGTGATGTTCCCCGTTCTGTTCACAGGTGTTCCACCTGTTCTGTTTACGAGTGAGGTTTCCTCGTTCTGTTCACGAGTTGTTAGTCGTTCTGTCTGTATGCTTTGAATGCTGGTGTCCCACTTCTGTTTGGATTCCGTTCTGCTGTTTTGACAGACTACTGTGTGCTTTCTGTCCTTTGGATACCTCTGTTTGTTTGTACTGCTTTCGCCTGCTCTGTCTGATTGCAAACTCAGATAGGCTGCTGTGTGCTTCCTATCTGTTTAGGATTTCTGATTTTGTAAGTGTTCTACTTCGTCTGCTCTATCTGTATTTGATTTGAGACGGTCTGCTGTGTGCTTACTGTCTTCTGCTAAGTTCTGGATTTTGCTAAGCTTCTGATTTTGCTAAGCTTCTGATTGCGTTTAAGCTTTTTGAGTTTGTTAAGCTTCTGATTTCGTCGAGCTTTCAGCTTCAGCTTACCTTCTGCTTTTGAGTATGTTTTGACCACCGCTTAGCTCCTTCTGCTTTAGACTTCTGTCTATTTGAAAGGCTTCTAATTTCGCTCTGGATAAGCGCTTTGGTATACGTATATATATGTATGTTCAGTATCTGCTTTGAGCGTGCTCAGCTGATGAAGTTTATCACCTGCTGAGCAATAGTTTTTCTCACCCCTATCTCCGTCTGATTTGCAGGTTTTAGTCCGCGCTTGGAGATTCAGTTTCTACTTTTTGTCTTGGCTTTTGAGCTCTGTATTTTAGCATTGTTTGGCCATGGTGCCCAGTTGTATTTAGATTATGCTTTGTATTTCAGATTGGCTTCCGCCTGTGTATTGTAAAGACATGTTATAATCGTTTATTTGGTAATATATGAGCATCAGTTCTGTTTTGGGGTTTCGATAGTGTAGCCTTGCGTGTCTTAGGTAATAAGCGCGCGGCGTGTAACGGTCTCTCAACCAGGGTGGTTTTGGGGTCGTTACATTTAGTGGTATCAGAGCTCGGTTTAGCTTTCGTTGGGATTTGTTGGGTGTCTGCATGTCTACGCTTCCGTGTCATTGCTTGTGATGTGCTATGTGTTTTTTGCTGCGTGAATTGTCTGTTGTCTACTACTTGATTTGATTGATGTCTAGAGTCTGTAGAGTGTGTCTGCTCTGTGGTTGTCCACTATCAGAGTAGCGCAGCGGAAGCGTAGTGTCTGTCTGTGTATTTGCTGTGTTTGAGTCTGAGTCTGGGTCTGAGGGAGTCGGGTCCTTTGGGAAAGGATGACTGAATGTGAGTTCTTGTTTGACAGTGATGTGTGCTTCAGTTGTGGGCTTGGGTTATGTGCTTGGCTTGTATGTTCTATGTTGTGTTCTGGCGTGAGCTTGTGAGTGTGTTTGGTCCCCAGATAAGGACGTCTTCTGGGAGTTTAGCAATTCTTTCTGTGCCTTTAGGCTGAGCTTTGGGAATCTTCTGGTGTGTTCCTCTGTTAGCCAGTCAGCGGTGAACCTGAGTGTTGTGCATCTGCCTTCAAGTTGATTTTCAGTAATTGTTGCTTTGTCCCTTCAATCAGTGAGTCATTTAATAAGTTCTGAGTGTTAGCTCTGTGAGGTGTGGACTCTGAGATGTGTAGGCGTTTCCTTCTGTGCTTTTAGGCTTAATCTCCAAAAATATTCTGCTACGTGCTAATGTTAGTCAATGACCAATGAGTGTGAGTGTTGTTCCTAATTCTTCAAGATTAACATTCTGTAGTCTCCTGCTTTGTTCGTTATGTTAGTAAGTCAACCAGTAAACTTGAGTGTTAGCTCTTTGAGGATAGAGCTTCTGAAATGAGTAAGTGTTCTTCTGTGCCTCGTGCTAAGTATTAATGATCATCTGCTTTGCTTCCTCTGTCAGTGAGTCAGCGAGTGTATTCTGAGTGTTAGCTTTGTGACCATTCCCCTTTGTGCCACAAAGCTAGGAGTTAGTACTCTTCTGTTTGTCCTTCTATCAGTCAATCAACAGTGAGTCCTGAGTGTTGGCCTTGTGAGTGTTCATTGTATTCTGGCACTAGTAGTGCTTTTGTTCACATTCTGGGTTTCGTCGAATTTCGAGGACGAAATTATTTTTAAGGGGGGTATATTGTTATGCCGCAGATTTTTTTTATTTCCTTTCTGATTCGCAAAGGGAGTTTGTGCTATTTTGTAATCTTATATTAGATTGTCTATGACATTCTTCTAATGTAAATATGCTAGCTTGAGGAAGGAGGGTTACAATTGTCTTCTTCCTTGTTGTTATTTAATATTCTCTTAAGAGAGAGAGATATTAAACTATTTTATTTCCTCCTTCTCTCTTATTCTAATTCACGTTCAATTATTCCCCTTCCTTCATCTCTCTCATTGACGGTTCTCTCGACATTCTCTACGCGTTCAAGTTCTCCTCCCTTCACTCATTCTCTTCTTTAACTATCTCTCAATTATTAATTGCTGGAGATCCGCCTGTGGAATTCTGTTCGTCTGTCAGTCGTCGGTCAGGTTGGTTTGTAGATTCCGATTTCGTTCTTCATTGAGTCTTCCTCTCCTCTTTTCTGATTTTGGTTTTGTATTTTGGGAGCGGTTCAATTCGAGGGATTGTCATTTGATTGGAGATTCGGGAAGGCGATTCGTAGAGTCCGCAGAGATGGCTTAGCTACGGATGTGAGGTAGGTGGTGAATGGATTCGGTTGTGTGCGTTCACCCACGGGGGTTTTGGTTCCGTTGTTTTCCGTATATGTTTGAGTGGTTTCTGATTTGTGGTAATTTTGTGTGTGTTCCGGATTTGCGTTTTGATGTGTTACAACCCCGTGGGATTTGTATTTGTTTTGCGTATTTTGATATGTAAGTATACTTTGACAATGGTAAATCTACCTCTATGGTTCCCTTCTGTTTTGTGAACTTTGAGTGCTTCTGATTTGAGAGTTCGGATTGTTTAATCGCCCTATGTTTGGTGATCGATCTCTGTCTGATTTGTTTTGGTTTTGACCTTCTAAAACTTCCATGGTTATGGTTTAAAGACTTTGGTTTCGTACTGCATTTTTGACATTGTTTTGAGGACTCTGTTCGCACCTGTTTTCGTTCTGGAAATTGAACTTTTCGGCGCGTCCGAACTTCCGTCCGAACTTGGAAGTTCGGACACGCTCTGTTGCGTCTGGATCTTCTGAGAGTTTCACTGAGTCCGAACTTCCGTCCGAACTTGGAAGTTCGGACACACCCCGTTTTGCGCCCTCTGATTTTCTCTTCAACATGTGTCCGAACTTTGAAGCTCGGACACATGTTCGGACTTCCCACGAGTTGTTTTCCGAAGGACGTCCGAACATCCGTCCGAACTTGGATGTTCGGACACCTTGAAGTTTTCTGCGGATTTGAGTTCGACTTGCGTCCGAACTTCGACGTCCGGACACAAGTTCGGACAGCTCTCTGACTTGACCATAACTTGTTCGTTTGAGCTCCGTTTTGAGTGCCGTTTGCGGCGTTGGTTTCTCCTTCTGAGTACCATCTGTTTTCATGTGTTTTAGTATGTGTTTAAGTGTTTTCTGATTTTAAGGTCTCCGTTAATCTTTTGAACTCTGTTTTGCTCTGAAAATGTGATTCAACCTCTGATTTCAGCTTGCTTTTGTATTTACTAGTCGGGTTACGACTTCTGTCTTGCTAAGGCTTTCCGTTGGTAAGCTTCTGCTCTGATTTCGTAAAGCTTCTGCTTTCTGTTATGATCTGACAGGACTTCTGTCCTGTTCTGTATAAAGCTTTGGTCTGTTCTGAAAGCTTCTGTTTTGGGACCTAGTCTTCTCTGTGTCTGAACCTTTGGATGGCTGGTCTCACTATCTCGTAGCGCGCTATGTAGCATATCCTTCTGTTTCACGGGTGATGTTCCCCGTTCTGTTCACAGGTGTTCCACCTGTTCTGTTTACGAGTGAGGTTTCCTCGTTCTCTTCACGAGTTGTTACTCGTTCTGTCTGTATGCTTTGAATGCTAGTGTCCCACTTCTGTTTGGATTCCGTTCTGCTATTTTGACAGACTGCTGTGTGCTTTCTGTCCTTTGGATACCTCTGTTTGTTTGTACTGCTTCCGCCTGCTCTGTCTGATTGTAAACTCAGATAGGCTGCTGTGCGCTTCCTGTCTGTTGAGGATTTCTGATTTTGTAAGTGTTCTACTTCGTCTGCTCTATCTGTATTTGATTTGAGACGGTCTACTGTGTGCTTACTGTCTTTTGCTAAGTTCTGGATTTTGCTAAGCTTCTGATTTTGCTAAGCTTCTGATTGCGTTTAAATTTTTTGAGTTTGTTAAGCTTCTGATTTCGTCGAGCTTTCAGCTTCAGCTTGCCTTCTGCTTTTGAGTATGTTTTGACCACCGCTTAGCTCCTTCTGCTTTAGACTTCTGTCTATTTGAAAGGCTTCTGCTTTGTCTCTGATTTCGCTCTGGATAAGCGATTTGGTATACGTATATATATGTATGTTCAGTATCTGTTTTGAGCGTGCTCAGCTGATGAAGTTTATCACCTGCTGAGCAATAGTTTTGCTCACCCCTATCTCCGTCTGATTTGCAGGTTTTAGTCCGCGCTTGGAGATTCAGTTTCTACTTTCTGTGTTGGCTTTTGAGCTCTGTTTTTCAGCATTGTTTGGCCATGGTGCCCAGTTGTATTTAGATTATGCTTTGTATTTCTGTTTGGCTTCCGCCTGTGTATTGTAAAGACATGTTGTAATCGTTTGTTTGGTAATATAAGAGCATCAGTTCTGTTTTGGGGTTTCGATAGTGTAGCCTTGCGTGTCTTAGGTAATAAGCGTGCGGCGTGTAACGGTCTCTCAACCAGGGTGGTTTTGGGGTCGTTACACCGCCAAGTGAACTCTGAACCCAGAAATCAGAAAATAGAAAACAAACCCTGTGTATCACCTCTTCCAACTGAGTGTATTAGTAATTCTTCGGTTTGATCATTCACCAGACACTACTCCATTAACGCATCAGTATCTTAGTTATACAGAGAACCATCTTAACAGGAACTGAAACAACCTACATTACTGAAGATATAACCGTTGTGTTTTCCCTTCTGTTTTTTTTGTTTCTGTTTGATTTGATTTGTCTTTCTATCTAGGCCTAAGCACTTACTGGTTTAGTCCAGTGTTCCACCCATGTTTCGAATTTGAAAGGGGTAACCCGAACAACTCTACTAACATCACTGCTGTATCCCTCTACTGAAGTACAAAAGAAATCTTCAGAAACTGATATCAGAAACTGATGCAGTTATTGTCTTATTGTTACCTTTCTGTTTTTGTATTCTGTTTTGATTCTTTCCTACGGTGTCAATATCGTGCCTGCGTGCATTAGATAAGTCCTAGGTTATTTACTCACACAATATAACCCTTATAGATCCTTGAAGTGAGTTTCCACCGCAGGGACAGATTGATGCAACCTGAACCCACATTTTTGGTGAACCTCCAATTGACTTAACAGTTTAATGTTCTAATCTGTCTTCTGAACCTTCCCATGTTGTTTACAATCTTATCTTAGTGTGTCAGCTAGGTTTGAAGCTTATTATCAAGTCAAAACAACACCCTTTACATTCTCTGAAATTCAGTTATACAGAGAACACGAAAACTGATTTTTAAGGCTACTTCCAAAACTGATAATAAAAAACTGAGATGTGGCATGTGTCTATCTTGTCTTTCCTTTCAATTCCCTACTTGAGTTCCTATTTCCCAGTCTGTTTAGCCCCCAGTTAGGAGTCTTAGTACGGTTTTAATTCCAAACAACCCAAGGTGTAACACCCCTACTAAATCCGGCTCCTAATTATAAAATAAATGTCGCACCTAGCAAATAAATCGCATCGGTAAATAACAGACTGTCACTCTAAAGGTGTCACTGTTATCACTCGCCCATACGGGTGATAACTAGTTACATGATAATCAACATACGAAACGTATTCCCGCAGTGATCACAAGAGATAGATAGTAGTGCTTAAACAATTTAAAACAAATCCAACAATAACCGTTATTAAAGAACCGTACTCGTGAGCATCTAACCAAAATACACCTCGGTTTACACAACCCGAGTCCAAAACATCATTAGTATCAAACCGTACCAAGTTTTAACCAACAGTAATACTACAACCGTCGCGCCCCGCGTCGACCCACCAGCTAATCACCTGAAATAAAAATGGTTTGTGGTATGGAATCTGCCCCTGCTGAGTATGTTATCACATGCCCCGTCATGCCTCCTCAAACTCCTCAATTAATTGGTCGAGAGCATGAGATGCGTTACATGCAATACCGTTTTAATATTTAAACTGTAAAACAGTTAACAATAATATCCATACAATAACACAACCATCAACACACATAATATAATCACACAGTATAACCAAAGAACAACAAGGCGGGACAACAAGAATAATAAACAAGTATTAATTCCCGTCCATGGTATAGAAACCAATATTGTTCGCCACTGTACAAGTCTTAACTGTAATAAGTGTTCAGTTATACCTAGTGACAACGCCTCGTTAAAAACGACGAGTCTCTAAACTACCCATATACTATGGCGGGTAACCCACGGCAGTAGCCACTCCAGCGGTAGAGTCTCCGACCAACGAGCCTTCCTAGCTCACGGGAAATTTTCTTGATAGTTGCGGACCCGTACGCGGACATCCTAGTATCATTTTTGTGATCACAGCGCGCACCAAGAGCCACATCCTCTTGGCTTTATTATGTTTATTAATTATACCATCGCATCGCATTACCAATTTTTCTAACATAGCAGACTAAGGTCATTAGTCCAATCCGGAGTCTGTAAACTCGGGATCCAGTGTTAGATACGTGAGCGGCGTTTAGTAAGGGCAATGCTCCGTATTAAAGTCTCGGATAATATGTATATCTTATTATCCTAGTGCTACAACGTTTTTCTGACGATCCTTATATTTCATATAAGATAGCACCATAGCCGCTAGTTCGTTTTATTTATAGGTTCATATATACAAACCAATACTGTTAACTCAACAACAGTAAATAACAAGCAGCTATAAATATACAGTTCATGCATATTTATTTACACATTCAGACAAACAATCTTATCACAGATCACACAGAAGTCTGAACTGAGGAAGTCCTCAGAGACAATCAGAGACACGTAACAACATACCGTTCACCCTGATTTTAGAACGGTGGAGTATGAATCAACTAGGATCAATGCTCCTCGTGTCGTCTCTAACAGTCTAAACAATACATAACGCTACTGATTAGCATCCCGTATAACAACATAACTCTACGGTACCCCGTACCGTCTCTAATACCTCCCGGTTATTAACTGTCAACGTTTATCTGGTTTACAACTTAACTCGTGATTTGGAAAAACGTTATACTACATGCGTAGTCTTGTCTTGTATATTAATATACTTAATTTTGAACTTGTTATCGCATGTAGCTTAATATTCCCTTGTATATCATATAGTTTATTTCTATATTGCATGTATAATTCTTTATCATATATTATACATTTCACCTTGGTATTTATTTTCCTAAGGTTTGTTTTTCCAAGAGGAAGGGAAGGAGAAGGCGGAGGAAGAAAGACAGAAGAGATAGAGAAATCCGATGATGCGGGATTACGCCTAACATGCCGAAGGCGAGTCTAAGGGTGTGCAAACCGGGCGCGGGAGCCAGAGCAGGGGAAGGAGGAGAAGAGAGGGTAGGAAAACCAGAGGGAGAGGGGCCACGCCAAAGATAGAGGAGGGAGAGAGAGAGAGCGACGAGAGAGAGAGAGAGAGAATATATATATATATGTATTATGGGACTTTTTATTATATGGTAAATCTTATAATATATACTCATTCTTTTTAATGAATACCTCTTATATTATAAATGTTAAACTCTTATAACATTAAAAACCATATTATAAATTTCATTTAAAAATGTTAATATTTCCGAACAGCACCTATGTTCTTAAATATTTACAAAATCCACCACTTAACTTACATAATGTTACATTATAGTTATATAACATATATTATGACATTTATGTCATTAAACCAATTATAACATATAGTTGTAAATTGTTATATATTACCAAAAAGCCCCTTATATTCTCGGCTTTCACTATAAACCACTAAACTTCCATAAATCACAAATCTAACCCAATTTATAATACATAGTTTTCTAATATCATTAAAACTATATATTATACATATATCTTTATAAAACCTTATATATAACTCCAAAAATTCCCAAACTATACCAAAAGGTTATAAATATTATTCATAACCTTATACATTCTATAAATCTCGGTTTTGCCCATATGTTACCCATTTGTAACAAATGTTATGAAATATCATATATTATACTTATATAATTCATATAAACTCCAAATTTAACCAAATAAACTTCTAAAAATTCCTAATAACTTAAGGACTGTACTAAATCCCTTTTAGTACCCCAAAGTTTCGGACTTTACATTATAACCCCATCTCTTATAAATCTTTTACAATTTAGTAACTATCTTAATATAAGGTAGTATTTTAATTTCTTAAATTCTCCAAACTTGGTCAAAGTCTCCTATATAGTCAACTTTGACTTCTAATACCAAATGGAACCAAACTTTCGGTAATTACCAAACTTAACCTATACTTTTGTATTTTTACAATTTTGACACAAAACTTTATAAAATGCTATAATTTTTATTAAATTCATTTAAAAACCCTAAATTCCTCTAAATTAAG
This sequence comes from Limonium bicolor, assembly GCA_023374045.1. Taxonomy (NCBI): domain Eukaryota; kingdom Viridiplantae; phylum Streptophyta; class Magnoliopsida; order Caryophyllales; family Plumbaginaceae; genus Limonium; species Limonium bicolor. The sequence continues at coordinate 112,024,156 of CM041783.1, forward strand.
CCCACGACTTTATATTTTACTAGTAATTACCATTTGACCCCAAACTTAATTATATAAGCATACATTAAATTAAATAAGCTTTAAACTTAAATTAAAATGGCCTAATGACATGGCCTTATTACAACTTTGCTTTATAACATAAAATTACACATAAATGTCTCAATTTATACAATAAACTCACGGCCTTGCTGTAGTTTATTTATTTTTCCACATAATATCATAATTTGACCATTATGTTAATTAAATCTCTTAAATGACTAGCTTAATTTATCTTAGTCATTTGTTTCCATTTTTAGGTTAATATAACCCATATGTTAAACTCCACTCTCAGCATAATTAATATATATGCTAAGAAATTATAAAATCATAAGTTTTAAAGTGTTTATACCTTGATTTCTCCTTGTATGAGCTCAACAACTTGAAGGAAAATTCACCACATCATTTAGACATGTTTAATACACCAAAATAAGATATGGTTATACTCCAAGCTTGAGCTTAACCATAAAGAACAATTAATGTAAGATTTAAGGCAAAAATCACCTTAAAAATGCAAGGGAACTTCCAAAGAATTTCAGCCTGAATAAAACACACCAAATGGTGTTAAATTCACCATATAAACATAGGAAACAGCTAGACGACAACAAGCTGCTATGGTAATAGGTTTTACCTTGGCAAAATGCCTTAAAGAAGGGTATTTCCTTTGGATTTCGGCTACCCTTGCTCCAAATTGTTAACCAACTGATTGAACATGTAAATATGAAGATTATGAGTTTATAAACTCACAAAAATTAGAAGAAGAAAACCGCATGAAGAAAGGAGAAGCTTAAGGTATGTTTTTACCTTAAAATGCAAATTTGAACAACCTTGGTCCCTATACTTGCATCAGCCGAGATTGGTGATTTTTCTAACCTTAAAACACTGAGAATGAGCCATAGTAATTGATAAACCATGAGCTCCAAGTGTGGGTAAAGAAAAGATAAAGAAAAAGAGCTAAAATATGCCTTAAACCATTACCTTAGGAGCTTAAGAGATTGAATTGTCTTCCTTACTCAAGAACACAGCTTGAGAGGTTCTGGGAATACAGAGAGCTCGGATGGAATGGGGAAAAAGGCAAGGAATGAAAGAAATGAGCTTAAATGATTGGAAAAGTAACTTTTGCTATAGTAAAATGGTGATTCATCACTTAAGTAGATATTTAGCACTTAATGCTGTGTGTGCTGTCCTCCATCCTCCTTGCCTGCCGACATCCAATGGATAGGAATGGTCAATTAGTTGACCTTTGACCAAACTTGGTCAATTTGCTTGAAAAATGCACTATTTGGGTACAATTCACAAATAAATGTCATTTTTTTTATTTTTATTTTCAAACTTGGATTTAGACTTTATAAAATAGTCTATCATGTCAAATTAATAATTTAAATGATATACTCCAGTCTTTAAAATGACAAAAAGTCATTATCTTAGAGCTCATACACAAAAACGTGCTTTAAGGAGTTTTAGAGCACATTTTGTGTCACAGGGTGTTTCTGAGCTTAGTTTTCTTTGAGAATAGTTTTGTTGCGTTCCATACATCATGATAATACTTAGGAATCCACTTTGGATCCTATTTGAGGTCATACAATCTTTATGGTGGCTTAAAGCACATTTTTGGCCTTACCGATCTTAAAGCATGTTTTGCCTTGTTGAGATCTTTTAGATTGTTCCCCAATGGTATTTAGATGTTTATTAACCATCTTAGATCATTATTAGATCATTTAATTAAGTTTTTAAGGTTAGGGGTATTTCACAAGGTATTGAGTTAGAGCCACCAAGACCTCTTACTCCACTAGAAATCTAGAAAAATCAGAAACTGATTAAGTGCAAGGACTGAAACAGAAGGTCTCAATCTGTTATTTCTTCTTCAGTTTTTTTTCTATTATCCATGAATTGGCATTTCGATTCTTCCCTCCAACCTTATTACCCAGTTACTTAAGTATTCTATCAAGCTTCTGCACTCAACTAAGTCCCAAAACCATTTGTTACAGACACAAAAATATCCAACACTGACTGGAAAGAACCAGAAAACTGAAGAAAAAGAAACTGAAATCTGAATCGGTGTTGTTACAGAAACAGTATCATAAAACTGGTTGATTCTCTTTCTGGTTTTCTGAGAGTCCTTCATCCAAAGCCGTTTAGACAATCCTACTAACACCAAGACATTTTAATGTACTGAAACAGAAGGAGAGTTTACAAATTGGAATCTGTTACATATATTTTTTTTTTCTAATCTGTTTTTCCTTTCTGTTTTTACTCACGAGTTCCTCTTCGGTTTCCTCTCAATACTAGTTCAGGTAGTTTAGGATATGATAGTTCTTCTTTTCTCTTCAAGTTCCAACAGATTCAAAATAGGTTTACCACCCCATTTTTATGCTCCAGAAAGTTATTATACAGAAAGATTAGGATGACAGAAACTGCACTCTAAACCGGTAAATCCTTTCATCTGTCTCCTTTTGTTCAATTACAGTGGCTTGCAGTTTTTTTTTTCTTCTATAATACTTACATATCTAGTTAAGTGGGTTGGTAGTGTTTTAAGTTCTTGAACTATTCAATGCCACCTCTTACACTCTCTGTAACATCATTATACAGAAACAGGAAGTTCCTGAATGTGCAGCTAAAACAGAAGTGCTATTTGTTCCTACTGTTTTTTTTTCTCTATCAGTTTTCTAGATCACCCTACACTTCCTTCCAACTACTTACCTATTTAGCTAATAATTCATTGCGATTTCAGACTCAAGAACAACCCAAGACAACCCCTTTAGTGCCACTGAAAATTTGAGTACACAGAAACTAAAACTGCAGCAGAAACTTCTGCAACAGGTGCACTTTCTTTTCCGTTACATGGTTTTGCATCAGGTTAGGTTTTAATTTCTCAAGATGTTCTTATCCTCACTTGAGTTTGTTAGGAGTGCCTTAAGCTCATTGACACACAGCCCAAGCCGGTTATACAGAAATACAAACACCTCAAACTAACTGAAACATCAAACCTGATACTCCTTCTGTTTTCTAAGAATTCTCAGTTTCTGGTTTTTCTTTTCAGTTTCCCTTCATTACTAACCTAGACAGTTATGTGTTTGACTGAGTTTTAAGTTTCTAATCTAGCCCTTCCTATCCTCACATTCCCTCTGCAAAGTAGATACATAAAACACGGGTCTCATCAGTTGAAAATTACTCAGAAATAAAAACTAGAAACTATTACATCTGTTTTCTGTTTTGTTTCCCCCTTTCTAGTTGTGATCTGTTCTTATTGTTTTTCTTCAACACCCTCACATTTATAGACTTGACCAGGTGTACTCATAAGATGGTAAAAGCATTAGCAACTCAAAGATACTTAGTATACCGAGGCTACATGCTACAGGTTTGCATGATTAACAGTTTCGATAGATTTAGCCTCCTTTCTGTTTCTCTGATTTTTCATCAATTTAGAAGTTACTCACCAGTCTTGACAACTCCTTAGCTACACCTTTGGTGGAATCTCGAACTCACAGCACCTTGGTCAGTTGACTACACTGGAACAGGTTACTTAGATGTTAACCCGTGATAACTTAGAAAAAAAGGCATGGTTTGGAGCAAACTGAAATAGCTGTGGCCTGTACCTTTTTTTTTCTTCTTCACCGAGGACAGTAAAGCAAGGAAGATTGGCTTGGTCCTGCTCCTTCACCAAGCTGAGAACTATCTACTGTCTTCTACATGAGGAGAGACAGAAAGGAAGAAAAGGAGAACTTAAGATTAGCTATGGCTATAACCGGTACAACAGTGGGTAAAATGTGGGGAAGCTCACGTGAGAAAACAAGGAACAGAAAGCTTAGTGCATGCTGGGTTTGGTACTGAAATAGAGAAGGAGTTCAGGTTGGGTTCTATGTGGTTTTACCTTGAGCAAATAAAAGAGCTAGCTTCCCTTCCTTCTCTGTTTTTCAACCGGAACTTCCCACTGCTCTAGCTCCCAACTTGGTTCTTGCTACTGGGTGGAATTGTTCACGGTTTAGCTCATGAAGACAGGGAAATCATAGTGGAACAGTGAGCAAGGTTGAGACTTGGAAACTTACCTAACTACTGAGCAGTAGCCATAGAGGTTGTGGGCAGCTCTCAGTGGAAGTTGGAGAAGTCGAAGGTACTGAGAGAGGAGGAGGAGACCGATTATAATGAGATGGGTATGTGGTCGTTGATCGATGGCTGTGTTGCTTGGGAATCCTCAAGAAGGATGGGCATTATGAAAAATAATTCCCTTGTTGCATGGGAGTACATGGCAATCTGGAGAATAATCAGTTCTTGTCGTCATGAAAGTTGTAGTAGTCTTGATTTTGAGGAATTAAATTCAGAGAAGGATGTCGAGAGTTGGTTCGCTCTTTTCTGTAACTTCAGTAGTGACACTACAAATTATAATTCGTGGGAAACTAATACCGAATTCGAGCACAGCTCAAGCGGTTAAGGTTTCGGGATAGGTACGAGAGGTCTCGGGTTCAAATCCCGGCTAGAGCGTGTTTGCTCTCTTTTTTTGTTTCAGCCTTATTATGCCTATTTATTGTATATAAGTGACTTGTATTAACATGTCGCGTTATTAGTAGTATGTACATATATATACGACTATTTTGTTATGTCACGTTTTTAATTATACCTTTATACGGGTACGACCATTTTATTTGTCATCTTTTAATTATATATACAACGTTATAATCTTGTAACGTTGTGTATGTGTACATATATATTCGTTTAATACATTAATGTTGTAAATTTATATATTTACATAACGTTTAATTATTTAGGGGTATCTCAGTCTACCCCCCTTAAAGAGACTTCATCCCAAAGTCGTCTTTCTCGAATGATTTATAATAACTACCCATATAGCCATGGTGCACATCTATTTGATGTGACGGTATCTAAACGATACAATATGAATTGAATTCATAAGGGCATACACACACACAATATATATATATATCAATCATCAAACCATTCATACATCCGAGTATCTCGTAGGATACTTACATACATGTTCACAACATACACATGTGCGCAATGCGCAAACAACCCACCAACAAGACAACACACGTATGCCCCGCATACAAATACACATAAAACACGTATGCCCCGCATACAAATACACATACAGACACACACAAAACTCGAGGCTCTACCCCCCTTAAAAGGGGTTACGCCCCCGTACCCCACAAGTACTCCCAAACGCTACTCGAAAAGCGCTGGATATTTGGCTCTCATCGAATCTTCTAACTCCCAAGTGGCCTCTTCGACCTTGTGGTTTGACCAAAGAATCTTGACCATGCGGACGGTCTTGTTCCTGGTCTCCCGTGTCTTCGTATCTAAAATACGTAGTGGAGTTTCTTCGTAACTAAGATTCGGGTCTAGTTCCAGATGCTCTGGCTGTAACACATGCGAGGGGGAGGGATGTATTTCTTCAGCTGAGATACATGGAATACATCATGCACTCTCCCGAGCTCAGCAGGTAAGTCTAACCTGTAAGCTAACGGGCCCACTCGCTCCGTAATGCGATACGGACCAACATACTTCGGGCTTAACTTGCCCTTCTGTCCAAAACGAAAGATGCCCTTCATGGGTGACACTCTGAGGAAGACTCGGTTGTCGACTGCGAACTCGAGATCTCTCCGTCGGACGTCTGCATATGATTTCTGTCTATCTTGGGCAGCTTTCATATTTCTATGTATCTGTAGGACATCCTCTTTCACCTGCTCTAAGTACTCGGGTCCAAGGAATGTGTTCTCGCTAGGCTCGTCCCAACAGAGAGGTGTTCTACATGGTCTACCATATAAAGCTTGGAATGGTGGCATCTTAATTGACGCGTGGTAGCTGTTATTGTAGGCAAATTCAATTAGATGCAATCGATCAACCTAACTCTCCTGAAAATCTAGGGCGCATGCTCGTAGTATGTCCTCCAAAGTCTGGATGGTCCTCTCGCTCTGACCATCCGTTTGCGGGTGAAAGGCGGTACTTAGCTTCAGCTTGGTACCCAAGGCCTTCTGAACTTGCCCCCAAAACCGTGATAGGAATCGAGGGTCTCTATCTGACACGATTGTTTTTGGCACGCCATGGTGTCTTATGATTTCTCGCTGGAAAAGATCCGCTAGTTTGGGAACTTTCCATGTGTCTTTGATCGGAATAAATTTAGCCACTTTCGTCAGTCTGTCGACGATCACCCAAATAGTGTTCGCACCTCCCTTAGTCGGTGGGAGGCCGACAACAAAATCCATGGATAGGTCCTCGAACTTCCAGTACGGAATGGGCATAGGCTGCACCAAACCTCCTGGTCTCCTGTGTTCGAACTTGACTTTCTGACAGGTCAAACAGCGGGTAACAAACTCTGTTACATCTTCGATGATCCCAGGTGGATGGACATGGAAGAACAATGAGCTTCACTAAGTATCTTATCTTTCAACTCTGGGCTGGACTCTGGAATGCACAATCTGCCATTCAATCTGATCAGTCCATCATCACTGAGTGTGAAATCGTATTTCTGCCTCTCGAATATGCCGTCAACCAACTGTTGCCTGATGGTCTGTATGTACTGGTCACTGTCCTGAGCACAGCGTACTTCTTCGACTAGGCTACTGTTTGCTGACATGGCATGTAAGGAGTGAGCTCTCCAGCACAGGGCATCAGCTACTATGTTTGCTTTCCCCTCCTTGTACTTGAGGTCGATGTCGTAGTCCTTCAAGAACTCGACCCATCGCCTCTGCCTCATGTTTAGATCCTTCTGGGTGAATATATATTGAAGGCTTTTGTGATCTGAGTATATCATCACTGTCACACCATATAAGTAATGTCTCCATATTTTTAAAGCAAAAACCACTGCTCCCAGCTCTAAATCATGTGTCGGGTAGTTTTCCTCATGTTTTTTCAGCTGTCGGGAGGCGTAGGCTATGACCTTCCCATGCTGCATGAGTACACACCCTAGCCCCGTACCTGAGGCATCACAGTACACTTCGAACCCGTCGGTCCCTTCAGGAATGGTGGGTACGGGAGCCGACGTCAGAAGGCCTTTCAGTGTCTGAAAGGAACGCTCGCAATCTACAGTCCACACAAACTGAGCGTCCTTTTTCATCAAATTAGTCATAGGTTTGGCTACCTTGGAGAAGTCTTTCACAAAACGTCTGTAGTATCCAGCTAACCCTAAGAAACTGCGGATATCGGTCACTGTCTTAGGTCTCGGCCAGCTCTTGACTGCCTCTATCTTCGCAGGGTCGACTGATATGCCGCTGGCTGAAATGATGTGCCCCAAGAATGCCATGCTATCTAGCCAAAACTCACACTTCAAGAGCTTGGCATATAGCTGGTTTTCTCTCATAATCTGTAGAACTCGCCTAGAGTGTGCCTCGTGGTCTTTCTTAGTTTTAGAGTATATTAAGATGTCGTTGATGAATACCACTACTGATGAGTCAAGCTGCTCTCTAAACAGATGGTTCATGAGATCCATAAATACTGCAGGTGCATTTGACAATCCAAATGGCATCACGGTAAATTCGTAGTGACCGTAACGTGTTCTGAACGCTGTCTTCTCTATATCTCTCTCTGCAATGCGTATCTGATGGTAGCCTGATCTCAAGTCGATCTTCGAGAACACTGCTGCGCCTCTGAGCTGGTCAAACAAGTCGTCGATGCGTGGAAGAGGGTATTTGTTTTTGACTGAAACGGCATTTAACTCCTTGTAATCAATGCAGAGTCTCATACTCCCATCTTTCTTCTTGACAAACAATACTGGCGCTCCCCATGGAGAGACGCTCGGTCTGATATAGCCCTTGTCCAGTAGGTCCTCTAACTGAACCTTTAACTCTTTCTTCTCTGCAGGCGCCATTCGGTAGGGTGCCTTGGCAATAGGCCCCGTGCCCGACATAAGATCAATGGCGAACTCCACCTCTCGTGATGGTGGCATGCCTGGTAATTCCTCAGGAAACAGATCAGGGAATTCGGATACCACTGGTATATCCAAATCCATCTGCTCCTCTTGTCTCGTATCGTGGACATAACATATATATGCGGTGTGGCCCTTCCTCACTTCTTTCATTAGGTTCAAGGTAGATACAATTTTGATGGTGGGTTCCTTCGGTACACTACGGTAGGAAATAGCCTTGCCCCCCGGTCTTTTGAGTAACAGTCGGTGCTCGACACAATATATCCGGCCCTTGTGTCTCTGCAGCCAATCTATACCGATGATGACGTCGAAACCCAACCCTCTGAATTCGGTCAAGTCGACGGGGAAAATCTCGTCCCGTATAACAATTCGCAAGTCGCGGTAGCGTCCCATGCATCACACTCTCTCCCTGGATGGTAACGTGACGGTGAAGTCGGAGAGGTGCTCCGGGGTCAGTCCCAACTTCTTTGCAAAAGAAGAGGAAACGAAGGAGTGGGATGCCCCTGAGTCAAATAAGACTGATGCGTCGGTGCCATTTACAGGGAAGGTACCTGTAGCATTTTGGTTTACATTAGTACATGGCTATAAAGGTTGAATTCTTTAATTCGGTTGGTTCCTATCCTTACCAGTGATGACGTTGCCAATCTCTTTGGCTTGAGTGGTATTCAGAATGTTGAGGTTTGCTTCTTTCTCAGGTTCGTGGCCTGGATTAACGAGTCGCATGAGGATAAGACTGATAACAATTGTACGAAAAATTTGAAACTCCACTTTTATTTATTTCACAAATCAATACATTATACTTGCATACAAAGCTAGATTACATCAATACTCTCTTAAGGTCAAGTTTAAACGTCCCGGTTTGATGTGGGTAGCGTTTACTAAAGCTGGTGGTGCGGTATTTAACTTAATCCGCTTGATTCCGTGATACACTAATCTCGAATCTCCACCGAATATCAAAACATCTCCAGATCTGAGGACTAGCTTCTTAGCTAGATCCATTCTCTTTTGGTTGCCATATAAGAATTCTGCTTCATCACCAATGGAGAACGATACTACGGGAATACCCTTTGCAATGGACTCGGGTGTCTCATCCCGGTCCTGGTGTAATCCCAGTCGCCCATTCGGTTCATAGAAGTTTACAATGCAAACGTCGGCATCATTGCCGGGTACTGGTTCGTCTTCAAGCTGCTGCGCGGTCTCCACCGCCTTTCGTGCTAGGGTCTTGAATCTCTCTGGTATCCTAGGTACTCTCGCCCCATCTAGTTTCCTCACTTCCTGGTATGTCCTAGTCTGTGGATCCCAATCCCTACCTAGGCACATCATGTGTAACCTCATCTTCAAACCGCTCGTAAAACCCGGAATGTAAAACCCACCTAGTTCTCTACCAAAGGCTCTACACTCTTCTATGATGTCGGTTTGCTCGTCTATGGTTAAGAATTCTCTAAGCAGAATCATGCCTGGTCGGATGACTTGACTATTCACTCTTGGATGTTCTTGTTTTTCGGCTGCGGGTCTTGGCGATCTTGGTCTCGTAGATAGGGGGTAGCAAATGTCGAAACTACCTAAGATGTGGAAGTTTTCCTAAGGTAAGTTATTACTTAAGGTCGTAACACACACACATGGTTCATGCTTTGAAGCGTTTAACACACATCATGGTTCATACAATAGCAGTCGGGAATTACAATTACCTGTGGTGCGCTGGGTACCCGCCTCAGCGCCTGAGGTTCCCGCTGAATTAAGGGTGGCACGTCCATGGTCGACTCCTTTCCCCTTCTGAAGACGCATGTCGGTGGACGTTTGGCCCCCTTGGCCACCTCGTGGCGCCCCTGATCCTCCAACAGTGGGCTTCTGAGCAGTCTTCGTCCCCTGGTAATTCCGGCCGTCTGGGTTGGAGTAACATTCATAGTCACGGTGCCCCATCTTCCTGCAGTATCGGCATTCCACCTTGTTGCCGCTGCAGTCCACCTCTGGGTGGTCCTTCCCACAGCGCTTACAGTAGAAATGGCGCTGGGGTCTACCGGTGCCTGTTGCAACCGTAACTTAGGTTAACACGATCCATGCACAATATTAGGATTAACAAATAGTTTGACAACTAAAATTACGAGGAGGGTATTCTCAGCCCTGGGAGGTTCCGATCTCAGTGGCTGGGCATCGATGGGTGGGCCGGTCAGTCGTGGTACGGGATCTTTCCCCTTGAAACCCTGCTGACTCTGCTGCCCCTGCTGCCCCTAGTTTCCCTTCATTTTGATGAAGCCTCTGTTAAAACAGATTTTGGGGTCAGCACACATGATAATCAATTAATGATTAAATCAACAAATGAAAATATTTCCTTACTTTCCCTTCTTTGAGCCCTCGCCTCGGTTCACTCCCCCGTCTCAGACTCCTTCTCGGACTTCTTCCTTTTCTTCTGGCCCAGAGTCTCATCCCGAGTCTGGAGCATCAGCTCCGTCCTCGAGGCCGCATCATAACATTCCTGGAATTTTAAACTGGTGATTCTTCACACATTCACTGTAATTGGATATGTAGAACATTATTAAGAATTAACGGTGTTTTGATTTTACCTGTATGGTGGTATAGAGTGTGGCGCCCATGGCTGCCTGGATACGGAATAAAAGACCCCCCGGAACTTTTCGACCTTAACGGTCTCAGAGTAGTCGACTCCGGGGATGAAGTCAAGAAGACCGATGAAGCGAGCGTAGTACTCGTCCACGGACAGACTCCCCTGGGTCATCGTCTCAAACTCCCGACGCTTCTTCTTCTTGAGGTGAGCGGGATAGTACTTCCCTCACAGGATCTCCACGAACATAGCCCATGAGAAGTCAGGTGTCGCCAAGTGCTGGTCCTTTACAAGTCTCCACCAGGTACTGGCTGCGTTCTTCAGATTGAATGCAGCAATTGTAACTTTCTAATCTCCTGGCACTTGCAAGGCCTCGAAGGCCTTCTCATGCTCCACGATGAAGCGCTCCATGGCAATGGGGTCCGGCTCCCCTGAGTAGGTCGGTGGTCGTGTCTCAGATACCGCCTTCAACCAATTTGTCTCATGGGGCTGCGGTGGGTGGGGTATGGCGCCTCCAATCTGGGTAAGTATAGCAGCATTTGCTTCATTGACGCCTGGGCTACCGGTGTCGCCACCGGCCCCTCTACCGGCTCCGCATCCTCTAGGTCTACCAGCCATCTGCTATACAGACCGTCGAATTATAATTCGGTAAATATACCGTCAACACACACATAAGATATTAAGTTGCCTTAGAGGCTTAATGTGTATACGTATAGTGCGTGACCTCTACTTAAGTTCACTAAATAGGTCGTCTCCTACCTCACAGACGTATCCCGGGTTTCCCAAATCCTAAGCTCACTGTTTAATTCCTAGTATCACGTCATCAGAGCGGTACTCTGTTCTGATACCACTTTTATAACACCCCTCTCAATCATGACGTAATAATCACTCACGTGAACAGGAAATAAAGGTGTCTCACAGCGGAAGAAATGACAGTAATAGAACTCACATGGTTGTTACTTTCCATCACTCGCCCATACGAGTGATGTAGGAATACAACAACTTAACAAAATGAAAACATAATAATACAATCCGCGGTGATAACGAGATACCGCCTACATGTCTATCTAGGTCTCAAAAACACAACTACTGTGAGCGTCTAAACATACTCCAAATCTTACAACCCCTTTCCAGTGAAATAACTTAATACATAACGAGGTATGAACGGTAACTCCGAAATCCACAAAATCCTAACTACCCAGCCCCACATTCCGGCTTCGTCCGTGATCATCAACCTGCATAAAGCCATAAAGGCTCAGCAATAAACACTGAGTATGCCGAGTCTGGACCCTAATGGTCAATTTGGTCGTATTAACCGTCTTTTTATTAGGTTCGTTACATGCAACATCGGTTTACAGAGTATAACAGGAAACTGTAAGGCATAATTTAAGCATGTAACAATCAGCACAGATATACACAGAACAGCAGCACATTGTACAGTACAATAACATCGGTAAGTCACACGCTGTTCTTGGTTTAACATCGTCACGTATTACAACACTCGGCCCACCGGGCCATCACATATTGTTGGTTAGGTTAGCAATGTCGGGAGTCAGTTAGGACAACCCGAGATATATACTCACTTGGACAGTAGTCCCACGTACACACAAGGTGCTCACTGCCCTGATCATCCGAAGACTCTGGGACTAATTCACTTTGCCTTTGTAAAGGCGTCCATTTAGGTAGCCAAGGGCCTGGTGCCAACGGTAGCACACTCCGCTTGACGATCTATCTAGGCTCGTTCAGGATTAACTAGGGAAAACCCGACACAGGTTAATCCAAGAGATCTCTACGCGCGACCAGTAGCCAATGACTGTCTGGATTAAGGTTCACAACACTTTCATTCACACACCACTGTTAGCTTCATTTGAAATACCCCAAATCTAATTAACATTATAAAACCATTATTTAATGGAAAATAATCCAAATATTAGTCACTTCACGTACGCATGCAAACCCATGCATGAGAACTTTACGTAAAAATAGTTGTTTCTCCATAAACGCTAAAACACCTTAGAAACATATGGTCAAGCATGACCTTGTATGACCTTCTAAAACTTAAACCAAAGGGTCACACACTCATTATATGATTATATAAACATATTCTCTAGGCTATATTCAGTCAAAAACGCAAAACGCTCAGGAGTGCTCACGCACGCCCCTTAAAGCACGAAAAGACCGGAGGAGTGCCGAGGTGGCACAAACTCCTATAAAATTAATTCCTAGAGTTCCTAACATCATTATTAACCATTATAAAGAGAACCCACGAAGTGGTTTCTCAAAATTCAACAAAAACCACAGGAGGATTTCTTAGCGCTCCTTTTTGCCCGGGAGTGTCCCGATGGCCCGTAAATTATGTCACGGGTTAATGTAACCCCATATAACTCAATGTAACATCTTAATATATGTTTATTTACCATAATAAGTGTTTACAAACACTTGGAACTCACAAAACCAATTTATTTCCCAAAATTTCCTTAGAGCACAAAAACACACCTTCGGGTGTCACTAAAACGCGTTTTACGCAATTACCTTGTAGTTTTTGACATGCCACGAATTAAGAATCTTAAATAGAGTTGCAATGACCTTATAAATCAGTTGGAGGAAGTGTCAAACCAGGTGCTCTATAGGGGCCGATTTTATGTGCAAAAACTAGTATAAAACTTACATTAAAATTTTATAAAAGGCATAAAACATGGTGACTCATCTTCCCATGTGCTATAATACTTAATGGAAAAGAAATATAGGTATCATATGACCAGCAAGCTGTCGAAATTATGCAAGGGAACAAGGCCATGTTGGCTAGACAAAAACAAAATGAAAAAGGCAAAAAGTAGATCTAGATTCCACCTTTTTGCTTTCTTAAAATTCAAGTGACTTCCTTTGCTCTTCCTTGGCTCTTCATCACCGATTGAGACCCTCCATTTGATCTTTGAATTCGGTCACCTACAAGAGAAGAAGAAGACAAGCAAGACTTAGAAAAATCAAAAGAATAAACCTTACTTTTCTTACCTTGTCATTTAGCTCACCATTATTTCCCTCCACATTGCCTTGTCTTGCATTATGGCCGAACACATGCTGGAAAGATGGGCATTTATTGAGCCAATAACCCATGTAATAAACTAAGGAAAAAGAATAGTCATTTGACATTGAAAATTAACAAAACAAAAATCAAATTCTAAATTGCATTCTCTTCTTACGTGAGCTTAGTCTCATTCTTCCCCTTGCACACTTCACTCACGAATTGGTAAGGCTCTCTCCTCTCTCTTCTTTCTTCATCTTCTACCTTTGAAACTCTTAAGTCCATTAATGGAGTTTTAACTTCTATCTTCTTCTTTAAGGTAATTTCCTAGCATTTCTTGTCAAGCCTTGAAGCAAACTCTTCCTAGCACAACCAAAGCATTTCGGCATCAACTAATGCTCCAAGAAGGTTGTCTAAACCAACACTAATCCAAGGAGCATCTCAAAGTTATCTTAAGGTAGTTTTAATGCTTGTAAAATCCTTAAAGCACATTTTTATGTGTAACCAAATTCTACTTCTTCTAAGGCTCTTTTCTTCTTCATTTTCATGAAGGAAAACTTGACCTTCATCCACCTTAAGTGAGCCGAAATTACAAGGAGAAAAAACTTAAGGTAAATTCTTGGAAAACTACTTACATATCTACTTAAGATCTTTATTGAAGATCTAACTCCTAAACTCCTTCACCACTTGCATATAACCGAAGTGGAGCATCAAAATTTCATTGGAGAAAGCTTGGAGATTCAAGAAGAGTTCAAGCACTTAACCACCTTTGTTAAGAAGTAAGTTTACTAAGTAAATCTTTATGTTATAAGCTTTGTTAAGCCTCTAAAAATTATACAAAAATTATGTACATCTCCTAGGTTAATTAAAACCAAAACTATATGGTATTATATGCCAAAAATATAACCTATAACATATATGGAAAATATTTACCTTAAGACACATTTTTGTGTCACAAAATTTATTTATGTTACATATAAATTCAAGCCGAAATGTCAAGGGCAAAAATACTTTTTTTTGAGCTAAGAATCAATATAAGACATTACAATAATTTTTACATGAGTTATATGACTCATATGAATTTATGCATATTTATTATGACATATAAATCCACTTTTATATACTATATGGTAGCAATTTAATTATGGCCGAATTGTCTAAGTGAAAAATAGATTTTTTATGAGCTACTTATGTATATAAACTTATACTATGATGTTTGGTGAGTTAAAAATATTTTATTAGAGCTTAAATGGCTAATTAATTAAGTTATGTGGCTTAAATGTAATTTTTACAAAGTTTGGTGAGTTTAATGTGAAAACCGAGAGTTAAGGGTCTGTTTGGTGTAATTATAATATAATATAAGGTTAGGAATTAAGTTTATGAATTTTAGATAATTTAAACAAGTGTTAAAATAACATTTTATAAAGTTTTGGGCTATTATGTAATTTATAAAAGTTGTTAAGAAAGTTTGGAACTTATTAGTGGGCGAATTCATAATTAAGAGATTTATTAGGTTCACCTTCGAAATTTTGAGGAATTAAATGTTTAGACTATAGTTTATAAGTTATTAAGAAACTATTATAAAGTTTTGGGATAAAAATGTAATTAAGGAAAAATAAATGACAAAGCCGAATTACTTTGGGGTTAGTTTGGTAAATTAAGAATTTATATATATATATATATATATTCGGCATTTATGGAGAATTAAAATTAAAACTATAGTTTATAAGGCATTATGTAAAGATTATAAGATTTTGTGGTTAAGTTGCAATTATAAGAAATATATATATATATAGGCCGAGAATTGGAGGGGCTAAGTTGTAATTTTCAAGAGTTAAAATATTTAAAAGTATATGCCAAAATATTAATGGTAGTTTTGTGATTTAATTAAATAAGGAATTAAAACTATGTTATATAAAGAGATTAGAATTTAAATGTAAAGTTTATGAATTAATGTGGTTGTTTTGTAAATAACCGAAATATAAGGGTAATAATTTAGATTCAAATAAATATAGGTCCCATGTGGATTTTTGGAGGAATTAGAAAGAAAGAATTTTGATTAAAGGAATTATGAAGATGAAACTATGACTTATATAGTTATAAGGAAATTAAAGGTAACCAATAATTATAATTTATTGTTAAAGGAGGAATAATAAAAACTATAAGGATATTATGTCCATGTATGACATAGAAATATAGTTAAGAAATTATAAGTTGTTATGTCACCTAGACAATCAAAATAAACAACAAATATAGTACATGAATAAATAAATACTTACATGTACATTAAAGGATTTATAAATAAATCAAAGGAATAACAAATAAGTTGTACATGAAATCATGAGGTAATTAAAAGAAATAAACCTCACATGAAATAACAAATACGAAATTTGTTGAATGATCCAATAAAATTATTATATAAGGGTAATGTAAATTAACCCTCTCAGTTAATCCTATTCTAGGACTTTGTTTGACCAGACGTTGACCGGGAATTAAAACAAGTACAGTCTACGGTGAACAGTATGGGATTCTTGCAACCTGTTTTCTACCGGATTACACCGGCTTGTGTGCTATCTGTTGTTTGAATTAACGACCAAGATAATTAATGTAAAATGTTGTTTTACTCTTGAGCACTGTCGTGTTATTTTATATGCGTGAATGTACAACACTACAATACCAGTGGATTAAATTCCTGCGCTTTATTGTACCGAGAACTTGTTCACAAGTTTCTCACTAACTTCACTTCATAACAAACGTCATTATCCTAAACGTGATAATTGACAATACACATTGTGTTGTTTAACGTCCTCTATGACACCTAACAATTCTATACTACGAGAACGAGGAGCCCAGTTGGATCTGGCCATGCATGCTACATGAGTTGTACCTGTCTCAGGTCGTCTCCTATTCAGTTATACGTCGCGACGGAACATTTCAGTGGAGAGGAAGACTTTATTCCTCTCGAGGGTTCAATTCCCAACAGTTCAGTGGAGAGGGAGACTTCATTCCTCTCGAGGGTTCGATTCCCACATTTCTCAGTACAGGAGTTAACTACGTTTTCTTCTGAGGGACTAATTTCCCAACCTTTCAATCTTAACGAGGTCACTATACCTTCACTATTTGAGATGTTCATTTATACCTGTCAGTCCCATTGTGTGGACCCGACTATCATTAAAGGATTACAGTTCATCTAACTTGACCTTCTGTAGTCTTGTTCTATGTGACATTATTGTCCTTGTATGGATACTTGTTATTATCATACTATGCTTGTTTACAGCTTTATAAAAATGAACTGCATGTATTCGACAAAGTAGTTGGTGTGGCCCGGTAGACGATGGGCTGCACGTTTTCCATACCAGCATTGTTTGCTGAGCCCCTTTGGGGGCACCCCCATTTTTCAGGTACCCGAAGTTGAGAAGATTACCACACCGAGTGTAGGTGGGGTAGATTCAAGCTATGGGAGTCTTCTTCTAGATATTTGTTTTTACTTAAGTATTTTACATTTGAGTTTGATTCCTAGTATCTCGGATTGTATTCGTATTCAGACCGTGACTTTTGGAGATTGTATTTGGAGTTAGCCTTGTTGGTCACAAGGGTGGCCAACGGCATTGTAATACCGCCCGGTTGTTGTATTTATTTCCGCTGCAGTTGTATTTTATTTGGGAGTGATCGCCGTTCAGGTTATTGGATTTCGGGTTGGGGTGTTACAAAAAGTGGTATCAGAGCGTAGTTACGCTCTGGATACAAGGATACACCGAGATTAGGATTTCTAAAGCTTAGGCTACGGGTTGAGAGATAGTTTGGCAAGGAGTTTAAGTTAGTTGTTACTTAGACCACTATCCAAGACCAAGATTGTGACCACAGTATCTAATATACCTCAACATCCTGCAGATGTCAGGAAGAGGAGGACGCCGTGGACAGGCCAAAGAGGAGCCAACCATCAGGCTGGCAGACATTGCTACTTTAATAGCTCAAGCATTTGCACAGGCGGGGGTTGCACAGCAGCAGCAGCTACCTCCACCACCACCACCCAGAGAGAGGGATTGGGTGAAGAGTTTGGCTGATCTGAGGCCAACTGCATTCAAGGGGCAGACTAACCCTGCACACTTGGAGACTTACATTATGGAGATGGAAACAGCGTTCGAGACACTGGCAGTCCCAGCTAGGGAAAAAGTGAGACTCGCCGCCTTCTACCTGAAAGATGCAGCAAGAGATTGGTGGAATATGGTGAAGGCCGACCACCTGGATGACCCAGCTTTCACTTGGGGACACTACACTGCACTATTGAGGGGCAAATACTACCCGGCCCACACCAGGATGGTGAAGACGAGGGAGTTTGATGCACTGGAGCAGACAGGAAAGATGACTGTAGATGAATATTATGCGAAGTTTACTTCACTACTCCGACTACTGCCCGGATTAGGTTACTCGGACCAGGTTTTGGTCGACCGGTTCTACGGGGGACTGAGCCCTCGACTCCAGTTTGGGATGGGACCAGTCATTCCCACCAGCTTGCAGGTAAAACAGGAGAAATGTGACCAGATAGAATTTTATTACCTACTATACCCCGTCATGGGAGATTTGGAGATTGATACCTTGAGATTTCAGGAATGTTATCATGCTGCTTCCGTTGTGGAGATCACATGTAAGAGAAGGGATGCTTTGAGCTCCCAAAAGAGGAAGGACGGACCTGGTGGCGAAGATGCCAAGCAGGGGAACTCCAACAGAAGGAACAAACCCTATCAGAGAGGCCAGGGGTCCTATCAAGGGAAGGGGAACCAAACTACTGGGAACCCCCAGTCAGGAACCTACGGAGCGGCAACTCCATAGAAAACCTACCCATCTAAGGGTAGGAACTCTAATCAAATAGTTAAATTTGAAACTTTTGTGATAACTTCAGTACTGTTGGAATGTATGCTTGACCTTGATTGTATTAGGTTCTGGACATGGCTCAAACACGGGCCAGAGGTATGTCCGCCGTTTCAACTATAGACAGTGTGGAAAGGATCACCCCGGCGTAGGCTGCCAAGGGGAGAAAGTCCAGTGCCGCCACTGTCAGATATGGGGACACCGAGCCTTCGAGTGCATTAAGAACCCGGAGAGCAGGAACCACCGCCCGGGAGCAAAGGCAAACACCGGCCCTTAGAATGGAGCTAGCGATACTCGCCCTCCACCAACAAACCAGGCTCAGGGAAATAAGGGCAAAGGCCCAGCATCGGGACCCGCCCTGCATGTCATGGACCGCTCAGATGAGGCTGGTCCTTCTACCAACCCAGGTACTTCTAAACCCATGTGAACCTAATATTGAGCAATGGATGATGTGAATGAGTGCTTGGATGCATTGATTGCCTAGTTGCATAGGAAAGAACTAATAAGACTCACTAGTAGAATTTTAAAACACGTAGGAAGCTATAAGATATGCTTTCCTATCCCCTCACCGCCCTCCCTGGAAGAAAACGTTATCAAAGTACAAGAACCAGGAAACGAACAATGTAAGGTTATTCAACCAGGTTTGATATTACTCAAAGGATACCTAACACCGGAGACACAAATTGCAATCATCAGAAGATGTCAAGAATTGGGAGCAGGACCAGGAGGGTTCTACACTCCAGAATTTCCAGGAGGATCAAAGATGAAGCTGAAAATGATGTGCTTAGGAAAGGATTGGAATCCTTACTCAAAGACCTACCAGGATACAAGAAATGGAGATGGAGCACAAGTACCAAAAATCCCAGAAGAATTTTTACAAATTATGGAACAAGCAGTTAATACAGCACAACAGCTAGAAGAAGATCTAGTTCCCAATCTAAGGGCTGATCTATGTATCATCAACTTCTATGAAGAAGGAGGCCGTTTAGGGCTACATCAAGACAAGGATGAAACACAAGGGTCCCTCGATCAGGGGATACCAGTATTGTCTTTGTCAATTGGAGATGACGCAGAGTTCCTTTATGGCGAGCGGAAGCATGTGGACCTTGCAAAGAAAATCATATTGAATTCAGGAGATGTTTTAATAATGGGTGGAAAGTCAAGGTTGCTATACCATGGAATTAAAAGGATTAAATTAAACAATGCACCTTCGACAGTGATAAACACCACTCACATGAAACCAGGAAGATTAAGTTTGACTTTTAGAAAGTACTAGTGTTGTAATTGTTTTTGGACATCTGAAAGGAGATCATCTCATTAATGAAGCATTATTGTTATGAAAGTGAATGTCTTTAGACCCCATCATGTAACAAAGTACTTACCCAGATTCTGTTGTTAGGTTGTGCTAAGGAGAAGGAAGGTGCCTTAAGTATTCTTACTGAGGAGGAGGCCAGCAAAGGCGGCGCGATCCTCACTGGTACCTTTCCTGTTAATGGAGTGGATGCATTAGTACTGTTCGACTCCGGAGACTCACATACTTTCGTTTCGCCTTCGCTTGCGGGGAAGTTGGGGCTAGACGCTGTAGAGTTACCTGATTTTAAGGTGGCACTCCCGTCTAAGGAGAAGATCAGCTGCACTCGTCTTTATAGAGGAGCCACTATCCGTATTAAGGAGGAGGAATTTCCCATTGACCTTATTGAGTTCAGAGGTCTAGGGTTCGACGTTATAGCCGGGAGGGACTGGTTGGGGCGGCACAGAGGCCGCATTCTTTGTGTAGAGCGCAGACTGTTACTTAAGAGCCCATCAGGAGTGACAGTATCATACCGCCAGTGTAACACCCCTTTCGACAAACACGTAATAATCACTCACGTTAACAGATAAATAAAACGTCTTACATCGGAAGAATAAATAACAACAATGATACTCACTCGGGTGTCACCTGCCATTACTCGCCCATGCGAGCAACGAAGCAGAACTAAATCCAACAACCCATATACACAACACTACCAAACCGCTGTGACAACGAGATAAATCCTATACATCATACTAAGTCCAAAAAAATCATAACCGTCGACAAGTGAGCACCTACCCTGATCCCGTACTTCGGCTTCAACGATAACAACAACCTGCAACAAGCCATAAAGGCTCAGCGATAAACGCTGAGTATGCGGGCCTGGACCCTATTGGTCACTTGTCATTTTAACCTTCTTGATATTAGATTGATTTCATGCTTTACCATTTTACAGTTATAATCAATACTGTAACAATAACAGTAGTAACCATACAATAAAACACAATCATTAACACACATCATATTTCCACGCAGCATAACCAATGAACAACAAGGTGAAAACAACGAGAATAACAACCGAGCATTAATTCCCGTCCTTGGCACAAGAGTCCAATATTGTTCACCAATATATGAGCTAACAGGCTGTTATAATTGTTCAGTTATGCCTAATGACATCGTCTCGTTATAACGACGTGTCTCTAGATTACCCATACGTTATGGCGGGTCACCCACGGCAGTAGCCACTCCAACGGTAGAGTCTCCGACCAACGAACCATTCTAGTTCACGGGAAATTTTCTTGATACTTACGGACCCGTACGCGGACATCCTGGTATCGTTTTTGTGATCACAGCGCGCACCAAGAGCCACATCCTCTTGGCTTTACTTCCATTCCATTAATTAATTAATTATACCATCGCATCGCATTACCAAATTTCCTAACACAGCAGACTAAGGTCATTAGTCCAATCCGGAGTCTGTAAACTCGGGATCCAGTGTTAGATACGAGAGCGGTGTATAGAAAGGCCAATGCTCCGTATGAAAGTCTCGGATAATATATATATGTTATTATCCTAGTGCTACAACGTTTTTCTGACGTTCCTTATATTTCATATAAGATAGCACCATAGCCGCTAGTTCGTTTTATATATAGGTTCATATATACGAACCAATACTGTTAACTCAACAACAGTAAATAATAAGCAGCTATAATATACAATTCATGCACATTAATTATCACATTCAGACAAACAATCTTATCACAGATCACACTGAAGTCTGAACTGAGGAAGCCCTCAGAGACAATCAGAGACACATAACAACATACAAGTTATCAAACAGTTTCCGGGCCCTTTCTTAGGTCAACCCGGATCAAACCCTTCTTTACATACCGTACACCTTAGACCAAAGACGCGCAGTGCAGTCCACTAAGCTTGTCGAGCGCGCACGTCTGACAGACGATCTAACAATACGAAGAACGCTAAGTGTCAATCCACATGACAATATGCTTCGGTACTTCCGAATAACGTCAGTACCCCGGTATTACATCCCCGGATTTCAACTGTCATTAGTTAAGGTGCGTTATCCTTAAAACTCTTTACCCGTAGTATGTATTAATATTTGGTTTAACAAAGACGTCGGTTCCTATACGAACGTCGTAATTAACGTTTTCAAACTTAGGAATTACAGTTTCCAACCGTAGTATTTAACAAGCGTTACGCCTTATATAAGTTCGTTCGTTCTCATATATTTTAACTCAACCGTTACATCGCATGCATAGGTATTGTTATAACCTATAGTTGCATGCATGGTTATATCTTATAACCTATGGTTGCATACATTCCATGCAACGTTAGTTTATATTACATAGTATATTACTATTCTTTAATATACCTTGTTTTCTTAATGAACTAAGGAACTTTGTATTATGCACATATTATTCCTTATATAAGGTTTATCTAAACTATTCCAAAATCATATATTAACCATAGTATTTATGTCATTATTTACTATAGTTTATATCTTCATTCTTGACATATAAATATATGCATGCGCCAGCTCGTATAGTTTTATATACTATACTTTTGCCGCATAATATTATTTAGAGTTACACTTATATCATGGTATCATATTGTATGATATTTTTTTTTTATGCCATTAGACTCTATAACATATAGTTTTAGTAAGTCTATATATATACCGAAAATACATATATATGTACTACATTTGTACCTCTTTATTTACATAATTTTCATTAATCACAATATACCACCTAACTTATACCATGTTATAAATACCTTATTTTATAACATCAAAACATCGTAATAGGATATAACCTATAGTTTTAATATGTTTAATTTCTGCCCAGCCCCAAATAATTTCTGAAACTCTTTTCCGCCCCATCTTACTTTTCCTTATTTACATTTGACCCCTTCTTTTATAATATACTCTCATATGTCACAAAAACCATATATTATACTCTTTTATTAAAATAACCATTTATATAACTCCAAAAATTCCCAAATTTTATACTTAGGATATAAATCACTATGTTAACCAAACCAACCCCTTATTTTCGGTATTTACACTCTACACCCCAAAATTTCATAAACTTGACATTTAATCTCTAATATTACCTTAAGTTCATAAATTAATTATTTATGTTATAAATTTTGGTCAAGGCTTTTAACTTGGTCAATGTTGACCCAATATACACTAGTTTGACCATAGATTTATGTATTTGTGGTCTGACCACATTTTCTCAAAAATTACAATTTGACCCCCATATTTTATAAAACTTAATAAGGTTCATAAAATAACTCCTTTGACATATAGTTTCCGGTTTATTAATTTTCAGCCTCTAGAATTTATTTAAATTGCAATCAAACCCCAAATCCTTACGGTAGTGTTCATTTTTATTTTAAATTCATTTTTGCTTAATGTAACAATTAAATTAAATTAAATGGCCTAAAATGCTTGGCCTTATTACAATAATTTGCATAGCATAAAATTACATATAAATGTCTCAAATGACATACTAATGTTACGACTTTATTTACCCTCACTCATATATTTTTATAAATTATGTTTTTAGCCCATATTTAATTTCCTTGACCTTAAAGGTCACTTATACCATATGTTAACCAGCCCAAAAATGTTATATAAATATTTTAAATACATAATTAAATTATATGATGCCCATAAATCCCACGGCTAGCATATAGATGTAATAAAATTTCATAAAAACCATATTATAGCATAAGGTAAGTATTTCTCACCTAGTTTATGGTTTCCAAGCTTCCAAGCCTCCAAACACAACAGCACTCCTCGGTCTAGTTGTTAACACCAGCTGTTAATTAGTTTTTAAATGTTGAATATTAGCTTAATATATACACAGTTTATAGAGTGGGATACTCACTTTGCCTACACTTATTTCTTGGACTTGGGTCTTCATGTTGGCAGATTTTCCAAGATTTTCCAAGGTGTTTACGGCAGGAATTTCATGCAGAAAAAGAGTATATTAGTTACTCATATGTAGGTAATTAAGTGTTCAGTTTAAGCTTAACAAGGCGTGGTTTTTTTTTTTTTACCTTGTTTTGGAGCTGGTTTCTAAGCTCACTCTCGCCTGTTTTTCCAAGGCCAAGAGAAGTGTTAAACACTACATATTCCAGCAGCACAACCGGTAGAAAACAGGCTAAACATGGTTGTTTTTAAGCTAGAAAAACTCATGGGATTTACCTTGGTTTAAGGCTGGTTTCAAGGACTACTTGCACCTGTTTTTAGTGAGCAAAATCCAACGTGTTAAAATCACTACTAATACCAGCTTATATTACCGGTGGAATCAAGAGTATAAGATGGGATTTTCTTACCGAAACAAGGTCATCCAAGGGTGTTGCTACTGCATGTTTCATGGGCATTTCTCCTCTCTGTTTTTACGTACTCATGACATGCTAGGTATATTACCGGTAAAACATGAAGGAAATGGGCAGTGGGTATAGCTCACCGAGAAGGTCAAGAAAGGAGATTCAATGCTTGGTTCTTCTCCTTCACAAAGCTGGGTGTTTCCTTCTGTTTTTGTACGTGAAAGGAGCAAAGAAAGGGCTAGGAAAACTGAGTATTCAACCGGCAATCAAGGAAAGAAAGAATAGACTAGTTGTATGCTTGTTTATTACCTTGAAAAGTAATAGGTACTAACTCCTCTTTTTCTGCTATTTTTCAGGCGAGTAACAACACTACTTCAAGCCCAACTCAGCCTTGGTTTGCTGGATGAAAAATGGAGATGTAAGCTCCTCTGTTTTGTACGTAAAGAAGGCAAGAAGAAAAGCTCAAGAAGGCTGGTAATATTACCGATAGGAGGAAGAAGAAGATGGCCAGTTTTTTTTTTTAACCGATACTTGGTATGGCAAGGATGTTGCTGGGGTCTTGTTACCACATGAGCTTAATGTTGTTCTCTGTTTTTTTATTTTCATGAAGAAGACTAGAGATTAAGCAAAGAAGACTCCCTTTTCCTCTTCCGTTTTTTTTTAACCGAGAAGCTGCTCTACTTCAAGCTTAACACAGCTTTGCTTGCTGGACGAAAATGGAGATAAGTAGGCTTATGGAAGAGAGGAAGAAGAGATGAAGAAGATAGGCATTTTTTTTGAGCCAAAACGCTTACCTACAGCAAGTAGTAGCTGTCATGAAGATGGGTGTTCACTCACGGTTTTTCTTGAAGCAGCAGGAGAGTTTGAAGCTGCGGCTGTTGGAGGGAGAAGGTAGTGACGTGGGGAAGAAAAAAGAACCCGGTTGATATTGATAATATGTCACAGTTGGGTGATGACATGTGATGGCTTCTTATTTTATTATTTTAGGAAACTTCCCTGATCCTTTAGTTAGTAGAAGTTGTCGGACAAGTTGGTAGTACGTAGAGGATGTTGATTGCTTGGTTATAATATATTAAATGTGTATATACATGTCATAGGAATGAAATGAGTAGTAACGGTGGCTCTAGCAGGTTGTTCACGTCTGCTAATGGATAGGATGGGCTAAAGAGGCCGCCGCAATGATCAGACCAAGTGGAAGGAGATAGGATAAGGTTAGCTAATATTATAAAATTATGTTTATGTTACCTTATTAAAGTGGGAATAATGAGTGATATATACCTGCAATTGGTAACGGTAATGAGCTGGGAGATTAGCCTTAAACTGGCGGAACATATTAACCAAGGTCAAGGGAACATATTGACCCTAGACATGATTAAGTGATTAATTGTTATTTTTGCACTATTTGGTTATTATTCACAAGACAATGCACATATTTTGATTATTTGAAACACATTGAATTATACATTATAATGTGGTACATTATGTCACATTAGTATATTTAAGGGTATTCGAGACCCTCAAATCAAATAAAACTCATTTTGGAGACAATCTCACAAAAATGTGCTTTAAGGAAGTTGAGTGCACATTTTGTGTTCCAATGAGTTCCTGAGCTTGGTTTCCCTTGGAAACGGTTTTAATATATTCATTTATAAGTTATAAGGCTCTGGTCAAAATTTTAGGTCAAACGGCGTTCGTTTGGATATTTAATCACCGTAAAAGGTCAAAGGGTGTAATTCTTACTTTATGTTAAACATTGTTGTGTTTAATTTATTTTTAAGGCATGTTTAGGCCTTAATTTAATTGATTATATGTTTAATCAATGTTTAATTAAGTGGGGGTATTTCAGTGTGCGGCCTGCGTGCCAAAGCGGACAATATCACACATGTGGGCTGTTTGTCTGGGCTGTCACAGCCAGAGCCCTAGAGCACCATCAATAAAAGTGATATCTGCTATGTCCATGTACAAACACGTTAGGAAGCAGAAGGAAGTATACTTATGCTATGTTCAGGATGTAGAGCACGACCCCGATTTTGATCCAAATATGCTAGTGGTGTCAGAATTTCCAGATATTTTTCCAAAGGAACTTCCAGGCTTACCGCCACCCAGAGAGGTACAGTTCTCCATTGAATTACTACCAGGTACCGGTCCCATAGCTAAGGCACCGTACCGAATGGCACCAGCAGAGATGGCTGAGTTGAAGGAACAGTTGAAGGATTTGTTGGACAAGGGATACATACGACCTAGCGTATCTCCTTGGGGAGCACCAGTTCTTTTTGTGAAGAAGAAGGATGGAAGCCTTCGGTTATGTATCGATTATAGAGAGCTTAATGCAGTGTCAGTGAAGAACAAATATCCACTACCACGAATTAACGATTTGTTTGATCAGTTGAGAGGAGCAAAGGTGTTTTCGAAGATCGATTTGAGATCAGGATACCATCAGATACCTATCAGGGAGCAAGACATAGAGAAGACAGCGTTTGGAACACGATACGACAACTATGAGTTTACAGTTATGCCTTTTGGCTTGTCAAATGCACCAGCAGTCTTCATGGATTTAATGAACAGATTATTCAGAGAGCAGTTGGACAAGACCGTGGTTGTATTCATCGATGACATCCTAATTTATTCAAAGTCTAAGGAAGAGCATGAGAGTCACCTCCGACATGTACTTGAGATCTTAAGGGAGAACCAGCTTTATGCTAAGTTCTCCAAATGTGAGTTTTGGTTAGACAGAGTTTCCTTTCTAGGACATGTTATCTCCGACGCTGGTATTACAGTGGACCCAGCAAAAATAGAAGCGGTTCGCACCTGGCCTAGGCCAAAGACAGTGACTGATATCAGGAGTTTCCTTGGATTAGCAGGTTACTACAGAAGGTTTGTTAGAGACTTCTCCAAAATAGCAAAACCTATGACCAGTTTAATGAAGAAAGACGCACCATTCACATGGACTACAGAATGTGAGACCTCATTCCAGTTTTTGAAGAATGCTTTGACATCAGCACCAGTTTTGACTATACCTGAAGGCACAGGGGGTTATGAAGTTTACTGTGATGCATCTGGCAGAGGATTAGGGTGTGTACTCATGCAGAATGGGAAGGTAGTCGCCTACGCTTCCCGACAGCTGAAGAAACATGAGAAGAACTATCCCACACATGACTTGGAGCTGGGAGCAATTGTTCTTGCATTGAAGATCTGGCGCCACTACCTGTATGGTGTCCAGATGACCGTATACTCGGATCATAAGAGTTTGAAATACGTATTCACCCAGAAGGAGTTAAACATGAGACAGAGGAGATGGGTTGAATTTCTCAAGGATTATGACATTGATTTGCAGTACAAAGAAGGGAAAGCTAATGTAGTAGCAGACGCATTGAGTCGACGAGCACATTCCTTACATGCCATTGTGGCTAGCTCGAGTCTTATAGACGACATACGTAGCGCACAGCAGAATGATCAGCGAATGATGGAGATTAGTCAGAAGTTGTCTGACGGTACATTTGAAGGTGGAAAGTATGAGTTTCAGTTACATGATGATGGACTGATCAGATTAAGGGGCAGATTATGTATTCCTAGAGACAGCACTGATATAAAAGAGCATATTCTTCGAGAGTCCCACACTTCTGCCACATCTGTCCATCCAGGAGCTTCTAAGATGTACAAAGATCTAAAGAGGTATTTCTGGTGGAGTGGTATGAAGGGCGACGTGACAGAATATGTGATTCGATGTCTCACTTGTCAGAAAGTGAAATTCGAACATAGACGACTAGGAGGTATGGTACAGTCTCTGCCAGTTCCTGAATGGAAGTTTTATGATATCTCTATGGACTTTGTGGTGGGACTACCACCTACGAGAGGAGGACTGAATATGATATGGGTTGTTGTTGATCGACTGACTAAGGTTGCTAGGTTTATTCCGATGAAAGACACTTGGAAAGTGCCAAAGTTGGCAGAACTATTTGAGAAGGAGATTATGAGACATCAAGGAGTACCAAAGACTATTGTTTCAGATCGAGATACTAGATTTCTCTCACGATATTGGCGAGCTACTCGCGAAGCACTTGGCACTGAATTGAAGCTTAGCACAACATTTCATCCTCAAACGGATGGTCAGTCAGAGAGGACTATTCAGACCTTAGAGGACATGCTACGAGCATGTGCCTTGGACTTCCAGGGCAGCTGGATAGATAGATTACATCTCATCGAATTTGCATACAATAACAGCTATCACGCCTCTATACAGATGTCACCTTTTCAAGCCTTATATGGCAGACCATGTCGCACACCATTGTGCTGGGACGAGTCTAGTGAGACCGTCATCATTGGGCCTGAGTACTTGGAGCAAGTCCAGGCAGAAGTACAACAAATCAGAAATAACATGAAAGCAGCACAAGACAGACATAAATCATATGCTGATGAGAGGCGACGAGACCTTGAGTTCGCGGTTGGTGACCAGGTATTTCTACGAGTTTCACCCATGAAGGGTGTATTCAGATTTGGACAAAAGGGCAAGCTAAGCCCGAAATTTGTAGGACCCTACGCTATCATAGAGCGGGTGGGCCTGGTGGCTTATCGACTTGATTTGCCAGCAGAGCTGGGCAAAGTACACAATGTTTTTCACGTGTCTCAGCTTAAGAAATACATGCCTCATCCTTCTCATGTTCTACAACCAGAGACACTCTCATTAGAACCAACAATGCGGTACGTGGAAACACCGCAACGAATCTTAGATAGAAAGACACGAGAGACTCAAAACAAGTCAGTGAGCCTCGTAAATGTTCTTTGGTCGAACCATGATGTGGAGGAGGCCACATGGGAACTAGAAGCGGATATGCGAGCGAAGTTTCCCTCATTATTTACCGACTAGACACTTTAGTCTAGGGTACGGGGGCGTACCCCTCTTTTTGGGGGGGTAGAGCCTTTTTCGTTTGTGAGTTATTATGCATTTTGTTGCACTTCTGTGCATTTCTGTGACACCTTGTCTTGTATGTGTTCTTGTGTAACACTGTATTTGAATGAACTTTGTACTTCTACTTGCTGATGTGTACTTCGTTACACTACAATGGAAAGTTATGTGCACTACGCTGCACTATTTGAAATGAAATGTGATGGTGTTTATTACATTACACTACATTGTAGGTATATGATATGACCTTCCAAAGTATTCCTGTTGTGTTTGATGTACACTGTAAACTTAGGAATATAGAGACTTGGGACTTGATCCCTAAAAACTAGATTGAGTTGTGGATACTTAGTGGAACTTGATTCCCCACAACCATATTAATTTAGATATGAGACTTCGGGGCGAGGTCCTTTTTAAGGGGGGTAGATTGAAATACCCCAAATCTAATTAACATTATAAAACCATTATTTAATGTAAAATAATCCAAATATAAGTCACTTCACGTACACATGCAAACCCATGCATGAGAACGTTACGTAAAAATAGTTGTTTCTCCATAAACGCTAAAACACCTTAGAAACATATGGTCAAGCATGACCTTGTATGACCTTCTAAAACTTAAACCAAAGGGTCATACACTCATTATATGATTATATAAACATATTCTCTAGGCTATATTCAGTCAAAAACTCAAAACGCTCGGGAGTGCTCACGCACGCCCCTTAAAGCACGAAAAGACCGGAGGAGTGCCAAGGTGGCACAAACTCCTATAAAATTCATTCCTAGAGTTCCTAACATCATTATTAACCATTATAAAGAGAACCCACGAAGTGGTTTCTCAAAATTCAACAAAAACCACCGGAGGATTTCTTAGCGCTCCTTTTTGCCCGTGAGTGTCCCGATGGCCCGTAAATTATGTCATGGGTTAATGTAACCACATATAACTCAATGTAACATCTTAATATATGTTTATTTACCATAATAAGTGTTTATAAACACTTGGAACTCATAAAACCAATTTATTTCCCAAAATTTCCATAGAGCACAAAAACACACCTTTGGGTGTCACTAAAACGTGTTTTACGCAATTACCTTGTAGTTTTTGACATGCCACGAATTAAGAATCTTAAAAAGGGTTAAAATGAACTTCTAAATCAGTTGGAGGCAGTGTCAAACCAGGTGCACTATAGGGGCCGATTTTATGTGCAAAAACTAGTATAAAACTTACATTAAAATTTTATAAAAGGCATAAAACATGGTGACTCATCTTCCCATGTGCTATAATACTTAATGGCAAAGAAATATAGGTCTCATATGACCAGCAAGCTGTCGAAATTATGCAAGGGAACAAGGCCATGTTGGCTAGACAAAAACAAAATGAAAAAGGCAAAAAGTAGATCAAAAAGTAGATCTAGATTCCACCTTTTTGCTTTCTTAAAATTCAAGTGACTTCCTTTTCTCTTCCTTGGCTCTTCATCACCGATTGAGACCCTCCATTTGAGCTTTGAATTCGGTCACCTACAAGAGAAGAAGAAGACAAGCAAGACTTAGAAAAATCAAAAGAATAAACCTTACTTTTCTTACCTTGTCATTTAGCTCACCATTATTTCCCTCCACATTGCCTTGTCTTGCATTATGGCCGAACAAATGCTGGAAAGATGGGCATTTATTGAGCCAATACCCCATGTAATAAACTAAGGAAAAAGAATAGTCATTTGACATTGAAAATTAACAAAACAAAAATCAAATTCCAAATTGCATTCTCTTCTTACGTGAGCTTAGTCTCATTCTTCCCCTTGCACACTTCACTCACAAATTGGTAAGGCTCTCTCCTCTCTCTTCTTGCTTCATCTTCTTCCTTTGAAACTCTTAAGTCCATTAATGGAGTTTTAACTTCTATCTTCATCTTTAAGGTAATTTCCTAGCATTTCTTGTCAAGCCTTGAAGCAAACTCTTCCTAGCACAACCAAAGCATTTTGGCATCAACTAATGCTCCAAGAAGGTTGTCTAAACCAACACTAATCCAAGGAGCATCTCAAAGTTATCTTAAGGTAGTTTTAATGCTTGTAAAATCCTTAAAGCACATTTTTATGTGTAACCAAATTCTACTTCTTCTAAGGCTCTTTTCTTCTTCATTTTCATGAAGGAAAACTTGACCTTCATCCACCTTAAGTAAGCCAAAATTACAAGGAGAAAAAGCTTAAGGTAAATTCTTGGAAAACTACTTACAAATCTACTTAAGATCTTTATTGAAGATCTAACTCCTAAACTCCTTCACCACTTGCATATAACCGAAGTGGAGCATCAAAATTTCATTGGAGAAAGCTTGGAGATTCAAGAAGAGTTCAAGCACTTAACCACCTTTGTTAAGAAGTAAGTTTACTAAGTAAATCTTTATGTTATAAGCTTTGTTAAGCCTCTAAAAATTATACAAAAATTATGTACATCTCCTAGGTTAATTAAAACCGAAACTATATGGTATTATATGCCAAAAATATAACCTATAACATATATGGAAAATATTTACCTTAAGACACATTTTTGTGTCACAAAATTTATTTATGTTACATATAAATTCAAGCCGAAATGTCAAGGGCAAAATACTTTATTTTGAGCTAAGAATCAATATAAGACATTGCAATAATTTTTACATGAGTTATATGACTCATATGAATTTATGCATATTTATTATGACATATAAATCCACTTTTATATACTATATGGTAGCTATTTAATTACGGCCGAATTGTCTAAGTGAAAAATAGATTTTTTATGAGCTACTTATGTATATAAACTTATACTATAAAGTTTGGTGAGTTAGAAATATTTTATTAGAGCTTAAATGGCTAATTAATTAAGTTATGTGGCTTAAATGTAATTTTTACAAAGTTTGGTGAGTTTAATGTGAAAACCGAGAGTTAAGGGTCTGTTTGGTGTAATTATAATATAATATAAGGTTAGGAATTAAGTTTATGAATTTTAGATAATTTAAACAAGTGTTAAAATAACATTTTATAAAGTTTTGGGCTATTATGTAATTTATAAAAGTTGTTATGAAAGTTTGGAACTTATTAGTAGGTGAATTCATAATTAAGAGATTTATTAGGTTCACCTTCGAAATTTTGAGGAATTAAATGTTTAGACTATAGTTTATAAGTTATTAAGAAACTATTATAAAGTTTTGGGATAAAAATGTAATTAAGGAAAAATAAATGACAAAGCCGAATTACTTTGGGGTTAGTTTGGTAATTTAAGAATTTTTATATATATATATATTCGGCATTTATGGAGAATTAAAATTAAAACTATAGTTTATAAGGCATTATGTAAAGATTATAAGATTTTGTGGTTAAGTTGCAATTATAAGAAATATATATATATAGGCCGAGAATTGGAGGGGCTAAGTTGTAATTTTACAGAGTTACAATATTTAAAAGTATATGCCAAAATATTAATGAAATACCCCGTAATTAAAAACAGTGATTAATTAGGATAATTATATTTTTAAAGGCTTAATTACACTTAAATAAATACGAGGGAGCAAATCCCGAAGAAAACGGACCTTTAAAATGGGTTAAAAGCATAAACGAACCTTAAAGCGCGTTTTTCGAGGAAACCGGGAAAACGTGACTTTAAGCGGGTCAAACAGACTCGTAACAATTTTGGGTCAACTAAATAGTCACTAATGAATATTAGTGAAGCTTTAGAACCAAGAAAATTAATTTAACGAGAAAATTCCGGAAAACGGGTACCGGTTAGTAAAAACTGTAACAACCGGTAAGTTGTGGGGTGAGAATGCAAATAAAGAAACTTAGTCTGTCCACCTTGCAAATAAAAATGTAAAATCTGTGTGTGTGTGCATATGTGGACCGATTTCCCCTCCCTCTCTCATTTATTAATTGTTCCTAATTCACTAGAGGACAAAACAAATAAGTAAAAGGCAAAAAGGAGTCTCTCTCCTCACTCCCCTCACCCTCACTCACGTTTTTGCACCCCTCTCTATTCTCTCTAGTTCTCTTCTTCTACCTTGCGATTTCCATGGAGAAAGAAGAAAGCTCACTCAACTCTCTCCTTCTCTCCTCTCTTTGAGCACTCAAATCTTCTCCAAACTCAACAAAAATAACACCATTGGAATCCCCTTGCAAAGGAGAACATTTCCCTCCTTTCAAAAATCCAAAAGCTCAACTTTCGTTTTTGTGGGTGTTCACCATTTGGAGATTTGAAGCCACCATTAGAAGAACCTTCACCTTCTTATCATCTTGAGGTAAAAAGAATTCCGAAAATCCATCGTTTCTAGCTCTCATTGGCATTTTAAGAATTTTTCGGTTTTGAATGTCTTGTTCTTTTTGCTCCAGCCCATTTGGCTTCTCTTGTGGGCTAGAAATCTTGTTCTTTCACTAGTCAAGAGCTTCATCCATTCATTGGAAGGTAACACTCTTTTCTAAACCCTAAAACTCAAATTCTAGGGTTAGTATAAAAGGAATGCTAAATGGTATGGTGTATGTATTATGTGCTGTAGCACTTTGTGTGTGGGAACCCTATTGGGACCGAGAACAAAGAGAAGAAAAGAAGAGAAGAGGAAAGGAAAAGAAAGAAAAACTAGCAAGACAAGGTAAATGCTCTTACCTTGTGTTAGTTTGTGTATTGTATTGTAACCGTTTTTAGTAGTGAAATGAGTAATGGAATTGAGTAATAAGTAGTAGCAATGTGGTAGTGTATTGAGAATTGATAATGTAACAGTTTTGAAGTATTTTAAATGAAGTTTAAAAGCTTGGGAAAACCATGGGTAGTATGTGTATGTGTGCAGGATTTTATTGTTGTTGTAGTAGTATTGGAATATGAGTATAATGTATTGAGTAAACAGGTTGTGAGAATGTGAACTTGTGAGCTGAAATAGTGTGTGGAGAATGTTAGAAAAATAGGGGAGACCATGTCGAATTTTGTGTAGAAATGAGAGGACTTAAGTGTTCAAGAAGATGAAGTACTTGGAGAGTTTCAACGGAGTGTTTTGTAAGTTTAAAACAGATGTGAAAAGAGTGTAGGTAGTGTGAAGATATAGGATGCAAAGTAATGCATTTTGGATGCTAGGAGTAGCATTAGTTGAGGGAGTAATGAGGGAGAGAAGTTTGAATAAAAATCTGTAGCATGAGAAGAGGAAACAAAATCTGTAGCAAAGGGAGAATGAAAACTGATGCAAGTGTTGGGAAGAAATGAGGAAATTTGGTATAAGTTGTGTAAGAATGGAGTAGTAAGTTTGGAGGATGAATTAAGGTGATTTAGAGTGGGTAAGTAGTGCTAAATCATTTGGGGAAACATTGGTAAAGATTGGGGAAACAATGGGTAAAGAAAACACCCAAAAACAGATTTTAAAACTGAAGTACTGGGCCGGACCGACCTTAGAACCGAACTTGCAAGGTCGGTCGAGCCAAGATTTACAAGACGGGAAACCTTCTGGAATCGACCGACCTTGCGACCGGACTTGCAAGTTCGGTCGGACCAGAAAATTCTCCCGTCTGAAACCTTCTGGAATGGACCGAACTTGCGACCGGACTTGCAAGTTCGGTCGGCCAGAAAAATTCCGTAGATGAAAGCTTCTGGAATGGACCGAACTTGCGACCGGACTTGCAAGTTCAGTCGGCCAGAAAAATTTCTGTAATGCAAGCTACTGGAGTGGACCGACCTTGCGACCGGACTTGCAAGGTCGGTCGGGCCAAAATTTTCAAATACGAAACTTACTGGAATGGACCGACCTTGGGACCGGACTTGCAAGGTCGGTTGGCCCTGGAATTTCACCCGAGGTAGTCTACTGGAATGGACCGGACTTGCAAGGTCGGTCGCAAGTCCGGTCGAGTCAAAAAAAAATGTTTTAGTTATATGATTATAGTAATCATATATACATATATATATGCCTATATACCTATATGCATATATATGTAGTAATACACCATTAATGAAGTAATAATGGTAAGAAAGTAAGTAAGTTTGTAAGAAAGCAAGGTTATGAGGTAGTAAAGAAAAGAATGGTTTTATAACCAAGTATGAATGTAAAGAAGTAGTAAGTATACATTGAAAGTATCAATGAAGGAGTAAGTTAGATCAATAATAGATCATTGATCATACTACTTCATGTATGTATAGGAATCAAATAGTTGATCTCCAAAGGAACCGGTAGTACGTATTCGACGGTGAACGGTATGATTTCTTCATGCCCTGGATCCTAACTTGGTTACCCCGATTTGTGTGCTTATGTGATCACCGACAAGATAAATGCACGAATCGGACTTATATTGCACCTAATTGTGTTTGAACTATATTATTCTTGTATTATGCTCTTGAACATTTAGTTTGTATAATTCATGAAATGTATGAATGGAAATGAAGTGTATGTGTAAGTATGAGTACTTGCGTATTGTATGTATGTATGGAAGTAAATATGGACTTCTACTAATTCCTAACGATCTAACTCCTAACATGAGTAATGAGTAAAATGGAATGAGTAGAAGCCCGATATAGTTTCGGCCACGCGTGAGGATAAAGAAACACAAGAGGTTGGATCCGAATCCTGGCTATAATCTTTTCCATGGACCAAATCCCTTGAATGGGTAGCATCCTGGATTAGTGGGCCACCCTAAAGCCCGGTGGTGGGATGTAGTAATCCCTGCCCGGAGGTCATACCGACTTAACTGGAAGTAAAGTATGTAAGAAGTATTGTATTCGTATTGGTCTTGACTATTGTAAGTCATTGACCCGGAGTAAAAGTATTGAACACCCGATTAACCCGGGTGTGTAATAAGGCTAACAAGACCTTTGTATGTAATGGAGAATTGTATCTCCGTAATGCGGTGAGTATGGTAAGTATGAATGAATGACTTGCATTGTATTCCTTGTATGTATTGTATGTATGTATGCTTGGTAAAATGAATGTATTGTATTGTATTGTAGTAAGCATGTATGTATGTATGAATGAAACGAACCGCATGTACTCGACCAATTAATTGGCGTACCCTCGCTAGTACGCGGGGTATGCGGTTATCATATGCAGCGTAAGCTGACCCCCTAGGGGGAATGTTTTTACTCCACAGGTACCCGTGAGGCGTGAAGGTAAAGTAAGATCAAGATGTGATTCTTTTTGGAGTAGTAGTAGGATTAGATGGTGTACTGAGTTGTACATGGCTAAGCCCCTTTTGAGTAGCCGGTGTACCATGTGGTACACCTTTTTGGATATTGAGTTCTTGATTGGATAGTAAGGAGAGGATGTATAAACTCTTCATTTTTGGGAAGTAGTATTGGAATGTAATTCATATATATTCGGTAGACTCGGTAATCAAATGTAAGCTAAGTATTTGGTATTGTAAAGTAAGTAGTACGTATGTATTTCATTCTAATCATCTGACCGAAACGGTAAGTAGTAGTAGCCTTGTTAACCTTGGAGGGTTAACGGCGTTGTATCACCCGCCAGGAGTAAGTAAGTATTCCGCTGCGAGAAGGGTAAGTATGAGATTGATTAGAGGATAATGGAAGGATTAGCGGTTGGGGTGTTACAATTAATGGTAGTTTTGTGATTTAATTAAATAAGGAATTAAAACTATGTTATATAAAGAGATTAGAATTTAAATGTAAAGTTTATGAATTAATGTGGTTGTTTTGTAAATAACCAAAATATAAGGGTAATAATTTAGATTCAAATAAATATAGGTCCCATGTAGATATTTGGAGGAATTAGAAAGAAAGAATTTTGATTAAAGGAATTATGAAGATGAAACTATGACTTATATAGTTATAAGGAAATTAAAGGTAACAAATAATTATAATTTATGGTTAAAGGAGGAATAATAAAAACTATAAGGATATTATGTCCATGTATGACATAAAAATATAGTTAAGAAATTATAAGTTGTTATGTCACCTAGACAATCAAAATAAACAACAAATATAGTACATGAATAAATAAATACTTACATGTACATTAAAGGATTTATAAATAAATCAAAGGAATAACAAATAAGTTGTACATGAAATCATGAGGTAATTAAAAGAAATAAACTGTAACACCCCAGCTCAATCCAAATGTGGTCTCGCAACTTAACAGCTTATACATATACATGTCACAGCGGAATTCTTTACACTCCAGGACCTCGCCACGGTCTGACTACAGAATATACCGAACATTAGTACAACAACCTTAACCAATTACATTTCCTTCTTACAATCCCCTCATATCCTATACATCTTACTAACTCAATTGCCATACGAGTGTACATGCACAACTCGTAGGCCACACTTAACCCTTCACACTTGTACCCCTTCTTACTCTCGCGACGGCTGCCACCTGATGTTCACCTGTGTAGTAAAAACAGCCCCCAAAGGGGGTCAGCACGAATGCTGGTACGATCCTCTCATGGCCCCCAAGCTAACGTGGCTACGACGACCAATTGTCGATAGCATGGAGGTTGATTAGATGCACAACATAATAGAAGGTGCAGTAATCAACAAACCAAATATGAACAATCAAAGTTCAAACATAACGAACGACTTAAATGCGTTCCCTTAGTTAGAGAGTTAATTATCTAACTCATTAAGTTATATTTCCTCTTAATCTTAGTCTATCCTTATCTCACCTCAATCTTAGTCTTATCTTAATCTTAGAAACAACCATCCTTTAATAAGGAGTGGATGTAGCTTATCTTAGTCTTAATAATACAAACCATCCTTTAAAGAGGAATGGTTGCAACTCATCATAACCTTACCTTAATCTTAATCTCAGTATACAAACCGTTCCTGGAAGGGAATGGTTGTAGCTTAATTCGAACCTGGGATTTAGGTGATCCCACTGCACCATCTTAATGCCACCTACTCTGGACGGGAGTCCAGCGTAGCTGAGCCGGCAACCGGCCCTAGGCTACAAGTCCGAAGACAAGTCCTTAAGCGGAGGGCGGATCTGATTCAGATACCGTCCCCCTTTTTCCTTAGCATGCATGACCGGAGATCGGTCCCGGGTTTCCTCACTCAAGATCCAGTTAGTAGTAGTCTCAAGACCATGTTTGTTGGTTAACCTCTTTCGGTTTATATCAACCCATATTAGGGAGTGTTCCTTAGTCTCACTCAATTCCTTACTAAACGTTGGTTAGTAAGTTCTCACGGTATGTTGTGTTAGTTTTCAAACATCACACAACAATATAATAAACATAATATTCCGGTTGCATGCTTTATCTTGTTTAGTGAGCACATAGAAACAAATAGCACACAAGCCGAGGGACACCTCGTTAGCAAGCAGGTCACAAGAAGAACTGTACCGTACACCTTGAGAGTGGCTAGCTGTAAATCCAGACTGTCGTCTCGACTCTCATCCCGACTATCCCGATCCTATAATTGGACCAATCGAGAATGTCATCTACTTATTGCACTCATTCTAACAGTTCCTTGTATTACGTATCTCTCGTATACGTTTTCCTCTTAAGTAAACGTACCAACTATATACATGTGCATATATTTATATATAAGTTCCCACAAGTTCATATATATCTAAATATATATATATATATTTAACAACATCGTATCAACTCCAAAAATACTTTCATAACCTTAATAGTTGTATTTAATTAATTGTATCATTCCAACCTCTAATTAATTGTTCGAGAGTTCTAATCCTTAAATTACATATATACATGTATTCACACATCCATATACATATAATTTCATAAACTCCAATTTTAACTATTATGCACACACACGTATATATATCTTATACAAGTATGTTCCCCACCGATTAAATGTTACAAGAACATATATGTTCACACTCTCCTAACCTTTAATCCACCAATATTTATATACCTATATGTGTATATAAATTCTCATATGTGCAATACTAACCTTAATACCTCTACTAATTTTGTAGGAACAAATTCCTTAACCATATTGGTCCATCACTTAATCAACTTATTTGTAAAGTTATTAGGCTCAATAATTCCAATGTTACCCATCATAATACATATATAAAACTCTAATTTCTCATATAATTAATATCAATCTTATCACTTAAAGATTAATACCGATTTAATAAGATGATTCCTTAATTATTTTAGTACATCAGTTGATCCCTTACCGATAATTCATTAATCTTTTCACAACTTACCAATTTAATACTTAGTTGACTTTAAATTTCTACCTCTTCTAATCTAGGTTTAAACCCACTATAAAAATCTGGTTAATGGGATAGAAGGCCAATTTTGACCAGATTCCAATTCGGTCATAGCTTATGTTGACTGGTCTGAACTTTCCTATTTAATCTTGACCTAACTATAAACCAAATTTCAGATTTACACCTTTGACCCTTCAATTTTCCAAAAATTACCAACCCACCTCAAACTTTCCGAATCCTTACTTCCGCTCCCCAAAATATTTCAGAAACTTCAATTTGCCACTAAATTTTCCTAATTTGTGTTTTCACCCAAAATTTCTTATATTTCCAATTTACCCCCAAATTATATTCTATGTTCGAACTTATTCGCACCAGATTTTCGAAATGAATGAACCACCAAAATTAGCCAAATTTTTGAAATGCATCTTCACATCCAAATAAACCCTTACCTTCGGTTGCCCATTTTCAATTTCCAGATTCTTAGAACTAATTCTGAAAAGCCCCAAATTAATTGTTCAAACTCTAATCCTTTTCTGGAACCGATTTCTCTTCCTATCTTTTCCTTTCTTTTTTTTCGAAATTCTAAATCGGCTCAACCGTTTCGATTTCACAATAGAAAGCAACATAAGGCAACATAAACATACAGATCCAGATTTGAATGTCCAGTACAGTGTCCATGCACAAATTCAGGAAGAAACAGGAAGAAAAATTCGGAACCTCCACGATGTTCCCATCCGCAAGGTACTAGCAGAAGCTACAGATTTTTGCAAGGAAATTCGGCTCTAAACACCGAAACAGAGAAGAAGAAAAGTAATAATCTATTCCCTAGATTTTGGTTTCGAATCTAACTTATAATCGAACAGAAGAGAAGAAAAACGAAAATAAAATCTGTTGATGTACACCTTTGGAAAGAAAATCCAGTAGTGGAGGCTCTAACTTCATTCACTTTCGGTAGATTATGGTCTGATTTGGCTCCCTCCAGAACCGACCGCATAGGGGTATGTTTGTGTTCTCCATGTGCGAACCAGGAAGAGAATGAGAGGAGGGAACAAGTTAGGGTTCCAGAATTTCAAACTTGAAACCAGACAAGGGGAAATAACCCATTCTTACCTCAGAAAACGAAAGGAGATGCAGAGGCATGGTTCCTTGTTCTTCGCCAGTCAAGATCGCAATTCAGGAGTTGAAGAAGATCAGAGGAAGAGAGGAGAGATATCAAGAGAGAGAGCAGAAGGAAATTATGCCAGAGTTAGGGTTCCAATGTTGCGCGAATGAAGAGAAGAACAGAGGGGTCGAGAGGGGATGATAATCGGCAGACTTGTTCACCGATTCAGGGTTGCAATATTAGCGTGAGTTCATAGAATTAAGCCTGGGTGCTTATTCTTGTTGGGCTGGATTTGGATTAGTGAGTCAATCGAGTTGACTGGGCCGGCCCAGTCATGTTGGGCGGGTCGGCCCACTTATTTCTTTTTTTTTTAACGTTATTCATATTTGTCAGTTCTATCTCGTTTAAAGTCCGTTTTTCATGTCATCTGAAACACGATTTCCCGTTTAACGAGATAAACCGTTTTATGATTCCAAATTTATATTTTAAGACAATAACAATTATTGTTATTTATAAATTTAACTAATTATAATTTAATTCCTAATTGGTTTGCGTTTCGTAATTTTAGGCGAAAACGCGATGTCTTTTATTCTGACTTTTTAACCAATTTTCCAATGCCTCTAAAATTACCCAAATAATATTATAAGGTGTCCACAACCTCGTTTTCACTTCTAAAATATTTGTGACACATTTTTCAAGGTAAAACGATTAGTTTTATTTTTGTTTGTATTTCTTTTTCCTAAATCTCCTTAACGTCGCTTAATGTTTCGTTTATGTTTCCTAACGAATTTTAGGGTTTAATTAAATATTATATTATTCCCTTGTACTTATTTAAGAGTATTTCATTCCTTAATCTCTCATTAATAACTTTTATTTAATTAATTCATGATTAATTAAAGTAACTAAGGTTTGGGATATTTCAATCTACCCCCCTTAAAAGAACTTTGTCCCCAAAGTTCCCATGCATCTTATATCATTAGAATACATGTCTTAACTCATTCCATAGATCATATAGATCATACTTATGTATACTTAAACTCATTGAATCATTAGATCCGCATACGCTTATACTTAAATATCACACAACATGCTTAAGCATGCATAACACTCAAAATCCCTTTGTTCCTTTTGATGATTTAAACAATCACATAATTTTCATCGTATTCTCCCATGTCACCGGTCCGTAGACAAAGGCACATTCGTACACGCCACCATGGGCCAGAATACAAAACAACTCTGTTCTCCCCATGTCACCGGTCCGAAGACAAAGGCTCATGCGTCCTCGACTTCATGGGCGAGACTCAGTAAA
Source organism: Limonium bicolor (assembly GCA_023374045.1). Lineage (NCBI taxonomy): Eukaryota > Viridiplantae > Streptophyta > Magnoliopsida > Caryophyllales > Plumbaginaceae > Limonium > Limonium bicolor. The sequence goes on from CM041783.1 coordinate 112,065,624, forward strand.
AAGGAAATCCTTTTTACGAGGTCATGTGAGGAATAATTCCTCTAATTAAAAATACAATCAACTCCAATTTTGTTTTATCCTAACGCCTCTATCCTTAGCGTGATTTAATTGTGACCACTGGTAGGGAGTTTCAGGAATCGTCCGACCCTGATGTGATCAGCATCAGTGTTGAACTATCCTTCCACCCCAATTTGTGTTCGGTTTCCCTTGATCCCTAGAAAATCAAGTTCCACCTCCCACGTCATTTTCAAACATCAAATAATTCACTCATTTCCAATTTTCTATCTTTTTAGTATTTCTAGTCATAATCAATACATCTCCAAGGCGTGGACTCAGTCCATCAATCATTCTAATTCATCTCTTAACCATTACCTCATGATTCTCATTCCTACTAAGTTCTATATCAGTCTCATAACAATTCTCACCATCTTATACCTCATAGCATTACTATTTCCTAACTCATACTCATATCGAGTAATATCTCATAGTTTTATCTTATTCTTATCTCACACATAGGTTCATATCAACTCATATCTCATATATTCCTTAAGTCTCCTTAATCCTCTTCACTAATTCTCTTAACTTGTACTCACACCGGAGTTAACAAGATAGGTACTTATTATGTATGGTATTCGCATCTTCTGTGCGCAATAACCATAATTAATCTCAAAATGTTTATGTAAAACAAATTCTCAAATTATTTTGTGCTATGCACACCGTACTTTACGTACTAAGTACATAAACATACGCTAAGCGGTTTTCGCTCTACCCCCCTTAAAATGGATTACGCCCCCGTAATCAACATTATATAATCCTTGAACATAGGTTCAAGATGTCTAATTCTCACCAAGCATTCTAGCTTCCATGTCATCTATCTCACTTATAATTCGATCAGAGGGTCATAACTCTGTTAATGGCTTAGTCTCTGTATCGAGGATTCTTAACGGTACTTATACATTTTTCTTAACTTAGTTTGGTCTAATCTTAAAGGTACTGATCTGCTAGCTTCCGCTGCGCAACTCTGATAACCTTAGGCTTAGTTTGCCTTTCTTATCCTTTTATAGTATTGTATATCCTTCTGTCTCCTTACAGTTTTAGGAATATTGGTCTCTCAGTGGACACGTGTTATCTTTATATATACACGGCCTTAATGAGTTGTAACTCGTCTATCTATTCTCCCTGAAGATTTAACGTTCATATTCTTAGTGTTCTCTCAACATGATTCTTAATCTGAAACTACTGTTTAGTACTTATTGCGCTTTATAGTTTATTCTCTAACGTCTCAAGACATGTTCAATGTCTGTACTTAACAATCCATGCTCTTCGCACTCCATAGTCCTTAATTATTTGTTCTCTAATTCCTTTGTGTTGTTGGTTCAACTGAATTTCTTCTCTTTGACTGTTTGCGGTAATGGCTGCTCTTGTCTGATCTTGTGTCGTTGTCCGTGGTACGGAGTCGACTACCTCCCGTGTTCCTTACACCACTCATCTACATGCATGGGGTACCTTACTGGTACATTACTACTTACCCAACTAACTCATAAATGAGCACGTTAGGCCTGCAAGCCCCTGTGGGGTGCAGTCGTCCCACGTCTCGTTTTAGTAAACTCATAGTGTCCGTCACACGTTTAGCTATTGCTAATTATGAAGTATTCTGTTGTCGATCTCCTCTTTCATTGTTCCATAATAACATTTATTGTTCTTCTTGAAGTTAATCAAGGGAAATCCATTTACTGCGTTCTTGGGTATGGTATGCTCCAGCTCCTTTCTGTATTCCGTATTGATTCTATTTCTTAGTAGCTTAGGTCTCTTTCCATAGAGCCTCTTATCTTCTTTCTCATATTCATTCTATTAGGAAAGCACTTCCAGTTCCTTAAGGAATGGGTTGTGTGCTTCTTGTGTAATCTTACCAAACCATGTCCAGACTACTGGCATCAATGCACAGTCCGTCTACCATCTTATTTTCTTACTTATGCTAGTCTTAACTCATAAATCTAATTGCCTCAGTGTCAATATTTGACGGCTCATACATAATGGTCGCCTTACCGCGCACCATGACTTAATCCACTTATCTAACTATTGTACTCACGACCACTACTACCGTGGTAGTTGGCCTTTACCATGTTGCCCATTAATGGTGCAACCTCTTACTCACTTATTCTAATGTCTTACCTTATACTCAATCCCTTCTTGGTGTAAACACACTGGGAGTCCTCTCATTCCGGTGTATGGCGGTTGTCATACCGTGCTGTAAAATAGTTGATTCTTAATACAAAGGTGTTCTGTTCCAATCTCAGATTCGTAAGTAGGCTAATTTCTCTCGCTTTCTTTCATCCTTAGTGATGTTATCTACCATGTAGTTTAATTGGTTACTGAAGAAGTCATCCACTGAATCACAAGCTTTTCTGGGCATTGATTAATTGACGTGCCGTAAGGTGCACTCACAATGTTTATCTCTGATGATCAATAATTCTTATATCCTGGGCGTTGGATGAGGGGTCTATCTCTGCAACCTTCCTTATTACTCAAGTGTATCTGACATGTTCCAAGGTAATCCCAAGTTTACAGTTTCCATTCTCTAACAATAGCGTATTGCATCTCTAATAAGTGAAAGCCCCTTTGAGGGGTTCATTCCCACTCATGGCCTCACAACAAGGAGAGGTATCCCCACCCTAAAAGGCATGGTTCGTTCTCCGCCCCTAACAATGTACTATCTCATAAGTACACCTTAGTTCACTCATTTTTTCTCAATTATCCTTTAATGATTCCCAGTAAGTCCTAGGTCATAGTAACTCACTTAACACTTAATACACTTGGTTCCTACACAAATTTCGCCATGACTTCTCTACTATATTATCATGCCCAAATGCATAGATTTTCTCCTCAAATCAACCCAAGTTAATCACGTCCTTAGTGGACATTCACAACACACCAATTACACTCTAACTACTTCAATTCACAATACAATTGCATAAACCTTAAATTGCTTGGCACTTAGGCCCTTAAATGACATAATTTAAACACTGAATTTCACATATCCACCTGCACATAACAATAGTCCCATGGCTCTTAGGCCTTTAAATGACATATTTAAACACTGAATTTCACATAGCCACCTACACACAACAATAGTCACATGGCAATACATAAGAGCTCCTATAATTCATTGGTGATTGTTTTAATAACTCATTTGTCATTAGCTCCTTAGTGTTTAATTTCCTCTTGAGTGAGAGCCGCTGGACGGTTCACTATTGGTACTCTAGCTCATTAGTAGATTAACTTCATAACTACTAGTTCTTTGAACTTTATCATATGTTAGGTTACACCATTTGGTGTGGTATTGGATTTCATGGTAAGCTGCTGCGTCCCGCTCCCCACTATGGAAGTTCGCTCAGGTAATCCGACATTATTCGATGTCTACAACGACTCTCGCTCACATAGACTTGAATCCCTTAGCGTTTTAGAATTTATTCGTATTAGGCATCGGCCTTATGGTGTCTAAGTTGGATATTTGTCCTGGTTATCATGTGTTTTCATCTGAATGTTGTGTTCAACTTTCGTTGACTATGCCACCCGTCCATGATTAATCATACTTGGGTGTTTATGAGTTAGGCAATCAATACCAAATATCGTTTATGGGTTTTATTCGGCTCAACTATACCAACTCTGTGGTGTAGTCCCCTGAGCTTCCCTCTTTCGGGATTGTACGTCTTTGATCCTAGGTAGGTCATTCCTTAAATTTATTTTCTCTGATTCTGTTTCTGGGGTTTACGAACGTCTTCAATGAAGAATACTGTTACCGGTATTCTTGGTGATCATTCTGGGAGTTTTGTCCCGTTCTCGTTGAAAGTCATTCTGTCGACTGTCTTCATTGTATCTCGTAATACATTCTTTGTATGTTATTACTTACATAGTGTTTTGCTCGGATCACTGAGCGATCTCCTAGGTTCCTCTCTTCGAGGTTCGGGATTGGTGTTCTTACCCGTACTGTCAGTTGTTACTGTGGTAGGTTGTACCGTTGATGATATTTATACCGTTTAGCATTCCGACCAAGTTCAGCTCCCTGCTGACTGGTGTGTCGACTCATCTTATCATGGTCAGGCCGTCAGGCCTTTCCAAGGTCTTATCCTCTGGTTCTTATGGATTTGCAGTGCAATATTAATATGTACTACGACTGTAGCGTTCTACTATCTCGCCTTGAGGGCTTTCTGTGTGGCTTAACCGTGGTAGCACTTGCTACGGCAAGTGCGCCATGCAAGATGGGCTACCGGTACTGTGTGCGTCGGTAGTGGTACTTCCACCTAATTTCTATATCTTTGGTAGTCCTCGGGACTCCTTCGACGTTCTCTTATTTTGGATAACTAGCCATCCGGCAGTTTCCTGGTTGATTTGACAGTCCTCTCATTTGTCAGGGTGTTCCTCTTCCTAAGGGAACCCCTTGTTATTCTCTTATGTCTTAATCCTCGTTCCCGTTTCCACACATTTGTCGTGGTTACTAAGTAATGATTCTCCTTTAGGCACTACATCGTAGTCCTATTCCGGTATACAGTTTGTACACGTTTTTATCATCGTCTGCGCTATGTCAGGCAGGTTTGTAACCTTTCTCATTGTATGGGGCTTGGTGTTCCCGTTTCTAACTGGACTTTCTGGTAGTCTTAATTCTCATGCTTTGTACTATCCCACTGTTATGCTCATTCGGACCACTGTCCGGTACTCATGTCGCTTATCTTTTCCTATCCTTGCACTCGTAGCGCTTTTCTTATCATTGGTATGGTAGGGTAACTCGACTGCGTAGCATGTCGACCCATGTTGCCAGTAATTTTCGTTCTCTTACTGGTAGAATACCGTTGGTAGCGCCTATTTCCACGTTGCGCTCCAATTAAAAGCTCTAAGTTTTTGTAAACTGTTGTATGACAAGATGTGCTTCTCGTATTGCTTAACGTTATCTAACTGCCAGATCGGGTTTCCCCGAGTAAGAGAAGGCTTTCTTCTCTCTGGCGTTTATTCCCCGTAATTCAAGCAAGGGATGTGGAGGGCGGGTTTAGGTACTATGGATATCCGGTAAACTCCGGGAAGTCCTAACTAACGCACCTCTCACTCTATCTCTCAACCCTTAACCCATGACTCAACTCAACCTCAGTATTCTCCTAAGTTCGGTAATTCCTGTCATCAGAGCGTAACTACGCTCTGATACCACTTTTTGTAACACCCCAGCTCAATCCAAATGTGGTCTCGCAACTTAACAGCTTATACATATACATGTCACAGCGGAATTCTTTACACTCCAAGACCTCGCCACGGTCTGACTACAGAATATACCGAACATTAGTACAACAACCTTAACCAATTACATTTCCTTCTTACAATCCCCTCATATCCTATACATCTTACTAACTCAATTGCCATACGAGTGTACATGCACAACTCGTAGGCCACACTTAACCCTTCACACTTGTACCCCTTCTTACTCTCGCGACGGCCGCCACCTGATGTTCACCTGTGTAGTAAAAACAGCCCCCAAAGAGGGTCAGCACGAATGCTGGTACGATCCTCTCATGGCCCCCAAGCTAACGTGGCTACGACGACCAATTGTCGATAGCATGGAGGTTGATTAGATGCACAACATAATAGAAGGTGCAGTAAACAACAAACCAAATATGAACAATCAAAGTTCAAACATAACGAACGACTTAAATGCGTTCCCTTAGTTAGAGAGTTAATTATCTAACTCATTAAGTTATATTTCCTCTTAATCTTAGTCTATCCTTATCTCACCTCAATCTTAGTCTTATCTTAATCTTAGAAACAACCATCCTTTAATAAGGAGTGGATGTAGCTTATCTTAGTCTTAATAATACAAACCATCCTTTAAAGAGGAATGGTTGCAACTCATCTTAACCTTACCTTAATCTTAATCTCAGTATACAAACCGTTCCTGGAAGGGAATGGTTGTAGCTTAATTCGAACCTGGGATTTAGGTGATCCCACCGCACCATCTTAATGCCACCTACTCTGGACGGGAGTCCAGTAGCTGAGCCGGCAACCGGCCCTAGGCTACAAGTCCGAAGACAAGTCCTTAAGCGGAGGGCGGATCTGATTCAGATACCGTCCCCCTTTTTCCTTAGCATGCATGGCCGGAGATCGGTCCCGGGTTTCCTCACTCAAGATCCAGTTAGTAGTAGTCTCAAGACCATGTTTGTTGGTTAACCTCTTTCGGTTTATATCAACCCATATTAGGGAGTGTTCCTTAGTCTCACTCAATTCCTTACTAAACGTTGGTTAGTAAGTTCTCACGGTATGTTGTGTTAGTTTTCAAACATCACACAACAATATAATAAACATAATATTCCGGTTGCATGCTTTATCTTGTTTAGTGAGCACACAGAAACAAATAGCACACAAGCCGAGGGACACCTCGTTAGCAAGCAGGTCACAAGAAGAACTGTACCGTACACCTTGAGAGTGGCTAGCTGTAAATCCAGACTGTCGTCTCGACTCTCATCCCGACTATCCCGATCCTATAATTGGACCAATCGAGAATGTCATCTACTTATTGCACTCATTCTAACAGTTCCTTGTATTACGTATCTCTCGTATACGTTTTCCTCTTAAGTAAACGTACCAACTATATACATGTGCATATATTTATATATAAGTTCCCACAAGTTCATATATATCTAAATATATATATATATATATATTTAACAACATCGTATCACTCCAAAATACTTCATAACCTTACTAGTTGTGAGTTTAATTAATTGTATCATTCCAGCCTCTAATTAATTGTTCGAGAGTTCTAATCCTTCAATTACATATATACATGTATTCACACATCCATATACATATAATTTCATAAACTCCAATTTTAACTATTATGCACACACACGTATATATATCTTATACAAGTATGTTCCCCACTGATTAAATGTTACAAGAACATATATGTTCACACTCTCCTAACCTTTAATCCACCAATATTTATATACCTATATGTGTATATAAATTCTCATATGTGCAATACTAACCTTAATACCTCTACTAATTTTGTAGGAACAAATTCCTTAACCATATTGGTCCATCACTTAATCAACTTATTCGTAAAGTTATTAGGCTCAATAATTCCAATGTTACCCATCATAATACATATATAAAACTCTAATTTCTCATATAATTAATATCAATCTTATCACTTAAAGATTAATACCGATTTAATAAGATGATTCCTTAATTATTTTAGTACATCAGTTGATCCCTTACCGATAATTCATTAATCTTTTCACAACTTACCAATTTAATACTTAGTTGACTTTAAATTTCTACCTCTTCTAATCTAGGTTTAAACCCACTATAAAAATCTGGTTAATGGGATAGAAGGCCAATTTTGACCAGATTCCAATTCGGTCATAGCTTATGTTGACTGGTCTGAAATTTCCTATTTATTCTTGACCTAACTATAAACCAAATTTCAGATTTACACCTTTGACCCTTCAATTTTCCAAAAATTACCAACCCACCTCAAACTTTCCGAATCCTTACTTCCGCTCCCCAAAATATTTCAGAAACTTCAATTTGCCACTAAATTTTCCTAATTTGTGTTTTCACCCCAAATTTCTTATATTTCCAATTTACCCGCAAATTAGATTCTATGTTCGAACTTATTCGCACCAGATTTTCGAAATGAATGAACCACCAAAATTAGCCAAATTTTCGAAATGCATCTTCACATCCAAATAAACCCTTACCTTCGGTTGCCCATTTTCAATTTCCAGATTCTTAGAACTAATTCTGAAAAGCCCCAAATTAATTGTTCGAACTCTAATCCTTTTCTGGAACCGATTTCTCTTCCTATCTTTTCCTTTCTTTTTTTTCGAAATTCTAAATCGGCTCTACCGTTTCGATTTCACAATAGAAAGCAACATAAGGCAACATAAACATACAGATCCAAATTTGAATGTCCAGTACAGTGTCCATGCACAAATTCAGGAAGAAACGGGAAGAAAAATTCGGAACCTCCACGATGTTCCCATCCGCAAGGTACTAGCAGAAGCTACAGATTTTTGCAAGGAAATTCGGCTCTAAACACCGAAACAGAGAAGAAGAAAAGTAATAATCTGTTCCCTAGATTTTGGTTTCGAATCTAACTTATAATCGAACAGAAGAGAAGAAAAACGAAAATAAAATCTGTTGATGTACACCTTTGGAAAGAAAATCCAGTAGTGGAGGCTCTAACTTCATTCACTTTCGGTAGATTATGGTCTGATTTGGCTCCCTCCAGAACCGACCGCATAGGGGTATGTTTGTGTTCTCCATGTGCGAACCAGGAAGAGAATGAGAGGAGGGAACAAGTTAGGGTTCCAGAATTTCAAACTTGAAACCAGACAAGGGGAAATAACCCATTCTTACCTCAGAAAACGAAAGGAGATGCAGAGGCATGGTTCCTTGTTCTTCGCCAGTCAAGATCGCAATTCAGGAGTTGAAGAAGATCAGAGGAAGAGAGGAGAGATATCGAGAGAGAGAGCAGAAGGAAATTATGCCAGAGTTAGGGTTGCAATGTTGCGCGAATGAAGAGAAGAATAGAAAGGTCGAGAGGGGATGATAATCGGCAGACTTGTTCACCGATTCAGGGTTGCAATATTAGCGTGAGTTCATGGAATTAAGCCTGGGTGATTATTCTTGTTGGGCTGGATTTGGATTAGTGAGTCAATCGAGTTGACTGGGCCGGCCCAGTCATGTTGGGCGGGTCGGCCCACTTATTTCTTTTTTTTTTAACGTTATTCATTTTAATGCCCCGGATCTAAAAATGGTGATTAAATTACTCTAATATGATTATTAAGGGCCTAATGGTGCCTAAAGAGTATTGGTAAAAAGAACAAAACCAAAAGAAAAGAGAAAACGCTTGAAAAGCGAAAAACGCTAAAATGCGCGTTAAATGAGTATATGAGATATATGATCTCGAGAGGGTCCGAGATGGATTCCTAAGGCTTAGTTAGGCCTAATAAGTATACGGGAATTATTCCCGAAGAAAACGGATCCAAATAATGGATTAAAACGCTAATTAAGCATAAAAGCACGTTTTTCGAGAAAACCCGAAAACGTGACTTTAAGTGGTCAAATGGACCCGTAAAAATTATAGTTGATTAAATAACTATAATTAAGTATTAATGGAAGCTTAATAACCATTAAAATTAATTAAACGGGAAAAATCCGAAAAACGGGCCCGGTTAGTGAATAGTGCCTAACCGGGTAAAATAACGAGCGTTTCCTGTAAAAGACAAAAAAAAACGCCCCAGCTTAATTAGCTAGTGGGGGGCCGGTTTTAATATAGTAGTAGCCTCCCCCTCTCTTGTTAATTAGTTAGGAATAAAGGAAGAAAAGAAAAGTGAAAGAAAAAAAAAGGGGAATAGTAAAAAGTAATTTACTTACTCTCTCACTCTTCTTTTCTCCTCACTCACGATCTCCCTCCTTCCAAATCGAGCTCCTTCTCCCTTTGCCTCTGTAAATGTCGATTCCATCAGAGAGCACACAGCACCATCTTCATTCCCTCCTTGCTTGCTCATTTCTTCATCAAATCACACAAGAACACCACCGTTAGACTCGTACCGGCGAGGGCTACGTTTTCCACCCCTCAAAACCTTGGTTCCTCCACCTTCACTTCCATGGATGTTGGGCCTTTTGAAGCTTAAAAGGGTGCTTTTAACTCTCATTCACCTCCTTGATGCCTCAAGGTAATTATAAGCTAGAGTTTTACTCATTTCTAGCTTGTTCTTGTAGTTTTGGAGAATTTTCCTCACGTTGAAATTTTCCCCCATTCTAGCCGTGAGCTCCTTGCCCTTGTGGAGTGTTGGAAATGCCCATTTGATTGCCAAGCTAGCCATTTGGTTATTCTAAGGTAATACCTAAACTAAACTTTTAAAACTAGCTCTTTAATATGTTAGGTTGTGTGGAGAGAATTGAAATTGACTTGTGGTTATATGTGTGATGGGATATGGTTGTAGTTAGCAATCCATAATCCTTGTGTGGTGTGGAAAACAAGAAGAGAAAGAGGGAACAAGATAAAGAGGAAGAAGAGGAGTGAAAACCGAAAGTAAACAAGGTAAAGAGATTACCTTGTGCTTGTTTTATTTTCTTTGTGAAACCTATGTTGGTGGGGTGTAAATAACCTTGAGCTTGTGTAGTCTTGGTACTACAATATTCATAGCTGAAAGATAATGTTTTAATGTGTGGGAGTGTGCAAATGAACCTTGAAGTTAGGTTAGTGTACTTATGTGAGCAAATGGGACTTTGATGTGTTGTTTATGTTAAAACCAAACAGGTGGGAGAAGAGTGTTGTGAGCTGTTTTAGTGTGGTGAAAATGCTAAGGAAAGCAAGTAGGTGCTGTCAAAATTTCCTAGGAATGGATAAGTTTGAGTGTTTTATTATAAGGATGAAACTAGGTGTTCAAGAGGTGTTAAATGAGTGGTTAATGGTTTGGAAAACCAAGCTTGAAGGAGAGTGTGTTAGGAGTAAAAATAATGCCATGTGAATGCTTGGAATGGCTTCAGTATGAGAGGTTTGAATGGTTTAAAGTAATAGCCAAAATTTGTTACAACTTAGAAGAACAAGAGAACTAGTTATGATATATAAGTGATTTTGAGGAAGAATTTGAGTAAGGGTTTAACCCATGATTTGAAGTGGTATAGAGCATGTTTTAAGGTGATAAAACATGTAGGAATCTTGTGGAAAGATTAGGGAAAGATTGGGTGTGGATTAAGGATTGAATTGGGGTTGAAAAATGATGTATGTTGCAGGTTTTAGCAGGGTCCGGGACCTAGTCCATGGACAAGGACCCGGACCACCCCCTATTTTTATGTCGAGAGTGCACATACATGTTGGTCCGGGACTTGGGATAGGGACAAGGTCCCGGACCATAGCAAAAATTGAGCCGAGAGTTGTATCTTCAGTTGGTCCGGGACTTAGGGTAAGGACCAAGTCCCGGACCACCCCCAGAATTGCACCGTGAGTGTTTTAAAGGTTGCTAATGATGGGGGTTTGAATGCTAATGATGTTATAAGATGTTAAGGCCTTGTTTGGTGACATGTAAAGGCCCTAAGAAGTGTAAGAAAGTGTTAGAAGAGAGTGAGAAATGAGAACTCAAATTAACAAGTGTAAACCGAGATAACGGGATAAACGGGGTTAAGTACGGGAGTAGCATTTTATTATGTACCGTATGAGCTTAGTATTAATAATAATGTTTGAAACATTATCAGAGAATCGTGCGTGACCCGAGCATGGTGAGATGACACGGTAAAAGTAAAAACCCCGGTGAAAGGTATGATTTTCTCATGCCCCGTATGCTAACCGAGTTACTCTGATTTGTGTGTTTGTGTGCCGGCTTAATCAAGATTAAAGCATGAAAATAATCCCTTGTTTGATTATGCATGCATTGTTGTATGTTGAATGAGCTAACATACTTGTATGCCGGTGTGGTCTAACTTAGTGCATAGACCGACTCTTAGTGAGTACTGATTGACTAGAAACCCGTTGAACGGGAAGTCACATAACCAATGGTATTATGCAAACACACACAAGCTATCGATTAAAGTATAACGATAACACAAACATATGAACTCCCTAAAATGCGAGGAGATGTACGGGTTGAGTATATACCCGATAACGGTTAGAGAACCTTATTGAAACAATCCACGAAATAAATATGAGTGGAGAGATAAATGAACCTCCATCGAGAGGATTGAAGTTAGTCCAATGGAGTGAATATATAAGAAAGGTAAAAGAGACCTAAGGGACTATGTGGTTCCCTTGAGACACGGTCGACCTCCTATATGAGGATTTTACCCGGTATAAGAAAATATCCTAATGTATAAGCATATGATTGTGAGGGTAACCCTTAACCTAAGATTACCCGAATTTAAGTAAAATTCCCAAAGTCATTAGAAACATCGAGAATGATGCTTCTAGACTAATATACATGATATTATTATAACTCCGAGAGAGGAGTGTATGGGAACGAGAGTAGTCCGAGAGTAGTCGGACCTAAGTAAAAGAGATAGGAACTAAGAGAGAGTTCCGTGAGCTAGTTGAACCTTCCCACCATGCTAGACCCAGAGTAGGGTCGAAACCGGGGAAGTAAGACTATGCTAGAGAGCCATGAGTTTTGGCTTAAGTATGTATAAGAGTAACAAGCGTGTCGTAGGAGACCTGTAGTGTCTCGAGAATCTACAAGAGCTTGAGTATGAATAACCCAAGAGTGTGGGTGAGATAATGAGTATAAATAACCCGAGAGAAAGGGGAGAGTATATGTATGAGAAACCCGAGAGAATGGGTAAGTATAAGAATGAGTAGCCCAAGAGAATGGGTGTGTATACGAATAAGTAACCCGAGAGAGCGGGTGAGGTATTGAATAAGTAAACAAGGCATAGTGAGGAATAACCCTCAATGCCTAAAAGTAACCAGTTACCACTAACAACATTGTTATGTTAGTTAGGAATCGTGTTCCGTGATTGGATGTAGGTTCCTTGTGTGATATACATATATATTGTATTGCCATGATGCATGTTGTTTGATTAAAATGAACTCCATGTATATCCGACCCAAAGTAGTCGGCGTACCGCGGTTAGCACGCGGTATATGCGAATTTCATGCGCAGCGAAAGCTGACCCCCTAGGGGGAACGTTTTTAGTGTGCAGGTACTTGAAGCTGACCACCGTTCGAGAGAGTAGGACGGGGACTGCTGTGAGCATGGGTAGTTAGATTGTAATTACTTATGCGTTTGAATGAGGTGTAAGTCCGAGTATGTTATCGGCATCCGTATATTGTAGACTCGGTATAGTAAAGTAAGGAATTGAGTATTGTGCTATATGAAGTACTCGGTTGTTCCAGTCCATCAGACCGTTACTGTATGTGAGGCAGGCCTGGTTAGCCACGAGGGTGGCTAACGGCGTTGTATCACCCTCTGTTGTATTTGAATTCCGCTGCGAGCTTAATGGTAAATTGTAACAGTTTAAGAGGTAATGATGAGATTAGCAGTTGGGGTGTTACATTCATATTTGTCGTTTCTATCTCGTTTAAAGTCCGTTTTTCATGTCATCTGAAACACGATTTCCCGTTTAACGAGATAAACCGTTTTATGATTCCAAATTTATATTTTAAGAAAATAACAATTATTGTTATTTATAAATTTAACTAATTATAATTTAATTCCTAATTGGTTTGCGTTTCGTCATTTTAGGCGAAAACGCGACGTCTTTTATTCTGACTTGTTAACCAATTTTCCAATGCCTCTAAAATTACCCAAATAATATTATAAGGTGTCCACAACCTCGTTTTCACTTCTAAAATATTTGTGACACATTTTTCAAGGTAAAACGATTAGTTTTATTTTTGTTTGTATTTCTTTTTCCTAAATCTCCTTAATGTCGCTTAATGTTTCGTTTATGTTTCCTAACGAATTTTAGGGTTTAATTAAATATTATATTATTCTCTTGTACTTATTTAAGAGTATTTCATTCCTTAATCTCTCATTAATAACTTTTATTTAATTAATTCATGATTAATTAAAGTAACTAAGGTTTGGGATATTTCATAAACCTCACATGAAATAACAAATACGAAATTTGTTGAATGATCCAATAAAATTATTATATAAGGGTAACGTAAATTAACCCTCTCAGTTAATCCTATTCTAGGACTTTGTTTGACCAGACGTTGACCGGGAATTAAAACAAGTACAGTCTACGGTGAACGGTATGAGATTCTTGCAACCTGTTTTCTACCGGATTACACCGGCTTGTGTGCTATCTGTTGTTTGAATTAACGACCAAGATAATTAATGTAAAATGTTGTTTTACTCTTGAGCACTGTCGTGTTATTTTATATGCGTGAATGTTACTAACTACGACTTGTACGACCCACGCATACAACACTACAATACCAGTGGATTAAATACCTGCGCTTTATTGTACCGAGAACTTGTTCACAAGTTTCTCACTAACTTCACTTCATAACAAACGTCATTATCCTAAACGTGATAATTGACAATACACATTGTGTTCTTGTTTAACGTCCTCTATGACACCTAACAATTCTATACTACGAGAACGAGGAGCCCAGTTGGATCTGGCCATGCATGCTACAGGAGTTGTACCTGTCTCAGGTCGTCTCCTATTCAGTTATACGTCGCGACGGAACATTTCAGTGGAGAGGAAGACTTTATTCCTCTCGAGGGTTCAATTCCCAACAGTTCAGTGGAGAGGGAGACTTCATTCCTCTCGAGGGTTCGATTCCCACATTTCTAAGTACAGGAGTTAACTACGTTTTCTTCTGAGGGACTAATTTCCCAACCTTTCAATCTTAACGAGGTTACTATACCTTCACTATTTGAGATGTTCATTTATACCTGTCAGTCCCATTGTGTGGACCCGACTATCATTAAAGGATTACAGTTCATCTAACTTGACCTTCTGCAGTCTTGTTCTATGTGACATTATTGTCCTTGTATGGATACTTGTTATTATCATACTATGCTTGTTTACAGCTTTATAAAAATGAACTGCATGTATTCGACAAAGTAGTTGGTGTGGCCCGGTAGACGATGGGCTGCACGTTTTCCATACCAGCATTGTTTGCTGAGCCCCTTTGGGGGCACCCCCATTTTTCAAGTACCTGAAGTTGAGAAGATTACCACACCGAGTGTAGGTGGGGTAGATTCAAGCTATGGGAGTCTTCTTCTAGATATTTGTTTTTACTTAAGTATTTTACATTTGAGTTTGATTCCTAGTATCTCGGATTGTATTCGTATTCAGACCGTGACTTTTGGAGATTGTATTTGGAGTTAGCCTTGTTGGTCACAAGGGTGGCCAACGGCATTGTAATTCCACCCGGTTGTTGTATTTATTTCCGCTGCAGTTGTATTTTATTTGGGAGTGATCGCCGTTCAGGTTATTGGATTTCGGGTTGGGGTGTTACATCGTTAGTTAGTGATCCAGTTACAGTTTTAAACATGGAGTACATCACTTACTTGTTGGCTGCCCTATGGGTCTTACGCATGCCTAGAATGATTCTAGGTAGTATTTATGTTTGAGTTGAAGCTCTAGGGACCGACGATGTCGTGTCCCGTTCCTAAGTGTCTTACTTAGGTTATAACTACATACTTGTAATACTTAGTGTATTAGGTCAAGCAACGGTAATCACAGTCACACAACTCGTATATGTAGTTTTATATAAGTCAATCTATAGTCGACATAGTATTAGTTCGTGCATAAATAAGTAATGCAGTAAAACACATATTCATCACACATAATCATACATGTTATCAAACAAATCCG
This sequence comes from Limonium bicolor, assembly GCA_023374045.1. Taxonomy (NCBI): domain Eukaryota; kingdom Viridiplantae; phylum Streptophyta; class Magnoliopsida; order Caryophyllales; family Plumbaginaceae; genus Limonium; species Limonium bicolor. The sequence goes on from CM041783.1 coordinate 112,080,948, forward strand.
AGCCTGAGGAATTCCTCAGGACAACTCGGATCAAACTCCTTTACATACCGTACGCTGTGTCTAGATTCGTACAGTGCAGACCACTAGAGCTTTCGAGCGCGTACGTCGGAAGTGCGACCTAGTAATACAAGGAACGCTAAGCGTCAATCCACATGACAGTACAATTCGGTATTTCCGAATAACGTTTGAAATCCCAGTACTATGCCCCCGGATTTTCTTACAATTGTTATTAGTTAGAGTACCGTTATTTTAACAACCCCTTACTCGTCGTGTGAGTTAATACTCGGTTACAATAGAGTATGAAGCTTACGTTATATACTCGTGATACTTCGTTTGGGATTTATGTATCATACCAAGGTTATATTCTGACCTTAGTATTTTACGTCATTATATACTGTAGCTTATCTCGTTATTCTTGACAGGTATGTATATATGTATGTATTCGTTTAGTATAATAGTTTTAATAAACTATTTATTTATTATTATTTTATTTTAGTTTACTTGCCACATAACATTGTTTAGTTGTAACACCCTATCTCAATCCAAATGTGGTTTCGCAACTTAACAACATATATATAAATGTCACAGCGGAATTCAATGCACTCCAGGACCTTGCCACGGTCTGATTGACAGAATATACCGAACATTAGTATGTACAAATCTTAACCAAATACATATCATTCTTACAATCCCCTCACATCGTATACATCTTACTAACTCAAATCGCCATACGAGTGTACATGCACAACTCGTAGGCCACACTTAACCCGTAACGCTTGTACCCCATCTTACTCTCGCGACGGCCGCCTCCTGACGTTCACCTGTGTAGTAAAAACAGCCCCCAAAGGGGGTCAGCACGAATGCTGGTACGATCCTCTCATGGCCTCCAAGCTGACGTGGCTACGATGACTAATTGTCGATAGCATGGAGGTTGATTAGATGCACAACATAATAGAAAGTGCAGTAACAACAATCCAAATATAAACAATCAAAGTTCAAACATAATGAACGACTTAAATGTGTTCCCTTAATTAGTAAGTCAATTATTTCACTCCTTAAGTTACGTTTCCTCTTAATCTTAGTCCATCCTTATCTTACCTCAATCTTAGTCTTAGAAAACAACCATCCTTTAAAAAGGAATGGAAGTAGCTTATCTCAGTCTTATAATACAAACCATCCTTTAAATAGGAATGGTTGCAACTTATCTCAAACCTTATCTCATATATGCCAACCGTTCTCTCATTGGGAACTAGTTAACCCTTAGTTCGTTGTTTATTTTCGTAGGGCTTGGTTAACCCTAGCCAGCAACAGGACACTTACCGGCAATAAACAACTTTCTTAAATTGTTGGGGATGTAGGCTAGATCCCCCCACGCCATCTTAAAGCCACCTACCTTGGCCTGGATGTCCAATGTAGCTGAGCCGGTCAACCGACCCTAGGCTACAAGTCCGAAGACAAGTCCTTAAGCAGAAGTCGGATCTGCTATAGATACCGACCCCCTTTCCTTAGCATGCATGACCGGAGTCAGTCCCGGGTTCCTCACTCCCCCCAAGTACCAGTTAGTAGAAGTCTTAAGACAAAGTTTGTTGGTTAAACCTCTTTCGGTTTTTGACAAAGTAATATTAGGGAGTGTTCCTTAGTCTCACACAATTCCTTACTAAACGTTAGTTAGTAGGTTCTCATGGTAAGTTGTGTTAGTTTTCAAACATCACACAACAATACAATAAACATAATGTTCCGATTGCATGCTTTATCTTGTTTAGTGAGCACACAAAAACAAATAGCACACAAGCCGACGGACACCTCGTTAGCAAGCAGGTCACAAGAAGAACTGTACCATTCACCATTGATCGTTTGGTTGCTTACTCTCCTCCGGAGTCCAAACTCTCAAGTCCTAAAACATTGATTCAGTTTTAGGTTATTAATCACTTAACTTAATTCAACTTAATTAACTTACTTAACTTACTTAACCCATAATGATTACCCACCTAACACCTCTTAAGTTTTACAACTTATTCTTACAACTTAACCTTAAACCTTTAAGTTTATACTTAACTTAATCCCTTAGGTCTTTATACCTCTAATCATCAATGCCCTCTTAATGGGGTACCATTAATACCACTAAACTTCCTTAGGGTTTCTTTTTTTTTTTAACAACTTAGGGGTCGACCGACCTTACCGACCGACCTTACCCAAGGTCGGTCCATTCCAGAACTTGCTACCATTTGAAAATTTTACCCCGACCGACCTTGCAAGTCCGGTCCCCAAGGTCGGTCCATTCCCGAGAGTTTTCCCCGTTGAAAATTTAAGCCCGACCGACCTTGCCAAGGTCGGTCCCATGTTCGGTCGATTCCAGAGACTCAATTCGTACACAAAATGCAAGCCCGACCGAACTTGTAAGTCCGGTCCCCAAGTTCGGTCGATTCCAGAAACTCTTTCCGGTAGTGTAAACTGAGCTCGACCGACCTTGCAGGTCCGGTCCCTAAGGTCGGTTGGCTCTAGAACCTTGTTTCTAAATTCCCATTTGACTCCAAACTTCTCCACAAGTTCCCCCATGTGTCCTAATACCACTTAGGCACTTAAACTCACCTTAGAACTTCCACCAAACTCTCCAAAACAATTTCCAAAGATCTTTTTAAACATTCACTTAATCCTTTTAAAACTCCTACACTTAGGACTTATTTCCTTACATTTCCAACTTGTAACCTTACCAAAACTTCAACCAACCCAAGTGTACCCTCCTTAACAGTTTGAGCACTTCATAGACATCATCTTTTCCATTTATTACTCATCATTCCTAAACTCTTAGACATACCTAAACATTTCTTCCCATCCTCTTAGCACCTTAACCTTGTTCTTCTTTACCTTGACCTTCCTACACCCTCCTTAGACACCTACATCCCTTTTACTCAATTTACTCACCATTCTCGTGATCTTACTCTCTTATACATTCCTAGTCGATTTCCTCGACAATCGACAACATTCTCCTTCAATCTTCACTCCCATCACCTAAGTCCACTCATTACCATCTAAACTAAAACCTTATTGTTCCACTACTAGCATCATCACTACTTACACAAGCTTCCCAAAACTTTCATTGGTATATTACCTAGTTCATACCTAAATCACCTTAAAGCATTATACACCTTCTCCTCCAAATTTTGCACAAGTCTTACCATTCCTCTTACCATGACTTTGGTGTGTTCAATACACCCACCAATCCTCTAATTCTTCCTAGAGAACTCTAGGTCATTCTCATCCTCAAGAACTCCTTAGTTAACTCATTTCCACTCAAATTCCTTTTAATGATCCCAAGTGAATCCTAGGGCATATTAACTCACCTCCACCACTTAAACACTTTGCTTTCTACTAAAATTTCGCCATAGCTTCTCTAGTATATTATCATGCCCAAATGCATTGTTTTCCTCATTAAACCATCTTACACACATCAAGTTCTTTCTCATCATATTTTATCACCCAAACCAACTCATTCACAACAAACTCAATATATTGCAATAATCTTAAATTGCATAGCACTAAGGCTCTTAAATGACATGGCTCTTAGGCCCTTAAATAACTTAAACTTAAACACTGAATTTCCCGCATATAAAAGCTTTCAACCTGCAAATACACCCAACAATCTTATAGTAGTTATAATGCTCTTAAAATCCATCTTAAACTTATCTTACTAACTCATTCCCATTGGCTCCTTAATCACAAGTTCATAAGCTTGTTTAAATTCTTTTTCCTAGGTTATATAACCCATTACCTAATGTAGCTTAAAGCTACATTGGTACTTATCTAAATACCATCCCTTAAAACTTAAACCACCATTAGGTAAGCATTTTACCTTGTTTTCCCAAGCTTATCTTAACTTCCTCCTTAGACCTTCTTCTTGAATGAATCTCGGCCACCTTTTAAATTTCCCTTGCCAATGTTCTAATCAACATACATTGACTCACATGAGTGCTAAACAATACACTAACCTTAAGGAATGAAAACCTAGGTTAAAATGTGTTATAAGGTATAAAAACGAATGTTTTACCTTGAAGTCTTAAGGTGGGCTTGGATATGAATCAAGAAGGACCTCCTCTAGCCCTTGGAGAATAGAATCAAGCTAGAACAATGGATAAAACAAGGCTCCATGAGAAGGTAATTTTCGGTCATGAAGAAGAAGTGATGGAAACATGGTTTTTCTTACATTTTCCTTACCTTGAATGAATGGAGAACCAAATGGGCTCTTCAAACATGATTTTCCTCCATCAATGGAGTTTTCTCTTGGCACCGAAATGGAGCTTTGAAGGATTTGAAAAGATAGAAAGCTAGAGCTTGAGCTAACTAAGAATAATATGTGTTTAGTTTTTGATTTGGAGCTAAAATGAGCAAGTTATGGACATTTGAAGATGAGGCAACCATGGAGGCTGCTTGGGACGGTTTGGAACAGAGGAAAAGAAGGAGAGAACCATGGAAGAAGAAGAGAAATGAAGAAGAGAGGAGAGAGATAGGCTAATATAAGGTATTTTGCTTTTATAAAGCAAATAGTACTATTCTCTCTTTTTCCTCTTCTTTTCCTTTAATTGCTTTGTCATGTGGTGACTCCCCACATCAAAACCGGCCCCCTCTTGTAATTGGAGATATTTATGGTCTTGGTTGACCATCTCATTGACTTATGTTGACGTAAGCTTAATTTGGGCACTATTTGGCACTATTCACAAATTAGTGCACATATTTGTGAAATTTTTGATTTCCCATTGATTTAGGCTTCCTAATGTGATACTAATTAGTACACATGTTGTTTAAGGTGTAATCATGGGCATTTAGCCACTCAAAACTCATTTCTAAGACAATTTCTCAAAAAGGTGCTTTAAGGAGTATTAAAGCTCATTTTGTGTTTAAGCTTGTTTTTGAGCTTGGTTTCCTTTGCTAATTGATTTAACATGTCCATTAGCATGTTACTAAAGTCTTATAATGATATTTGGGTGCTAATTAAGGTCACTCCAAGCTTAAAGCACATTTTTGCCTAAATTGCCCTTAAGGCGTTTTCTTGTGTTTTCCTTGGTTTAAATTGTCTACCAATCTCTCTAAGGCATATTTTAGCCTTACTACATCATAATTTGATGTTTACTTAGCATACTTAGGTTTGGGTTATTACATTAGTGCTACGTTTTTTTCATGATGTTATGTAGCATGGTCTTTTACATGTCATTAGACTTCATAGTATATGGTTTGGTGACTTTATGTACCTACCGCAAGTAATACTCTCATAAGGTACGCTTAAGCTCCCTCATTATATAATTCTCCTTAATCATAATATAACCACATAACTTATTTTATGTAGTAAGTATCTAATCTTATAGCATCAAAACTTTGTAGTAAAATACCACCCAAGGTTTTATAAGCTCGCTTAAGGATGTTGGGGATGTTTTAGGTTCTTTAATAGCTCCATATCGCCCTCTATGACATGGTGGTACAGAAGTTTATATGTTATCAGTATCTAAACAACAACCTCTACATTCCTTCCCATTTCTTGTTTATAGTTTGTCCAAGTGTTGTTAAATTTTTCCTCACTGTACCTACCTAACCATCTATGGTGTTATTGATGCTTTAACCCAAGATTGAACCTCTAAATTTGTCCAAGTTTATAGTTTGTCCAAGTGTTGTTAAATTTTTCCTCACTGTTGGGGATGTTTTAGGTTCTTTAATAGCTACAGAGACCGCCAAGTGAACTCTGAACCCAGCAATCAGAAAATAGAAAACAAACCCTGTGTATCACCTCTTCCATGAATCTCTCAACCCAACTGAGTGTATTAGTAATGCTTCGGTTTGATCATTCACCAGACACTACTCCATTAACGCATCAGTATCTTAGTTATACAGAGAACCATCTTAACAGGAACTGAAACAACCTACATTACTAAAGATATAACCGTTGTGTTTTCCCTTTTGTTTTTTTTTTATTTCTGTTTGATTTGATCTGTCTTTCTATCTAGGCCTAAGCACTTACTGGTTTAGTCTAGTGTTCCACCCATGTTTCGAATTTAAAAGGGGTAACCCAAACAACTCTACCAACATCACTGCTGTATCCCTCTACTGAAATACAAAAGAAATCTTCAGAAACTGCTATCAGAAACTAATGTAGTTATTGTCTTATTGTTACCTTTCTGTTTTTGTATTCTGTTTTGATTCTTTCCTAGGGTGTCAATATCGTGCCTGCGTGCATTAGATAAGTCCTAGGTTATTTACTCACACAATATAACCCTTATAGATCCTTGAAGTGAGTTTCCACCGCAGGGACAGATTGATGCAACCTAAACCCACATATTTGGTGAACCTCCAATTGACTTAACAGTTTAATGTTCTAATCTGTCTTTTGAACCTTCCCATGTCGTTTACAATCTTATCTTAGTGTGTCAGCTAGGTTTGAAGCTTATTATCAAGTCAAAACAACACCCTTTACATTCTCTGAAATTCAGTTATACAGAGAACACGAAAATTGATTTTTAAGGCTACTCCCAAAACTGATAAGAAAAAGCTGAGATGTGGCATGTGTCTATCTTGTCTTTCCTTTCAGTTCCCTACTTGAGTTCCTATTTCCCAGTCTGTTTAGCCCCCAGTTAGGAGTCTTAGTACGGTTTTAATTCTAAACAACCCAAGGTATTGAGTTAGAGCCACCAAGACCTCTTACTCCACCAGAAATCTAGAAAAATCAGTGTAACACCCCATCTCAATCCAAATGTGGTTTCGCAACTTAACAAAATATATATAAATGTCACAGCGGAATTCAATACACTCCAGGACCTTGCCACGGTCTGATTGACAGAATATACCGAACATTAGTACATACAAATCTTAACCAAATACATATCCTTCTTACAATCCCCTCACATCCTATACATCTTACTAACTCAAATTGCCATACGAGTGTACATGCACAACTCGTAGGCCACACTTAACCCGTAACGCTTGTACCCCATCTTACTCTTGTGACGGCCACCTTCTGACGTTCACCTGTGTAGTAAAAACAGCCCCCAAAGGGGGTCAGCACGAATGCTGGTATGATCCTCTCATGGACCCCAAGCTAACGTGGCTACGACGACTAATTGTAGATAGCATGGAGGTTGATTAGATGCACAACATAATAGAAAGTGCAATAAACAACAATCCAAATATGAACAATCAAAGTTCAACCAATTGAACGACTTAAATGTGTTCCCTTAATTAGAGAGTTAATTTTTTTAACTCTTTAAGTTATGTTTCCTCTTAATCTTAGTCCATTCTTATTTTACCTCAATCTTAGTCTTATCTTAGTCTTAGAAACAACCAACCTTTAAAAAGGAATGGATGTAGCTTATCTTAGTCTTATAATACAAACCATCCTTTAAATAGGAATGGTTGCAACTTATCTCAACCTTATCTTATATTGCCAACCGTTCTCTCATTGGGAACTGGTTAACCCTTAGTTCGTTGTTTATTTTCGTAGGGCTTGGTTAACCCTAGCCAGCAGCAGGACACTTACTGGCAATAAACAACAATCTTAAATTGTTGGGGATGTAGGCTAGATCCCCCCACGCCATCTTAGTATGCCTCCCTCCTAGAACAAATAGTCCGAGGAGGCCGAGTCTAAATGTCGACTCTAGGCGATGAGCCCGAAGACAAGTCATATTTGGAAGTCGGTATCTGATAAAGATACCGACCTCCGCCAATACACATGTGCCGGTACCATTCCGGATTCCTCACTCCCCCAAAGTTAAAGTTAGTAGTAGTCTCAATGCGACGTTTGTTTGTTTAACCTCTTTCGGTTATTAACAAACTCATATTAGGGAGTGTTCCTTAGTCTCACATAATTCCTTACTAAACATTTGTTAGTAGGTTCTCACGGTAAGTTGTGTTAGTTTTCAAACATCACACAACAATACAATAAACATAATGTTCCGGTTGCATGCTTTATCTTGTTTAGTGAGCACACAAAAACAAATAGCACACAAGCCGAGGGACACCTCGTTAGCAAGCAGGTCACAAGAAGAACTGTACCGTTCACCGTTGGTCGTTCGGTTGCTTACTCTTCTCTGGAGTCCAAATTCTCAAACCCTAAAACATTCATTCAATTTTAGGTTGTTAATTACTTTTCCAATAAAGATAACTTACTTAACTCACTTAGTCACTAATGATCCCCATCTAACACCACTTAAGTTCTTATAAACTTAATCTTAAGTGAATCACTTCTCCTCATAACTTATACTTATTCACCCACTTAATTATCATTGTTACCCACCAAACATGTCTTAAACAACCTTATATTATCATTACATATCAATCCCCACCATTGGATATCATTTCCTAACCTTACACAAAGTTTTTGGTCAAAACAGCACCGCGTCCGAACTTGTGTCCGAGCTTACCAAGTTCGGACGCAAGTCGAGACTCAAAAGGGTGCAACCAGACGTGTGTCCGAACATGTGTCCGAACTTCCCTAAGTTCGGACATAGGTCGAGGAAAAATCAAAGGAAGAATTTCAAGTGTCCGAACATCTAAGTCCGGATGGTAGTTCGGACTCTAGTCGAGACTCAAAAATTCTAATCGCAACAGGGCATGTCCGAGCTTCCAAATTCAGACGGAAGTTCGGACAAGCCAGAATATTCATCTTCTACACCCTTAAACACTTATCTCCTTTCTTGCAAAAATGCCAAACTCTTCCACAAGTGTCCCATTATGTCTTAATACCATATAGGCACTTAAACTCACCTTAGAACATCCTTTAAAACCTCCTTAACCATTTTCTCAATCCTTACAAAAATTTCTAACACTTGTTACTTATTTCCTTATTTTTCCAACATGTTATTTTTGTCTAAAACCTGCATCTTATTATAACATATAAAAAGTGAAATATAGTACAAAAAATAAAACAGCATTAAATTAAAGGAAAGACAAAAGATAGATAGTGGGTTGCCTCCCACCAAGCTGCCCGGGTTTAACGTCTCTAGCTAGACGCATGTTCGTCATTATCCCGGATCATAAATGAAAGTTGGCAATGGTAGCACCGGGAATAGGAATTTGGCAATAAGTAGGGCTGAACCACCTGGATCAAAACAAAGTATTATGGCAACAAGTACAGTAGGAAAATACAAACTCCACAAAATCTGGTTTTGAAGGAGTTGTTTGCTGCCATTAATATTGTATTGAAAACCGGGTGATGGTTGTAGTGCTTCCTCAAATTGGAGAATGTAAACATTCTCCCTCTGTTGTTTAGCCGTATGGATGCAAGATGGTAGTGGTGATGTTTGCTCTGAGTCGAGGATGTAAATTTCCTCCCCTGGAACAAAAATGAAGGTGGAAGTGGGCTTCAACGGGTAGGTTGGGTGGGCATTATTTTTCTTTGGAGAAGGGCCCAGATTTTTCAATGGATGTCCCTTGGTGTGAGGATCAAAGTTGGATGGCTCCTCCTCCTCAAATTTGAGGATGTAAATATCCTCATCTTTTTGAAGAGGCTCATAGGAAGAGTCCTGATTGATTTCAACTTCAGAAGGAGATGGCTCCTTGAAGGTGATATTGGTGTTTTGTTTGGATGTTCTAACGGGAGCGAGCATTTCCTCCTCTTCATTTTTGAGGATGTAACTATCCTCATTTTCTGGATATAGCACAGAGAATGAGGGAAAATAACGGTAATTGACTTCAGAGGGAGGAGACTCCATGAAGTTGAGGTAGAAGTTGTCCTTTGATGGCTTGTCTTCAAGCTCAAGCAGAAGATTTGATGCCGTTTGCTCATTTTTGAACGGGGGTGGTGATAAAGAGTAACTCAAATCCTCAGGTAAGTCGTCCACTACATGAACCAGTTTGCTCTCCGGTTGCTGTGATGCAAGGTCTAGTGGACCTTCCATCATTTCATTTATCGCAACTAATTTGGCATAGAGCTTGAGTTAGTTCATGTCGAGGTATTCTTCCTCAGCCTGCTGCTCCACTTCAGGGACCATTTCACTCTCGGGTTGTTGCTCCCTTTGAGCTAATGTGATGGGCTGGTCCACTACGTAAATTGCATTTGCACACTCTTTTGGATTTGGATTGGTCTGTGAAGGAAATTTACCAGGTGACCTTTGTTGGGTAAGGATTTGTTGAATCTGGGAATGCAAGTCTTTTTGGTCTTTACGCAGGGCTACGACCTCTTCTTGCGTATCTCTGGACTTACCCATCATTGCCTTAAACATCTCTTGCATTTGAGACATTTCAGATTCAGGATTCGAAGGAGGTGGAGTTGGTTGACTTGAAGAAGCATCATTGCCATAAGGTTGTTGCCGATACTGCCTCTGGCCTCCTTGAAAATTGGTCTGAGGTCTGTAATTTTGAGATGTTTGTAGTGTATGTGGGTTTTGGATATTTTCGGTGTTTGAGTAGCGATGATTTGGTTGCCAAGGTTGCCTGTACCCTGAATTGTTGGTGAGATAGTTTGCTTCCTCTACTGCTTTTAATTTTTGTAGTTGGGGGCATTGTTCATAATCATGAGGCCCACCACATTGTGTACAAGAAATAAGAGGAGATGATTGGGACAGAGGTGCATAGCCTGGAGGGATTGTAGATGATCGGGAAATCATCGACTTAGCTTGCTGGGGGTAGGAGTTCATAGCCATCTGCTCAACCATTTTCTATAGAGTACTTACTTTTGTTGCCTGCTGAGCATTGCTCTCCATGAGTAGCTCATGGTTTTTCATCAGCTGGTCAAACTTGTTATCACTTTCCCCAACATGGTATAAACCTGGAGTGCCGCCCCTTGATCCACCGGAGGCCCAGTCTCTGATTTCTTCACAGAGAGACTCCATGCTATTCAGAAATTGTGCTCCTGGCTTTTTCAGAATATCGGCCCCTAAGGAGGATAATACCATTGTTCTGCACAGACCGATCAAGCCTTTGTAGAACAATTGTGATACTTGTTCTTTCGTCAGACCATGGTGAGGACAAGTAAGTAGTAGTCCTTTTAAACGGTCCCAAGTTTCATAAATATTCTCCGACCCTGGTTGTTTGAAATTATAGATTTCAGCAATCATCTCCAACGTTCGGCTCGGGGGTAGAAATTTGTCGTAGAACTTAGTGGCCATGTCATCCCAAGTACCAATGGTACTTGGTGTCAGGCTATGATACCATTTGCTCGCGTTTCCCGTCAGGCTGTGAGGGAATAATGACAGTCTTGCATACTGGAGTACTGCGTCGGTCGCAGTTAAACTGTTGGCATGCTACAAGAACTTAGTAACATGAATCAGGGCTTCGTCTGGACTCAAACCATCAAACATGCCCAACTCCTTTACACATCGGATTTGATGATATGGCTTCAGCTTCTGCCACTCATCGTATTCGGATGGGCTAAGGTGAGGAAGGATGATGGCAGGCTGTTGTCCTTGATTAGACGGCCTGTTGATATTTCGAACTGTCGCTGGTGTAGATGCCATGTCAGCTTCCCGGTCAGATTCTATCACTGTGGTGGTATTGTATTGTTGAGTTTGTCTCTGCCTTAGAGTGCGCAGAAAGGTTCTCTCGATCTCTGGATTGTAACCAACCGTGTGATTATTAATATTTTCTGGGAGGCTGTTTGATCTGGTAAAAGGCATTCACCACTCAAAACAGAGAAAAGAAACTTGTTATGTGTTAGAATAAATAAAAATGTTAGGAATTAGTTGACAGAAATTATAAGTTAGTAGTTAGAGACAATGGAAATTGAAATGACAGAAAATGAAATGACAGAAATTTAAATGACAAAAATTTAAGGTTAGTAGTTAGAGACAATGGAAATTGAAATGACAAAAAATTAAATGACAGAAATTTTAAGTTAGTAGTTAGTATACTGGAAATTTGAAGGACGATGGAAATTAAATGACTGAGAAATAAATGACAATAAAATAAAGAGTTAGTAATTAAATGTCAGAAGTTAGATGTCCGAAGTCAGATGTCAGAAGTTAGATGTCCAAAGTCAGATGTCCAAAATAATAGTAACAGATTATTATAGTATAACAGGTGAATTATCCGGGGCTTAGGGACTAGAATAAATCAAGTCCCCGGCAACGGCGCCATTTTGCAGACTGTATATCGTGAGTGGTTAGAACTGGTGTAATTAAAATAAAAGAAAAGAAATTAATACTCAAAATATCCGTCGGGCTGCAAATAAAACCCGGTCGCAGTAGTATAGTTAGACAGAAGCGGCCGGGGTCAAACCGTGGGACTTATAGCGAAATAAAGTAGTACCTAGGCTTTGTCACAAGAGCGGGATTAATTGACTTGTTTTTGTAAGTAAAACAACAGATAAAATTAACTGAGTTGAAGATAAATTAAACGGAACTCCGGGTTCAGGTTTGTATAATCTGATTAATTATGCTATCTCTACCGGTTTATTATAATAGTTTGGCAAAGTTCCTGTTATTATCTTAAGGACTAAATCATAGACTCATAAGAACTCGTTTACCAGAAAATGCTCGGTCTAATCCAGGTTCGAGCAAAACATATGTAAACGGCGGTTAAGTGCGAGGAATTATATTTGCATTTGAAAATACTAACTTATTAAATCATAATAAGCTTTCTCCAGATTTACGGCTTAATTAACATGTCTATTTATCACCGGTCTGATCAAAATAGACTTAGAAAAGCATTTTAATAAATTCATGAAATTTATTAAAAAGGTGAGAGATAAACTTTAATCGTAACAAACTGTATTTATTTTAACCGGTAGAAATATAGATTACATAATTAAACAAATTACGGCCAAACCTTCGCCAGGAGTAAATCCTCTTAGCCCAACATAATTAAAAAGACAGAATAAGAAGTAAAAGAAATCATCTGGGAAAGATAATTAATTCAGCTCCACTATCTTGACTGCTAATATTTGGGCAGAGGTTGGACAGAACAATAGTATGGAAATGGAATGTTTTTATGGAATGAGGTGTTTGTATGGAAATTATGTGGATAATATGTGGATGAGATGTATATTTTTTCGAGAGTTTTTGGTATTTTTATGGAAGGAAAATGGCTAATTTGGGGTGGAATGAGATATGATTTAATGGAGGTTTGGAGGTGTATTTATAGAGAAATATAGGGTAAATGGGGAGGTAAGGCGGTGGTATTTGCGTGTGAAGAGATAAGGATTTTATCTCTTCACACGGCTGCGCTCTGTATGCTGGCATGACACGTTCGTCCGGACCATGGTCCGGACCAGCTGGTCCGGACCAATGTCGATTTTCTTATCTGGTGCGCTGGCGTGTGTTGGTCCGGACCAGGTGATCCGACACTGGTCCGGACCAAGGTCTTTTGCCTCTAAAATGTTCGTTTTAGCTCCGATTTGATCCCCGTTTTCGCCTACGCGTTTGTCTCTTCGTGTACTTTGCTCCTAGCTTGGTTTTCCTCATGTTTAACCAATAAATTTGTGAGATAATCAATAAAACATAACTAGAGGAAAACTAACCAAATTGGAGAAATGAGCAAGAAAAGTGCTAATATAATATATGAAATACACCTATAAAACATGCTCATTTGGACACTTATCATTTACCATAACTATCCTACACCCTCCTTGACCATTTCCATCTCCTTTTACTCACTTACTCACCATTCTCAAGATCATACGCTCTTTTACATTCCTAGTCTTTTCCTTGACAATTCACAACATTCTCTTACACTTTTCTCTTCCATCTCCAAGTCCACTCATTGTCATCTAACTAAAACCTTATTAATCCACTATTAGTTTCTTCACCGCTAATACAAGCTACCAAGACTTCTCATTGCTATATTCTCTAGTTCACACCTAAATTATCTCAAAGTATTGTACACCATTTCCTCCAGATCTTTGCTCAAGTCTTATCATTCCTCAAAACATGATTTTGGTGTGTTTAAAACACCCACCAATCCTCTAATTCATCCTAGACATCTCTAGGTTATTCTAAACCTCGAGAACTACTTAGTTAACTCATTTCCACTCAAATTCCTCTTAATGATCCCTAGTAAACCCTAGGGCATATTAAATCATAACCATCACTTAAACCCTTTGTTTCCTACTCAAATTTCGCCATAGCTTCCCTAGTATTTATCATGCCCAAATGCATTGTTTTCCTCATTCAACCAACTCACACACGTCAAGTCCTTTCTCATCTTGTTTTCTCACCCAAATCAACTCATTCACAACAACTCAATATAATGCAATAATCTTAAATTGCATAGCACTAAGGCTCTTAAATGAAATGGCTCTTAGGCCCTTAAATAACTTAAACTTAAACACTGAATTTCCACATATAAAAGCTTCCAACCTGCAAATACACACAACAATGCTCCCATAGCAATATAAATGTTCTCTTAATTCACCTTATACTTATCTTACTAACTTATTTCCATTGGCTCGTTAGTCACAAGTTCACAAGCTAGTTTAAATTCTTTTTCCTAGGTTATATAACCCATTACCTAATGTAAGCCCTAGGCTACATTGGTACTCATCTAAAACTCATTCCTTAAAACTTAAACCACCATTAGGTAAGTAATTTACCTTGTTTTTCTCAAGCTTCTCTTACTTTCCTCCTTAGGTTTCCTTGATTGCATTTCGGCCAGGACTTAAATCCTCTTGCCAATTTTCTAATCCACATCCAAATAATATAATAAGTACTAAGCAATATGCCTAAACTCATGGAATTCACCCTTAGGTTAAAATATGTGTTTTAAAGCTGGAAAGTATAAGTTTACCTTTGAATTTTTGAATGGCTTTCATAATGAAGCAGGGCAAGACCTCCTCAAGTATTTGGAGAATAGAATCAAGCTATAACAATGGATAAAACAAGGTATCTTAAGAGGCAAATTCTCGGCCAAGGTGAGGAAGTGATGGAAACATGATTTTTCTTACATTTTCTTTACCTTAAGAGAATAGAGAAGCTAATGAACTCTTCAAACTTGATTTTCCTCCATCAATGGAGATTTCCCATGGCTCTAAAATGAAGCTTATCCAATTTTGTATAGATAGAAAGCTAGAGCTTGAGCTAACTAAGAATAATCTATGCTCACTTTTTGATTTGGAGCTAAAATGAGTAACTTATGGACATTTGAAGATGGAACAAGTATGGAGCTGGTTGGGCACGGTTTGGAACAGAGAGAACAATAAGAAAACCGTGGAAGAAGGAGGGGAAATGAAGAAGAGAGAAGAGAGGTAGGCTAATAAGGATATTTGCTTTATAAAAGCAAATAGTAACTTTCTTTACTTATCTCTTCTTTTTCCCTTATTTGATGAAGCCTATGGTGACTCATCCTTAGAAAACCGGCCCCCTCTTTATAACCAAGATATTTATGGTCTTGGTTGACCAACTAATTGACTTATGTTGACTAAAACTTAAACTAGTCACTATTTGGCACTATTCACAAATTAGTGCACATATTTCTGAAATTTTTGATTTCCCATTGATTTAGGCTTCCTAATGTGATACTAATTAGTACACATGTTGATTAAGGTGTAATCATGGGCATTTAGCCACTCAAAACTCATTTACAAGACAATTTTTCAAAAATGTGCTTTAAGACTACTAAAAGCACATTTTATGTTTTAACTTGTTTTCAAGCTTGGTTTTCTTTGGTAATTGGTTTTAAATGAACATTAGAATATTACTAAGGTCTTAGCATGATATTTGGGTACTCACCCAAGTCTCTCCAAGCTTAAAGCACATTTTTGCCTAAATTGCCCTTAAGGCGTTTTCTTCTGTTTTCCATGATTTAAATTGCCCACCAATCTTTCTAAGGCATCTATTAGCCTTATTACATCATAAATTGATGTTTAATTAGCATACTTAGGTTTGGGGTATTTCAATCAGAAACTGATTAAGTGCAAGGACTGAAACAGAAGGTCTCAATCTGTTATTTCTTCTTCAGTTTTTTTTCTATTATCCATGAATTGGCATTTCGATTCTTCCCTCCAACCTTATTACCCAGTTACTTAAGTATTCTATCAAGCTTCTGCACTCAACTAAGTCCCAAAACCATTTGTTACAGACACAAAAATATCCAACACTGACTGGTAAGAACCAGAAAACTGAAGAAAAAGAAACTGAAATCTGAATCGGTGTTGTTACAGAAACAGTATCATAAAACTGGTTGATTCTCTTTCTGGTTTTCTGAGAGTCCTTCATCCAAAACCGTTTAGACAATCCTACTAACACCAAGACATTTTAATGTACTGAAACAGAAGGAGAGTTTACAAATTGGAATCTGTTACATATATATTTTTTTTCCTAATTTGTTTTTCCTTTCTGTTTTTACTCACGAGTTGCTCTTCGGTTTCCTCTCAATACTAGTTCAGGTAGTTTAGGATATGATAGTTCTTCTTTTCTCTTCAAGTTCCAACAGATTCAAAATAGGTTTACCACCCCATTTTTAAGCTCCTGAAAGTTATTATACAAAAAGATTAGGATGACAGAAACTGCACTCTAAACCGGTAAATCCTTTCATCTGTCTCCTTTTGTTCAATTACAGTGGCTTGCAGTTTTTTTTTTCTTCTATAATACTTACATATCTAGTTAAGTGGGTTGGTAGTGTTTTAAGTTCTTGAACTATTCAATGCCACCTCTTACACTCTCTGTAACATCATTATACAGAAACAGGAAGTTCCTGAATCTGCAGCTAAAACAGAAGTGCTATTTGTTCCTACTGTTTTTTTTCTCTGTCAGTTTTCTAGATCACCCTACACTTCTCTGTCAGTAGAAACTTCTGCAACAGGTGCACTTTCTTTTCCGTTACATGGTTTTGCATCAGGTTAGGTTTTAATTTCTCAAGATGTTCTTATCCTCACTTGAGTTTGTTAGGAGTGCCTTAAGCTCATTGACACATAGCCCAAGCAAGTTATACAAAAATACAAACGCCTCAAACTAACTGAAACATCAAACCTGATACTCCTTCTGTTTTCTGAGAATTCTCAGTTTCTGGTTTTCTTTTCAGTTTCCCTTCATTACTAACCTAGACAGTTATGTGTTTGACTGAGTTTTAAGTTTCTAATCTAGCTTTTCCTATCCTCACATTCCCTTTGCAAAGTAGATACATAAAACACGGGTCTCATCAGTTGAAAATTACTCAGAAATAAAAACCAGAAACTGTTACATCTGTTTTCTGTTTTGTTTCCCCCTTTCTAGTTGTGATCTGTTCTTATTGTTTTTCTTCAACACCCTCACATTTATAGACTTGACCAGGTGTACTCATAAGATGGTAAAAGCATTAGCAACTCAAAGATACTTAGTATACCGAGGCTACATGCTACAGGTTTGCATGATTAACAGTTTCGATAGATTTAGCCTCCTTTCTGTTTCTCTGATTTTTCATCAGTTTAGAAGTTACTCAACAGTCTTGACAACTCCTTAGCTACACCTTTGGTGGAATCTCGAACTCACAGCACCTTGGTCAGTTGACTACACTGGAACAGGTTACTTAGATGTTAACCCGTGATAACTTAGAAAAAAAGGCATGGTTTGGAGCAAACTGAAACAGGTGTGGCCTGTACCTTTTTTTTTCTTCTTCACCGAGGACAGTAAAGCAAGGAAGATTGGCTTGGTCCTGCTCCTTCACCAAGCTGAGAACTATCTACTGTCTTCTACATGAGGAGAGACAGAAAAGAAGAAAAGGAGAACTCAGGATTAGCTATGGCTATAACCGGTACATTAGTGGGTAAAATGTGGGGAAGCTCACGTGAGAAAACAGGGAACATAAAGCTTAGTGCATGCTGGGTTTGGTACTGAAATAGAGAAGAAGTTCAGCTTGGGTTCTATGTGGTTTTACCTTGAGCAAATAAAAGAGCTAGCTTCCCTTCCTTCTCTGTTTTTCAACCGGAACTTCCCACTGCTCTAGCTCCCAACTTGGTTCTTGCTACTAGGTGGAATTGTTCACGGTTTAGCTCATGAAGACAGGGAAATCATAGTGGAACAGTGAGCATGGTTGAGACTTGGAAACTTACCTAACTACTGAGCAGTAGCCATGGAGGTTATAGGCAGCTCTCGGTGGAAGTTGAAGAAGACGAAGGTACTGAGAGAGGAGGAGGAGACCGATTATAATGAGATGGGTATGGGGTCGTTGATCGATGGTTGCGTTGCTTGGGAATCCTCAAGAGGGATGGGCATTATGAAAAACAATTCCCTTGTTGCATGGGAGTACATGGCAATCTGGAGAATAATCAGTTCTTGTCGTCATGAAAGTTGCAGTAGTCTTGATTTTGAGGAATTAAATTCAGAGAAGGATGTCGAGAGTTGATTCTCTCTTTTCTGTAACTTCAGTAGTGACACTACTAATTATAATTCGTGGGTAACTAATACCGAATTCGAGCACAGCTCAAGCGGTTAAGGTTTCGGGATAGGTACGAGAGGTCTCGGGTTCGAATCCCGGCTAGAGCGTGTTTGCTCCCTTTTTTTGTTTCAGCCTTATTGATAAGTGTCCAAATGAGCATGATTTATAGGTGTATTTCATATATGATATTAGCACTTTTCTTGCTCATTTCTCCACTTCGGTTAGTTTTCCTCTAGTTTATGTTTTATTGTTTATCTCACGAATTTATTGGTTTAACATGAGGAAAACCAAGCTGGGAGTAAAGTAGATAAAGAGACGTACGCATAGACGCAAACGGCTCAGAAAACGGAGTCCAAACGAAGAAACTAGAGCCAGTCAAAGTTAGAAGTCAACAACTCGTCTCCACCTAGGCAACCGCCTAATAATCAGGCGGACGTGAGTATGGTTTTGGAGGCGGACGTGAGTAAGAACTCGCGCGCGCAAGAAACATTTGCAACCGCCTTGTTTTGAGGCGGTACCGCAGGCGGACAAGACACACCGCACACATATGCAACCGCCTACAAACGAGGCGGACAAGCAGGAGGACACCACGCGGACGCGTGTAAAAATTCCAGATCTCAGACGCGAACAGTTTTCTTCTTCGCGCGCCGTCTGCAACTTGCCTTCGCCGACTTCTGCAACTCGTCCACTGTCTCGACGCCTACCTTAATTCACGCCTTTCTTCAAGCTTTGTCCCCTCAATTAATGAGGAGCAATCAACGAGCAATCAATGAGCTGCACCGCCTCAATCAATTCACGCGTTCCTTATCTGCTGCCTTTGCTTCTTCCTTTCCCTATATAAACCCACGTAACTTCATCAATCATCCACCACCCTTACAATCTATCCACGACCACTTCACAAACCTCACACCATCTCATTTCTCTTCTCCCGTCTTCTCCATTTTATTTATTTTATAGTCCACCAAATCCACCTCTAGCCCTACGTATACAAAATAGCAGAGTGAGCCGGAGTGATTACGGATGATTTCTATTACTCTTGTCTCTGTCTATCTATTTAATATGTTAGGCTAGTTTACGTATACTCTGGGAATGGTTATTATGTGTTTGTATTAATTATGCATTATTTTTACTGGTTTTAATTATATATAGTTTGTTACGTTTTAAAGGTTATCTCGCACCTTTTTAATAAATGTCATGAGTTTATTAAACTGCTTTACTAAATCTATTTTGATCAGACCGGTGATAAATAGATAGGTTAATTAAGACGTAAAACTGGAGGAAACTTGTTATGATTTAATAAGTTAGTATTCAGTTGCAAATGTAATTCCTCAATACTCCTCTGCCGTTCGCAGGCTTTTGCTTGAACCTTGATTAGAACCTTGCATTACAGGTGAACGAGTCCTTATGAGGCTATGACTTAGTCCTTAAGATAATTACAGGAACCTTGCCAAATTATTAAACCAGTAGAGATAGCTTAATTATGCAGATTATACTAACCTGACCCAGAGTTCCATTTTATTTATCTATTAACTTAGTTTATTTATCTTTTCTTCTTTTTATTATACAAGTCAATTAATCCCCCCTCTTGTGACACGCTTAGGTACTATTATATGTACATTAGTCCCACGGTTCGACATCCGGTTGCTTACATTTTCACTATACTACTGCGACCGGGATTTGTTTGCAGCCCGACGTTTAATTTGAGTTTTAATTTCTTTTCTTTTAATTTTACACCAGTTTAACCACTCAGATTATAACGTCTGCAAAATGGCGCCGTTGCCGGGGACTAGTTTATTCTAGTACCTAAGCCCCGGATTATTCACTTGTTATATTAAAATATTTTGTTTTATTATTTTTGTGTTGTTGTTTATATTAATAGTCTTTTATATTTTGTCTATTTTATTTTGTTGTTGTTATATTAATTATCTTTCATATTTTTTATATTTATTTGTTTATATTATTAGTATGTATGTTTTCTAATTTTTTATTGTTTCAGTAAGTTACGTAAGCGAAAAAAAAAACGGAACAGAGGTCTGTCCGCCCGCCTGTCCGCCTCATTACCACGCGGACGCCACACCCTTGTCCGCCCCATTAGCACGCGGACGTCCAGGCGGACGTCACTCGCACCAGAAAAAAAAAAAAAGAGAAGCGCCGCGTCTATCTTGTTCTTCCCCGATTGCTCCAGCTCAAACCCGACGCCAAAGAGAAGAACAAGCTCGCAGACTCCGGTCCATCTCTGTATCACTTATATTAATATTGTGTTTGTTTCTAATTATTTCATTTTATTTTCTAATCTGTTTCAGTAGTTTGTTTTATATACAAAAACACAAAAAAAAATATATCTGTACACGGCAAATGGAAGAAGCGTTTGAATTTTGGCAGGATTTATACTGCTCCGAATGTGGGGAAGCTCATGATTTTGAGGATTGTCTCATAGTCCAAGAGCAACTCTGGTTAGAAGATCAACCAGACTACCTGGAGAAAATCGCTCAACTACTAGAGCAATCAATGAGCGAAACAGTTCAAGAGGTAGAACACCCCACTACAGACGAGCCACTCATAGAAACCCCTCCCTGTCAAATCAATTACCGCTATTTTCCCTCCTTCTCTATAATATACCCAGACAATGAGGATACTTTTATCCTCGAAAAAGAAGAGAAGGAATTGCCATCACCTCCCGCCATTATATCCAAACAAAACGCCACTATCACCTTCGAAAAATTAACTTTCTCTGAGGATGATATCGAGCGTTCTTTCTATAAGCCTCACCTACAAGAGGAGGATGTTTACATCCTCCAATTTGAGGAAGAAAAATCATCACAACCGGGTCTTCTGTTAGAACTACGTTCCCGGCATTACCTCCTCAAACACCAGATTTTGTGGAGTATTAATTTTCTTATTTTATATGCCGAGGTAACGTTTTGTTTTGATCCAGGATAACGAAGCAGGCGTCTAGCCAAAGACGTTAAATAAGGGCAGCTTTTTGTAACACCCCAACTGCTAATCTCATCATTACCTCTTAAACTGTTACAATTTACCATTAAGCTCGCAGCGGAATTCTAATACAACAGAGGGTGATACAACGCCGTTAGCCACCCTCGTGGCTAACCAGGCCTGACTCACACACAGTAACGGTCTGATGGACTGGAACAACCGAGTACTTCATACAGCGCAATACTCAATTCCTTACGTTACTAAACCGAGTCTACAATATACGGATGCCGATAACATACTCGGACTTACACCTCTTTCAAATGCATTAATAATTACTATCTAACTACCATGCTCACAGCCGTCCCCGTCCTACTCTCTCGAACGGTGGTCAGCTTCAAGTACCTGCACACTAAAAACGTTCCCCCTAGGGGGTCAGCTTACGCTGCGCATGAAATTCGCATATACCGCGTGCTAACCGCGGTACGCCGATATTTGGGTCGGATATACATGGAGTTCATTTTAATCAAAAACATGCATCCTGGCAATACAATATATGTATATACACAAGGAATCTACATCCAATCACGGAACACGATTCCTAACTAACATAACAATGTTTAGTGGTAATGGTTACTCTTAGGCATTGAGGGTTATTCCTCACTATGCTTGTTACTTATTCAATACCTCACCCTCTCTCTCGGGTTACTTATTCTATACTTACCGTTCTCTCGGGTTACTCATTCGTATACACCCATTCTCTTGGGCTACTCATTCTTATACTTACCCGTTCTCTCGGGTTATCATACATATACTCACCCCTTTCTCGGGTTATTATACTCGTTATCTCACCCACACTTGGGTTATTCATATCAAGCTCTTGTAGATTCTCGAGACACTACAGGTCTCCTACGTCACGCTTGTTACTCTTATACATACTTAAGCCAAAACTCATGGCTCTCTAGCATAGTCTTACTTCCCCGGTTTCGACCCTACTCTGGGTCTAGCATGGTGGGAAGGTTCAACTAGCTCGCGGAACTCTCTCTTAGTTCCTATCTCTTTTACTTAGGGTCCGACTACTCTCGGACTACTCTCGTTCCCGTACACTCCTCTCTCGGAGTTATAGTAATATCATGTATATAGTCTAGAAGCATCATTCTCGATGTTCTAATGACTTTGGGAACTTTACTAAATTCGGGTAATCTTAGGTTTAAGGGTTACCCTCACAATCATATGATTATACATTAGGATATTTCTTATACCGGGTAAAATTCCTCATATAAGAGGTCGACCGTATCTCAAGGGAGTCACATAGTCCCTTAGGTCTCTTTTACCTTTCTTATATGTTTACATTATTGGACTAACTTCGATCCTCTCGATGGAGGTTCGTTTATCCCTCACTATATTATTCCGTGGATTGTTCAATAAGGTTTACTAACCGTTATCGGGTATTTACTCAACCGTACATCTCCTCACGTTCTAGGGAGTTCATATGTTGCGTTATCGTTATACTTTAATCGATAGCTTGTGTGTGTTTGCATAATACCATGGTTAGTGACTACCGTTCAACGGGTTTCTAGTCAATCAGTACTCACTAAGAGTTGGTCTATGCACTAAGTTAGACCACGCCGGCATACAAGTATGTTAGCTCAGCAACATACAACACTGCATGCATAATCAAACAAGGGATTATTTTCATGCTTTAATCTTGATTAAGCCGGCACAACAAACACAAATCAGAGTAACTCGGTTAGCATACGGGGCATGAGAAAATCATACCTTTCACCGGGGTTTTACTTTTACCGTGTCATCCTCACCAAGTCGGGTCACGCACGGTTCTCTGATAATGTTTCAACATTATATTAATACTAATATCATACGGAACATATAAAGTTACTCCCGTAGTTACCCCGTTATCCCGTTATCTTGGTTTCACTCTTGTTCATTTGAGTTCTCATTCTCACACAACTTCTAACACTTTATCACACTTCCTAGGGCCTTTACATGTCACCAAACAAGGCCTTAACATCTTATAACATCATTAACATTCAAACCCCATCATTTACAACCTTTAAAATACTCTTGTAGGTTTCTGGGGGTGGTCCGGGACTGGTCCTTACCCTAAGTCCCGGACCAATACTTGTTCACAACTCTCGGGTGGAATTTCAACATGGTCGGGACCTTGTCCCTATCCCAAGTCCCGGACCAAACACAGCCTGCACTCTCGGCCTAAAATAAATGGGGTGGTCCGGGACCTTGTCCTTACCCCAAGTCCCGGACCAACTGCAGGATAAAACTCTCGGGATGATTTAAGGGGTGGTCCGGTCCTTGTCCATGGACTAGGTCCCGGACCCTGCTAAAACCTGCAACTCACATTATTTTTCAACCCCATTTCAATCCTTAATCCACACCCAATCTTCCTCTAACCTTTCCACAAGATTCCTACATGTTTAACCACCTTAAAACATGCCCTAAACCTCTTCAAATCATGGGTTAAACCCTTACTCAATTTCTTACTCAAAATCAAAATTCTTGCATTCTTGTTTCAACAACTTGCACACTTGTGTTTTCTAAACTTTCCCTCAAACTCTCTGCATTATGTTCTCTTTCATTTTGACCATTCCTTATTTCCAACATATTGCACATTCATACCAAGTTCCAAGACTCACTCTTAAAGCCTTAAATCTTCTTTGTTTTTTTTAGAAACTCTAAGGCACTAAACCACTCTTTGCTACAGATTTTTGCATCATTTTCCCTTGAACAAGCCTTCCTAAAGTGGTTAACTAACTCAAATAAGTCTCCATCCACACCTAGTTTCTCTAGGTCATTCCTCACACAAACAATGCTCAAACCACTCAAATTTCTACACAAATTTTGCCATAACTTGGCCACTTTTCTAACTTTGCCCAAAACTCATTTCTTCACATAAATCATCCTAAAACTAGCCAAACCACAAGGGTTCTATCAGCACTCAAATTTTCCTCATTAATCAAGCAAAACTCATTAAGCACCATAAAGCATAATTCATCATATATATAGCTCCCAAAACAAGCATTAACTCACAAAGGCTTTCTCACTTGCATTATTTCTAAGCAAGCACCTTATCACCACAACTCAAGTGGGGTTCATTCATTTTATTAACCCTTCCCAAATCCTAATACATATAGGATACCACTAGGATAGGTTTCTTACCTTAAATTTTCTTAAGTTTCCTTTTATTTCTCTTCTCCTCTTCTCCCCTCTTCTTCCTTCAAAATCGGCCAAGGCAATTCATTTGCCCATTTCTCTAGCCACATTCAAGTTGCAAAATAAGCACCAAGGAGCTCCCTTAGGCTCACCAAATAAACTAAAATTCAAAAGGATGCTTAAAGCACCAAATTAGGTTTTACCTTTGGAATTTCTTGAATGGTTTTCAACTCTTGAATCTTAAGAGGGACTCCCACCACCATTAAAGCTTGGAGAATATCTCAAACAAGGAAGAAAGCTAGTCATTACCAAAAGCCAAAATCGGCCAAGGTGAAAAAATGGAGAAGCATGACTTTTTCATGGATATTTTTACCTTGCTAGAAAGGGGAAGCTTCAAGCTTCAAGATTATGTGCTTTTCTCCTCAAATGGGCAACACCCATGAAAATGAACTTCAAGCTTTTGGGATTTTGAAAAGAGGGAGGAAAGGTAGAGTTTGATGAGAGGAGTTTAAATATGCAATTATTTTTCAATTCGGAGCAAGAATGAAGCTTGGGCAAGGAGAAGAAGGTGGAGAAGCCATGTGTGGAGCTTCCATGTCGCACAGCACACAGAGAGGGAGGAAAGAAATCGTGGAGAAGGAGAAAGAAAAGAAGAAGGAGGGAAAGTGAGAGGAAAGAGAGTGAGAGAATACTTTTATGTTTTACTTTTTACTTTTCTCTCTCCTCCTTTACTTTCTTTCTTTCTTTGTTAACTAATAAACATGAGAGGGGGAGGCTTCTTATTTAATAAAACCGGCCCCCACTATATTAGTGAGCTGGAGCGTTTTTCGTTTTCTGACAGAAAACGCTCGTTATTTTACCCGGTTTGGCACTATTCACTAACCGGGCCCGTTTTTCGGATTTTTCTCGTTTCTTTATTTTTAATGGCTATTAAGCTTCCATTAATACTTAATTATAGTTATATAATCAACTATAATTTTTACGGGTCCATTTGACCACTTAAAGTCACGTTTTCGGGTTTTCTCGAAAAACGTGCTTTAAACTCCGTTAGCGTTTTAATCCATTATTTGGATCCGTTTTCTTCGGGAATCATTCCCGTAATATTAGGCCTAACTAAGCCTTAGGAATCCATCTCGGACCCTCTCGAGATCATATATCTTATACTTATTAACGCGCATTTTAGCGTTTTTCGCTTTTCAAGCGTTTTCTCTTTTCTTTTGGTTTTATTCTTTTTACCAATACTCTTAGGCACCATTAGGCCTTAATATTTATTAGAGTAATTTAATCGCCATTTTAGATCCGGGGTATTAAAATCTACCCCCCTTAGGAACTTTGTCCTCAAAGTTGGTGAATCTAGATGGTTACTCTCATGGCACTATGCCAAGGTATGTACATAACCTACTGACTCCACAAGTCAGTCTCATTTCATACTACACATACCACACACATATCACAGCATGTATAGCAATCAAAAATACTCTTTTTACTCTCTCCATGGAATCGGTCCGAAGACAAGAAGGCACTACAGTCCTCGAATCCATATTGAGTAATATACTACTGATCCCTCAGGTACCGGTCACGTTGAACACTTACTCTTTCTGGTTCACGGCCGTTTCATGACAAATGGGCACTTACTCTCTCTGGCCCACGGTCCCTTCGGTTCTGATCAAAACGTTACACATATACATATCCTCAGGCACTCTGGTTGACTCACTCAACACAGGAACATCTCAGGGTACTCTCCCCGTCCCGCTGCCTTTGGAAAAATCACACACTGACACCGCCCCAACCGGTCACTTAGGACCGCCGCACGTACGGTGCAATGGTTTCAAAACTAATACACGCCCACCGTTCTACCGGTCATCAAGACTTAAGGCTCAGCCATCGGCGGGTGATAGCGGTTTCAAAACCAGTTTCATTTCCATCTTCATACTTGAAGAAATTCTTTTTCAAAATCTGTTTGAAAATTCTTTTTAAAACACACACAACTCCAAATCAGATTTATGGTAGCTGTATCTTTTCTTAGCGTGATTACTTGTGACCACTATAGGGAGCTTCAGGAATCATCTAACCCTGATGTGATCAGCATCAGTGTTGAACTATCCTTCCACCCCAATTTGTGTTCGGTTTCCCTTGATCGCTAGCAGATCAAGTTCCACCTCCCACGTCAGTTTCAAACAATCAGATAGTCAAACTTTTGTTTTCTATCTTTTACTCTTTCTAATCGTATTCACGAAACAATTCGTTTCAATTAATCTCTAGTTCCTAGTACTTAGGTCATTTGTCATTCTCATTGCTTCACTACTTACCTAGGTATTCCATACTTATGGCTTCTTTTACTCAAATTGTTGCTCAATTTAAAACACATAACATACAACTCCAAAGGATGGAACTCACTCCATCTATCATTCTCAAATAAAATCACCTAGGGAACTCACTCCCTCTTAGGTTACACATCGGTTTCATGCCGATTCATACTCATCATAACTCATGTCTAATCTCACTAGACATATATAGGGATTCTCATTCCCTAGGAGTCTCTACTCCTCTTTTCACATTATTACATCTCATTACTTGCATCTCTCATGCACAATACTCATACTTACACGATGAATGGGTAGACATGTTTATGTAACATGAGTTCCAATCATCAAAACAATTTTGTGCTATGCACATAGTAGTTTACGCACCAATACGTAAAACATACTCTAAGCGGTTTCTCGCCCTACCCCCTTAAAAGGGGTTACGCCCGCGTAACCAACCATATGTTATCACTGAACATTGGTTCATTAATTCGAGTATTATGAAGTTTTTAACTTCAGTACGGTTAATTAACTCATAACCGGGTTCGGTTCTAGCCTCTAAGGCTTCAAGGGGTTTATGACATAGGTATACTTAACCTGAATCACGGTCCACAAGCTTCTGCTGCGTGACCTGATAACTAGAGCTTAATTCGCTTTGGTATTCTCAATGTATTTCAATCGTCGCTTGGTATCTCTTACCGTATGCGAATTCGATGAATTTTAGATTGTCTCTCCAGTTCTCTGGGAATCTACTTCGTATAACACTGTATACCTTTGTGATTATTCACTTATTTTTCCCGACTTGTTGTCGGTTGAGGTCAAGCTACTACTTAGCATGTAGTGCTTCCTCGTTTAATAGTGGCTCATGGATTATGTTTGTTTCTTGGTTCTGTACCAGAGTTCTTCATTCATACTACTCTGCATTTTTCCACATATCGATCCTGGGCCCTGTGGGTTACTGCCCACGTTCTTTGTGCATCTTTGGCCAATGGCCGCACGGTTATTTCTCTAGATTCTCACTCAACAGACTTCGTCGACATTTCTCAATTCCTGGCTCTCCCACTCGATCATCACCGCACAAGTGCAATACCAAAACACTCAGTCATACAGAGTGCAGAAGCGTAAACCCTTGGCAGTAAATCTCTCATGGGATAGGAATGATTATGTCTCCTTACCACATTTTCTCATCAACTTCATATCATGAACTGGCTATACTCTTACAATGGTTGCTTGCTGCGTACCATATTCTTTCTCATTTCCATGGCATCCGCTACTACTTTAGCTTCCGCTCAGGTGTTCTCGCCATTTACACGATGGCTTGCCATTCACTTGGCTCAACAATATACGCTATTCTTTAAATCTCTCTGCGCGCTTGCGCACTGCTTGCTCTGCAGTTCATATTGCACACATACAGTGTTTACTACTCAACTGATTACTCTACTATAGTTCGTATACTCATTGGCAATATACACATGCTCAAGTTTTACTACACCGCTCTAGCGGTTTCACATTACATACTTAGGTGGTAGCCTTTCTCTGGAGGATTCACGCAAATGCCGCTCCATAGGCCCCATAATAACAAGTGGTATCCCTCACTTAAGGTAGTGGTTCGTTCTCCACTGTTCCTCTTATGCCTCTATGCATAGGTTTAGAACGTTTCTACAAGTTGCAGTTAGTTTTACCGGCTATAAGCCACATTGCTTCGCCATGCTCCATGCGGGCTGTTTATACAGGTTCCACTTCTCCGTATACCATTAAATGGTTGTGGAGGTATTACTGGGTTTTGATATGGTAGTTCATCACGCTTCCGTTCATGGAAGGCCTTTAAGTATCTTTGACATTTGTTGATGCCCTCTGGCAATCTAGGGTATCCCGTGTACCGTGGGATCCCTTCGGGTTCTACCCGAGTGTTTGCTTAAGCACTTGTATTCTCAACACGATATTTCGTTCAACTACTATTGACTCCGGCACCCTTCTCGGATTGCTCCAGGGTGTTACTGAGTAATGCCATTACATTTGGCTTGTACTCATGGTTAGTTCAGTTGTGACTTCGCCTTGCGGCTATGTCCTTGATTATCCCGTTTAGGGTTGTAATGTCTCCCATTATTGGGTAGATCCTTGGTACCTTCTAATACCTACTTAATTAGGTCGTTATTCTCTTAGTGAGATATACTGTGGGAATTCTATCCCGGTTATCTAACATTGATATGATCATTAAGGGCATTCATCTTATGCTTACACTGGTATATATTCCAGTTATTAAGTATTCCGGAGACATATCCAATGTCTGTGCTTAATACTCTGTCTTCTCGCACTTCTTAACGTTATGTTCTTAGCTCCATCATCTACTGGATTCTTGACTCCTTTAGCTTAGTAAGCTTCTTTGTGTTCTTCGATCATTCGAGGTGTCCAACTGTCGGTTTGAATTGCTCTTTCGTCCGTAGTATGGAGTGGGCTACTTCCCGTGTTCCGTACTCTACTTGTATATACATGGATATCTTATTGAATACGTTACCACTTACCCAACTAACTCATAATTGGTCTGTCAGGCCCGCAAGCTCCTTTGGAGTGCGGTCGTTCCATGTCTCATTTGTGTACACTTGTAGTGTCGGTCACGCCTAAGTGAAGTATTCTGTTGCCAACTCCTCTTATATGGTCCTATAATGACTTACCGTGATTCTCTGGTTTGGTTTAAAAATTCGGGGGTTTTTGGAAAATTTCATGTTTGAAAGAAAATTCGGGTTTTAAAAGTAAGCTCTTCATGGCATTTCAATGCCGGCTGATTCTTATCCAGTCCAGCTTCTTGCTGGCCGGTATGTTCTTTATACAGTGACTAGGCTGTTAGGCCTTTTCAAGGTTTCATTTCAGAATTCTTAAGGTTCGAGTTGCTATATTGGCTTCATTCGCCATCCTGGTACTTTGCTAAGTACTGATAGCTTGTCAAAGCTCTTCTTATTGGTCCCGCTATTACTGCACTTGCCGTGGCAAGTGCGCGGTACTGGCGGTTTTTGGGTTAACTCATACCGGTCACGGTATTGTTCACATTGTATTTGGTAGCCTCGTTGGCTCTTCCTTGATCCCCTAGTTGGATAACTGCTCCTTGGAGCTGCTTCTCATTCCTCTTGACATGACTGTCATTCATTTAGGTGCTCCTCCACTCTCGGAGTTCCTTAATTACTTTAATTCTATGCTTTACCTCGTTGCTCGTTCCCACGTCTTTACTGTGGTTACCGAGGTTTAGCTTATTTAGGTACTACTTTTGTAGTCCTATTCGGGTATATCCCGTAGTTATGCTCGTAGCTGTCTAAGCTGTATCAGTTAAGTATTGCAACCTCTTGGGTGTGGCAGGGTGGGTGCATCTACCTTTGACTAGATTCTCAGTCAATATGTATACCATGGATGGTATTAGTTAACTATGGCGGTCCGTAGACATGTGTCCCGGTTTTTGTTATTATCATTGAGTCCGCCTTGTTGCACGTTTGGTGCTTTCTTTTTGCTGTTGCTCGGCCAGCTAGGTTCTCGCGACTGCTAAGCATGTCGCCCAAGTTGCCACAGATTTCGGTCTCCTTGGATTAGGATTTCTCGATCTCTCGCCATTATGTGCGGTTATTGTCATTTCAGCGGGATCCGTCTCCGGGATTTCCAGTTCTCGGGATCTACCGCATGACATGTTCTAGTTCATGTTGAAATATTAAATAACTGCCAGATTGGGTTTCCCCGTCTCTCTGGCGTTCTTTCCCGAGCTTTTAATGCGGGGGTTGTGGAGGGCGGGTCTGGTATTGTAGGTATCCAGATCACTGGAAGTTCCTATCTAGCGCATCTCTCACGCTACCACTCAACCCATAGCCCTAAGTCTCTAGTTTCTAACTCGGTATTTCCTAAGCTCGGTATTTCCAGTCATCAGAGCGATACTTCGCTCTGATACCATTTTTGTAACACCCCAACTGCTAATCTCATCATTACCTCTTAAACTGTTACAATTACCATTAAGCTCGCAGCGGAATTCTAATACAACAGAGGGTGATACAACGCCGTTAGCCACCCTCGTGGCTAACCAGGCCTGACTCACACACAGTAACGGTCTGATGGACTGGAACAACCGAGTACTTCATACACCAAATCATTCCTTCTTTACTATACCGAGTCTACAATATACGGATGCCGATAACATACTCGGACTTACACCTCATTCAAACGCATAAGTAATTACAATCTAACTACCCATGCTCACAGCAGTCCCCGTCCTACTCTCTCGAACGGTGGTCAGCTTCAAGTACCTGCACACTAAAAACGTTCCCCCTAGGGGGTCAGCTTCGCTGCGCATGAAATTCGCATATACCGCGTGCTAACCGCGGTACGCCGACTACTTTGGGTCGGATATACATGGAGTTCATTTTAATCAAACAACATGCATCATGGCAATACAATATATATGTATATCACACAAGGAATCTACATCCAATCACGGAACACGATTCCTAACTAACATAACAATGTTGTTAGTGGTAACTGGTTACTCTTAGGCATTGAGGGTTATTCCTCACTATGCCTTGTTTACTTATTCAATACCTCACCCTCTCTCGGGTTACTTATTCTTATACTACCCGTTCTCTCGGGTTACTCATTCGTATACACACCCATTCTCTTGGGCTACTCATTCTTATACTTACCCATTCTCTTGGGTTACTCATACATATACACACCCCTTTCTCTCGGGTTATTTATACTCGTTATCTCACCCACACTCTTGGGTTATTCATACTCAAGCTCTTGTAGATTCTCGAGACACTACAGGTCTCCTACGTCACGCTTGTTACTCTTATACATACTTAAGCCAAAACTCATGGC
Source organism: Limonium bicolor (assembly GCA_023374045.1). Classification (NCBI taxonomy): domain Eukaryota; kingdom Viridiplantae; phylum Streptophyta; class Magnoliopsida; order Caryophyllales; family Plumbaginaceae; genus Limonium; species Limonium bicolor. The sequence continues at coordinate 112,112,477 of CM041783.1, forward strand.
TCTCTAGCATAGTCTTACTTCCCCGGTTTCGACCCTACTCTGGGTCTAGCATGGTGGGAAGGTTCAACTAGCTCACGGAACTCTCTCTTAGTTCCTATCTCTTTTACTTAGGTCCGACTACTCTCGGACTACTCTCGTTCCCATACACTCCTCTCTCGGAGTTATAAATATCATTGTATATTAGTCTAGAAGCATCATTCTCGATGTTTCTAATGACTTTGGGAACTTTACTTAAATTCGGGTAATCTTAGGTTTAAGGTTACCCTCACAATCATATGATTATACATTCGGATATTTTCTTATACCGGGTAAAATCCTCATATAAGAGGTCGACCGTATCTCAAGGGAGTCACATAGTCCCTTAGGTCTCTTTTACCTTTCTTATAGTTTACATTATTGGACTAACTTCAATCCTCTCGATGGAGGTCGTTTATCCTCCACTCATATTTATTTCGTGGATTGTTTCAATAAGGTTTCTAACCGTTATCGGGTATTACTCAACCCGTACATCTCCTCACGTTCTAGGGAGTTCATATGTTTGCGTTATCGTTATACTTTAATCGATAGCTTGTGTGTGTTTGCATAATACCATTGGTTATGTGACTACCCGTTCAACGGGTTTCTAGTCAATCAGTACTCACTAAGAGTCGGTCTATGCACTAAGTTAGACCACACCGGCATACAAGTATGTTAGCTCATTCAACATACAACAATGCACATAATCAAACAAGGGATTATTTTCATGCTTTAATCTTGATTAAGCCGGCACAAAACACACAAATCAGAGTAACTCGGTTAGCATACGGGGCATGAGAAAATCATACCTTTCACCGGGGTTTTTACTTTTACCGTGTCATCTCACCAAGCTCGGGTCACGCACGGTTCTCTGATAATGTTTCAACATTATTATTAATACTAATATCATACGGAACATAATAAAATGTTACTCCCGTAGTTACCCCGTTATCCCGTTATCTTGGTTTCACTCTTGTTCATTTGAGTTCTCACTTCTCAAACACTTCTAACACTTTATCACACTTCCTAGGGCCTTTACATGTCACCAAACAAGGCCTTAACATCTTATAACATCATTAACATTCAAACCCCCATCATTTACAACCTTTAAAATACTCTCTGTAGGTTTCTGGGGGTGGTCCGGGACTTGGTCCTTACCCTAAGTCCCGGACCAATACTCGTCACAACTCTCGGGTGGAATTTCAACACTGGTCCGGGACCTTGTCCCTATCCCAAGTCCCGGACCAAACACAGCCTGCACTCTCGGCCTAAATAAATGGGGTGGTCCGGGACCTTGTCCTTACCCCAAGTCCCGGACCAACTGCAGGATAAAACTCTCGGGATGATTTAAGGGGGTGGTCCGGGTCCTTGTCCATGGACTAGGTCCCGGACCCTGCTAAAACCTGCAACTCACATTATTTTTCAACCCCATTTCAATCCTTAATCCACACCCAATCTTCCTCTAACCTTTCCACAAGATTCCTACATGTTTAACCACCTTAAAACATGCCCTAAACCTCTTCAAATCATGGGTTAAACCCTTACTCAATTTCTTACTCAAAATCACAAATTCTTGCATTCTTGTTTCAACAACTTGCACACTTGTGCATTTTTCTAACTTCTCCTCAACTCTCTGCATTATGTTCTCTTTCATTTTGACCATTCCTTATCTTCCAACATATTGCACATCTCATACCAAGTTCCAAGACTCACTCTTAAAGCCTTAAATCTTCTTTGTTTTTTTTAGAAACTCCTAAGGCACTAAACCACTCTTTTGCTACAGATTTTTGCATCATTTTCCTCCCTTGAACAAGCCTTCCTAAAGTGGTTAACTAACTCAAATAAGTCTCCATCCACACCTAGTTTCTCTAGGTCATTCCTCACACACAACAATGCTCAAACCACTCAAATTTCTACACAAATTTTGCCATAACTTGGCCACTTTTCTAACTTTGCCCAAAACTCATTTCTTCACATAAATCATCCTAAAACTAGCCAAACCACAAGGGTTCTATCAGCACTCAATATTTTCCTCATTAATCAAGCAAAACTCATTAAGCACCATAAAGCATAATTCATCATATATATAGCTCCCAAAACAAGCATTAACTCACAAAGGCTTTCTCACTTGCATTATTTCTAAGCAAGCACCTTATCACCACAACTCAAGTGGGGTTCATTCATTTTATTAACCCTTCCCAAATCCTAATACATATAGGATACCACTAGGATAGGTTTCTTACCTTAAATTTTCTTAAGTTTCCTTTTATTTCTCTTCTCCTCTTCTCCCCTCTTCTTCCTTCAAAATCGGCCAAGGCAATTCATTTGCCCATTTCTCTAGCCACATTCAAGTTGCAAAATAAGCACCAAGGAGCTCCCTTAGGCTCACCAAATAAACTAAAATTCAAAAGGATGCTTAAAGCACCAAATTAGGTTTTACCTTTGGAATTTCTTGAATGGTTTTCAACTCTTGAATCTTAAGAGGGACTCCCACCACCATTAAAGCTTGGAGAATATCTCAAACAAGGAAGGAAAGCTAGTCATTACCAAAAGCCAAAATCGGCCAAGGTGAAAAAATGGAGAAGCATGACTTTTTCATGGATATTTTTACCTTGCTAGAAAGGGGAAGCTTCAAGCTTCAAGATTATGTGCTTTTCTCCTCAAATGGGCAACACCCATGAAAATGAACTTCAAGCTTTTGGGATTTTGAAAAGAGGGAAAGGTAGAGTTTGATGAGAGGAGTTTAAATATGCAATTATTTTTCAATTCGGAGCAAGAATGAAGCTTGGGCAAGGAGAAGAAGGTGGAGAAGCCATGTGTGGAGCTTCCATGTCGCACAGCACACAGAGAGGGAGGAAAGAAATCGTAGAGAAGGAGAAAGAAAAGAAGAAGGAGGGAAAGTGAGAGGAAAGAGAGTGAGAGAATACTTTTATGTTTTACTTTTTACTTTTCTCTCTCCTCCTTTACTTTCTTTCTTTCTTTGTTAACTAATAAACATGAGAGGGGGAGGCTTCTTATTTAATAAAACCGGCCCCCACTATATTAGTGAGCTGGAGCGTTTTTCGTTTTCTGACAGAAAATGCTCGTTATTTTACCCGGTTTGGCACTATTCACTAACCGGGCCCGTTTTTCGGATTTTTCTCGTTCTTTATTTTTAATGGCTATTAAGCTTCCATTAATACTTAATTATAGTTATATAATCAACTATAATTTTTACGGGTCCATTTGACCACTTAAAGTCACGTTTTCGGGTTTTCTCGAAAAACGTGCTTTAAAACTCCGTTGGCGTTTTAATCCATTATTTGGATCTGTTTTCTTCGGGAATCATTCCCGTATAATAATTAGGCCTAACTAAGCCTCAGGAATCCATCTCGGACCCTCTCGAGATCATATATCCCTTATACTTATTTAACGCGCATTTTAGCGTTTTTCGCTTTTCAAGCGTTTTCTCTTTTCTTTTGGTTTTATTCTTTTTACCAATACTCTTTAGGCACCATTAGGCCCTTAATAATTTTATTAGAGTAATTAAATCACCATTTTTAGATCCGGGGTATTAAATTCCCGGGAGGCAACTCGGGTGTACTTTTATTTTATTTTGCTTTTATGCTCTTTTAATTTTCAGGTTCTCTTAAAATTTTATTTTTGCTAACTTTTAACCCCATTTTTAGTATGGATGCTTCTAGTGTCTTATGCAGGTGCACCTCCATGTGGACACCGCAACCAAGCTACGCTACTTGAGGCTGAAGCTCAAGTGTGGAGGAACTCCTATAAACGCAAGCAAAAATAATCTCAGGGGAGTACCAGTTTCTTTAATTATGCTTTTATTTAAATAAAAACAGCAGAGGAGCGTTTATGTGCTTAAATGTTTATTTGTGATCTTTGTGTTATCTCTAATTATCTACTTACCGAAAAGGTCTTCTGAAACCTTCCCTTGTTTTTCTGGTGAACAATGAGGACATTGTTCAATTTAAGTGTGGGGGAGTGTGTGCCCTTTTCGGTGACATTTTGTGCTTAAATGTTTAATCTCTCTCCTTATCTTTCGTTTGTTCAAATTCAATATCGTGGACCCCTTTTATGTGGGTTGTTCTCTTTAAGAATAAATATTGTTATGAATTGTAGGATAAATGGTACAAATTTTTAAAAATTTTATATTTGATTACTTTTGAGGAGCATTTTATATGCGGTGTGACCAAATAATCTGCAAATGGTTGGATTTTATTGCTCAGGGTTTCTTTCTGTCTTCTCTCTTAGGGATTGCTAAGGGGTGCTTCTCTGTAAAAAAAAAAGAGAAAGAAAAATAATAAGGGACTCATGAGACACCATTGGTAACCAACAAAAGAGAGTTGAGTGTTCTTAAATACAAAGGCATGTTGCCTAAATTTTCTCATCTCTTATGCAAAAGTGAAATAAATGCATAAATCTATTCTTCCTTTTGTTTTCTCCTCAATTGCCCATTCTTGAGAGAAGTTGGCCATGGTAAAAGTTCTCAGAGTCACCTAAGCAAAAGAAACATTGAAGTACCTTAGATCATACCCCGAAACTCTATATTTTATTTTTACCCTGAGCACACCTATGCCACCAGCAGTTAATTTTCACACTCCTCAATAAGTTAAAAAGATCATGTTTATCCTACCCTTCATAATAATATTTGTTAGTATTGAGCATTCCCTACTTACTTGGGTACGTGATTTTGCTTGAGGACAAACAAAAAGATAAGTGTGGGGGTGTGATAAGTGTCCAAATGAGCATGATTTATAGGTGTATTTCATATATGATATTAGCACTTTTCTTGCTCATTTCTCCACTTCGGTTAGTTTTCCTCTAGTTTATGTTTTATTGTTTATCTCACAAATTTATTGGTTTAACATGAGGAAAACCAAGCTGGGAGTAAAGTAGATAAAGAGACGTACGCATAGACGCAAACGTCTCAGAAAACGGAGTCCAAACGAAGAAACTAGAGCCAGTCAAAGTTAGAAGTCAACAACTCGTCTCCACCTAGGCAACCGCCTAATAATCAGGCGGACGTGAGTATGGTTTTGGAGGCGGACGTGAGTAAGAACTCGCGCGCGCAAGAAACATTTGCAACCGCCTTGTTTTGAGGCGGTACCGCAGGCGGACAAGACACACCGCACACATATGCAACCGCCTACAAACGAGGCGCACAAGCAGGAGGACACCACGCGGACGCGTGTAAAAATTCCAGATCTCAGACGCGAACAGTTTTCTTCTTCGCGCGCCGTCTGCAACTTGCCTTCGCCGACTTCTGCAACTCGTCCACTGTCTCGACGCCTACCTTAATTCACGTCTGTCTTCAAGCTTTGTCCCCTCAATTAATGAGGAGCAATCAACGAGCAATCAATGAGCTGCACCGCCTCAATCAATTCACGCGTTCCTTATCTGCTGCCTTTGCTTCTTCCTTTCCCTATATAAACCCACGTAACTTCATCAATCATCCACCACCCTTACAATCTATCCACGACCACTTCACAAACCTCACACCATCTCATTTCTCTTCTCCGTCTTCTCCATTTTATTTATTTTACAGTCCACCAAATCCACCTCTAGCCCTACGTATACAAAATAGCAGAGTGAGCCGGAGTGATTACGGATGATTTCTATTACTCTTGTCTCTGTCTATCTATTTAATATGTTAGGCTAGTTTACGTATACTCTGGGAATGGTTATTATGTGTTTGTATTAATTATGCATTATTTTACTGGTTTTAATTATATATAGTTGTTACGTTTTAAAGGTTATCTCGCACCTTTTTAATAAATGTCATGAGTTTATTAAACTGCTTTACTAAATCTATTTTGATCAGACCGGTGATAAATAGATAGGTTAATTAAGACGTAAAACTGGAGGAAACTTGTTTGATTAATAAGTTAGTATTCAGTTGCAAATGTAATTCCTCAATACTCCTCTGCCGTTCGCAGGCTTTTGCTTGAACCTTGATTAGAACCTTGCATTACAGGTGAACGAGTCCTTATGAGGCTATGACTTAGTCCTTAAGATAATTACAGGAACCTTGCCAAATATTAAACCAGTAGAGATAGCTTAATTATGCAGATTATACTAACCTGACCCAGAGTTCCATTTTATTTATCTATTAACTTAGTTTATTTATCTTTTCTTCTTATTTATTATACAAGTCAATTAATCCCCCCTCTTGTGACACTCTTAGGTACTATTATATGTACATTAGTCCCACGGTTCGACATCCGGTTGCTTACATTTTCACTATACTACTGCGACCGGGATTTGTTTGCAGCCCGACGTTTAATTTGAGTTTTAATTTCTTTTCTTTTAATTTTACACCAGTTTAACCACTCAGATTATAACGTCTGCACTTATTATGCCTATTTATTGTATATAAGTGACTTGTATTAACATGTCGCGTTATTAGTTGTATGTACATATATATATATACGACTATTTTGTTATGTCACGTTTTTAATTATACCTTTATACGGGTACGACCATTTTATTTGTCGTGTTTTAATTATATATACAACGTTATAATCTTGTAACGTTGTGTATGTGTACATATATATTCGTTTAATACATTAATGTTGTAAATTTATATATTTACATAACGTTTAATTATTTAGGGGTATCTCACTATACCTATGAAATTTAGTCGTCTTCAATTTGCTTCAAATAATTTACCCACGAATCCACTACGCATAAACTTCATTCATTAATTACTCTCCATCGATTCATACTACTTCTTCAAAGGTTACGATACTTGTGGGGCGCCGTCCACAACTCATTACTCTTCTTTTACTAATACTCCTACATGGTGTTACAAGGTAGGTATATTCATCCTATGGTACTTGCATCTCTGGTGCCTAATTACCACAATTTTGATATGAATGAATACATATGTTTATTTAACATAGGCATCAATCATCAATTCGTTTCTCATTTGTGCTATGCACATTATCGTTTATGTGTTTTCTTCATGAAACTTATACTAAGCGGTTTTCGCTCTACCCCCCTTAAAAGGGATTACGCCCATGTAATCTACCACATGTTATTATTATTAAACACTGGTTTAGTCAATTTGGGAAATCTGAAGCATTTAGCTTCACTACGGTACACTACCTAATATGCTCTGGTCAAAGGGTCTTAACCGTACCAATGGTTTAGTCTTTGCACCAAGAATTCCTATATGAGTTTATTTAACTCATAATTAATTCGATTCTAGCCTAACCGGCTTCAAGGCATTAATAGTCATTCTATTACACTTACTAGGTACATTAATCTCCTAGCTAGGGCCCACTAGCTTCTGCTGCGCGACCCTAATAACTTGGGTTACTCACCCTTCATGTTATCCTTAATGTGCTATACATCGCCTTCTTATCCGTCTATTATGGGAATAAGATTTACTAAACAAATGCGGTATTCCTTTACCGTGTTTGAACTCAATTAGTTTTAGATTGTAACCAGCTCTCTGGTAATCTACTGCACATGCTATTCGTGCTTCCACGATTATTCATTAATTTCCTCTGACTTATTGTCAGGTGAGGTTAAGTCACTACTCGGTCGTAGTGCTTCCTCTGTTGTCAACAGCTTCTGAGTTATACTAGTTATTCTGGTTCAGTGTAAGTGTTCTTTACTTGTATGACCTTGCATTTCTATGCGTCGGTCCAAGTGACTCTCTTCAGTCTCCTTTCACCTTTTATTCCGATGGAATTCGCATCTTATGATGGTTAGTATGTTTTACACTCTTCGTGCTTCTTTGGCCTTAGGCCGCACGGTTTGTTGCTAAGCTTGCTTAACTTGCTAGTGTCATTTTCGTTGGTGAAAATAAAGGTTTACTACGGTTTACATTTTCCATATTCCTCGCTATCCCATTAGATCATCATTGTGCAAGTGCAAATACCAAAACACTCAGTCATACAGAGTGTAGAGGCGTAAACGCTTGACAGTAACTCACTTATGTGATAGGAATGAATATTTCTGAGTGTCTTTCATATTTATACTCCGTGTCGTTATCTAACTACTTCCTCATAACGGTTGCTTGTTGCGCACCATACTCTTACTCATTATACAACGTTGTTTTTACTGATTCCGTTACTGTGGTAGTCTATCTTTACTCATTGCCATTATCGTTCGCACCATTTCCTTATGGTGTCAATACACCGAGGGTTTCTTTATATTCGTGTGTATGTCGGTTGTCGTAGCATACCGCAATAATATTATCTTCCAAGTGTGGAGATGTTTTATTCCATCTAGGTTTCATGTGTAGGTTAGCTTACCTCACATTATTTCATCATTTATGATACAATTTACCAAGTATCTTGGTTGATAATGGATGAAGTAATTATCGGGTTACAAGCTCCTTTAAGCGTTGGTCATTCGCGGTGTGCAGTGTGCATCCACATTAATTGTTTTGACAATTATTGTCTCCTCGGTGCTGAGCATTAGTTATAGGCTCTAGCTGTGCAATTTTATTTTGGTATGTACATCACCGGGACATCCCAAGAAACTTCAAGGGTTTTCTGGTCCCGTTCTCCAATTGAGGAGTACTCTGTCATTGGTAAATGAAAGTTCTTATGAGGGGTCTATCTCCACTCATATGCCTCATGGCAAGGTACTATGTTAGTATCTCTTTATGTACTGCATATGGAGTATACTTCTCCTTTAGACGTAATTGTTTATTCAGTCCTCTTGGCAATATTACATGCACATGCTTTGTTGCTATTGTGAGGTAAGCCTTCTCTAAGGGTTCACATCTTCAACGTTGGTGGTCTCGGTTACGGGTATCTTCCTCAAGTCTCTCGTAGTGTCCAAGTGTGGACTAGGCCATTGTTGGCATTATCATGATTCCTATGCCTCTGTGCTACCATTGCTACAGAAGGCATGAAGGTAATTAAAAGCTTGTCAACTGTATACTAGACTGATGCTCTAGTGACAGTGACACTGAGTTGGCCATTACTCCAAGCCACTCAGGATGTTGGGTTTGAATTGATGGTCCAGTTATTGATTTCTTTGTCGTATGAGACAATATCTCTTGCAAGTCTTGTTATCAAATGGTGTGGGTTATGCAACCGTTAAGGTTTACATAACATAGTTGGTTGATGGCTTTTAAGCCTTATTGCTGCAAGCTATGCTCTTTGCAAGCTGCTTATACATGTTTTCACTCCCTGTATACCCCATAGGTTGGAGGTATTGCTGGGCTCCATGGTAAGTCGTGACATCACGCTTCCGTTCATGGGAGGCCCTTTAGGCAATCTGATGCTAGTCAGTGCCTTTTGTAATTTAGGGTATTTCCCGTTATGCGAAATCCCTTCGATGTCCTAACCGAATGTTCGTTCAAGCTTCTGTGCTCTTATCATGCCGCTTGTACAACTACTGTTAATCCAGACACCCTTCAAGGATCGCTCCTGGGTGTTGTTGGTCACGCCGTTACATCCGGCTAATGGTTATGATATGTTATCACTATACCGCCTTGTGGTATTGTATTTTGAGTTATCCCTTTGTGGGTTATAGCATCTCCCGTCCTTGGGTAGACCGTTTGTAGTTCCTTCTAGTATTCCTAACTAGGTTTATATTCCACTCCAATGATGGATTATACTTCATGGTAATCTTTGTGACTGTTCCCGTTTGTGGGCACTGTGGTGTTCACGTTAGGCTTTTGCCCTATGGTGTGTTCAGGCTGGGTATGCTTTCCAGCTTTCGTGTATTTGCATGATGTCTTTCAGACATATCCAATGTCAATGCTTACTAGTTTGTGCTCTTTTCACTTCCTAGTTCTTATTCCTTATCTCAGATGGATCCTCTGAGTTCTTTATACTTATTACTTAGTTGTATTTCTTCTCCTTGATCGTCTGAGGTGTCCAGCTGTTCTGGTTTGAATTTACTAACGGTCCGTAGAACGGATTTGACTACTTCCCGTGTTTTGTGCAATACATGTATACATATGTGGGGTACCTTGTTGATACGTTACCACCTACCCAACTACTCCCTCCGTCCCACCTTGACCGTCCTATTTACTATTCGGACATGTCGTTTGACTTCAATTTTTAACATATAAGATAAATTAATTTTGAAAATTTAAGTTTTGCATATGATTCCTTACATGATAAACTATATAATACAAAATTTAGTTTTATAAAATTATTTTACGTTATATGTTTAATATTGAGGTGGAAAAACGTGCCAAAAAGCAAACAGGACACTTATGACGGGACGAAGTAGTATATGTCAGGCCCGCAAGCTCCTTCGGAGTGCGTTGGTCCCACATCCCGTATTTGGGTACACTTGTAGTGTTCATTACACACCTAGGTGAAGTATTCTATTGTCAACTCCTCTTGTATCATTCTATGATACTCACCGTAATTATGTTGGTTTGGTTTTAAAATCCAAGGTTTAAAAGAATGGTCGTGGTTTTGAAAGAAAAGGTTTGGGTTTTTGAAAAATAATGGGTCGGTGTTAAAAGAGGTTCTTCATGGCGTAGCCATGTCCGAGGTTTTGACCAAATCCAGCTTCTCGCTGACTGGTATGTCCTTATTACAATGGTCAGGCCGTTAGGCCTTCCCAAGGTTCCATTCTTCCAGTTTGCAGGACATGTGATCCTGTGGTTGTCTCATTGCTATCACGGTACATTATTATGTACAAGTGGTGTGTTAGAGTTCCTTTATATATTCCTGCTCTTACTGCACTTGTCGTGGCAAGTGCGTGGTACTGATGGTTTTTGGGTAATCCTATACCGATCTTGGTATGATTTCCACTTGTATTTAATAGTCTTGTTGACTCTTCCTTTGATCTTATTGACCTATGATTGTGATACTTAATCTTTTAAGTAGTTCCTCTGTGATCTTGACATGATTGTCATTGATCGGGGTAATTCTCCAATCCTTGGAGACTCCTATTCATTCATCTTATGTTCTTCCTTGTTGCTCGTTCCCACTGGTTCACCGTGGTTATTGAGCCTTAGCTTGTTTAGGCACTACTCTTGTAGTCCTATCGGATTATATCTTGTGATTGTTCTCATAGCCACTTGAGCTTTGTAGGCCAGGTATTGTATCCTTTTGGTGTTGTAGTTCCGGAGTTAACCGTTCCCGACTATGTCCTTAGTCGGCTAGTATACCGTTAGTGGTATTATTTTAGCTATTACTGTCCCGTAGTCTTGTACCTCGGGCTTTGTCCTATTTCCTTTTTCCGCTCTGTTGTACGCTTAGTGCTTATTTTCCTGCTACTGATTGGTTAGCTAGGTTCGCGACTGCTAAGCATGTCGCCCCATGCTGTTGTAAGTTGTAGCCTCTCTATGGCTGGAGTGCTCATTCAACCGCTATCTCGTGCGGGCATTGTTGTTTAACCGGGATCCATCTCTGGGACTTCCAGTTCTTGGAATCTACTATGTGTCGGGTTCTTTCCTCTTGTAGGAATATCTCACTACTGCCAGATCGGGTTTTCCCGAGTATGAGAGGACTTTCCTTCTCTCTGGCGTTCTTTCCCAAGTTATACAGTGAAATACCCAAAACCTTGGTATGTTGTGTAAATGTTAAACTATGGTATTTAAAGGCTAAAAAGTGCCTTAGAAACATAAACGAACCATTTAAACCATGGTAAAACACAATAAAACACTAAGACACGGTTTGAGCAAAAACATGCTCTAAGCTTGGAGTGAACTTGGCTAGGACCCAAAGAGCCTACCAAGACTTGATAATGTTTAATTAAGACTTTATAAGGCTAATTAAGTCCTTAGGAAACTTTGGTAGACAATGAAACCAAACAAAACACAAATAAATACCTTAAGGTCAATATGAGCAAAAATGTGCTCTAAGCTTGGGATAAATTTGTAAAAGACCTAATGGTCATACCTATACCTTATAAATATGTTAATGAACATATTAAATCATTTACCAAAGAAAACCAAGCTTGAAAACAAGTTAAAACACAAAATGTGCTTTAAGGAGTCTTAAAGCACGTTTTTGAAAAATTGTCTTGTAAATGAGTTTTGAATGGCTAAATGTCCATCATTACTCTTTAATTAACATGTGTACTATATAGTATCACATTTGGGTGGCTATATCAAAGGGAAATCAAAAATTTCACTTCTATGTGCCTTGTTTTTGTGAATAGTGATTTTTATAAGCTAATTTGTCACATATAATGTTATAAGTAATTAAATTGGCAAATAAAGTCTAAAACACCCCCTTGCTACTGTTTGGGGCCGGTTTCCTCATAAGGGAATGAGTCATCCCTTTGTTAAATTGATAAGATAGAAATTGATAAAGTAAAACACTATTTACTTTACTTAAATATCTAAACTCACAAAAGCAAACTTACTTTCTCATTTCCTTCTCTTCTCTCATTTCACACGGTTTCTTCATCTCCTCCCTTCCTCCATTTACGACTTGCTACAGCTTCTCACTTCTCCATCTTCATTTCCTTGCCAAATCTAACTCCATGCTCCAAATCAAATTCTAAGACCATATTTGTCTTAGTTAGGTCAAGCTCTACACTTCTACCTTTTCAAATCTTCAAGAGCTCAATTTTGGTGCCATGGAGAATCACCATTGATGGAGCTTGAGCTTGTGTTTCTACACATTATTACTCTCCTTTGCTTCTAGGTAAGGAATCTCAAAGAAAAATCAAGTTTCCTCCATGTTTTGTGTGTGACCGAAAATATTCATTGATGGAGCTCCTTGTGTTGCTTTGTTCTAGCTCCATTTGAATCATTCAAGGACTAGGTGGAGTCCTCTCTTCATAGATATTCAAACACCCTTCAAAGATTAAGGTAAAACAACTACATTAATGTTTTGAAATAATGTAAACCTAGGGTTTACAATGAGATGGAGCTTAAAGCTTGAATACTCATTATGTTGTTTGTATAATGTTTAGTAGTTGGCAAGGAACCAAATGCCTTACCGGTTTTGTAAGGAAACAAGAAAGAAATTTGGGAGGAAAAGAGGTAAATATGCTATCTCAATGTGGTTTAATGCCTTAGGAGAAATAAGCTTATAATGCTTGTTAAAACTACCTAAAGAGCAAATGGTGAATGACCTAGTAAAGTGTTCTCAAGGAGACTAGTAAAAGAACATATGTATTGGTGTATGTATTTGCAGGTCAAAGGCATTATTTATGTGGGAAATTCAGTGTTTATGGCTTATGCAATTTAAGGGCCTAAGAGCCATGTTATTTAAAGGCCTAAGTGCCAAGCAATTTAAGTTATGCACTATATTGTGATGTAGTGCTAAATGTGTGAAGTTTGTGAATAAAAATGTGTTCGATGGATTTTAGGTGTCTTGAATGAAATAAGGTAAAAACCTAAGTGTTTGGATGTGAGTATATACAAGAGAAGCTATGGCCAAATTTGGGAAAATGTTGTGAGAAGTTCTAAGTGTTTTAAATGGTCTTGGTGAACTAGGAAGTGTTAAAGGTGAATAAATGTTTACTTGAGAAGAAAACATGTGTTAAGGTGATTTAGAGTGATGCAAGGATTTAGGTGTTATCTTGGAAGTTCTAGGAATTCAATGTGTGTTTTGAGGATGTATTTAAGTCTTGGAGAAGTTTGTTTAAGGTTTAGGTTATGATAATGTGCAAGGTGGGAATAATGTTTAGGTAAGGTTTTGAGAAAGGAACTTTTAGGAAGTTGTGAAAAGAAGATTTGTTTAGTAAGAGAAGATGCTTGGAGATGATGTTAAGGTAAGGAGGAAACATTTTGGGATAGTTGTAATCAAAGGTGAGAAACACCATTTAGAAACCTAGAGTCAAATGTTATAAGTGTTGGTGTATGTATAAGAAAATTGGGTAACAAGTTGGACAATGTTGTAAGGTGAATCGAAGTGGTATTTTGGCATTAGAATATACCTAAGATCATATGGTAAGTTTATACAATTAATGGAGGGGGAGAACTAAGGCAACAACACTTGAAAAATGCAATTTTGACAATTCTGTAGCTTTGGTCCGGGACCTAGGTCATGGTTCAAGACCCGGACCAAGCTTTTAAAATGGCCGAGAGTATATGTTAGAAATTGGTAACCAGTTTGTGGTCCGGGACTTAAGGGAAGTACAAGGTCCCGGACCACCCTATTAAAATCGCCCGAGAGTTTTCTAATGTGTTGGTCCGGGACTTAAGGTAAGGACCAAGTCTCGGACCACTCTAAAAACATTGTTTAAGGTATGGAAATGGTGTGTAATGATGGGGATTGATGGTTAATGATGTTATGAGGTTGTTAAGGACATGTTAGGTGAGTTTTAATGACAATTAAGTGGGTGAAAAGTTGTAATAAAATGTGAAAGTAAAACAAGTTGAAAAAGTGAAGTTATGTAACTAAGTTAACGGGGAAAGAGTTATAAGCATTAGACATTAAATAATCATGCTACCCCGATGTTATAAAAGTACATGTAATGTTATCAGTTGTTCGAGAATTGCTCGAGGAACATAAGTGGACGTGGTAAAGTGGACTCCGGTGACAGGTATGGTTTTCTTGCAACCTGTGTCCTACCGGATTACACCGGCTCGTATGCCAATATGTTTTACTGAGTGTTTGCCACCTTGTTAGATTAAAACATGTAATGAGTATATAGTAATCATTTATGTGGCGAATTTGGCCTCCGATACCATTTAACCTCAAGTATGTGTAAACCTTAGCTAACCAAAACTAGGAACACATGAGTGATCGGTATACGGAGGTTGAGGCCCAAACCTTGGGAACGTGCTAACACGGCTAGTGTGAGTAGTTGGATATTGTTGTTGTATGCAAGTGTGTGAACCTCCCTTGTGTGCTTAACTCGGTTATGATACCGTATGGTGTGTGGATGTGGTAGGCTCCATAATGGATCTCTAACTACTTATAAAGTGTATATGTACTAATGGGGGGTGAGGAGTCCGGTTGTTCCGGCCACGCGTGTGATGGACGGGAGTCGATATCGTATCCGGTTCGGCTCTCTTGGTGTATGTATAGGTGGTATTCCAATTTGGTTTCTACCTTCCCTTAGCTTATCCAAAGCTAGTTACTGACTCACGTCGGGCCACAGGGGCATACGAATGTTATTTCGGTGTGCTTGGATTACTATATCCGACACACCTTGGGTATAAGTTAACCGTTCTATATAACCGGACGGTAACGAGGTTGGTAACGAGCTTAACATGGGATTGGTAATAATCTCTAGGCTCACTATGTATACTAACTATGGTGGAAGGTTCCTTGTGAGAACCGATTTACGGTGTTATATATTGGTGTTGTGCTATGCAAATTCCCTTGCTATGCTACGATAAGTATACGTCAGGTGTTTAAAATGATTGTGATGTTGTCTTGTGTACGACGAAACAAAAAGGTTTTGTTATGTTTTGTTATGTGAGGAATGAGATATGTTGTAGGATATGGAGTGTGTGGATCATGGAAATGAATCCCAGTTTGTGACAAGAGGCGTTTAAGGATAACCCGATTAATGGGTACATGTCGTTCGTTAAGGAAGTAGCTCCGTTTTAGAGGAGAGCCACTCTAGGGTTTAAGGAATCATTGAATGGTTGGTTAAGTGTGGATGTGTTGGTTATAGGTTGAGCCCATTGAGGCGAAATGTTATGTGTTGTATGTTTATGGCATGTATGCATGATTTAAATATAATCAACTGCATGCTAAGACGACAATTAGTTGTGCGTGGCCCGGTAGCATGTGGGCTGCGGGATTACCATACCAGCAAAGGTGCTGAGCCCCTTGGGGGCCACCCTTTCTCCCCTTTTCTATTTCAGGTACAAGGAGCTGGAAGCCGTTCGAGAGTAGGACGGGGTAGATGTTTATACATGGGTAGCCATTTAAATGGCGTAAGCATTGTAGGCGTAGTAAGACCGAAATTGTTATCGGCATTAGTTTGTAAATACTCGGTACAGTGGGAATGCATGTATTCTATAAATGTTGAAAATGGAATGAGGATTGTATTGTGTAGTTGCTCGGGAATCTAGTCCATCAGACCGATACAAAGTACATGTATTAGCCTTGTTAGCCACGTGGGTGGTTAACGGCGTGTAACACCATTGAAATAAGTAATGTGATGAGTTGAGTTTCCGCTGCAGATTGTTGTTATGTGCTTGTTGTGGGATGGGGTGTTACAAAAAAGTGGTATCAGAGCGAAGTATCGCTCTGACGACTGAATTACCGAGCTTAGGAAGTACCGAGTTAGGATTTAAGTACTTTGGGTTAAGGGTTGAGTGATAGCGTGAGAGATACGCTAGTTAGGAGTAACCAGTATGTACTGGAAACCTACTATATCCTTCCCGCCCTCCACAACCCCTGTTATATAACTTGGGAAACAACGCCAGAGAGATGGAAGTCCACTCTTACTCGGGAATACCCGATCTGGCTGTTATTAAATACCTTCAGAGTACGGGAGAACCTGTCATACGGTAGATCCCGAAAAGTGGGAATCCCGGAGACGGTTCCCATCTAAACAGTGTTAACCGCATTTCATAGCGAAGAGCGAAGAATCAGTGTACAGAAGAATAGAATTTCCGGCAACCTGGGTCGACATGCAGAGCAGTCGAGAATAACCAGCTTGCAACGCACTGACCGTGCGACAAGCAAGAAGTGGATTAGTGAAACCCGAGATGAATGTCTATGGGACCACAGTTGGTAAGTAATACACCAACGGTATATCAACCGACAAAGGAACTACAACGTAGTGCCCAAACAAGAGACAAGTCTCAGCAACCACGACAAGTACGTGGAACGGGCTACAAGAGGATACAATATTAAGTAAAAGGGGTCTCCCAGAATGGGAAACACCCTAGTTGATAATTATCATATGAGGACAGTGAGAAGTCACCTAGAGGAGTATTTATCAAGGCAGTAAGATCAGTGGGGGCCAACAAGGCCACTGATGACAATATGGGTCAAAACAATACCACAATCGGTATTTGTCAAACCGATAGCCAGTTAGCATGGCGCACTTGCCATAGCAAGTGCTGCTATAACAGGGCTGTTCGGGAAATTTATAACCACTACAAAGTACTTGGAAAAATACCATAAAGTCAAATGTGATTGTCATAACAGTGGAAGGGCCTGTTAGCCTAACCTCTGCAATTGGAAACACACCAGTCAGCAAGAAGCTAGACTTGGCTAAGGTAAGAAGATGTTGCGAAACCATGAAAATTTTCTTTCAAACCCAAATTTATTCAAACCCTTTCTTTTCAAAACCAGATTTTCTTTCAAACCAACACTTCTTTCCAACCTTCTTTTAAACTAAACCAGTGAAACCAGGGGCAATTGACAAGGATACAACATGGATAAACCTTCCCTCGATTAAGTTCGGGAAGCAAGGAATGAATATTGTCACGGGACAATATAAGGGAGTTGACAACAGAATACTTCACCTAGGCGTGTGACAGACACTACAAGTGTACCAACTGTGTTGTGGGACGACCGCACTCCGATAGGAGCATGTGGGCCTGACAGACCTACTTATAGGTTAGTTGGGTAAGTAGTAATGTATCAGTATGATACCCCATATATGTATACGAGTAGAGTCCGAAACACGGGAAGTAGTCGACTCCGTCTACGGTCAGCAGTATAAATCAAACGAGAGCTAGAGATTACAAGGAATGGTTGAAGTTAAGGAACTTAGTTAAGTTAACGGAACTAAAGGAATTAGTGAATTACTTTCAAGGAAATGTTTAAGAGTCAGGAGGTGCGAAGTGCACTAACTGAATGTAAAGACAGCTTATGTGACTTAAGGATCCCCAGGGATTAACATGATAGCTGGAAAGCAGGGCAAGGCAGATGCCTAGTGTAGACACAGTAAAGTGCAATGGACGGGATGAAATTCCCAGAATGAGTACCTACGTTATTAGGAAACGACGACCTTCACAGAAGAAAATAATAACCAGTGAAGAACGCAAAAAGGCGTGGCTAACTGAATGTACCAATAACTGTGAACCAGATGTAAAGGCATAACTTAACGACACCCAGGAGAAATCCTTGAAGGGTGTGCGCATCAACAATTGTTGAACGAAATACATGACGGAAACGCAAGGGTTGAAATTAACACCCAGTTTAGACATAAGTTGTCAGGAGACGGACTGACAAACCTAAGGAGCATCCCATGAAAGGAAACGGAATGCAACGACCTTGTCATGGAACCCACTACAACCTCTAAACATGTAATATTGTACAGAGAAGTACATGTGTGTGGACAGCCTACAATGAGCCCAGCTCAAGGCAAATAAGGCTTATAAGCTATAAGCAAGATATGTTATATAAATTCGATTGATGGTAGAAGTTTATGTTGTATAAGTGAATAGAGTGGTAAGCGAACCACTGCATTAAGAGTGAGGATACCTCTCGATATTGTGAGACCGCAGGAGCGGTAGTTATGTGAATCAAGTTCAAGAAACATGTCGAGGATGGACCACGTTGTTATTACCCCAGGATGATTTGAATAAAATATTACGAAAAGAAATACTCGTACCAGTTGTGTACACAGGAAGAGTAATAAGTCTGATAGCAATCACCATAGGTGTGTGAAGCTAAATGTGTAGCGAACAACGCTCAAGGAACATAAAGGCTCAAAAAAATAGTATATTCAAAATCAGCCAAATAAGTGGCCAGATAAACCCAGCGTAATAGTGGAAGCTAATATAATAGCGGATACAGTATAAGTTGATGCTATATAATGAAAGAGGATACGGTGTGCAATAAGCGACCGTTGTATAAGTATTGCTAGTGATGGTATGACAAATAAGCAGAGTTGTGAGTTAACCCCAGTGGAGATACAACAGTAATTGATAGCAAACGAACCGAGCAGTAAGCCGGTGACAAGTATTATGTGATAAGAATTTCGGTAAAACACAGTGTGAATTCCTATCGCAATCGCATGAGAGATTTACTGTCAAGAGTTTACGCCTCTGCACTCTGTATGACTGAGTGTTTTGGTATTGCACTTGTGCAGTAATGATCAAGTGGGATAGCTAGGAATCAGAAGCATGGTAATTGTGGAGGAATAATGTTATAATGGCCGATGCATAGGTAATGCAAGGCCGCAGGAATGAAAGAATACATGTGCAAAACCAAAGGTGGAGACGTGATTAACAGTAAGTGACTACAGTAACACTAAATACCAAATGTCGGTATGAGATATACCCCAGGTGTGGGAAATAACTGAGAGAGCACTACACATTAAGTAGTAGCTCAATCTCAACCGACAGTAAGTCGGTAGAAGTAAGTCAATCATTGTGCAGTTTACGCAGTAAGCTATTGGAGAAGTGGATGGAAAATTGTGAAACTCACCGAATCCGCTCAGGGTAAAAGATACCGTGCGTCGGTTGAGAAACCATTGTTACCAAGATGAAGGTGACAATTAGGGATGTACAATACAGTAAGAATAACAAATGGAGCAATTAAGCTCTACAGTTATTAGAGTTTTCGCAGCAGAAACTAGTGAGCCAGTGATTCAAGTGTTGAATGTACATGGTGAACACGAGTGAATGGCAAATTATCAATGCCTAAAAGCCTCACAGGCCAGGACCGAAACCGGTCATGAGTTACAGCTCCAATGCGAATTCTTGGTTTAGGAACTAAACCGCTAATATGGTTAAGATCCTCTAATCAGAATCCATTGTGTAATGGACCGCGTGGAAGTCAAAACACTTCACGACGGTAGAACATTTTTAAGCCAAGGTTTAGTGATTGATTACGTGGGCGTAATCCCTTTTAAGGGGGTAGAGCGCAAAACCACTTAGTGTGTTTTACCGTACAAGTGTACGTGAACTGGGTTGTGCATAGCACAAAATGATTTGTTATGATGGTTGGCGCGTGTGTTATATAAACATACACATTTATTTGTGGTTAAATTGTGGTAATTGCGCACAGAAGATGCGAATACCATTGTGGGAAGTGTGTTTATTTTGTTAACAGTGGTGTGTGAGAGTACAAGTGGAAGGGAGTAAAGAAACTCCCGGGGAACTAAAACCCCGATGGTGCATAAATGTAAGCCATGTATTGTATTTTGATAAGAAAATATATATATATATATAGTGTTGTGATTTATGAAGGGATATGAGACCGACATAGAACCTAGTGAGAATTAAATTCCCTAGGTAACTTGAATTAAGTTGGATTTGGGTGATGATTGATAGACGGAGTTCTATCCCTTGGAGATGTAATGATTATGACTAGAAGGATTTAAAGATATAAAATGGGATATGCTTGAATTAGTTGTTGGTTGAAAAAGAAGTGGGGGTGAAACTTGATTATCATGAGATCAAGGGAAGCCGAACACAAATTGGGGCGGAAAGATAGTTCAACACTGATGCTGATCACATCAGGGTTGGATGACTCTTGAAGCTCCCTGTAAGTGGTCACAAACACCACGTTAAGAAAGATGCAAAGCATAAACTGGACTTGAGTTGTGTTGTTTTTCAAAAAGGATTTTCAATGAGTATTTCCAAAACAATCGATTAATATTTTGAATAAAAGATTTCTTATACTTAACCTAGTAAAGATATTTTTGTAGTACTTGCTCACGAGCTGAGGACGTATGAGCCTTTGTCTTCGGACCGGTGACATGAGAAGTATATATGTTAAAAAATTAGTGACTGTTTTGATCTCCCAAAGGAACGGGGACCAGAAGGTGTCCATCGCGACCGGGTTCTGCGGGATCACAGTGTATATGTACTCAACATGGGACTCGAGCCCATGGAGAGATGGAAAAGGTATTTCTGTTTGATATACATGCTATTACATGTTGTTTGGTATGTGTGATAAAGGTTATTTTGACTTTGATCTCCTAAAGTGTATGCTATCAAGGCCTATGAGTCTAAAGGTGTTGTGTTACATAGACCTATGTGTCTAAATGTGGTTATGTCACCCAGACCTAAGAGTCTGAGGGATATTGTATAGGTGCAAGTGTGGTGAAGGTACCCGGACCATTAAGTCCGAGGTTACCATGTGAGTATGATATTTTATGTATAATGTGGATATGTTGCCCGGACCATTAAGTCCGAGGTTGGATGTAAAGGGTGGTTGGTAATGGAAGTCTTATGGCTATAAGTAATTCCCGTATTCTAATCCAATGATGCGAGGAAATGTGAACTTCGAGGACGAAGTTCTTTTAAGGGGGGTAGATTGAAATACCCCAAACCTTGGTATGTTGTGTAAATGTTAAACTATGGTATTTAAAGGCTAAAAAGTGCCTTAGAAACATAAACGAACCATTTAAACCATGGTAAAACACAATAAAACACTAAGACACGGTTTGAGCAAAAACATGCTCTAAGCTTGGAGTGAACTTGGCTAGGACCCAAAGAGCCTACCAAGACTTGATAATGTTTAATTATGACTTTATAAGGCTAATTAAGTCCTTAGGAAACTTTGGTAGACAATGAAACCAAACAAAACACAAATAAATACCTTAAGGTCAATATGAGCAAAAATGTGCTCTAAGCTTGGGATAAATTTGTAAAAGACCTAATGGTCATACCTATACCTTATAAATATGTTAATGAACATATTAAATCATTTACCAAAGAAAACCAAGCTTGAAAACAAGTTAAAACACAAAATGTGCTTTAAGGAGTCTTAAAGCACGTTTTTGAAAAATTGTCTTGTAAATGAGTTTTGAATGGCTAAATGTCCATCATTACTCTTTAATTAACATGTGTACTATATAGTATCACATTTGGGTGGCTATATCAAAGGGAAATCAAAAATTTCACTTCTATGTGCCTTGTTTTTGTGAATAGTGATTTTTTAAGCTAATTTGTAACATATAATGTTATAAGTAATTAAATTGGCAAATAAAGTCTAAAACACCCCCTTGCTACTGTTTGGGGCCGGTTTCCTCATAAGGGAATGAGTCATCCCTTTGTTAAATTGATAAGATAGAAATTGATAAAGTAAAACACTATTTACTTTACTTAAATATCTAAACTCACAAAAGCAAACTTACTTTCTCATTTCCTTCTCTTCTCTCATTTCACACGGTTTCTTCATCTCCTCCCTTCCTCCATTTACGACTTGCTACAGCTTCTCACTTCTCCATCTTCATTTCCTTGCCAAATCTAACTCCATGCTCCAAATCAAATTCTAAGACCATATTTGTCTTAGTTAGGTCAAGCTCTACACTTCTACCTTTTCAAATCTTCAAGAGCTCAATTTTGGTGCCATGGAGAATCACCATTGATGGAGCTTGAGCTTGTGTTTCTACACATTATTACTCTCCTTTGCTTCTAGGTAAGGAATCTCAAAGAAAAATCAAGTTTCCTCCATGTTTTGTGTGTGACCGAAAATATTCATTGATGGAGCTCCTTGTGTTGCTTTGTTCTAGCTCCATTTGAATCTTTCAAGGACTAGGTGGAGTCCTCTCTTCATAGATATTCAAACACCCTTCAAAGATTAAGGTAAACAACTACATTAATGTTTTGAAATAATGTAAACCTAGGGTTTACAATGAGATGGAGCTTAAAGCTTGAATACTCATTATGTTGTTTGTATAATGTTTAGTAGTTGGCAAGGAACCAAATGCCTTACCGGTTTTGTAAGGAAACAAGAAAGAAATTTGGGAGGAAAAGAGGTAAATATGCTATCTCAATGTGGTTTAATGCCTTAGGAGAAATAAGCTTATAATGCTTGTTAAAACTACCTAAAGAGCAAATGGTGAATGACCTAGTAAGTGTTCTCAAGGAGACTAGTAAAAGAACATATGTATTGGTGTATGTATTTGCAGGTCAAAGGCATTATTTATGTGGGAAATTCAGTGTTTATGGCTTATGCAATTTAAGGGCCTAAGAGCCATGTTATTTAAAGGCCTAAGTGCCAAGCAATTTAAGTTATGCACTATATTGTAATGTAGTGCTAAATGTGTGAAGTTTGTGAATAAAAATGTGTTCGATGGATTTTAGGTGTCTTGAATGAAATAAGGTAAAAACCTAAGTGTTTGGATGTGAGTATATACAAGAGAAGCTATGGCCAAATTTGGGAAAATGTGTGAGAAGTTCTAAGTGTTTTAAATGGTCTTGGTGAACTAGGAAGTGTTAAAGGTGAATAAATGTTTACTTGAGAAGAAAACATGTGTTAAGGTGATTTAGAGTGATGCAAGGATTTAGGTGTTATCTTGGAAGTTCTAGGAATTCAATGTGTGTTTTGAGGATGTATTTAAGTCTTGGAGAAGTTTGTTTAAGGTTTAGGTTATGATAATGTGCAAGGTGGGAATAATGTTTAGGTAAGGTTTTGAGAAAGGAACTTTTAGGAAGTTGTGAAAAGAAGATTTGTTTAGTAAGAGAAGATGCTTGGGAGATGATGTTAAGGTAAGGAGGAAACATTTTGGGATAGTTGTAATCAAAGGTGAGAAACACCATTTAGAAACCTAGAGTCAAATGTTATAAGTGTTGGTGTATGTATAAGAAAATTGGGTAACAAGTTGGACAATGTTGTAAGGTGAATCGAAGTGGTATTTTGGCATTAGAATATACCTAAGATCATATGGTAAGTTTATACAATTAATGGAGGTGGAGAACTAAGGCAACAACACTTGAAAAATGCAATTTTGACAATTCTGTAGCTTTGGTCCGGGACCTAGGTCATGGTTCAAGACCCGGACCAAGCTTTTAAAATGGCCGAGAGTTGTAACATGTTGTGGTCCGGGACTTAAGGGAAGTACAAGGTCCCGGACCACCCTATTAAAATCGCCCGAGAGTTTTCTAATGTGTTGGTCCGGGACTTAAGGTAAGGACCAAGTCCCGGACCACTCTAAAAACATTGTTTAAGGTATGGAAATGGTGTGTAATGATGGGGATTGATGGTTAATGATGTTATGAGGTTGTTAAGGACATGTTAGGTGAGTTTTAATGACAATTAAGTGGGTGAAAAGTTGTAATAAAATGTGAAAGTAAAACAAGTTGAAAAAGTGAAGTTATGTAACTAAGTTAACGGGGAAAGAGTTATAAGCATTAGACATTAAATAATCATGCTACCCCGATGTTAATAAAAGTACATGTAATGTTATCAGTTGTTCGAGAATTGCTCGAGGAACATAAGTGGACGTGGTAAAGTGGACTCCGGTGACAGGTATGGTTTTCTTGCAACCTGTGTCCTACCGGATTACACCGGCTCGTATGCCAATATGTTTTACTGAGTGTTTGCCACCTTGTAAGATTAAAACATGTAATGAGTTTATAGTAATTCATTTATGTGGCGAATTTGGCCTCCGATACCATTTAACCTCAAGTATGTGTTAAACCTTAGCTAACCAAAACTAGGAACACATGAGTGATCGGTATACGGAGTTGACGGCCCAAACCTTGGGAACGTGCTAACCACGGCTATGTGTGAGTTAGTTGGATATTGTTGTTGTATGCAAGTGTGTGAACCTCCCTTGTGTGCTTAACTCGGTTATGATACCGTATGGTGTGTGGATGTGGTAGGCTCCATAATGGATCTCTAACTACTTATTTATAAGTGTATATGTACTAATGGGGGGTGAGGAGTCCGGTTGTTCCGGCCACGCGTGTGATGGACGGAAGTCGATATCGTATCCGGTTCGGCTCTCTTGGTGTATGTATAGGTGGTATTCCAATTTGGTTTCTACCTTCCCTTAGCTTATCCAAAGCTAGTTACTGACTCACGTCGGGCCACAGGGGCATACGAATGTTATTTCGGTGTGCTTGGGATTACTATATCCGACACACCTTGGGTATAAGTTAACCGTTCTATATAACCGGACGGTAACGAGGTTGGTAACGAGCTTAACATGGGATTGGTAATAATCTCTAGGCTCACTATGTATACTAACTATGGTGGAAGGTTCCTTGTGAGAACCGATTTACGGTGTTATGTATTGGTGTTGTGCTATGCAAATTCCCTTGCTATGCTACGATAAGTATACGTCAGGTGTTTAAAATGATTGTGATGTTGTCTTGTGTACGACGAAACAAAAAGGTTTTGTTATGTTTTGTTATGTGAGGAATGAGATATGTTGTAGGATATGGAGTGTGTGGATCATGGAAATGAATCCCAGTTTGTGACAAGAGGCGTTTAAGGATAACCCGATTAATGGGTACATGTCGTTCGTTAAGGAAGTAGCTCCGTTTTAGAGGAGAGCCACTCTAGGGATTAAGGAATCATTGAATGGTTGGTTAAGTGTGGATGTGTTGGTTATAGGTTGAGCCCATTGAGGCGAAATGTTATGTGTTGTATGTTTATGGCATGTATGCATGATTTAAATATAATCAACTGCATGCTAAGACGACAATTAGTTGTGCGTGGCCCGGTAGCATGTGGGCTGCGGGATTACCATACCAGCAAAGGTGCTGAGCCCCTTGGGGGCCACCCTTTCTCCCCTTTTCTATTTCAGGTACAAGGAGCTGGAAGCCGTTCGAGAGTAGGACGGGGTAGATGTTTATACATGGGTAGCCATTTAAATGGCGTAAGCATTGTAGGCGTAGTAAGACCGAAATTGTTATCGGCATTAGTTTGTAAATACTCGGTACAGTGGGAATGCATGTATTCTATAAATGTTGAAAATGGAATGAGGATTGTATTGTGTAGTTGCTCGGGAATCTAGTCCATCAGACCGATACAAAGTACATGTATTAGCCTTGTTAGCCACGTGGGTGGTTAACGGCGTGTAACACCATTGAAATAAGTAATGTGATGAGTTGAGTTTCCGCTGCAGATTGTTGTTATGTGCTTGTTGTGGGATGGGGTGTTACATACAGTGGGTTTGTGGAGGGCGGGTCTGATATTGCAAGTATCCGGTACTCTCCGGGAGTTCCTAACTAGCATATCTCTAATGCTACACTCAACCCTTAGCCCTAAACTTCTAATTCCTAACTCGGTATCTCCTAAACTCGATATTTCCAGTCATCAGAGCGATACTTCGCTCTAGTACCACTTTTTGTAACACCCCTACCGCTAATACTGTCATTACCGTCCAATCTCCTTATACAATCCAGACTCACGCAGCGGATACTTACATACTCAACGGTGGGTGATACAATGCCATTAGCCACCCACGTGACTAACATGGCTACTACTACTACTACATATAGCATCGGTCGGATGGACCGGAATATCCGAGTACTACACACTTACAATACATACCCCAATTACCAAATCAAATACTAGAACTTCCCATTCATTACAATACTCCATAAGTTCAATACAATATAATACACCGAGTTTACTAATATCCTTATACAAATACAACACCTCTTTTAATTTCACAGATACTCATTAAGAGTCTAACCACTACCCATTCCTCACAACCTACTTACTTTCTAAGTACAAGGGGTGTGCCACTTAGTACGCTTCTACATTCTACTTCTAACTATCCAAGTGTAGCCACCGGTCTCTTACCTTGACCATATTCGCTTCGGGTACCTGCACACTAAAAACGTTCCCCCTAGGGGGTCAGCTTTGATAAGTGTAAAATATATCTATTTTTAAGGGGTGTAATGAAATACCCCAAACCTAGTTATGTTGTTTAAACACCTAAATAGGGTATAATAAGACTAAAAAGAGTCTTAGAAACCTTAGTAAACAAATTTAAACAAAAGGAAACACAAATGTGCTTTAAAGTCAATAAGAGCTAAAATGTGCTCTAAGCTTGGGATAAACTTGAGTAAGACCTAATGAGCTTACCAAGACCTCATTTATATACTAATGAACTTATTAAACCAATTACCAAAGAAAACCAAGCTTGAAAACAAGTTAAAACACAAAATGTGCTTTAAGAAGTCTTAAAGCACGTTTTTGAAAAATTGTCTTGTAAATGAGTTTTGAATGCTAAATGTCCATCATTACTCTTAAATATATATGTGTACTATATAGTATCACATTTGGGTGGCTATATTAGTGGGAAATCAAAAATTTCACTTCTAAGTGCCTTGTTTAGGTGAATAGTACTTTTTATAACTAGTTTATAACATATGTTGTATTAAGTAATTAAATTGACAAACAAAGACTAAAATGCCCTCATACTAATAAAGGGGGCCGGTTTTCTAAGTGTGTGACTCACCACTCTTTAGTTGATAATATAAGTAAGTAAAGAAAATTAATTAACTTACCTTTTTACTTTATAAGCATAAATATCTCCTTAAAGCAAATCCTATCTTCACTCTCATTTCTTTCCTTCATTCACACGGTTTCCCACCCCTCTCTTCTTCCTTCTTCCTTGTTCTCTCTCGGTAATACTACTACCACCATGGAAGTTCCAACTTTGACCACTTGCTAAATCTAGCTCACTTGTCCAAATCAAAAACCAAGACCACCAATCTCTTCCTCTCATCAAGCCCTTCATTCCTATCTTCTCAAAACTCCAAGGGCTCCATTTCGGTGCCAAGGTGTTCCACCATTGAAGGAGCTTGAGCTTGTATTTTGACATATTATTACTCTCCTTTGCTTCTAGGTAAGGAATCTCAAGAAAATCATGTTTCCTCCATGTTCTTACCTTAACCGAAAATACACATTGATATAGCTCTTTGTGTGACCTTGTTCTAGCTTCATTTCAACTCTTCAGGACTAGGTGGAGTCCTCTCTTGTTATATATTCAAACTCTCTTCAAAGATCAAGGTAAAAACTACATTAATGTTTTTAACACATGTCAAATTAGGGTTTACAATGATGAAGCTTATAGCTTGAATACTCATTATAATGTTTGTATATTGTTTAGAACTTGTTCAAAGAATCAAAATACCATACGGTTTTGTGAGGAAACAAGAAGGAATGTGTTGGAAAAAAAAGAGTAAATCTACTAACTAATGTTGTTTAATGCCTTAGGAGAAATGAGCTATAATTGCTTATTAAAACTACCTAAGAGCACATGGTAAATGACTTAGTAGTGTTCTCAAGAGACTAGTAAAGGGCATATATGTGTGTTGAGTGTATTTGCAGGTTAAAGGCATATATATTGTGGAAATTCAGTGTTTATGATTCAGCACTTTAAGGGCCTAAGAGCCATGCATTTTAAGGGCCTAAGTGCCATGCAATTTAATTATGCACTATATATTGTGAATGAGAGTGTTTCTTGGTTATTTTAGGTGTTCTTGTGTGTTTAAAGGAGAAGGCAAGTGTTTGGGCTTAGTAATGATCTAGGGGAATCCATGTCAAAATTTAGGTAAGAAGCAAGAAGTTCTAAGTGTTTACATAAGGTTTGGTGAGTTAGAAAGTGTAGGAGATGAATAAGAAGTTCAAGATGTTGTAAGGAATTTTGATGAACTTAGGAAGTGTTCTAGAGTGTAATAAGGACTTAGACATGATCTTGAGGTTCTAGCAAGTACCAAAGCCACTTAGGGACTTAGGTAAATATCTAGCAACTTTGGTAATAAGGAGAAAGTGTAAACTTGGAAAAGATTGTTAAGATGAATATAAGGAGTTTAGTTGTGAGAGATGGTGCTTGGAGATGATGTTAAAATAAGAAGAAAGCTTTTGGTATAGTAGTTATAATAGGCAGAAACACCATTTAGAAACCTAGTATAGAATGTTATAAGTGTTAAGGAATTTTACAAGGAAATGAGTGAGTGTGGAGGAGTTTAAAAATGAGTTAGAACTTTAGTTAATGGATGTTATTTGAAGTACTTAGTGTGCCACAAGGTGTTACAAACCATTGGATGACTTAAGGAAAAAATTAGGAACAATTTGGAGAATTCTTAGGAAGTTCCTGCAGTGGACCGACCCGGGGACCGACCCTGGCAAGGTCGGTCGGATGTAAATGGCAGGTCAAAATGGTTCTTTAGAGACCGACCCAGGGACCGACCCTGTCTGGTCGGTCGGTAGGAAAGAAAGACGGTAATTGTCTCTGTGAGAGACCGACCCAGGGACCGACCCTGTCTGGGTCGGTCGGGTAGGAAGAAAACATGGTAAATGTCTCTGTTAGAGACCGACCCAAGGGTAGGGTCGGTCGGTAAGGTCGGTCGGACCAAAACTTGTAAAAAAAAAAAAACAGAAAAGAGTGTGACTTATGTAGTTAACCCTAGGGTGTATAATGAAGGTAACCTAGGGTAAGGTGGGCATTAAAGCATGTCATTTAATCATGTTAAATACTTAGTAAGTTTGAAGTTAAATAAATAATTAACCGACGTTACTAATGTGTTTAGGATTCTCTCAAGGTGGAAATCAGTTGAGGCAAGGACCAAGGTATGGTTTTCTTGCAACCTGTGTCCTACCGGATTACACCGGCTTGTATGCCAATGTGTTTTTCTGTATGTTTGCCACGTTATGAGATAAATCATGAAACGAGTTTACAGTCGTTATTGTTATTGTATGTTTACGTGCCGATACCGGTAACCTCGAATGCGCTTGAAGGGCTAGTTAACCACTATTAGGTAAACGTATGAGAACGGTATCCGGTAACAACGTTTCCGACTTAAGGAACGTTCTAACCACGGCTATGCGTGAGTTGGTTATGTGATGTTTGTGTGTGATGTTTGTATGTGAATGTATGACTCTCTCTTCCCTTGTGTACGTCTAACAAGACTTAACCCAATGTTTGTGATTGTTTAATAAAGTTCAAAGTTGAACTTCTAACAGTGCTAACGGGGGAGTGAGGAGTCCGGTCTGTTCCGGCCACGCGTGTGAGTATGGGGGTCGTGTCATAGCAGGTTCGATCCTCTCTGTATGTTATGGTTGTTTTCCAATTTGGTTCCCAACCTTCCCTTTAGCTTAACCAAGGCTATTACTGACTCACGTCGGGCCACAGGGGCATACTATTGTTATGTTTGTTTCGGTGTGCTTGGATCACTATATCCGAG
The DNA here is from genome assembly GCA_023374045.1 of Limonium bicolor. Lineage (NCBI taxonomy): Eukaryota > Viridiplantae > Streptophyta > Magnoliopsida > Caryophyllales > Plumbaginaceae > Limonium > Limonium bicolor. The sequence goes on from CM041783.1 coordinate 112,142,187, forward strand.
ACACCTTGTGTTAAGTTAACCGTTCATTTAACGAGACGGTAACGAGTTATGTAACGAGCTTATCATGAGACTGGCAACATTCTCTAGGCTCACCAGTGTATTAGTAATGTTTTGGTCGGTTCCTCAGAGGACCATTCCCGTTATGTTATGTGTCTTTGTTGTGATGCAATATCTATTGCGGTGTTATGTGTGCACGTGGAAACGTGCAAAGTGTTGTTAAGTGTTGTTATGTTGTATTTATATGTTGTAAATGTGGAGTATGTGGATCATGGATATGATTCCCAGTTTGTGATAAGAGGCGTTTAAGGATAACCCGATTTAGGTAAGTGTCGTCTATTAGGAAGTAGCTCCATTAAGGAGGAACACTCTAGGGATGATTGAATACCATGAGTGACTTATTAAGTAAGGATATGATCCGTTTGTTGAGCCCATTGAGGCGAAGTTATGTGATGTGTGTTCACTGTTACATGCATGATTTAAATATAATTAAACCGCATGCTAAGACGACAAGTAGTTTTGTGCGTGGCCCGGTAGCATGTGGGCTGCGGATTACCATACCAGCAAGGTGCTGAGCCCCTTGGGGGCCACCCTTTCTCTTCTTTTCCTATTTCAGGTACGAAGTGCTGGAAGCCGTTCGAGAGTGGACGGGTAGTCGTTGTACATGGGTAATCATTAAGTGTATGTACACAGTAGGTGTAGTAAGACCGAAATTGTTGTCGGCATCAGTTTATAAATACTCGGTATAGTTGTGAAAGGTGTACGTTGTTGTTGTGTTAATGGAAAGGGATAGAATGTGTAGTGCTCGGGAATAGCCCATCAGACCGGTACAATGTGTATGTATTAGCCTTGTTAGCCACGTGGGTGGCTAACGGCGTGTAACACCAACGAGATAAGTAATGTGATGAGGTTGTTTTCCGCTGCAGTTTATTGTAAGTGTGTTATTGTTGGATGGGGTGTTACATGTAATTCACTCAATATTCATAATAACTTGGGCAATATTTTACACTTATTTTATATTTTTCTAAGACTTCTATTTATATGAGAGCTGATTTATTTTATTTGTCAAATATAGGATAAAGTCTTAGATTTACATTCTTTATGTCTTAAGGACTACAACACGGCATATATTTATAATATGTGCTCGGTTATTGCAAGAAAAAAAATATACCACATCATCACATGATCATTAATGCAAAAACCATTGTTTACGATTTCCTTCATCATTACTTTATTACTGTAGCACATGATTATTCACTTTACTTAATGTGAATTTATTGGTCACATGCACGCAGCACATAACATTTTTACGTGGCCTGTTTTGTTGGATTAAATGCCGACTTGCTGGGAAAAGAAAATAAATGGGCAATAGCATGGACGTAGAGACAAAGGGACGGCCACATCCGATTGAAAAACAAAGGAATAAAAGAAAGGTGGCTGCTGTATTTGACTTATCCAAGTGGTGCGGATAAAAAAAAAGATGGGGGATTAAAATAATAAAGGAGGGGACTGCTTATAAAATGAATATTAGGGCTGAACGAGAGGGGCCGACATTGATAATAACAAACGTAGACCACCGCCCCACTGTATTACCTTTACTTCCCATCACTTCAAATTCTTTGCCCATACTTATTCCCCACGATTATTCCCATCTTTCCAACTAACCCATCCATTTCATTAATCATGCTAATTATCAATTCTTCCACTACTATACTCCACGTTCTCATCCAAATGAACACTATAAATAGACTGGACACTCACGCCTCAATCCCAGGCACCACGACCATACGCCTCCATCCCAGATCACCTTACACCATCGAGACCACCACGGTTCACTCCATCCCAGTACACCATTTTCACAATCATCTGCTCACCCTCCATCCACATCCACCTCATCGATCACATAACACACACGACCATCTCCATACATCTCACTCTTCATTCACCACATCACCCATCCCCACGATTCCATTCCATTTTTCCCATTCACTCTCACACTCCTCCATCCGATACCACCACCATACAGCACCTCACTCACCTTCATAATCCATTCATCCATTTTCCATTCACACCCGCAACCTATAAATCGACATATTACCAGTCCAGATAACAAAGCAATATCAGGATGTTAGATAAGATGATTTCTTATTCTGTCTATTTATTTATTATGTCGGTTTAGAGGATTTACTCTGGGGATGGTTTATTTCAGTTTGTTTTAATTATGTAATTTATATTTTCTGGTTTTAATTAATTACGGATTGCTACGATTAATGTTATTCTTGCGCTTTTTAATAAATGTCATGAGTTTATTGAACTGCTTTACTAAATCTATTTTTGATCCGACCAAGTGATAAATAGATCGGTTAAATTAATCTGTATATCTATGGAATTATTTATTGGATTAAAAAATTATTCCTGCAGACGTAAATTATTATTCTTCGCTCTTAATCCGTTTATATGTGTTTCTGCTCGAGTCTAGACTAGACCCCGCATTTCTGGTAAACGAGTTCTTCTGAGACTATGATTTAACTCTTAAGAAAATATTAGGAATTTTGTCAATCTGTCTTTAATTAACCAGTAGACATAATTGATCAAACGGTCTTAACCTGAACCCAGAGTCCCGCTCATCCATATCATCTATCACTTTTCTTTATCTGTTATTTATTTTCTTATCTGTTATTTTAATTATCTCGTTCTTGTTATTTATTTAAATCCCAAAACAAAAACAAACCCCTTTTGAATTACCCATTGTCTTAGGCTAGACTTATTTACCTCAAGTCCCGTGGATTGACACCTGGTCGCTTCTTTATTTGCTATACTATTTCGACCGGGATTTTTGCAACCCGACGATATATTGATTTGTTGATTTCTAGGATTAATTCTTAGCATTTAATACATCAAATAAATTGTTTGCAATCTTACGCTGAATATGACTTCCGCATACCCCGCGTACTAGCGAGGGTACGCCGACCACTTGGTCGAATACATGCAATTCATTTTATTCAAACATACATGCATACATGCTCTTATACACAATACTACAATACTTTACGCAAGGAATACATTTACACACTTCATTACATACAAGGAATACAATACAAGCCATCCAATACATACTTACCTTCTTCCGAAATACACATACGCAATACATACACCATACATACTCAATACACCGTACTTGTTAGCTTCATTGGTCCACCCGGGTTAATCGGGTGGAGATTATCTTTTACTCGGGGTCAATGACTTACACCAGTCAAGACCATTACACATACTATTACTTTACATTACTACTTACTCAAGTCAAGTCGTCGGGACCTCCGGGCAAGGACTACACCATCCCACCACCGGGCTTACTTGGTTAACCAATCCAGGATGCTACCCATTTAAGGGGTTTGGGCCGTGGACCAGTTAATGAACCAGGAATCGGATCCAACCTCTTGTGTCTCCTCATCCTCACGCGTGGCCGAAACTATATCGGACTTCTACTCATTCCAATTTACTCAATACTTACGTTAGGAGTAAGGTGGTTAGGAATTAGTAGAAGTCAATCACATTCAAGCCACACAATAAATACATTACTCCCATACACATTCTCATAAGTATAATACAATATACCAATACACTACGAAGTACGTACACACTTATTATCATTCATACATTTCATGAATTATACAAACTGATTGTTCAAGACAATATATCAAGAACAATTTAAACAAGCACAAGTAAGTGCAATATAGTCCGATTCATGCATTTATCTTATTTAGGTGGTCAAATAAGCACACAAATCAGGGTAACCAGGTTCGGATACAGAGCATGAAGAAATCATACCGTTCACTGTCGACTTGGACTCACCGACTCCTCTTCGGTGTTCGACTAATCAAATCCTATCACATACATGTGATTGTGAGGTAAATTAACTATAATTAACTTAACTCATTTCATCTTTTATATTTCCTGACTTATAGTTACTATGTCTTTACAATTCTTTCACTTACACATTGTTTACTTACTCTTCATTACTTTTAAAACTTGTTCATACCCTTAATGACCTTTAAACATCATTTATTAATACCTTATACTATCATTACCACTCAATTCCCAATCTTAAAATTCCATTTTTACACTTTCTGTAGCATTTTTGTGTTGGTCCAGGTTTGTATCCGAGTTTGTAAACCTGGACCAACACTTTAGGAATGTTCTTGTCATGTTTTTATGGTGGTCCGGGTTTGTGTACCAGTTTACAAACCCGGACCATCACTTTATAAAACTTTCTGTCGTATTTTTAAGGTGGTCCGGGTATGTGTTCTTGTTTGCAAACCCGGACCATCCTTCGGTGATACTTTTTGTCAAGTTTTTGAGGTGGTCCTGGTTTGCGTACTTGTTTGCAAACCAGGACCATTCCAGCGAGAAAGCATTCTGCCAAGTTTAAAAGGTGGTCCTGGTTTATGTACTTGTTTGCAAACCAGGACCAATCCAGTCTGTTGCAAATTTCCAGTTTTAAAGCATTGTTTAACTCCAAATTTCTACCAATCTCTTCCCCAATATTCCTACATATAATCTAGCATATTTTAGCATTGATTAAGCACTTTAAACTAGCCTAATCCACCACTATACCAATCTGTTACAAAACACACTCCACTGTCAATTTTTCTCCACTGCTACAGTTTTCCTTCTTCAACAATTGCTACAGATTTTTCCTTTCCTCTTTACCATTCAATACTCCCTCTACTAATGCTACTCCTAACATCCTCCATGCATTACCTCTATCCTAGTTCCATCCCATTACCTAGCTCTTCTCCAAATCTGTTTCAAAATACTAAACTACTCACCTAAACTCTCCAAATACACCTAGTTACCACGTAGGTTATCCCTTCTTCTTCCACATCTAAGTCCTCCAATTTCCATACAAATTTGGGCAGAGGTTCCCCTATATTTTAACATTGCCCACATACATTTTCAGCACACACATTCATCCCAATGCCCATATCAAGTCACACATCATTCTACACACTATACCACAATATTTTCCTGCACAAACACAAACATTACCCAATGTTTTACCAAGCTTTTAAACATCTTTTAAACCTTCAAAACTCTTAAATTATCTTCCTTATTATACTACAACATACTTATTATTCATTCCCATACACGCTACTCATTTCCAATACTCAAGACTGTTACACTACACCATACAAATTTAGCTCAAGGTAATGCATATACCTTGTGATTTTAGTTCCTCTTTCTTTCTTCCCCTTCTCTTCCTTTCTTCATTCTTTTCCTTCCTTTCCTTCTTGTTCTCGGTTTCCAAATGGAGTCCACACCCCAGTGCTACAGCCCATACCAACACACAATTCTAACTTAGCATTCATTCTTAACTAACCCTAGAATTTAGATGTTTTTAGGGTTTAGAAAGAACATTACCTTACAACCAATGAGTGAGGTCCTTGGTTAGAAAGAGAGTAAGATTTCTAGCCCATGGAAGAAGCCAAAATCGGCTGGAGCATAAGAGACAATGTAACACCCCAACTAACAACAACACACTTAACAACTAACTGCAGCGGAAAACATACTTCATCACATTACTTAACTCGTTGGTGTTACACGCCGTTAACCACCCACGTGGCTAACAAGGCTATTACATAAACATTGTATCGGTCTGATGGACTAGATTCCCGAGCGACTGCACATTCTATCCCTTTCCATTTACAACCACAACATACATATACCTTCCAACTGTACCGAGTATTTACAAACTAATGCCGATAACTATTTCGGTCTTACTACACCTACAATACATACACAATTTAAATGGCTACCCATGTACAACCACTACCCCGTCCTACTCTCGAATGGCTTCCAGCTACTTGTACCTGAAATAGAAAAGGAAGAAAGGGTGGCCCCCAAGGGGCTCAGCACCTTTGCGGGTATGGTAATCCCACAGCCCGCATGCTACCGGGCCACGCACAGCTATTTGTCGTCTTAGCATGCGGTTGATTACATTTGAATCATGCATGTACTCCAATAACACAAAACACATTACAATCCACAACAGAGGTCACACAAATACAGACAACACATCTACACCTAATAAATCACTCTTTGTGTTCTTTGACCCTAGAGTGTTTCTCCCTTCATGGAGCTATTTCCTTAATAGACGACACCTACCCACTAGTCGGGTTTCCATAAACGTCTCTTTTATAAACTGGGATTCATATCCATGATCCACATATTTCACATTTAAACAACATGTAACATCACATCGCAAATAACATTGCAGTACATCAATAACACATAACATAACGGGTACGGATCTCTTTAGGAACCGCCCCAAACATAGTTAGTTCACTGGAGAGCCTAGAGAATGTTGTCAAACTCATGCTAAGCTCGTTTACATAACTCGTTACCGTCCTTTTAGGCGAACGGATAACTTAACACAAAGATGGATCGGACATAGTGATCCGAACACACCGTACATAATCCCCAATAGACGTGAGTCAAGTGCCTTGGTTAAACTCAGGGGTAATCGAAGACTAATGAAGGAAGACAACCAATAGAGAGGAAGCTGAAGAAATTTTATACAACAACTCCCAAACAACGCGCGACCGGAACTACCGGATTCCTCAGCCCCCCGTAATATATAAATATTCACAGATAAAGACTCCGCTGTGGAACCTATCACATTTGCACACAATACAGTATTACAACTGAGGTAATCACACAAAGGAGGGTCATACATTTACAGCCACATCACACACCACATCACACAACTAACTCACGCATAGCCGTGGTTAGAACGTTCCTTAGGTTGGAAACGTTATTACCGGATATCGTTCTCTTACGTTTACCAAATAATGGTTAACTAGCCTTTCATGCGCATTCGAGGTTACCGGTATCGGTACGCAAACACACAACAACAATAACGACTGTGAACTCGTTTCATGACTTATCTTATAACGTGGCAAACATACAGAAAAACACATTGGCATACAAGCCGGTGTAATCCGGTAGGACACAGGTTGCAAGAAAACCATACCTGTCACCGGGGTTTCACTCTAACGTGCCATCACATGTTCCTCGTAACATCTTTGAACAACTGGTAACATTACATTTACTTTCATTAACACCGGGGTAACTTGTTTGTTTAAAGTCTAATGCTCATAACTTACTCTCGTTAATCAGTTAAATAACTTCACATTTTTAACTTGTTTAACTTTTACATTTTAACACAACTTTTCACCCACTCAATAATCATTATAACTCACTTAACATGTCCTTACCAATCCCATAACATCATTACTTATCAATCCACATCTAAATCCTTAAACTACACTACATCACAATATAGTGCATAAACTTAAATTGCTTGGCGCTTAGGCCCTTAGATAACATTAAATTTAAACACTGAATCTCCACATTTAAATGCCTTCAACCTGCGAATACACACAACAATGCTCCCTTATCTTTTTTTAGTCCACCTTGTGGATAGTTTTCTAGCTCATTTCCCATTGGCTCTTTAAGTCATTTATTAAGCAAATATAACTCAATTTCCTAGTACAATAAACCACATTAAGAGAGGTCATTTACCTCTTTGTTTTCCAAGCTTTCTCACTTGTTTTCTCTTGTTTTTCTTGATTGAAAATCGGCAAGGAACTTTAATCACTTGTCAACCTTCTTACCAATACACATATAAGGGTAATGAGCATTAAATTTAATACCCAAACTCATAATTAAACCCTAGGTTTACATAAGTGTCTTAAAACACTAAAATTTGATGATTACCTTTGGAATTTGAAAGAGAACTTGGATAAGTAGTAAGATAGGACTCCTCCTAGTCCATTGGAGATCAATTCAAGCTAAATGAAGAACAAGAAAATACAAAATTAAAGGGTGAATTTTCGGCCATATATGAAAATGAAGGAAACATGGATTTTCTTTGATCTTTATTACCTCAAAACAAAGGAGAACAACAATATGCAAGAAGATGAGTTTTTCCCCCTTCAATGGAGATTCTTCATGGCACCAAAATGGGGTTCTTGAAGATTCGAAAGGATAGAAGTGAAGAGCTTGGTCTAATTAAGACAAATATGGTCTTAGAATTTGATTTGGAGCATTAATGAACATTTGGTGAGCAATTGAAGTTAGAGAGGAGAGGGGCTGTAGCAAGCTCGGTTCTGGTTGGGAGAATAGAGGAAGAATACGGTGGGAAGGCAAGGAAATGAAGAAGAGAGGTGAGAGGTTTCACTTTTGCAAGATATTTAAGCTTAAAAGCAAATAGTAACTTTACTTTATTTCTTTTTCTTTTCTTTAGTCGGATGACTAGGTTGGTGACTCCCCACCTTAAAAACTGTGGCCCCTTCAATATATAACATATATATGGCCTTTGTTGACCAATTAAACAATTTATGTTGACTTATAACTTAAACTAGCACTATTTGAGCACTATTCATAAAACAAGGCACATATTTGTGAAATTTTTGATTTCCCATTGATTTAGACTTCCTAATGTGATACTAAATAGTACTCATGTTAATTAAAGAGTAATGATGGACATTTAGCCACTCAAAACCCATTTACAAGACAATTTTTCAAAAATGTGCTTTAAGACTCCTTAAAGCACATTTTGTGTTTTAACTTGTTTTCAAGCTTGGTTTTCTTTGGTAATTGGTTTAATATGTTCATTAACATATAAATAAGGTCTTGGTAGGCTCTTAGAGTCTAAACCAAGGTTATCCCAAGCTTAGAGCACATTTTAGCTCTTATCGGCTTTAAGGTATTTTCTTGTGTTTTGTTTGCTTTAACTGTCTACCAAAGTTTCCTAAGGACTTAATTAGCCTTGTTAAATCATAATTGAATGTTATTTAGTCTTGGTAGGCTCTTTAGGTACCAACCAAGTTCACTCCAAGCTTAGAGCATGTTTTTGCTCAAACTGTGTTTTAGTGCTTTATCGTTTTTACTATGGTTTAAATTGTACACTAATGTTTCTAAGGCACTTTTTAGCCTTAATATACCATGGTTTAACATTTAAACAACATATCAAGGTTTAGGGTATTTCAATCTACCCCCCTTAAAAGAACTTCGTCCTCGAAGTTCACACTTCCCACACATCATTTGGATTAGAATACAGGAATCACTTGCAGATAACTTCCATAACCAAACATACTTTACATCACACCCTCGGACTTAATGGTCCGGGTAACATATTCACGTCCATACATAACATAACATAACATAACATAACATAACATAACATAACATAACATAACATAACATAACATAACATAACATAACATAACATAACATAATAACATAACATAACATAACATAACATAACATAACATAACATAACATAACATAACATAACATAACATAACATAACATAACATAACATAACATAACATAACATAACATAACATAACATAACATAACATAACATAACATAACATACATAACATAACATAACATAACATAACATAACATACATAACATAACATAACAAAATAACATAACAAACATAACATAACTAACATAACATAACATAACATAACATAACATAACATAACATAACATAACATAACATAACATAACATAACATAACATAACATAACATAAAACATAACATACATAACATAACATAACTAACATAACATAACATAACATAACATAACATAACATAACATAACATAACATAACATAACATAACATAACATAACATAACATACTTACATGATAACCTCGGACTTAATGGTCCGGGTACCTTAATCAACATTATACTTACATAACAACCCTTAGACTCTCAGGTCTGGGTAACATAACAACATTTAGACACATAGGTCTAGGTAACACAACAACTTTCGGAACTCGACCAAATTAGGACTCAAGGTCAAAATAATATTTATTACACATACCACACAACATGTCATAGCATGTATAACAATCAAAAATATCTTTGATATACACTGTGATCCCGCAGAACCCGGTCGCGATGGACACCTTCTGTCCCCGTTCCTTTGGGAGATCAAACATTCACTTAAATTTAAGAAATTTCTTTATTTAAAGTATCTATCGAAGGTTTTTAAAAATACCAATTGAAAATCCTTTTGAAAACGCATACAACTCCAAGTCCAACTTCTACTCTTTGCTTCATTTCTTAGCGTGGTTAATTGTGACCACTTAAAGGGAGCTTCAAGAATCATCCAACCCTGTTGTCATCAGCATCAGTGTTGAACTATCCTTCCACCCCAATTTGTGTTCGGCTTCCCTTGATCGCATGCAAATCAAGTTCCACCTCCCACTTCATTTTCAAGCATCCAATAATACACTCATTTCCAATTTTCTATCTTTTAGTCTTTCTAGTCATAATCATTACACCTCCAAAGGATAGAACTCCGTCTATCAGTTATCTCCATTCACTTTAATCCTGTTACCTAGGGAATCTTATTCTCATTAGGTTCTATGTCAGTTTCATACCCTTTCAAGAATCACTATATTACATATATACATATATTTTACCAAAATACAACACACGGTTTTACATTTATACACTGTCGGGGTTTTGTTACCCGGGAGTTTCTTTACTCCCTTACACTTGTACTCTCACACACAACTGTTAACAAAATAAACACACTTATCACAATGGTATTCACATCTCTTGTGCACAGTTACCACAATTAAACCATGAATGAATGCATATGTTTATCTAACATGTGCACCAATCATCAAAACAAATTATTTTGTGCTATGCACACCATGGTTCACGTACACTTGTACGGTAAAACACACTAAGCGGTTTTGCGCTCTACCCCCTTAGAAGGGATTACGCCCACGTGATCAGTCACTTAATCATTGGTTACAAAGTTCTGCCGGCGTGAAGTACTTTAACTTCCACGCGGTCTGTTATACAATGTGTTCTGGTTAGAGGATCTTGACCATATTGGCGGTTTAGTCCCTAAACCAAGAATTCTCATTGGAGTTTGCTTTAACTCTTAACTGGTTTCGGTTCTGGCCTGTGAGGCTTCTTGGCATTAATAATTAGCCGTTCACTCATGTTCACCAAGCAAATTCAACACTTGAATCACTGGCTCACTAGTTTCTGCTGCGAAACTCTAATAACTGTAGAGCTTAGTTTGCCCCATACATTATTCTTACTGTATTGTACATCTCCAATTATCCCCTTTTATCTTGGTAATAATGGTTTCTCAACCGATGCGTGGTATCTCTGACCGTGAGCGAATTCGGTGAGTTTCAAAACTTTTGATCCACTTCTCCAATAACTTACTATGTAAACTGCTACGTATTTCACAATGACTAACTTGATTCCTTCCAACTTACTGTCGGTTGAGGTTGAGCTACTACCTAGTGTGTAGTGCTCTCTCGGCTATTTCCCACACTTGAGGTATATTCCATACCGATATTTGATATTTAGTGCTACTGTAGTCACTTATTCTTAATCATGCCTCCACATTCGGTGCTATGCAAGTACTCTTTCATTGGTACGACCTCGCATTTCCCATTCATCAGTCACTATGGCGTTATAAGCCGCTTGCTGTTTCCACCACAATTAACATTTCCCGAATCCTAGCTATCCCACTCGATCATTACTGCACAAGTGCAATACCAAAACACTCAGTCATACAGAGTGCATAGGCGTAAACTCTTGATAGTAAATCTCTTATGCGATTCGCAATGGAATTCACACTGTGTTTCACTGAGATTCTTATCTCATAATACTGGCTACTAGCTTACTGCCTAGTTATTTGCTATCACTTATCGTTTAACAACACTTATAAAAGTCGCTTACTGCGTACCGTGCTCTTACTCCTTGTATAACACTAACTTACATGGTACTCACTGTCATATTGGCTTCCACACATATACTTACATCACTCGTATTATGGTTCGCCACTCATTTGGCTGATTGTTGAATATTCTAGTCTTTGAGTCTTTATGCTCCTTGAGCATTGTCCATTACACATTTAGCGTCACACATCTATGGTGGTTGCTATTAGACTTATTACTCTTCCGGTCTCCACAACTGGTATAAACACTACTTTTCGTATCATTCCCATTAAAATCCTCCTCCGGTAGTAACCATATGGTCAACCTTTAACGTATTTCTTGAACTTAGTTCACATAACCACCGCTGTTGCGGTCTCACAATATTAAGAGGTATCCCCACTCCTAAAGCAGTGGTTCGTTTTCCACTCTGTCTATTTGTACAACATAAACTTCTACAATCGATTCAAATTTACATAACACATCTGCTTGTGGCTTAGTGGCCTTACAGCCTCGAGCTCTGCTCATTGTAGGCTGTTCACACACATTTACTTCTCTGTACAACATTACATGGTTTGGATATCATATTGGGCTCCATGACAAGGTCGTTGCATCACGCTTCCTTTCATGGGATGCCCTCTCAAGGATGTCAATCTTCCTCCTGACGACTTATGTTTAACTGGGTGTTCGTTTCTGTCACATTATTTCGTTCAACGATTGTTGATCCAAGAACCCCTCAAGGACAGCTCCTGGGTGTTGCTATGTTATGCCATTACATCTGGCTTGCACTTATTGGTACATTTATTTAGCTACGCCGTTTTGCGTTCTTAGCTGGGTAATCTATCCTCGTCTGTGAAGATCAACATTCCCTGGTAGTGTAGGTACTCATTCTGGGAGTTTCATCCCGTTCATTGCACATTAATGTGTCCACATTAGGCATCTGCTTGCCATGCACAGGCTGGGTCACTATTCTAGCTACCATGTTTATCCCTAGGATCCTTAAGACATATCCTATGTCTTTACACAACAGTTAGTGCACTTCGTACCTCCTGACTCTTAAACATTTCCTTGAAATGAATTCACTAATTCCTTTAGTCTCGTTAACTTAACTGAGTTCCTTTACTTTAACCATTCATGGTAATCCTTAGCTCTTGTTTGACTTTTACTGCTGACCGTAGTATGGAGTCGACTACTTCCCGTGTTCTGGGCTCTACTCGTATACATATGTGGGGTACCATGCTGATACATTGCTACTTACCCAACTAACCCATAAGTAGGTCTGTCAGGCCCACAAGCTCCTATCGGAGTGCGGTCGTCCCACATTTCAGTTGGTACACTCGTAGTGTCCGTCACGCGCCTAGGTGAAGTATTCTGTTGTCAACTCCCTTATATTGTCCTATGACAACATGCCTTCTATGCTTCCCGAACTTAATCGAGGGAAAGTTTATCCCTTTTGTATCTTTATCAACTACCCTTGGGTTTACTGGTTTGGTTTAAAAGAAGTTTTGAAACAAAATGGGTTTGGAAGAAACTTTGGTTTTGAAAAAGAGTTTGAAATAAATCCGAGTTTGAAAGAAAAATTTTCGTGGTTTCACAACGTCTTCTTGCCTTAACCAAATCTAGCTTCTTGCTGACTGGTGTACTTCCAATTACGAAGGTTAGGCTGTTAAGCCCTTCCACGGTTATGATGATCTCCCTTAGCTTCATGGTACTTTACTAGGTACTTCGTATTTGTTAAACTTCCTGAACAGCCCTATTATAGCAGCACTTCCCATGGCAAGTGCGCCATGCTAACTGGCTATCGGTTCAACACATACCAGTTGTGGTATTGTCCTTTACCCGCACTGTCATCAGTGGCCTTGTAGGCCCTTACTTGATCTTACAGTCTTAACAACAACCTTCTGGGCGACTTCTCACTGCATTCACATGATAATCATTAACTAGGGTGTTTTCCATTCTGAGAGACCCCTTTTTCTTAGTATTGTATCCTCTTCGTAGCCCGTTCCACGCATTTGTTGTGGTTACTGAGACTTGTCTCTTGTTTGGGCACTACGTTGTAGTTCCTTTGTCGGTTGGTATACCGTCAGTGTATTACTTAACATATGTTGTCCCGTAGACATTCGTCTCGGGTTTCATTACTTCACTTCTTGCCCGTTGCATAGTTAGTGCATTGCAAGCTGGTTGTTCTCGACTGCTCAGCATGTCGACCCAGGTTGCCGGAAATTCCATTCTTTTGTGTGTAGGATTCTTCATTCTTCGCTATTAAATGTGGTTAACATTGTTCAGATGGAAATAGTCTCCGGGATTCCCAGTTTTTGGGATCTACCGTATGACAGGTTCACCGTACCTTTAGAGGTACTTAATAACAGCCAGATCGGGTTTCCCGAGTATGAGAGGACTTCCATCTCTCTGGCGTTCTTCCCAAGTTACAAAACAGGGATTGTGGAGGGCGGGAAGGATATTGTAGGTTTCCAGTACACACTGGAAATTCCTAACTAGCGTATCTCTCACGCTATCACTCATCCCTTAACCCAAAGTACTAAAATCCTAACTCGGTACTTCCTAAGCTCGGTAATTCAGTCATCAGAGCGATACTTCGCTCTGATACCACTTTTTGAAACACCCCAACTAACAACAACACACTTAACAACTAACTGCAGCAGAAAACATACTTCATCACATTACTTAACTCGTTGGTCTTACACGCCGTTAACCACCCACGTGGCTAACAAGGCTATTACATATACATTGTATCGGTCTGATGGACTAGATTCCCGAGCGACTGCACATTCTATCCCTTTCCATTTACAACCACAACATACATATACCTTCCAACTGTTCTGAGTATTTACAAACTAATGCCGATAACAATTTCGGTCTTACTACACCTACAATACATACACAATTTAAATGGCTACCCATGTACAACCACTACCCCGTCCTACTCTCGAACGACTTCCAGCTCCTTGTACCTGAAATAGAAAAGGAAGAAAGGGTGGCCCCCAAGGGGCTCAACACCTTTGCTGGTATGGTAATCCCACAGCCCGCATGCTACCGGGCCACGCACAGCTATTTGTCGTCTTAGCATGCGGTTGATTACATTTGAATCATGCATGTACTCCAATAACACAAAACACATTACAATCCACAACAGAGGTCACACAAATACAGACAACACATCTACACCTAATAAATCACTCTTTGTGTTCTTTGACCCTAGAGTTTTTCTCCCTTCATGGAGCTATTTATTTAATAGACGACACCTACCCACTAGTCGGGTTTCCATAAACGTCTCTTTTATAAACTGGGATTCATATCCATGATCCACATATTTCACATTTAAACAACATATAACATCACATCGCAAATAACATTGCAGTACATCAATAACACATAACATAACGGGTACGGATCTCTTTAGGAACCGCCCCAAACATAGTTAGTTCACTGGAGAGCCTAGAAAATGATGTCAAACTCATGATAAGCACGTTTACATAACTCGTTACCATCCTTTTAGGCGAACAGATAACTTAACACAAAGATGGATCAGACATAGTGATCCGAATACACCGTACATAACCCCCAATAGACGTGAGTCAAGAGCCTTGGTTAAGCTCAGGGGTGATCGAAGACCAATGAAGGAAGACAACCAACAGAGAGGAAGCTGAAGAAACTGTATACAACAACTCCCAAACAACACGCGACCGGAACTACCGGATTCCTCACCCCCCCGTAATATATAAATATTCACAGATAAAGACTCCGCTGTGGAACCTATCACATCAGCACACAATACAGTATTACAACTGAGTTAATCACACAAAGGAGGGTCATACATTTACAGCCACATCACACACCACATCAGACAACTAACTCACACAGAGCCGTGGTTAGAACGTTCCTTAGGTTGGAAACATTATTTCCGGATACCGTTCTCTTACGTTTACCTAATAATGGTTAACTAGCCTTTCATGCGCATTCGAGGTTGCCGGTATCGGTACGCAAACACACAACAACAATAACGACTGTAATCTTGTTTCATGACTTATCTTATAACGTGGCAAACATACAGAAAAACACATTGGCATACAAGCCGGTGTAATCCGGTAGGACACAAGTTGCAAGAAAACCATACCTGTCACCGGGGTTTCACTCTAACGTGCCATCGCATGTTCCTCGTAACATCTTTGAACAATTGGTAACATTACATTTACTTTCATTAACACCGGGGTAACTTGTTTGTTTAAAGTCTAATGCTCATGACTTACTCCCGTTAATCAGTTAAATAACTTCACATTTTTAACTTGTTATACTTTTACATTTTAACACAACTTTTCACCCACTCAATTATCATTATAACTCACTTAGCATGTCCTTAACAATCCCATAACATCATTACTTATCAATCCCCATCATTAGATATCATTTTCTAACCTTAAACAAAGTTTTTGGTCAAAACAGCACCTTGTCCGAACTTGTGTCCGGACTTCCCAAGTTCGGACACTGTTCGAGGCTCAAAAGGGTGCAAACTGACGAATGTCCGAACATGCGTCCGAGCTTCCCAAGTTCGGACACTGTTCGAGGCCAAATTAGAGAATAGAGATGGGTGTGTCCGAACTTCCAAATTCGGAGGGTTTCGGACACTGGTCGAAGCTCAGAAAACTTAAATGCAATAGGGCATGTCCGAACGTCCAAGTTCGGACGGTAGTTCGGACGTGCCAAAAACTTCATTTTCTATACCCTTAAACACTTACTCATTTCTTGCCTAAATGCTCAACACTTATAATGTTTCCTCCCTTAGGTTTATAACATATTGCTACACACTATTTAGCCCACCAAAAATACATTATGTCCCTCGAAAAATTTTCTCCACAAGTTCACACATCTTCCTTACAACACCTTACTTCCTCATTGGTACCAAAACTTGTATAAATCCTTAACAAAACTCACCATGATCTTGAAGTATCCTTAAAATATTCATTTGCATCCTTAATCCACCAAGATAACACCCAAGACATTTTAACACCTAAGAAGACCTCATTTCACCTTCTTTCACAAATTTAAACCCTAATCATTCCTAGTTCAACCTAGGTCACCAAACATCATTTTGGACGCCTAAAACTCCTTGTTCATTAACAAAATTTTGACATAGTTTCTCTTGTATCACCTACACCGAAACACAAAATCTTTCACTTTAATATAACCAAGAACCCTTATTCATTTAATACACACAAACATATTGTTTTTCATCCTTTAACCATCTAAGACACTCATCTTCACAAAGAATGTTCTTTACACACATCTAAATCCTTAAACTACACTACATCACAATATAGTGCATAAACTTAAATTGCTTGGCTCTTAGGCCCTTAGATAACATTAAATTTAAACACTGAATCTCCACATTTAAATGCCTTCAACCTGTGAATACACACAACAATGCTCCCTTATGTTTTTTTAGTCCACCTTGTGGATAGTTTTCTAGCTCATTTCCCATTGGCTCTTTAAGTCATTTATTAAGCAAATATAGCTCAATTTCCTAGTACAATAAACCACATTAAGAGAGGTCATTTACCTCTTTGTTTTCCAAGCTTTCTCACTTGTTTTCTCTTGTTTTTCTTGATTGAAAATCGGCAAGGAACTTTAATCACTTGTCAACCTTCTTACCAATACACATATAAGGGTAATGAGCATTAAATTTAATACCCAAACTCATAATTAAACCCTAGGTTTACATAAGTGTCTTAAAACACTAAAATTTGATGATTACCTTTAGAATTTGAAAGAGAACTTGGATAAGTAGTAAGATAGGACTCCTCCTAGTCCATTGGAGATCAATTCAAGCTAAATGAAGAACAAGAAAATACAAAATTAAAGGGTGAATTTTCGGCCATATATGAAAATGAAGGAAACATGGATTTTCTTTGATCTTTATTACCTCAAAACAAAGAAGAACAACAATATGCAAGAAGATGAGCTTTTCCCCCTTCAATGGAGATTCTTCATGGCACCAAAATGGGGTTCTTGAAGATTCGAAAGGATAGAAGTGAAGAGCTTGGTCTAATTAAGACAAATATGGTCTTAGAATTTGATTTGGAGCATTAATGAACATTTGGTGAGCAATTGAAGTTAGAGAGGAGAGGGGCTGTAGCAAGCTCGGTTCTGGTTGGGAGAATAGAGGAAGAATACGGTGGGAAGGCAAGGAAATGAAGAAGAGAGGTGAGAGGTTTCACTTTTGCAAGATATTTAAGCTTAAAAGCAAATAGTAACTTTACTTTATTTCTTTTTCTTTTCTTTAGCGGATGACTAGGTTGGTGACTCCCCACCTTAAAAACTGTGGCCCCTTCAATATATAACATATATGGCCTTTTTTGACCAATTAAACAATTTATGTTGACTTATAACTTAAACTAGCACTATTTGAGCACTATTCATAAAACAAGGCACATATTTGTGAAATTTTTGATTTCCCATTGATTTTGACTTCCTAATGTGATACTAAATAGTACACATGTTAATTAAAGAGTAATGATGGACATTTAGCCACTCAAAACTCATTTACAAGACAATTTTTCAAAAATGTGCTTTAAGACTCCTTAAAGCACATTTTGGGTTTTAACTTGTTTTCAAGCTTGGTTTTCTTTGGTAATTGGTTTAATATGTTCATTAACATATAAATAAGGTCTTGGTAGGCTCTTAGAGTCTAAACCAAGGTTATCCTAAGCTTAGAGCACATTTTTGCTCTTATCGGCTTTAAGGTATTTTCTTGTGTTTTGATTGCTTTAACTGTCTACCAAAGTTTCCTAAGGACTTAATTACCCTTGTTAAATCATAATTTAATGTTATTTAGTTTTGGTAGGCTCTTTAGGTACCAACCAAGTTCACTCCAAGCTTAGAGCATGTTTTTGCTCAAACTGTGTTTTAGTGCTTTATCGTTTTTACTATGGTTTAAATTGTACACTAATGTTTCTAAGGCACTTTTTAGGCTTAATATACCATGGTTTAACATTTAAATAACATATCAAGGTTTAGGGTATTTCAGACAAGGAGTTCAAAATCTGAAAATTCTTATAATGCAAACAAGGGCTAGAAACGGTGGATTTTCGAAATTCTTTTTACCTCAAAACATCAAGGTAGAAGAGGAGCTTCTAATGGTGGACTCAAATCTTCAAATTGCTTCCACCCATGAAAACGAAATTAGAGCTTTTGGATTTTTGAAAGGAGAAAGATGTTCTCCTTGGTGAGGGGATTTCAATGGTATGGTTTTTATTGCATTTGGAGTTATTTTGGGTACTCAACAATAGGATAGAAGTGGGGTGTTATGTGGGGGTTGAAAAATCACCATTTTTGGCGTTGGGAGGAAGAAGAGAATTCAGAGAGAGAGGAGGGAGTGCAGTGCGTGAGGGTGTGAGGGAGTAGAGGTGAGAGAGTATCCCCCATCCCTTTTCTACTTTACTTTTGTTTTTTGCTTTTTGATTTATTTATTAGGTAGTTGTGTGTGTGTGTGTGAGGGGGTTAATTAGCTTATTAAAACCGGCCCCCTCTAATATTACTAGTTGGAGCTTTTTTCGTCTGTTACAAAAAACGCTCGTTATTTTACCTGGTTTCGGTACTATTCACTAACCGGGCCCGTTTCCTGGAATTTTCTCGTCTTTTATTTTTATTGGTTATTAAGCTTCCATTAATGCTTAATTATTGTTATTTAATGATTTATAATTTTACGGGTTCGTTTGACCACTTAAAATCACGTTTTCGGGTTTTCTCGAAAAACGTGCGCTAAAGCTCTATTAGCGTTTTAATTCATTATTTGAATCTGTTTTCTTCGGGAGTTGTTCCCATATATTATTTAGGCATATTAAGGCTTTAGAATCCGTATAATACGCTAACTGAGGTCTCATACCTCCTATGGTTATTTAACGCTTATTTAGCGTTTTTCGTTTTTTAAGCGTTTATTCATTTCTTTTGGATTTATTTTTCCTTTCCATTATTTCTTAAGCGTTATTAGGCTCTTAAATACGGATTAGGGTAATTTTAATCACTATATTTAAGGTTGGGGTATTTCACTTTGTTTATTTTTGAGAAAGTAGCTCGAGAATTCTATATAGAATGCTGAATATTGATGATAGGAACACTTAGAATAATTTATATTGGAGTTTGAGCCATTTCGGTACCTCTCCGGGGCACTCCCGGGGATTTATGGGGCCCTCATCGGGAACCACCGAGCACTTTGTCTTTAACTGAGAATTTATCTTGAGAACTTCATCTTAAATTTTCATTAAAGTGTAATTGTGCATTTAGAATGAAGTGTAATGCTTTATTTTATTTTATCAGGTATTTCCGGGACTTTCAGGCCTTAAGGGGCCCTTAAGGGAACTCCCAGGCATATTGTATTTTTATTTAGTTCTAACTAAGGACTTATGTTTTAAAGGTCATAAAATGATCCTTGATTAACTTCATATGAGTTTTATAGCTTATATAACTTGTTTATCTTAAGGTCGGGCTTTAACGCACATTTTTGACCTTAAGGAGTTTAGGTGCATTTTAACGCCCAAGTGTTTATATACTTTCTTAGGGTTTAATAATCCCCTAAATAATACTTATTTATCATTATTTAATTATTTAAATGTTAGGGGTATTTCACGTGGATTTATGCCGAACTATAAGATATGGTTTTTGCATGGCGAGTCATTAGAAGCCAGTAGCAGGGTGCAAACTTCCACTCAACCGAACAGTGAACCAGACATGGTTACAGACGATGCTACATTTCCTGATAATACGTGTGATCTGAATGACACTGATATCAACGACGACAGTGATAAGATAGAATAACTGGACTCTATGCTGCAAGATGTTGAAGATAATTTAACAGACAAATCGGCTGAATATCTAAGATTACTTGATGCATCACGTTCCCCTTTGTTTCCCGGATGCACCAAATTTACAAAGTTGACATCTGTGCTGCATTTGTTCAATCTTAAAGCAAGATTTGGCCTGAGTGATAAGAGTTTTACGGCAATACTAGAACTATTCCACGACATGCTTCCAGATGATAACAATCTTCCTACTTCCACTTATGATGCAAAAAAGTTGATGTGTCCTATGGGTGTGGAGTACGAAAAGATACACACATGTCCAAACAGTTGTGTATTATACAGAGGAGAGAATAAACATTTGAATGAGTGTCCAAAATGTCATTTGTCACGCTATAAACAGAAGGACGGTCAATCATCCAATTCTAAGAAAAAAAGTCCTCCAGCAAAAGTCATTTGGTATTTACCCATAATCATTCACTACTCTAAAGTGCGATACAGAAACGTGTAAGATATACATACAGCGTGCGTTGGTTAACAACATCATAGCGAGGAAGAAATATCTTATGCTACCTTATCATCAAAAGTATTAACTTCTTTTTATCATTTTAATTTGAATAAATGTTGTAGTTATCTGTGCATACATGCATTATAATGTCATGTGAGTGTTTTGGTATTACACAGTGGCCATTGGATTTGACTGGTGTTGTGTCTGGATCGTTCGCGGATACTATTTCTTGATTTGCTGCAAACCGGAAATCCAAAAGACATCAAGATAAAGCCACACCTTAGCCTGTAAGTACATTATGAGGCAATTTTTATGTATTTCAACTCCTTTAATTTCATTTTATTTTGAATGGGTATCCTAATTAAATTAATGTATGTTGATGATAATAATTATGCAGTGTGTATCAAAGTGTTTTGATGACAGAGCTTGGTGTAAATGCGTCAACAGTTACTTGTTTATTATTGATTGGTTGTAATCACAAATAAATGTCTTATATAATTAGTTTTGTTCTTGCTGTGTGTGGGTATTATGTCTTGACGTATATGCATGACATAGTCACCCTATTTGGTGAGATGGATGATCAGTTAGAAAAGGTATATCGAAGTTATATTTATTTTTCAATTACTAATATAATTGTTTGATGATTAACTAATTTTGTTTTGTTTTGTTTTTCAAAGGTTTTTCCTAGTGTTGGAGAATATAACGCAGAAACCATCGACGGGATGCTAGAGGATTGGGCGGAATTCGTCTGCATGAATTTGGTTTGATTTTTGCTTTTTGTTCTCGAATTGTTATTTAGAACTTTCGTTAGACTTGTATGGTTGGATAGAGTGTAAGAAATGACCACTTTGAGTATATTAGTGAACATTTGATCAATTGTGTATGTATATGGTCATTTGTGACTATGTGAATTGTGGTGTATGGTCATTTGTGACCATTTTAAATGTGGTGTGTATGGTCATTACTTGTAAGCCGTGTCATTATTTTTTGGATTTTTTTGACAATTTACTTACAAAGAGTGATGAGATCCTCTACCATGTGATGTAGAGAGATATGTGGACATATTTGGATGCAGATTAACAGGTTATGTATAATACGAAAACGAGAAAACGAAAAAGCCAAAAAAAATGGAGGATTTTTGGCGGTTACTACTTGGAACCGCCGAAAAAGACCATGTTTTTGCTTATTTTGGGTGGTTCCAAGTAGAAACCGCCGAAAATCCTCCATTTTTTTCACGTTAATTTGACCTCTGAAATTGGCCTTTTTCGGCGGTTGTGGCCTTAGGAACCGCCGAAAATAAGTACAATTTTTGGCGGTTGTAAAACCACCGAAAATAAGGCTAGACCCTTTTTCGGCGGTACCATTTTTGGCGGTTGTAAACCGCCGAAAAAGGCATAAAAAACCGCCGAAAAAGACCCTTTTTGCACTAGTGGGAGAAGGACTGCATTCTCTCGAGGGTACGATACGCACATATAATCTTGAAGTTGAGATAAAGATTTCACTCTCTCGAGGGTACGATACCCACACCTATGTTTAAGTACGGGAGTAGACTACGTTCTCCCCTGCGAGATTTATTACCCGACCATTAACTCGAGAGTCTTATCTCGTCTGAAGGGTTTATCATACCCGATCCAAAATTAAATTACTAACTTGTCCTCTGCTGTCATGTTTCTCATTGTGATGTTATTGACCTTGTATGGCTACTTGTGAGAAATATATATGATGCATGTTTTTAGTGTTTGATAAAAATGAACGGCATGCGTTACGACAAAGTAGTCGTGTGTGGCCCGCTAGCTTATGGGCTGCACGGGTTCATACCAGCATTATTTGCTGAGCCATTTCGATGGCTATGTTTTCAGGTACTTGAAGAAAGAAGAGATTACCCGACCGAGTGTAGGTGGGGTAGAATTAAGACATGAGATTATTACTATCTGTATCATTTTACAGTACAGTACTTTTACTATTAGTTTTTTTTTTTTAAGAGGTTTGTATTCAGCGCTCAGACTGTATCGTTTGTAAGTTGTTTTGGAGTTAGCCTGGTCAGTCAAATGGGTGACTAACGGCATTATAGCACCACCCGTGGTTATGTATATATATTCCGCTACATTTCCAGTTGTCTTTGTGGGCTATCATCGTACAGGTTGTGAAGTTTCGGGTTGGGGTGCTACATGTTAGGTTTTTGCACCACTTGAAAAAAAAGGTTAAGAACCCGACATGTGTTGAAGGGTCAATATGTGAGGCATATATCATTGAAGAAATAGTCTTTTATTGTGCCTTGTAATTTGAGGAAGATGTTGTGACAAAGTCTACTCATGTTCCAAGAAATGATGATGTAGGTGAGACAGAAGATATGGGGGCCTATCAGTATTCAAGCATTATGGACGTCTAGTCGGACCTAAGATGACTAATTCTCGATATTTGAGCAATGATGAGTACTTGGCTGCTGAAACATACATCCTCAAGAATGTGAAGAAATGACTCCATACATTGAGTAAGCACTTTTTCAAGAAGAAACTATGAATATGATAGTGTTATTACAAAGATGTGTTACCTATCGCAATTAAAGTGATACAGGATGTTTGATGCCATGGTGAAAAGTACAACTCCACTATTAAAGAATAAGATCTAGAGAAATTAAGAGATGCTACCTTTTCTAGATGGCTTAAGGAATATGTAAGTCACCGTATATATACGTATGAGTTGTAAATTTATCATATGTGAGCCTCGATTTTTAAACCCTATCCTAGTTTATTCTAGTAGATTAGGATCTGATCGGGTTTTAGGTCCACTTATAACCTAAGTTTAATAACTACATCGTATAACCATAATTATTAGAACCTAAGCTAGCTCACTGGAACCTATTATGAGTCGCCACCTAATTTTAACCTAGATCAAATTAGGAAAGGAGTGTTCAAGTTCAGGGGCTTGATATTCGACTTAATTATGGTTCAATTACTTACATTACCCCTAGAAGTCGTTTTTTCCTCTACTTAGTTTAATTACGGCTTATTACGAGTCGTTTTAACCTAAGTGTGCACTTCTGATCTTTTAGATTTTTAACATTTTTGGACAGAAAATTAAGTGAAAATTAAAGCTACCTAAAGTAGGGTTTCGGAGGCAGAATTAGGAGAAATTTTAATTATGTCCGTAGCCACGGACCTAATGTCTGAGACCCCCCAATTGAATTACATGACTACGAAAACCGAATTTAAATAAAAACGTAAACTTGAAAAGTCCGGGGCCACGACAGCACGTCCGTGGGCCCGAATGAAATACCCCAAACCTTTATATGTTGTTTAAATATTAGATTATGGTATATTAAGGCTAAAAAGTGCCTTGGAAACATTGGTGAACAATTTAAACCATAGAAAACACTATAAAATACCAAAAAGGCAATTAGAGGAAAAATGTGCTATAAGCTTGGGATAACCTTGGTTAGGACTCTAAGAGCCTACCAAGACGTTATTTACATGTTAATGAACATGTTAAACCAGTTACCAAAGAAAACCAAGCTTGAAAACAAGTAAAAACACAAAATGTGCTTTAAGTAGTCTTAAAGCATATTTTTGAAAAATTGTCTTATAAATGGGTTTTGAGTGGCTAAATTCCCATCATTACTCTTTAATTAACATGTGTACTACTTAGTATCACATTAGGAAGTCTAAATCAATGGGAAATCAAAAATTTCACAATTATGTGCACTAATTTGTGAATAGTGACCAAATAGTGCTAGTTTAAGACATTAGTCAATGTAAGTCAACTAAATGGTCAACAAAGACCATAAAATACCCCATTTGACTAAGGGGGCCGGTTTCCAAGTGTGACTCACCACACTTAACTAACTAAATTAAGAAGGAAGGAAAAAGCAAGTAAATTCACTATTTACCTTTAAGCTTTAATATCTTTTAAAACTTACCTCTCTCTTCATTCTCTTCTTCCTTTCCCATTTCCCACCGTCTCCAACCTGCATTCTCTCTTCTCCATCGGTATAGCAGCAGTCCAAACCCATACTCCATCTTTGATTGCTTATATCTCCTAGCTCCATGTACCAAAATTAATTCCAAGACCACCATTCTCTTAGTTTAGTCAAGCACTACTGATAAGTGAGAAATACATAGACATTTAAGGGTTTAGTCTACCTTATATTTACTTACTTCCAGGATAATATTACTCAGTTATCGTATGTTTTTCCTAAGATTAATGTTTTGGTATGAACTGATACATTTTATGTATCAAATGCAGTAAAAAGTATTGGAATCACATATTGTTTTTCACAAGCTTCCAACGCAACAAACGGCGAGTAAAACGGACTTATAACGAAGAATCTAGAGCCCGTTGAAGATTGCATGAAAATAGTAAACAAATTCATCATGTCCGCGGATGTTTGGCCGGACAAGGGCCGGACAGGACAGAGACGTCCGGGGATGTTTGGCCGGATAGAAACCCGGACAGAAGTTATGTCCGTGGTGTGTCCGCAGATAAAAGGGCGGACAAAAGTTATATCCATGGTGTGTCCGTGGAATTAAACCCGGACAAGTTTAGAGACGTCCGGCCCTGAAAGGGCAGACACAAACCCGAATGCGGCAAAACTGAAGCCCAGTCCGTGGAATTAAGCTAGGACAGAGGACGGACAGAGGACGGACATGGGACGGACAAGAGATAAATGTGTCCGTGGAAAAAAGCACGGACAGGAACTAATTAACGCGACAGACTTCGGTGCTGTTTATCTTCTTTGTTGTGGCACCTACAGACATCAATATTAGGCGCGACCGACAGTCCTGAAAGTCCTCACGCGTTCTGCAGCCCCAATCCATCTACCTCCCTTATCTTGTTCATCCACTAGCACGCATGCTCATCTTCTTCTTCCTCTTCTTCTTCCTTTCCTCTATATAACCACTGCTACTTCATCAAAAAAAGGGGCACACGTTGGTTCACAGAACTCAACTCTCTGAAACTCTCACCTTCACTTCCAGATTACACTTCCTCCACAAAATTCCATTCTCCTCCATACAGTGCGTGCGAATGTAGAGAGCTCTTTCTTTTCTTTAACTGTAATTTGTTTTAATGGCTGTCGTGCTTACGACGTCTATTTGTATAATTATGTCTGAGTAAAAACCTTAGCCTCCTGGGTGGGAAGCAAGCTTATTTTACTAAACTGTGTTACGTAGACTTTCTAATATAATCCGTTAAAGCAATATTTTGATTCTCTTCCTTAATGCGCTTTAATCTTTAGGCCAATTATTAAAGTGATATTTGTAGTTTCTTGTTAAAATGCGATGCTGAGACAAGATTCTAGACAAGAGAAGTCAAAACGGGTTAACGACTAGAAGCGAGAATCGCCTATAGGTTAACCAGTCTCCAATAGGAATCGTTAATAATGCGATTAATTTATTAATAACTTGAGCAAGGTTTGCGCTTGTTATTTAAATTAATCAGGGTTTATTAGACAGGAAACGGTCAATAAACTAATTAAGATTCTTGAGTTTATTGCTAAAGTGGGAAAGTTTATGAAAATATAATTGGATAAAATAAGTGAGCAGAACAACCTAGAGTGCTTTCTTTAAAAACAAAAGAGTTTTATAACTGCTATTATTAATCTGTTTTAATTAATTGTTCTTTTTACTGTTTTATTTACATTAAGTTCTAAACCACAATTTCTCTCAAAAAAAATGATAAGTTTCTGTTCAGTAGTCTAATTAGAATTCTCAGTTAAATTACACTATCAGTTAAACCACAGCAAGGTCCCCAAGAGTTCGACACCCCACAATTCCACTATTCTGCAAAACGATTAGGTACACTGCCTAAGTGGTAGAAATTGTAACACACTTTTACTCCAACAACTACAATCTTGTCTTTCCAAATCTCCAAAACCTTCATTTCGGTGCCAAGAGGAATCACCATGGGAGGAGCTTGAACTCATCTTTTCACACCTCATCGTTCTCCTTTGCATCAAGGTAAGGTAAACCAAAGAAAAACTTCATTTCCTCTTGTTTTCATATGTGACCGAAAATCACCTCTTCATGGTGTTTTCTTTTGCTCATTATTATCTTCATTCCAATCTTCAAAGGGCTTGGTGGAGTCCTCTCTTGCTACTTAATCCAATTCCCATTCAATTCTAAGGTAAAACATTCATTTTTGTGTTTTAAGACATTAAATGACCTAAAGTTTATTAATGAGTAGAAGCATGAAGCTTAATGCTCATTATCTTTACTTGTCTAAGGATAGAAGTTTAACAAGTGATCAAGTTCCTTGCGAATCTTCAATCCAAGGAAACAAGAAAGAAGTTTGGAAGGAAAAAGGTAAACAACCTAACCTTATGTGTCTTAGGAAAATGAGCTTTAAGATGCTCAATAAACTACCTAAGGAGCCAATGGTAAATGAGCTAGAAAACTATCTTCAAAGAGGTTATTAAAGGCATTTGTGTTGTTGTATGTATTTGCAGGTCAAAGGCAAATATAATGTGGAAATTCAGTGTTTATGGTTTATCCAATTTAAGGGCCTAAGAGCCATGCAATTTAAGGGCCTAAGTGCTAAGCAATTTAAATTATGCACTATATTGCGATGTAGTGTAGTTTAAGGCTTAGTTGTGTGTAAACAACATTTTTGTGTGAATAAATGTTCTTGAGTGCTTAAAGGTGAAAAACCTTGTGTTTTGGGTGTAAGGAAATACTAACAAAGCTTTGTCAAAATTTGGGTATAAAATAATAAGTTTAGGTGTTTTAATGAGGTTTAGTGACCTAGGTTGTACTAGGAATTGTTAAGGTGCAAACTTGTGAAAGAAAGGGAATTAAGGTGTTCTTAGGTGTTAAAAATGTATAGGCATTTTCTTGGAGAATTTAGTGTTTGTTAGGTGATAATGATACATCAAAGTCATGGTGGAAAGTACTTAAGTCTAGAAAAGTTTGGTGAACAAGAGAAGAATTGTGTTTGTGGGAGTTTAGGTGAGTATAGGAGGAAAAATAGAAACAGTTTGTGTAATGGAGGTGTTAAGAAAAAATAATGCTTAAGGAGTAGTGGTAGTGAAGATAAGGTAACATTTTCGTTAGTTGGTGTTGTAGGCATAAAACTACAATTTCGGAACTCAAGGAAAAATATCACAAGTGTAGGTAAATTTTGTAAGAAATTGAGTAACAAGTTCAATGAGGAATTAGACAAGTTTGAGGTGTTATTTTAGCATTAGAATATACCTAAGATCATATGGGAAGCTTGGGTAAACAATGGATGTAGAGAATAGATGAAACAAGACTTGAAAATGTCAAATGTGGAAATTTGTTGTAGTGGTCTGGGACCTAGGTCCAGGGTAATGTCCCGGACCATGCATAAATAAGGGCCAAGAATTCATATGTCACCTTGGTCTAGGACTTAGGTCTTGTACTAAGACCCGGACAACCTCTTATTTAGCCTTGAGAGTACTCTGCCCATATTGGTCCGGGACTTAAGTCCCGTACGAAGTCCCGGACCACTGCATAAAAACCATCCGAGAGTATAACTAAGTATAGGTCCGAGACCTTAGATTACGACCAAGACCCGGACAACTTAAAAAACTTAGTTTAAGGTTAGATAATGATGTCAAATGTTGGTGGTTAGTTAGTAATGATGTTGTAAGATTGTTTAAGACATGTTAGGTAGGTTATAATGACAATTAAATGGATAAAAAGTTATAACAAAGTGTGAAAGTAAAATAAACTAGAAATGTGAAGTAATAAGTTAATAAAGGTCTAGTACGTTAATTAACCGACGTTACTAAATGTGTATAGGATTCTCCAACGGTGGAAAACAATCGCAGCAAGGACCAAGGTATGGTTTTCTAGCAGTCTGTTGCCTACCGGTTTACACCGGCTTGTGTGTAGTTTGCTTTTCTGTGTGTTTATGACCTTGTAAGACTTAAAATTATGAAACGAGTTTACAGTCATTGTTATTATTGTGACGTGAGTGTACCGGTACCGTTAAACTCAAATTTGTGCTAACCCATTAAATACCTAAACTAGGTCACGTAAGAGAGCGGTACCTGGTTAACGTTTTGACCCAAGGAACGTTCTAACTACGACTATGTTTGAACTAGTTGTGGTTTGTGTTACTAAATTATGTCTCATCTCCCTTGTGTGTCTAACTGGACCTAAACCTTTACTTGTGATTGAATGAGTCAAGTTCCATCAATCGGACTTCTAACAAGTGGTTGACCGGGGAGTGAGGAGTCCGGAGTGTTCCGGCCACGCGTGTATGTACAGGGGTTGATATCTGAATCAGATCCGGCTCTCTCCTTAAGTTATGGTTGTATTCCTTCTTGGACTACAATCTCCCACAAGCATAGCAAGGCTTACCTACCTGACTATTGATCGGACTAGAAGAAATATGTACGGTGTGCTTGGATCACTATATCCGACACATCTTTGGGTTAAGTTATTCGTTCATTCAACATGACGGTAACGAGTTATGTAACGGGCTTGACATGAGTTTGATATCACTCTCTAGGCTCTCCAAGTTGGCTAACTTATGTTGGGTTGTTCTCCTAAAGTGAGAC
The DNA here is from genome assembly GCA_023374045.1 of Limonium bicolor. Lineage (NCBI taxonomy): Eukaryota > Viridiplantae > Streptophyta > Magnoliopsida > Caryophyllales > Plumbaginaceae > Limonium > Limonium bicolor. Next base: position 112,171,795 of record CM041783.1, read on the forward strand.
ATCCTTGTTGTGAATTGAATTTTTATTGCTATGCAATGTGTATCGCTATGCGTATATGTTGTATGTTAAAATGAACGCCATGTTATCATTACAATTAGTTGCGTGTATCCCGGTAGCCGACGGGCTGCACGTTAGCCATACCAGCCATGAGTTGTTGTGCCCCTTTGGGGCACCATATTTTTCTATGTTACAGGATGAGGATAGAGGAAGCAGAGTGGCTCTAGATCCTAGGCTTTATGAAATACTTTTGATAGTTTTTGGATGTTGAACCCGGGAAGCGCTGTGCTCCCGTGGTGGTATATTATGGTTTGACAATGGTACGGTTAAGGATGTAAATATTGATACTCGGTATTGTCGTTGTATTTATGGTTTTAGTATCATGCTCGGAGTCTGTGCATCAACCGATACGTTTGTATGTATTCTGCCTTGTTAGCCACGTGGGTGGCTAACGGCGTGTAACACCAACCCGTTTAGTGATCGTTATGTTATATGTTATTCCGCTGCAGTTTCATTTATTGATAAGTTAGTAGTAGGGATGTTAAAAAAAGTGGTGTCAGAGTGTAGTATCGCTCTGATGACCGGAATACTAAGCTTAGGAACATACCGAGTTAGGAAACTAAACCTTAGTTACCTGATGAGCAGTAAAGGAAAGGTTAATCACTAATTAAGTGTGGATTTACCTTATTGTCGGAAAGGTGTTACAACCGTTGGAACCGATCAGTTTGTAAGCACAGTGCTAATGAATGTTCGTGTGAATTCAGATGTCAGGTAGACCACGTGGACGAGGCCGCGGGCACGGTATGGGTGACATGGGAGACCAGGGCAATAACCCGACGACACGAGTAATGGCCGATGTAGTTGCGGCTGCCATTGCCCAGATGGTACCTCAGCTTGTCGCTGCGGTGCAGCAGGGACAGCAGCCCGGGGTTCAGCCACCACCACCGCCACGCGAGACCAACTGGGTCAAGGCGTTGGCAGATTTGAGGCCACCGTCATTCCACGGGGAGACCAACTCTATTAAGCTGAAGGCATATATCTCCGAGCTGGAGACCGCCTACGAGACCATGGATGTGCCTGCTGAAGCCAAGGTTCATCTTGCCGCTTACTACCTGAAGGGTTCGGCAAGAAGTTGGTGGAAGTTGGTGAGAGATGATGGAATACTAGATCATGAGTTTGGATGGAGGGAGTACACTCTGCTGCAAGCCAAGTGCTACCCGGTACATGTGCAGGAGGCTAAGCGCCTCGAGCTGGATAGTCTGAGGCAAGGAGACAAGATGTCGGTAGACGAGTACTACACCACCTTCACCGACCTTATCCACCTGCTACCGGACCTGGGACACTCAAACCGGGTTCTGGTAAACCGTTTTTATAACGGTCTCAGCCATCGCCTACGGTATGGGATGGGGCCAGCTGAATATACCACCTTGCAGGTAATTAAAGTACAATGTGATGTGAATAAATGTATACAGTGAGTAAATGATAATGTGAGTTTGTGAGTTTGATTCGCGGGGCATGACTGACATCCTAAATTCAGGAGTGCTATCATGCCGCTGCTAAGGTCGAGATCACCGTCCGTCTGAGGGACGAGGAGAATGCGCACAAGCGTAAGGCTTCGAGCGAGGGCCAGAACACACAAGGGTACGGGGGAGGGAAGAAGAAGAAACCATACCCCCTGTGTAACACCCCATCCGATAAATCCTCTAACCACGGTCTAACCATCACGAACACTAAATTAATCGCAGCGGAAAAACACCTAACTACCAAGGGTGATACGATACCGATAACCACCCATATGGTTACCGGGTCTAAACTACTACAATTACAGTCCCGGTCTGATAAAAGAAATACTAACTTAATTGACATAATTTACAACACTTGATTAACGAGTACTAAGTGTATATACATCAAGGCTCACAGCCCGTCAAAAGAATACGAGTTAATTGTTACTCGACTACGCCATGTTTCCTCCTAACAAAAGCAACATGTGTACCACATAGTACACCGACTATACTAGGGCTACAAGCCCGTGTACAACTCGGTACACCGCCCCGTCTACTACTAACTATCAAAAGCATAACATCCTGGTCTTCATGACTATCAACCGTCTCATGTACCTGTAAGAATAAGAAAAAATGGTGCCCCATGGGGCTCAGCTAAAGCTGCATATGGTAATCGCATACCCCATGTACTAGCGAGGGTACGCCAACTACTTGATCGCCAACATGCGGTTCATTATTATTCAAACAAGCATGCTATTAAAACAACATTATAATCATGTATAAACAATACCCTTACATAGAGCATATCACAACAATGGGAACCACACCAGTTATGCACACATTGGTCACTGAGGCCTCGAGACTCTCTCCTCAAGATCACACCTCTTCACATGTTAGCCAATTTCTCATCCGGGTAAGGCGGATGTTCAAACTCTTATCTCAAGATCATATGTCTCGCACAAGGCATGATCACACTTAACCATTATTTATCTCTTGAAATAATTGCACAGTTAAGTCGGGTGACCTCCGGGCAGAGATGAGGCATACACACCCCAACTCACCACCGGGCTTTAGGTTTGGCTTACTTCCCCGGGCTGCGACCTTACGGTTCGGAACCATGGTGGGAAGGTTAGGCTAGAACTCGGTAAGCAATCTCTCTTGCTTCCTTATTCTCACGCGTGGCCGACACTCTATCGGTCTCCTCTCAACTTCAGTTACCATTTCCAAGTTAGGTAAGTCAGAAGGTTAGTGTGTAAGTGAGTCATCTCAAACACAAGAATTCTTCTCATTCAAACATTTCATGACTTATACAAACTAGTCTTTCAAGACATAGTTCATTGGGTGCAAAGACAAGCACACAATATATAAGGAATTACCATTAAACATATTCGTGCATTTAATCTTAATTAGGTGATTGCACATAAACACAAACACACAAATCAGAGTAACCAAGTTAGGATACAGGGCATGAGAAAACCATACCGTTCACCGTCGTATCTTGCCCGTCGACTCACTCTCTCGGAGTCCAACTAATCGGGTCCTATAACATACATTAATTCGGGAGGTCAATTAACCATAATTAACCTAACTCGTTACTCCACTAACGTTTCCCGTATTTTACTTACTTAGCCATTACGTTTCAAGCTTAACTCACACAAGTTCATGTTTCACATTTTTCCTTAATCTTGTTTAAGCCCTTAATGACCCTCATATGTCATTAGTTAAGTCCTAATTAACTTGTAATATCATTACCAATCCATTCCCTAGATTAAACCCCACTTAAAACTCTTTTTTTTCATTTCTGGTCTGGTCCGGGACTTCATACGGGACTTAAGTCCCGGACCAGGATGGTAGTGCACTCTCGGCCTAAAATTATATGTGGTCCGGGACTTGGGCATGGACTTAAGTCCCGGACCAAGCTGGTAGTGCAGTCTCGGGGGTAAAATGAGGGGTGGTCCGGGACTTGGTCCTGGACCTAAGTCCCGGACCCTGCTACAGATTTTGCATTTTAGACAGTTTCTAACTCTGTTCAGGTCCTCCTCTTAGCCCACTGATTATCCAATCTTTCCCACCTATAATCCTCATGTTTTAGCACCTAATTACCTGCCTAAACCACCTTAAACCAAGCACCAAGTACACTCACCATTCTAGTTAATTTCACTTAGATTCTCATACACTTACAAAACTAGTTTTTCTCTTGTTTTCTATCAGATTTGTAACAGATTATGGTTTCTTCTTTAAACCGTTCAAACCTCACTTACTGATGCCATACCTAACTCTCAAATGACATTATTTTACTCCTAGCACACTCTTCTTCTTTGTTAGGTTCTCAAAACATTAACCACTCATCTTAACCTTCTTAAGCATCCTAGTTTCTTCCTCCAAAACAGAGCACTCAAACTATCCTTCCCTAGGCAAATTTTGACAACAACTACTTACTTTCCTATGCATTTTCACCACCCTACAAAAGCTCACAACACTCTCCTCCCACCTTTTTGGTTTAAACATAAACACATCAAAATCCCATTTGCTCACATATGTAAACTAACCTAACTTCTAGGTTTATTTACATACTCATACACATTAAAACATTCCCTTTCAACTATCAATATTGTAGTACCATGACTTCACAAGCTCAAAGTTATTTATACAACACAAACATTAGTTTCACAAAGGAAATAAAACAAACACAAGGTAAGCTCTTTACCTTGTTTACTTTCAGTTTTCACTCCTCTTCTTCCTCTATCTCTTGTTCCCTCTTTCTCTTCTTGTTTTCTACACCACACAAGGATTATGGATTGCTAGCTACAACCACATCCCATCACACACATTTAACAAACCAATTCAATTTCTCTTCACACAACCTAATATCTTAAAGAGCTAGTCCTCAAAGTTTAGTTTAGATTTTACCTTAGAGAAACCAAATGGATGGCTTGGCAATCAATTGGAGGAGTTTCCAACACCCCACAAAAACATGAGGGTTCGCTGAAATGAGAGGGATTTTCAATCCTGAGGGAAAAATCCCACAAATGATAAAACATGCTTGAAATGGCCTAAACTTCCACTTAATATTACCTTAAGGCATCAAGGAGATGGAGGAGGGTTAGAATCGGCCCTTCAAGCTTCAAAAGCTCCAACCTCCATGGAAGTGAAGATGGAGGAATCGAGACTTTGTTGGGTGGAAATCGAAGCTCTCACCGAGAGGAATCTAACGGTATAAATTTAGTGTGATTTGGTGGAGAATTGAACAAGATAGAGGTGAGACAAGGTGAGGGTTATGTGCTGTTGGAGTCGCGAGTTACAGAGGAGGAAGAAGTTTCAAAGCTCTGGAGCAAATCGTGAAATGAAGAAAGGAGAAGGTGAGAGGGTAAGTAATTTAAGCTACTTTTTACTTTATACTATTTGCTTTATTCATTTATTTGTCTTGTTATTACTTAATAGCTAGCAAGCTATTAATGGGTGTATGCTTATTAATTAATACCGGCCCACATTAATTAATAGCCCGGGTCATTTTTCGTCTTTTCGAATTAAACGCGTTTCGTCTCCCGGTTCCGACACTATTCATTTACCGGATCCGTTTTCCGGAATTTTGCCGTTTAATTAATTTTAATAACTCTAGACCCACACAACGGTTTAATTATAGATATTTAACTAACTATAATTATTACGAGTTAATTAAACCCGTTTAAAATCACGTTTTCCCCGGTTTCTCGAAAAACACGTTTTAAAGCTCGTTTACGTTTTTAACTCGTTTTACGAATCCGTTTTCTTCGGGAATTGTTCCTACATATTTATTTATGACTAATTAAGCTTTTAAATATTTCATTAGCCTAATTAATCACTATTTTTAATCCCGGGGTATTTCACCCTGTCCAAGAAAGGTCAACACCAGGGTGGCAAAGGCCAAGCCCAGACCACCACTGCTGAGGAGCCACTGCAGCTCACATATGCCTATGCGGCTAAGCCCCTACGCTGTCACCCGCCCAAGGGTAACTACCAATTCCGATTACTGAAGTTCAAATGTGTGTGTTGTTATGTTGTGAAGTATGTATAGATGGTGTGATGTTATAGCAGCTAGCACGGGCTCTGGACCAGAGCGCCACTATTACTGTAAGTGGTGCGACGGAGACCACCCTGGCAAGGACTACAAGGGAAACGATGTGTAGTGTTACTACTGCAAGAAGAAGGGGCACCGTGACTTCGAGTGCCACCAAAACCCCAACAGCAGGAACTTCAAGCCAAAGTGGCAAGGAAAGGGTAAGGCTACTGTGACCACTGAGGGCCCGAAGGCGACTCACCAGCCATCCTCAGCTCAGGGGAACACTGACTCCCAGAAGGGGAAAGGGTCGGGATCCGGCAAAGCCACCCTGAATGTGGTAGACCGGTCAGAGGCTGCTGGACCCTCTTCTAGACCAGGTACTACTTGAACCATTGAGTTAAGTAATTGACTGCTTACCGCATTTCATGCATGAGTGTTAGCAAGTCAAAGTGTACAACCATATAAGTAAAGAGTTAAAGCATAATGTATAATTTACCTAAGTTAGAAAATTTTAAACCTTAAGAACCTTCAATATTTGTTATCCGATCCCACCCACACCGAACCCTGAAGCAACCACCATCTGCATCACCGAATTCCCGATGGAACAATGTCAGGTCATCCAGCCAGGTATGATATTATTAAATGGATACCTAACTCCTGAAGCACAAATCCACATCATCCGCCGATGAGACGAACTGGGGGCAGCACTTGGAGGTTTCTACACACCCGAATACCCGAGTGGATCAAAGATGAAATTGAAGATGATGGCATGGGTAAGGACTGGAACCCTTACACCAAGACATATCAGGATGAATGAGTGGAAGACGGAGCAACAATACTGAGGATACCTGAGGAGTTCCTTACGGTCGTTAACCACGCCGTGGGAATTGCTCAGCAAGTTGAATCGGATCCAATTCAGAATGTTAAAGCAGATTTGTGTATTGTGAACTTCAATCAGAAGGGTGGACGGTTAGGTTTACACCAGGATAAGGACGAAACACCCTAGTCTCTGAGTAAGGGAGTACCCGTGGTGTCTTGGTCCATTGGTGATACCGTAGTGTATGTGTATCGCGAGCAGAAGCGTGCTGATCTCGCGAAGAAGTTAGTGTTGAAGTCAGGAGATGTATTGATCATGGGTGGACAATCAAGGATGATATATCACAGTATCAAGAAGATCAAACTGAATACCGCACCTTCGACAGTAGTTAATGCCACACACATGAAACCCGAACGTTTGAATATGACATTTCGGTAGTTTTAAGCCTTGTGTAACCATGTAATGAGTCAAGCCGGTTGTATGTTAAGGATGTTATATGTTAGCTATGTCAGCAATGTAAACCAACTTATGGTGTAAAGACTATGTTAATGAATATAGAGACATTGTTTTGGAGTATATCAACCGTGTTGTTACCGAGTACTTACGAGTTTGTGAACTGAATTAGGCTGTGCACTCGAAAGGGAGGTATACTGGGAGTGTGTAATGAGGCAGAAGCCGGCAGAAGCGGCACTATCCTCACCGATACTTTTCCAGTCAATGGCGTGGACGCATCGATCTTGTTCGACTCTGGAGCCTCACACACATTTGTTTCACTTTCATTTGCGAAGAGGCTGGTGTTAGACGGTGAAGAATTGCCTGACTTCCTAGTCACTCTCCCGTCGAAAGAGCGGATCAAGTGTACCCGCTATCACCGAGATGCTGTTGTGCGAATCAAGGATGAAGAGTTTCTGATCGACATGATAGAGTTCGACGGACTTGGATTCGATGTTATTGTAGGGATGAACTGGTTGGAGCGGTACAAGGGTCGAATCCTATGTGCCGAGCATCGACTGCTTCTTCGGAGTCCGATTGGGGTTACCATTTCATACCGCCAGAGGCCTAGGGAGCCTTCGACTCAGATTGTCTCCGCTATGTCTATGTATCGTGAGTTGCGAAGAAAGAGTGATGTGTACCCCTGCTATGTCCAGGACATAGAGAGAGATCCGGAGTTTAGCCCAGATGTGCCGGTAGTGTCAGAGTTTCTTGATGTTTTTCCTAAGGAACTACCGGGCATGCCGCCAACACGGGAAGTGGAGTTTGAGATTGAATTGGTGCCGGGGACCGGACCAATAGCGAAGGCGCCCTATCGTATGGCTCCAGCTGAGGTGACTGAGCTCAAGGGGCAGCTGAGAGACCTACTCGACAAGGGATTTGTACGCCCGAGCGTTTCACCATGGGGAGCGCCGGTCCTCTTCGTGAAGAAGAAGGACAGTAGCCTCCGCCTCTGCATCGACTACAGAGAGCTGCATGCAGTCACGGTGAAGAACCGTTATCCTTTACCCCGCATTGACGATTTATTCAACCAGTTGAAAGGAGCATTAGTATTCTGCAAGATCGACTTACGATCCGGTTATCACCCGATCGCTATTCGAGAAGGTGACATTGAGAAGACCGCATTCCGAACCAGTTACGATCACTATGAGTTTACAGTTATGCCGTTTGGTTTATCCAATGCACCAGCCAAGTTTATGGACTTAATGAACCGCCTCTTCCGAGGTTAGTTGGACAAGTAAGTGGTAGTCTTCATCGACGATATTCTTGTGTAATCGAAATCGAAAGGTGAGCATGAAAGCCACCTGAGAAGTATGTTGCAAATGTTGAGGCAGAATCAGTTGTGTGCCAAATTCTCTAAGTGTGAATTTTGGTTGAACCAAGTTTCATTACTTGGTCATGTTATTACCGAGGCTGAGATCGCTATTGATCCGGCCAAGATAGATGCAGTGCGCACCTGGCCAAGGCCGAAGACAGTTACCGACATCCGGAGCTTCCTCGGTCTGGCAGGATATTATAGGAGATTTGTGAAGGACTTCTCCAGTATCTTGAAGCCGATGACTTCTTTAATGAAGAAGGATGCACCATTCGAGTGGACAGTCGACTGTGAGAGTTCTTTTCAGAGTCTCTAGGATGCTCTGACATCTACACCAGTCTTGAGTATACCAGACGGTACAGATGGTTTTGAGGTCTACTGTGACGCATCTGGAAGAGGTATGGGATGTGTATTGATGCAACACGGGAAGGTCATAGCATACGCCTCCCAACAGCTGAAGAAGCACAAAGAGAACTACCCTACCCACGACTTAGAATTGGGTGCCATTGTCTTCGCTTTGAAGATATGGTGACATCATTTGTATGGGGTAAACGTGACGATTTATTCTGACCACAAGAGTTTGAAGTACTTGTTCACTCATAAAGAGTTGAACATGAGGCAAAGAAGGTGGGTCGAGTTTCTAAACGACTATAACATCAACCTTCAGTACAAAGAGGGTAAGGCAAATGTGGTAGCTGACGCACTGAGTCGCCGGGCACACTCTCTCCATTCGCTAGTATCTCATTCTAGCTTGGTTGAAGAGGTGTGGAGTGCTCAGATGACGGATCAGTATATGTTAGAGATCAGGCAGAAGCTTATTGATGGAACATTCGAGGGTCAGAAGTATGATTTCCGACTCCACGATGATGACCTGATTCGGCTGAATGGCCGACTGTGTATTCCGAGGAGTAGCGCCGAGCTGAAAGAGCGCATACTGAGTTAATCCACCGTTCTACAACTTTGATTCACCCCGGAGCTTCAAAGATGTATAAGGAAATGAAACGATATTTCTGGTGGACTGGCATGAAAAAGGATGTGAATGATTATGTTGTGAGGTGTCACACTTGTCAAGGTCAAGTTTGAGCACCGACAGCCTGGTGGTATGGTACAGCCAATGCCAGTGCCTGAGTGGAAGTTCCATGATATTTCCATGGACTACGTAGTAGGGCTTCCGCCTACAAGGGGAGGTCTGAATATGATTTGGGACGTTGTTGACCGACTGACCAAGGTGGCTTGATTCATACCGATGAAGGACACCTAGAAAGTGGCAAAGCTTGCAGAGCTCTTCGACCGAGAGATAGTACGACATCATGGGGTACCAAAGACTATCGTGTCTGATAGGGATACAGATTCCTCTCGAGCAAATGAAGAACTACACGGGAAGCGCTTGGTACCGAGCTGAAGCTAAGTACAACGTTCCACCCACAGACAGATGGTCAGAGTGAGCGCACCATCCAGACGCTAGAGGATATGTTATGTGCATGTGCACTGGACTTTCGGACCAGCTGGATTGGTAAGTTAAATCTGATTGAGTTTAGCTACAACAACAGTTGCCGTGCTTCAATCAAGATGTCTCCCTTCTAGGCCTTATACGGTAGACCATGCCGCACACCATTATGCTGGGATGAGTCAAGTAAGACGGTCATTATAGGACCAGGGAATCTAGAACAAGTACAATAGAAGTACGTCAGATCTGAGCTCAGGACAGGCAGAAATCATATGTAGATGTGCGACGATGTGACCTGGAGTTCGCTGTAGGCGACCAGGTGTTTCTGAGAGTTTCCCCCATGAAGGGAGTGTTCTGTTTTGGCCAGAAAGGCAAGTTGAGCCCGAAATATGTGGGGCCTTATGTTGTGACGGAGCGGAGGCAAGGTACATGATGTATTTCATGTGTCCCAGTTGAAGAAATATATGTCTCATCCTTCTCATGTACTTCAGCCCGAAAGGCTAACGTTAGAGCCGACCATGCTTTCAGTGGAGACTCCCGTACGGATCCTGGACACTAAGACTCGAGACACTCGCAATAAGTCTGTAAGACTGGTGAAGGTCCTCTGGTCTAACCAGGACGTCGGGGAGGCCACTTGGGAGTTGGAAGATAAGATGAAGGTGAAGTACCCGTCGTTGTTTACTCCTTAGTATTTGTATGTATAGGGTACGGGGCGTACCCCTTTTCTAAGGGGGGTAGAGCCGTTTCGGTTATGTATGTACGACATGTATTGAAATACATTATCTATGTTGTTATGTTATAGACCCTTGAGTCTAAGTGATGTTATGTTACCGGGACCTAGAGTCCAATGTTATGTAAAGTATGTTTGTCATGAAAGTATTGTTTTATAAGTAACCCGTGTTCTAATATAAAGATGCTAGGTAAATATGAACTTTGCGGTCAAAGTTCTTTTAAGGGGGGTAGATTGAAATACCCCAAACCTTTATGTTTTTTAAATATTAAATTATGGTATATTAAGGCTAAAAAGTGCCTTGGAAACATTGGTGAACAATTTAAACCATAGAAAACACTATAAAATACTACAAAGGCAATTAGAGCAAAAATGTGCTCTAAGCTTGGGATAACCTTGGTTAGGACTCTAAGAGCCTACCAAGACCTTATTTACATGTTTATGAAGATATTAAACCAGTTACCAAAGAAAACCAAGCTTGAAAACAAGTTAAACACAAAATGTGCATTAAGAAGTCTTAAAGCACATTTTTGAAAAATTGTCTTAGAAATGGGTTTTGAGTGGCTAAATGCCCATCATTACTCTTTAGTTAACATGTGTACTACTTAGTATCACATTAGGAAGTCTAAATAAATGGGAAATCAAAAATTTCACAATTATGTGCACTAATTTGTGAATAGTGACCAAATAGTGCTAGTTTAAGACATTAGTCAATGTAAGTCAACTAAATGGTCAACAAAGACCATAAAATACCCCATTTGACTAAGGCGGCCGGTTTCCAAATGTGACTCACCACACTTAACTAACTAAATTAAGAAGGAAGGAAAAAGCAAGTAAATTCATTATTTACCTTTAAGCTCAAATATCTTTTAAAACTTACCTCTCTCTTCATTCTCTTCTTCCTTTCTCATTTCCCACCGTCTCCAACCTGCATTCTCTCTTCTCCGTCGGTTTTGCTACAGTCCACACCCATACTCCATTTTTGATTGCTTATATCTCCTAGCTCCATGTACCAAAATTAATTCCAAGACCACCATTCTCTTAGTTTAGTCAAGCTCTACAATATTGTCTTTCCAAATATCCAAAACCTTCATTTGGTGCCATGAGGAATCACCAAGGAAGGAGCTTGAACTCATCTTTTCACACCTTAATGTTCTCCTTTGCTTCAAGGTAAGGAACCCAAAGAAAAACTTCATTTCCTCTTGTTTTCATATGTGACCAAAAATCACCTCTTCATGGTGTTTTCTTTTGCTCATTCTTAGCTTCATTCCAATCTTCAGAGGGCTTGGTGGAGTCTTCTCTTGTACTTAATCCAATTCCCATTCAATTCTAAGGTATAACATTCATTTTTGTGTTTTAAGACATTATATGACCTAAGGTTTATTAATGAGTAAAAGCATGAAGATTAATGCTCATTATCTTTACTTGTGTATGGATAGAAGGTTGACAAGTGATCAAGTTCCTTGCTAATCTTCTATCCAAGGAAACAAGAAAGAAGTTTGGAAGGATAAAAGGTAAACAACCTAACCTTATGTGTCTTAGGAAAATTGAGCTTTAAGATGCTTAATAAACTACCTAAGGAGCCAATGGTAAATGAGCTAGAATACTATCTTCAAAGAGGTTATTAAAGGCATTTGTGTTGTTGTATGTATTTGCAGGTCAAAGGCAAATATAATGTGGAAATTCAGTGTTTATGGTTTATGCAATTTAAGGGCCTAAGAGCCATGCAATTTAAGGGCCTGAGTGCTAAGCAATTTAAATTATGCACTATATTGCGATGTAGTGTAGTTTAAGGCTTAGTTGTGTGTAAACAACATTTTTGTGTGAATAAATGTTCTTGAGTGCTTAAAGGTGAAAAACCTTGTGTTTTAAGTGTAAGGAAATACTAACAAAGCTTTGTCAAAATTTGAGTAGAAAATAAGAAGTTTAGGTGTTTTAATGAAGTTTAGTCACCTAAGTTGTACTAGGAATTGTTAAGGTGCAAACTTGTGATAGAAATGGAATCAAGGTGTTCTTAGGTGTTAAAAATGTATAGGCATTGTCTTGGAGAGTTTAGTGTTCGTTAGGTGATAACGATACATCAAAGTATTGGTGGAAAGTACGTAAGTCTAGAAAAGTTTGGTGAACAAGAAAGAATTGTGTTTGTGAGAGTTTATGTGAGTATGGGAGGAAAAATAGAAACAGTTTGTGTAATGGTAGTGAGTAGTGGTAGTGAAGATAAGTTAACATTTTGGTTACTTGGTGTTGTAGGCATAAAACTACCATTTAGGAACTCAAGGAAAAATATCACAAGTGCTGGTAAATTTTGTAAGAAATTGGGTAACAAGTTGGATGAGGAATTAGACAAGTTTGAGGTGTTATTTTAGCATTAGAATATACCTAAGATCATATGGGAATCTTGGGTAAACAATGGATGAAGATAATAGATGAAACAAGACTTGAAAATGTCAAATGTGGAAATCTGTTGCAGTGGTCCGGAACCTAGGTCCAGGGTAATGTCCCGGACTATGCATAAATAAGGGCCGAGAATTCATATGTTACCTTGGTCCGGGACTTAGGTCTTGTACTAAGACCCGGACCACCTCTTATTTAGCCCCGAGAGTTGTCTGCCCATATTGGTCCGGGACTTAAGTCCCGTATGAAATCCCAGACCACTACAAACTATCCGAGAGTATAACCAAGTACAGGTCCGGGACCTTAGATAAGGACCAAGTCCCATACCACTTAAAAAACTTAGTTTATGCTTAGATAATGATGTCTAATGATGGTGGTTAGTTAGTAATGATGTTGTAAGGTTGTTTAAGACATGTTAGGTAGGTTATAATGACAATTACAAGGGTAAAAAGTTATAACAAAGTGTGAAAGTAAAATAAACTAGAAATGTGAAGTAATAAGTTAAAAAAGGTCTAGTACGTTAATTAACCGACGTTATTAAATGTGTATAGGATTCTCCAACGGTGGAAAACAATCACAGCAGGGACCAAGGTATGGTTTTCTTGCAGTCTGTTGCCTACCGGTTTACGCCGGCTTGTGTGTTGTTTGCTTTTCTGTGAGTTTATGACCTTGTAAGACTTAAAATTATGAAACGAGTAGACAGTCATTGTTATTATTGTGACATGAGTGTACCGGTACCGTTAAACTAAAATTCGTGCTAACCCATTAGATACCTAAACTAGGTCACGTAAGAGAGCGGTACCTGGTTAACGTTTCAACCCAAGGAAACAAGAAAGAAGTTTGGAAAAGAGGTAAACAACCTAACCTTATGTTTCTTAGGAAAATTGAGCTTTAAGATGCTTAATAAACTACCTAAGGAGCCAATGGTAAATGAGCTAGAAAACTATCCTCAAAGAGGTTATTAAAGGCTATGTGTTGTTGTATGTATTTGCAGGTCAAAGGCAAATATAATGTGGAAATTCAGTGTTTATGGTTTATACAATTTAAGGGCCTAAGAGCCATGCAATTTAAGGGCCTAAGTGCCAAGCAATTTAAATTATGCACTATATTGTGATGTAGTGTAGTTTAAGGCTTAGTTGTGTGTAAAGAACATTTTTGTGTGAATAAATGTTCTTGAGTGCTTAAAGGTGAAAAACCTTGTGTTTTGGGTGTAAGGAAATACTGACAAAGCTTTGTCAAAATTTGAGTAGAAAATAAGAAGTATAGGTGTTTTAATGAAATTTAGTGACCTAGGTTGTGCTAGGAATTGTTAAGGTGCAAACTTGTGAAAGAAAGGGAATTAAGGTGTTATTTGGTGTTAAAAATGTATAGGCATTGTATTGTAGAGTTTAGTGTTCATTAGGTGATAATGATACATCAAAGTCAAGGTGGAAAGTACTTAAGTCTAGAAAAGTTTGGTGAGCAAGAGAAGAATTGTGTTTGTGAGAGTTTAGGTGAGTATGAGAGGAAAAATAGAAATAGTTTGTGTAATGGTAGTGAGTAGTGGTAGTGAAGATAAGTTAACATTTTGGTCAATTGGTTTTGTAGGCATAAAACTACCATTAGGAACTCAAGGAAAATATCACAAGTGTTGTAAATTTTGTAAGAATTGAGTAACAAGTTGGATGAGAATTAGACAGTTGAGGTGTTATTTTAGCATTGGAATATACCTAAGATCATATGGGAAGCTTGGGTAAACAATGGATGAAGAGAATAGATGAAACAAGACTTGAAAATGTCAAATGTGGAAATTTTTTGTAGTGGTCCGGGACCTAGGTCCAGGGTAATGTCCCGGACCATGCATAAATAAGGGCCGATAATTCATATGTTACCTTGGTCTGGGACTTAGGTCTTGTACTAAGACCCGGACCACCTCTTATTTAGCCCGAGAGTTGTCTGCCCATATTGGTCCGGGACTTAAGTCCCGTATGAAATCCCAGACCACTACATAAACACTATCCGAGAGTATAACCAAGTATAGGTCCGGGACCTTAGATAAGGACCAAGTCCAGGACCACTTAAAAAACTTAGTTTAAGGTTATATAATGATGTCTAATGATGGTGGTTAGTTAGTAATGATGTTGTAAGGTTGTTTAAGACATGTTAGGTAGATTATAATGACAATTAAAAGGGTAAAAAGTTATAACAAAGTGTGAAAGTAAAATAAACTAGAAATGTAAAGTAATAAGTTAATAAAGGTCTAGTACATTAATTAACCAACGTTACTAAATGTGTATAGGATTCTCCAACGGTGGAAAACAATCGCAGCAGGGACCAAGGTATGGTTTTCTTGCAGTCTGTTGCCTACCGGTTTACACCGGCTTATGTGTTGTTTGCTTTTCTGTGTGTTTATGACCTTGTAAGACTTAAAATTATGAAATGAGTTTACAGTCATTGTTATTATTGTGACATGAGTGTACCGGTACCATTAAACTCGAATTCGTGCTAACCCATTAGATACCTAAACTAGGTCACGTAAGAGAGCGGTACCTGGTAAACGTTTCGACCCAAGGAACGTTCTAACTACGACTATGTTTGAACTAGTTGTGGTTTGTGTTACTAAATTATGTCTCATCTCCCTTGTGTCTAACTGGACCTAAACCTTTGGTTGTGATTGAATGAGTCAAGTTCCATCAATAGGACTTCTAACAAGTGGTTAACCGGGGAGTGAGGAGTCCGGAGTGTTCCGACCACGCGTGTACGTACGGGGGTTGATATCTGAATCAGATTCGGCTCTCTCGTTTCGTTAAGGTTGTATTCCTTCTTGGACTACAATCTCCCACAAGCTTAGCAAGGCTTTCCTACCTGACTATTGATCGGACTAGGGGGAATATGTACGGTTTGCTTGGATCACTATATCCGACACATCATTGGGTTAAGTTATACGTTCATTCAACATGACGGTAACGAGTTATGTAACGGGCTTGACATGAGTTTGATATCACTTTCTCGGCTCTCCAAGTTGGCTAACTTATGTTGGGTTGTTCTCCTAAAGTGAGACATCCTTGTTGTGAATTGCATTCTTATTGCTATGCAATGTGTATTGCTATGCCTATATGTTGTATGTTAAAATGAACGCCATGTTATCATGACAATTGGTTACGTGTATCCCGGTAGCCGACGGGCTGCATGTTAGCCATACCAGCCATGAGTTGCTAAGCCCCTTTGGGGCACCATATTTTTCTATGTTGCAGGATGAGGATCGAGGAAGCGGAGTGGCTCTAGATCCTAGGCTTTATGAAATACTTTTGATAATTTTTGGATGTTGAACCCCGGAAAGCGTCTATGCTCCCGTGGTGGTATATTATGGTTTGACAATGGTACGGTTAAGGATGTAAATTTTGATACTCGGTATTGTCGTTGTATTAATGGTTTTAGTATTATGCTCGGAGTCTGTGCATCAGACTGATACGTTTGTATGTATTCTACCTTGTTAGCCACGTGGGTGGCTAACGGCGTGTAACACCAACTCGTTTAGTGATCGTTATGTTATACGTTATTCCGCTGCAGTTTCATTTATTGTTAAGTTAATAGTAGGGGTGTTAAAAAAAGTGGCGTCAGAGCGAAGTATCGCTCTGATGACCGGAATACCGAGCTTAGGAACATACCGAGTTTGGAAACTAAACCTTAGTTACCTGAGTAAGCAGTAAAGGAAAGGTTAACCACTAATTAATTGTGGATTTACCTTATTATCGGAAAGGTGGTACAACCGTTGGAACAGATCAGTTTGTAAGCACAGTGCTAATGAATGTTCGTGTGAATTCAGATGTCAGGTAGACCACGTGGACGAGGCCGCGGGTGCGGTATGGGTGACACGGTAGACCAGGGCAATAACCCGACGGCACGAGTAATGGCCGATGCAGTTGCGGCTGCCGTTGCCCAGATGGTACCTCAGCTTGTCGCTGCGGTGCAGCAGGGACAGCAGCCCGGGGTTCAGCCACCACCACCGCCACGCGAGACCAACTGGGTCAAGGCGTTGGCAGATTTGAGGCAACCGTCATTCCACGGGGAGACCGACTCTAGTAAGATGGAGGCGTACATCTTCGAGCTGAAGACTGCCTACGAGACCTTGGATGTGCCTGCTGAAGCCAAGGTTCGTCTTTCCGCTTACTACCTGAAGGGTTCGGCAAGAAGTTGGTGGAAGTTGGTGAGAGATGATGGAATACTAGATGCTGAGTTTGGATGGAGGGAGTACACTGCTCTGCTGCGAGCCAAGTACAACCCGGTACATGTGCAGGAGGCTAAGCGCCTCGAGCTGGATAGTCTGAGGCAAGGAGACAAGATGTCGTTAGACGAATACTACACCGCCTTCACCGACCTTATCCACCTGCTGCTGGACCTGGGATACTCAAACCGGGTTCTGGTAAACCATTTTTATAACGGTCTCAGCCATTGCCTACGCTATGGGATGGGGCCAGCTGAATATACCACCTTGTAGGACATGACTGACATCCTAAATTCAGGAGTGCTATCATGCCGCTGCTAAGGTCGAGATCACCGTCCGTCTGAGGGACGAGGAGAATGCGCACAAGCGCAAGGCTTCGAGCGAGGGCCAGAACACACAAGGGTACGGGGGAGGGAAGAAGAAGAAACCATACCCCCAGTCCCAGAACGGTCAGCACCAGGGTGGCAAAGGCCAAGCCCAGACCACCACTGCTAAGGAGCCACTGCAGCTCACATATGCCTATGCGGCTAAGCCCCTACGCTCTCACCCGCCCAAGGGTAACTACCAATTCCGATTACTAAAGTTCAAATGTGTGTGTTGTTATGTTGTGAAGTATTTATTGATGGTGTGATGTTATAGCAGCTAGCACGGTCTCTAGACCAGAGCGCCACTATTACTGTAAGTGGTGCAACGGAGACCACCCCGGCAAGGACTACAAGGGAAACGATGTGCAGTGTTACTACTGCAAGAAGAAGGGGCACCGTGACTTCGAGTGCTACCAAAACCCCAACAGCAGGAACTTCAAGCCAAAGTGGCAAGGAATGGGTAAGGCTACCGAGACCACTGAGGGCCTGAAAGCGACTCACCAGCCATCCTCAGCTCAGGGGAACACTGACTCCTAGAAGGGGAAAGGGTCGGGATCCGGCAAAGCCGCCCTAAATGTGGTAGACCGGTCAGAGGCTGCTGGGCCCTCTTCTAGACCAGGTACTACTTGAACCATTGAGTGAAGTAATTGACTGCTTACCGCATTTCATGCATGAGTGTTAGCAAGTCAAAGTGTACAACCATATAAGTAAAGAGTTAAAGTATAATGTATAATTTACATAAGTTAGATAATTTTAAACCTTAGGAACCTTCAATATTTGTTATCCGTTCCCACCCACACCGAACCCTGAAGCAACCACCATCTGCATCACCGAATTCCCGATGGAACAATGTCAGGTCATCCAGCCAGGTATGATATTATTAAATGGATACCTGACTCCTGAAGCACAAATCCACATCATCCGACGAAGCGACGTACTGGGGGCAGCACTTGGAGGTTTCTACACACCCGAATACCCGAGTGGATCAAAGATGAAATTGAAGATGATGTGCATGGGTAAGGACTGGAGCCCTTACACCAAGACATATTAGGATGAATGAGCGGAACACGGAGCAACAGAACCGAGGATACCTGAGGAGTTCCTTGCAGTCATTAACCACGCCGTGGGAATTGCTCAGCAAGTTGAATCGGATCCAATTCAGAATGTTAAAGCAGATTTGTGTATTGTGAACTTCTACCAGAAGGGTGGACGGTTAGGTTTACACCAGGATAAGGACGAAACACCCGAGTCTATGAGTAAGGGAGTACCCGTGGTGTCTTGGTCCATTGGTGATACCGCAGTGTTTGTGTATCACGAGTAGAAGCGTGCTGATCTCGTGAAGAAGTTAGTGTTGAAGTCTGGAGATGTATTGATCATGGGTGGACAGTCGAGGATGATATATCACGGTATCAAGAAGATCAAACTGAATACCGCATCTTCGACAGTAGTTAATGCCACACACATGAAACCCGGATGTTTGAATTTGACATTTCGGTAGTTTTAAGCCTTGTGTAACCATGTAATGAGTCAAGCCAGTTGTATGTTAAGGATGTTATATATGTTAGCTATGTCGGCAATGTAAACCAACTTATGGTGTAAAGAGTATGTTAATGAATAAAGAGACATTGTTTTGGAGTATATCAACCATGTTGTTAACGTGTACTTACGAGTTTGTGAACTGAATTAGGCCGTGCACTCGGAAAAGGAGGTATATTGGGAGTGTGTAATGAGGCAGAAGCGGCACTATCCTCACCGGTACCTTTCCAGTCAATGGCGTGGACGCATCGATCTTGTTTGACTCTGGAGCCTCACACACGTTTGTTTCGCTTTCATTTACGAAGAGGATGGTGTTAGACGGTGAGGAGATGCCTGACTTCCTAGTCACTCTTCCGTAGAAAGAGCGGATCAAGTGTACCCGCTATCACCGAGATGTTGTTGTGTGAATCAAGGATGAAGTGTTTCCGATCGACATGATAGAGTTCGACGGACTTGGATTCGATGTTATTGTGGGGATGAACTGGTTGGAGCGGTACAAGGGTCGAATCCTATGTGCCGAGCATCGACTGCTTCTTCGGAGTCCGACTGGGGTTACCATTTCATACCGCCAGAGGCCTAGGGAGCCTTCGACTCAGATTATCTCCACTATGTCTATGTATCTGGAGTTTAGCCCAGATGTGCCGGTAGTGTCGGAGTTTCCTGATGCTTTTCCTAAGGAACTACTGGGCATACCGCCAGCACGGGATGTGGAGTTTGAGATTGAATTGGTGCCGGGGACCAGACCAATAGCGAAGGCGCCCTACCGTATGGCTCCAGCTGAGATGACTGAGCTCAAGGAGCAGCTGAGAGAACTACTCGACAAGGGATTTATACGCCCGAGCGTTTCACCATGGGGAGCGCCGGTCCTCTTCGTGAAGAAGAAGGACGGTAGCCTCCGCCTCTGCATCGACTACAGAGAGCTGCATGCAGTCACGGTGAAGAACCGTTATCCTTTACCCCTCATTGACGATTTATTCGACCAGTTGAAAGGAGCATCATTATTCTCCAAGATCGACTTACGATCCGGTTATCACCAGATCGTTATTCGAGAAGGTGACATTGAGAAGACCGCATTCCGAACCAGATATGATCACTATGAGTTTACGGTTATGTCGTTTGGTTTATCCAATGCACCAGCTATGTTTATGGACCTAATGAACCGCCTCTTCCAAGATCATTTGGACAAGTAAGTGGTAGTCTTCATCGATGACATTCTTGTATAATTGAAATCAAAAGGTGAGCATGAAAGCCACCTGAGAAGTGTGTTGCAAATGTTGAGACAGAATCAGTTGTATGCCAAGTTTCATTCCTTGGTCATGTTATTACCGAGGCTGGGATTGCTGTTGATCCGGCCAAGATAGATGCAGTGCGCACCTGGCCAAGGCCAAAGACAGTTACTGACATCTGGAGCTTTCTCTGTCTGGCAGGATATTATAGGAGATTTGTGAAGGACTTCTCCAGTGTCTGGAAGCCGATGACTTCCTTAATGAAGAAGGATGCACCATTCGAGTGGACAGTCGACTGTGAGAGTTCTTTTCAGAGTCTCAAGGATGCTTTGACAACTGCACCAGTCCTGACTATACCAGACTGTACAAATGGTTTTGAGGTCTAATGTGACGCATCAGGAAGAGGTATGGGATGTGTATTGATGCAACACGGGAAGGTCGTAGCATACGCCTCCCAACAGCTTAAGTTGGTTGAAGAGAACTACCCTACCCACGACTTAGAATTGGGTGCCATTGTCTTCGCTTTGACGATATGGTGACATCATTTGTATAGGGTAAACGTGATGATTTATTCTGACCACAAGAGTTTGAAGTACTTGTTGACTTAGAAAGAGTTGAAAATGAGGCAAAAAAGGTGGGTCGAGTTTCTAAACGATTATAACATCAGCCTGCAGTACAAATAGGGTAAGGAAAATGAGGTAGCTGACGCACTGAGTCGCCGAGCACACTCTCTCCATTCGCTAGTCTCTCATTCTAGCTTGGTTGAAGAGGTGCGGAGTGCTCAGATGACAGATCAGTATATGTTAGAGATCAGGCAGAAGCTTATTGATGGAACTCCACGATGATGACCTGATTAGGGTGAATGGCCGACTGTGTATTCCGAGGAGTAGCGCCGAGCTGAAAGAGCGCATACTGAGTGAATCCCACTATTCTATGACTTCGATTCACCCTGGAGCATTAAAGATGTATAAGGACATGAAACGATATTTCTGGTGGACTGGCATAAAAAAGGATGTGAATGATTATGTTGTGAGGTGTCTCACTTGTCAGAAGGTCAAGTTTGAGCACCGACGGCCTAGTGGTATGGTATAGCCAATGCTAGTGCCTGAGTGGAAGTTCCACGATATTTCCATGGACTTCATAATATGGCTTCCGCCTACAAGGGGAGGTCTAGATATGATTTGGGTACTTGTTGACCGACTGACCAAGGTGGCTCGATTCATACCGATGAAGGACACCTCGAAAGGACATCATGAAAGGCGATTTTTAGGAATTGTGAGAGTTGGAATCAGGTGATTTCGATAAATAACCGATTAGATAAAAATCTTACAATCTGGAATCTCCCATAATTCGTAACTTATTATTGAAAAATTTAAATAACGAAATTCCAACGGCATTAGTCTCTAAAAAACATCCTCTATCTTGTATTAAAATTTCATGTTATTTTGATTTGATTTCGGTATATTCTAGAGGCGAGAGGAAATTGCAAAAATGATTGAATTTCTCTTTAAAATTTTGGGCCAAGGTTCCAAATAAAATAATTTCAGGTTTATGACTGTATGTAGTCATGCTAACCATGTGACAATTTTATTTTAATTTCAAAAACCTTTTTATTTCTGTTTTGAGGCTATTTCATGAGTTAATTATTAAAGAAATTAGCTTATAATATGAATTAAAAGCTAAATTTCCAGAATAAATATTATCAGAAAATCATGAAATACCTTTCATAATGACTATGATTTTGGAAATGTTTGGAGATAGTGAGCAAGTCATATAAAAATAGAAAATCCCGAGAATGTCCTTGGAAAATCCCGCATTGGTGCATTTTAACCCGTTTGCCCTTTGTAGCACGTATGCCTTAGAGACTATTCTGAGGGGGGTTAAAATTTTGGGTCTAACAGATTGCCCCCCGTAAACTAGGCTTTGTAATGAAAATGAAAAGTCTAGTTGATGCTTGAGTGATACCCCAATATTTTGGATCCTAAAAGACCTCGTATGCCGTTTGAAATCTAGTGGGTCGTGCCGAGCTATTCGAAGGCGCTGACTACCTAAAGGAGAAGGAGATGTTGTTGAACTATTCGAAGGCGCCAACTACCTGAAATGATGAAATTGATGTCAAGCTATTCTGAGGTGCTGACTACCTAAAGTGATGAAAATGATGTCAAACTATTCTAAGGCGTTGACTACCTAAAAATGTTGAAAATGATGTCAAGCTATTCTAAGGTGTTTACTACCTAAACATGTTGAAAATGATGTCAAGCTATTCTAAGGCGCTGACTACCTAAAGTGATGAAAATGATGTCAAGCTATTCTAAGGCGTTGACTACCTAAAAATGTTGATAATGATGTCAAGCTATTCTAAGGCGTTGACTACCTAAACATGTTGAAAATGATGTCAAGCTATTCTAAGGCGTTGACTACCTAAAAGTGAAAAAAATGAAATAATATCAAGCGATTCTAAGGCGTTGACTACCTATAAGCGAAAATCAAGTAATGTCGAGCTATTCTAAGGCGTCGACATCACTACAAGAAAAGCATAGTATTAGTGACGGAAATTTTCCAACGGAATTTTTCCGTTTCAGTATGCCACTATTTAAGACAGAATAATAACATATTACCGACGGACATATATTTTCCTTTTAACATCTTGATATCCTATATCAGTAACAGATTTTGCTACGAAATTTTTGTAGGGGTTGATTTCCGTTGGAATATAGTATAGTTTCCGTAGCAAATATTTGGCGGACAACATGAAAAAATCTAGCGCCATAGTTTACAGTAATTTATTCTGTCCCTGATAAACAGCGACGGAATATTTGTAGCAAATTTGATATTTTCCCACAGAATATTCCGTAGGTGATAAATGGATATTTACTACACCAATTTATGTTGGAAAACCATATTTTTTGTTTCAAATACCAATAAAATATATGCATCTTATAATTTTGATAACTTTTCCTCTTTTCATTTCACTCTCGGTCATTTTGCAACCCGCAACGAGGAACATACGCTCTGGGTCTCTCTTCATCGTCTTATTGTTTCTGCTCCTCTGAAGTCGCACACTAGATTGAAGACTTTCACTTCGGAACTGGTAATAAACTCAACTTATCTTTTCACTCACTTTACTTGTGCAACCCTAACTCACGAACAAGACATGCTCTTCACCTCTCTTCATCATCTTCTTGTGTTTGCGCTCTACAGAGATAAATTACTGGAATTGAAAACGGGGCTGGTGGAACTACTGCATCTCTCCACGCCAGAATGAAGACTGGGTTGTAAGTATTTCATTTCAGAACCGGTAATATACTCAACTTATTTGTTCATTCATTGTAAATTTGCAACCCTAACTGGCGAACAAGGAACTCGGCGCCTCTCTTCATTGTATTCTTGTGTTTGCGCCTCTCTAAGTTGGAGGAACTTCTACATCTCTCGCACACCAGACTAAACACGGGGCTGAAAACATTTCTTAAAGAACTGGAAATATACTCTAACTTATCTTTCAATATCTTCACTCATGATAATTTTACAACCCTAACTAGCAATCAACTTATGAGATATATTAGTTCACCTACAATTTACTTTATATCATTTAGCACAGATTTAGTTCACCAAAAATTTTCATAATAAAGAATAATAATTGCACACTTACGATCTAATACATTTTCCATCTAGACTCGGATTCATGGATATTAGATGAAGACTATGTAAATTGCTAGGAGCAATTGAAAAAAAAATCCTCCTCGTGTCTGAATTTCTGGAATCACTAAGAGCATTCCTAGGTTTATTTTGCATTTGACCTGTAATGGTTATTGACGAAGAAAACAGTAACCGTAATTATGTGTTGACAACTGCGATCAATCATGCAATATATTTGGTGGTAAATTCACCTTGGCCTTCCGAATTCAATTTCAAGATCAAGATTCAAAGAATCTAACTAGTTTCTTTTGTCACTTATTGGAGGACTACATCTCTTTTTCCATTTCTGGTCCAGGAAAAAGTAGGTGATCCTGTATCCACTATTATAGCCATAGAGAGGAATCTCTTCCCTTTTCGTACCTCTTTCTTTCTGACACGGCAAAACATGTCAATATTTTTTGACCCTTACTTTACAGTGTGCATGCAATACGAGAGCGACAGGGATCGAGGAGACAACAGATAAGCTGCAGAAGCAGCTTACCTCTGAGCTTTCTCTAAAGGATTTGGATGAAGCTCTGAAACTCGCTCGAGCTTTTAGCGATTATCTCAACCTGATTGGTATTGCTGAAACTCGTCATAGGTAGTTTTCTCATACTACTCCGCTCCTACTCCTGGATATTCAATATTTGGAGCGCATTGCTGTGGGCCGTAACTAGTAGATACTTTTATAAAACATAATTCAAAGGTTAATAGGACCCTATATATGTTGATATACTAGTTTGGACCACAATTAGTTGTTGCTCCTTGGTTTGTGCTTGGGACATCCTCTAGGAAAGATTGTACAATTTTTGGTCATGTCGGTAATTGTAACACCCCATCTCATAAATCC